>OZ007591.1:124394569-125641236 GCA_963931845.1 Maratus michaelseni | reverse complement strand
AGAAACATTTTGTAAATTTTTAACTCAGTTTTGTTCATCAGTTAAGCTACCATCATGAGTCGTAACGACGAGTTCGTTCAAAGATTTGGTTGTAAATCATTGGGTATTTGTTTTACTTGTTTCAGTATGGAGTATGTTTTTCTACATGTAACTAATTCATTAGACTCAGACAGCGTATAAAAATTTACAATTTTCATTTTTTACAAAAATTGCAATTGTTACTCAAAAGACATCTCAGAAAACTCCTTCCTAAAAACGTTTCATGCTAAACTAGAATACTGCTCTTAAGAAGTTATCTTAATTATTATGATATATTCTTGCATACGAAATGTTTTAAAATAATGTGTTGTAAAAAAGACTACGCGTGCTAACATGACAGTGTTCAATTCAGACGCTTTTCTCTGAGAGGGATTTCTGTGGGACATTGTAGAGTTTCGGGGGGAATTGCATTTTTTAACCATTAAAAGCATACAATCTCAAATCTTCCGGGGGGGGATGTCACCCCCGGCCACCCTCTGAATTCAACACAGGAACATGGACAGTCCTGGAAAAGAAAAGGTGGTCATTCCCTACTAATTCAGCTGCAAATGACCGTATTAAAGAACCACCAATCAATTGGGAATAATGTCTACCATTTAATTCTATGCATAAATTATTCCTCGAGGGTCGTCTACGTTTAAAACTTGCATCAACTTTTATTTTTAAATTGGTAACGCACATTTTTGACACTTTATTTAATGTCCTTGGATCAAATAGCCCAAAAAAGTACATAGTTTATGCATTTTTTCTCAAATCTTCATAGATTTATGAAAGAAATGTATTAGAGGTTTATCCATAAATTTACAAATATAAAACTAATATTTTACAAGGAAATATACTGGAAACATTAAGTTACTAACCAGGAATAGTTTTTAGAAATTCTAAATATAAAATAAATCAATTTATATATAAAAGAAAATTCTGTAGAGTATTCTCCATTATTTTCTAAGATTTTTTTTTAAGAATAAATTTTTCAGCCATTCCAATTTCTAATCTTTTATTATTCTAAAATATTTCGTAATGTGTTTTTTCTTCTTTTTATAGCAATACTAGCACACTTATAGGTGCCTTTTTTAGATAGCTTTTGATTTTCAAGAAATCAGAATACTATTAGTTTATAAAGAAATATTTTCTTTTATTATAGTTGTGCATGAAAAGCACTATTTATTAATAGAAGAGTGTTGGGAGTTATGAAATATAACCAAGTACAACATAAATTATTATTATTATTGTTATTATTACTATTATTTTATTCTAATATTTTTAAACTTCTTAAGTTCAGAATAAATGAAGTAATTATATATTTCTTATGATTTAGAATAAAACTTATTCATTTGAAAAAAAAATAATGGAATTAAAGGATGTGCTTCAAAGATCATCTTATTTTTGTCACATTCAAATACAAGAAAATATCATTACTGTTAATACACAGCATATCTGATAAGTTTTATTGATAATTTACACATGTATTAAAAAAGGTATTTGATTCCAATAGTACAATACGTTTAAAAAGGCTAAAGTGTAAACTTGATAGTTATTTATAAAAGAATATGCATATTAAGTTTCAAAGTAGTTTTTTTTTTCTCGAATAGGAGAAATAGTCGGAAAAAAGCCACTATAACCTCTCATTAAAATTTTAGTCTTGTGTTTTAATTGTCCGCTTTCTGAAATCCGTTTATACATTTATGACAAATCTAAAATAATAATAACAAGAAAACAAAAAATACACAAGACAAGAGTTCTTTTTTTTTTCTTTCTTTTTTCCTGATCCAGGACTTGGAATCGCGGTAAAAAGATCTTGAAGTCAGCCAGTTAAGGGGACCCGAAAAGTTTGAAATGATGAAAAAATGTATTATTATTATTATTATTATTATGCTTGAACCTTTAAGAATGCCGTGCAGTTGGTTCAAAATAAATATTCCTATTATTATGGTTGTATTGTAACGACCATAATTGTAAACGAATAAACGTTGAACCACGCAGATCGGCGGTATTTGCGAAGGCAAAACATTAAACTCTGTGTTCTCGAGACACTGTTTTTCCATGGTTTTACAACGATAACTTTTGAACAAGTTGACAAATTTACATGTTTCTTTTTCTAAAATAAAGAAAATTAAATTCTCTACAAACTATAACTGAAAAACAAAAACAAAAGTATTTGCTCCAAGTTATAACAAAACAATATGATCGAAATCTATGAATTTTTCATTTTTTATTACATATATATTTTTATTTTTTATAATTTTTAGGTATAATCGAGAAACAACGTAATAAGCAATATAAAAAAAATGACGACTCAAAATTATAGAACCAAGGGCAAAACTAATTTTACAAGATAGTCGTACAATATTAAAACTTTGGTTATTGTTTTGCACATAGTGTAATAAATATTTTATATTTCTATAAAATATGAATAAATAAATGTAAAAAATAAGTAATAGTCTAAATAAATTAAGGTTTCCTAACCCATGATCAAACATCAGTCAATTTTCGTCATTTCTAACCTTTCAGGTCCTCTTAAACAAAAATTGCAATATGTTATCTTTTTGAAAGGATTAGATTACAACAAAACATACCAACAAAAATCATAAATACCTTTTGTAAAGATGAGAAACAGCTAAACACTTACCTGAAATAGAAAAACAACATTAGTTAAGGAAAATGATGCATCATAACGAATTATTTAATCAGCATATTTAATTATATTTTAAAAGTTATAAGTATTTTGAAAAAAAAAATGTACTCAAAGCTTGGTAATTTATGTTATATGATTGATTATTCCAGATATAGATATTAGTTGGTGATCAAAATAATGAATAATTTTAGATATTTGTTTAGAATTTTTAGAAAAATTCTACACGAATTGTTCTTCAAATTATGCTACACAGAGTAAAAAAAAAAAGAAAAAAAAAGGGACGAATGTTTTGTTATCTTCGAAAATGTAATATAACCACGAAGGAAAAAATACAATAATCTTTTCCGAGTTACCCATGATTTCGAAAGGCGTTCTTTGTCTGTAGAAATCTGAGAAACTAATATATTTTCGATATTTAAAGAAGCACTTATATAAACAAAGCTTCTTTTACTGCCACTGATTTTAAAGAAACGCTTCCGAGTAAATTTTATAGATCAGTTTTCTCAAACCGGAATATCGGTTTTTGTATGCAATCAATTCTCAATTAAACATTTTCAGCTGCGCAGTTTGAATTTATACGTACAAAAGTAACAAAATAATATTAATGTTAATGTTAATGTTAATGCTGTTAATTTATTATGTTTGTCTATAAAGTATGTTTGTTGACCATTATAAGGCTTAATTGAGAATTGATAGAATCCGAAAAACCTATATTCCGAGTTGAGAAAAGGGGTTAATACATTGTAAAAACTACTCGGAAACGTTTCTGAAAATCAGTGGCAGCAAAAGAAACTTTGTTTTATAAGTGATAATTTAAATTTCAAAAATATATTGGTTTCTGAAATTTCTACACTGAAAAAAAAAAAAAAAAGAAAGAAAGAAAAGTTGATTTTACGGTATAATACTAGCATCCCATATTCATACCCAGCTGTCAGTATTATACCATAAAATCAACAATTTTTTTTTCAGTGTAATGATAAAGAACGCTTTTTGAAATCATGAGTAACTCGGAAGAGATTATTGTATATTTTCGTGATTATATTACTTTTTGTACATTAAGAAACATTTGTCTTTTTTTTTTTTTTTTGTGATTGTAAAAAACACCCTTGAACTCAACTTTCTAGTGAAGATTCAGTCGCAAATATATTTACAAAACCAACAAAATTTTAATAAAAATATAATAAGAGTTGAGCATCTCCTATGTCAAATTACATGAGAAATGATCTGTAACTTTTATAAATAAGTTTTTTTCTACGTGCAGTGTTTCTATTAATTTTCATAAACAATGCACGTATGTTAACGGAAATATACACATTTATCAATATACACACAGTTTCTTTTTAATTTTCTATGTTTTTTCCTTATTTTGCTTATAACATATTAGATGCTTATAACATATTAGACACGAAACAGAATAAATGACAACGCAAAAAAGAAATTATATTGCCATTTGAATTCAATAAATTCAATATTCAATGATATATGAATATTTATATATAAATAATTAACTACGCACCATGTACGAAAGATATAGTCCCTTATTTCTTACATAACTCGCAATCCATATGTATTTGTATAGGGTAACATATATAACTAGTCGGATGTGCCAATCCCAAAACTTTCTTCTATCTCAATCATGTTAATACTTCTAATTTCGTCCTCACATCGCCAATAAAATCAATATTTTTCGTCATTCTGTTGTACGTCAGCTGCTTGCGAATCATCGGGTTACCGGGATGCAATCAACTGATGTATACTAAACTACGAAAAGTTCTTTTGGCCTGCACCGACCGGAACACATAGCCTCCCTATTCCTTGGTTTTACGATTTTAGCTAATTTTACTGGAAAACACGAAGCTGAAATGCGTGGAACCCAATTAAAGAAGATTCATTCCCAGTTCTCGTCAACATTGAATTTGAATGAGAATATCGCCAAATTAGTCTTCAATAGCCAAGTTGGCTTCATGTGTGGCAACCTATTTTTGTCGCCAAATTTGGCGTTATTTCGTCAATTGCCGCCAAGCTTGGCGAGAATTTGACGTTGGCGAATATAAATATATAGTGTTAAGCATTTAAGAATGGAACAATGGTTACAACAATGAAAGAAAATTTGCTGAAATCCTGTTATCTAAAACTCATAAATTAAACCCGTATATGGATGAATTCTGCTGTCTTGTTTGATAATGTCAACCACCCTAAAATTTCAAACGCTATATCTCCGCCATTTTTTAATATAGAGACAAAACAAAAACGGCTCCGGATTCTCCGGATCAAGGCCGAACATTTAACGGAAAAAACTTTTAGGATTTCTAAATTTTTTATACATCTTTTTGAATTTAAAATCTTTAAATGGCTATCACGGCGCCCCCTTCCGGTGGAATATCCCCACATTCCAGTAGGACCTGCTGGCTACAGCCAAAAACATATTACAAAATTTTGGTTTAATTATCTGCATAACATCATACACTTTTCGATGATACAATAGTGAAAATCGAACAAAAATCGCGATGGCAGCGCCCCCTTTCGTCGAAATATCCCCTAATTCAACCTGGACCTGCAGGCTATGGTCAAAAACATAGAAAAAAAATTGGTTCAATTATCTGCATAACTTCATACACTTTTCGATGATACAATAGTGAAAATGGAACAAAAATATCGATCACAGCGCCCTCTTTCGTCAAAATATCCCCAAATTCTGATAGAATCTGCTTGCCATAGCCAAAAACATAGAAAAAAAATTTGGTTCAATTTGAAGCATAACTTCATACACTTTTAGATGGCACAATAGTGAAAATGGAACAAAAATATCGATCACAGCGCCCTTTTTCGTCAAAATATCCCCAAATTCTGATAGAATCTGCTTGCCATAGCCAAAAACATAGAAAAAAAATTTGGTTCAATTTGAAGCATAACTTCATACACTTTTAGATGGCACAATAGTGAAAATGGAACAAAAATATCGATCACAGCGCCCTCTTTCGTCGAAATATCCCCAAATTCTGATAGAATCTGCTTGCCATAGCCAAAAATATAGAAAAAAAAATTGGGTTCAATTTGAAGCATAACTTCATACACTTTTAGATGGTACAATAGTGAAAATGGAACAAAAATATCGATCACAGCACCCCCTTTCGTCGAAATATCCCCGAATTCTGATAGAATCTGCTTGCCATAGCCAAAAACATAGAAAACAAATTTGGTTCAATTTGAAGCATAACTTCATACACTTTTAGATGGTACAATAGTGAAAATGGAACAAAAATATCGATCACAGCGCCCCCTTTCGTCGAAATATCCCCAAATTCTGATAGAATCTGCTTACCATAGCGAAAAACATAGAAAAAAAATTAGGTTCAATTTGAAGCATAACTTCATACACTTTTAGATGATACAATGAAGACACACAGATGGACAGACGGACAGACGGACAGACAGACATTTCGTAAAAACGTGTTTTTCGGAATCTCTGACCCCGAAAACGTGTAAATCCGTCGAAAACCGGAAGTCGAAAAAAATTTCGATTACAATACTTTCTTCTATTATAGATAGAAGAAAGTAAAAATATTGGTTCAATTATCTTCATAACTTCATACACTTTTCGATGATACAATAGTGAAAATGGAACAAAAATATCGATCACAGACCCCTTTTGTCGAAATATCCCCAAATTCTGATAGAATCTGCTTGCCATAGCCAAAAACATAGAAAAAAATTAGGTTCAATTTGAAGCATAACTTCATACACTTTTCGATGATACAATGAAGATACACAGACGGACAGACGGACAGACAGACATTTTGTAAAAACGTGTTTTTCGGAATCTCTGACCCCTAAAACGTGTAAATCCGTCGAAAACAATTTCGATTACAGTACTTTCTTCTATTATAGATAGAAGAAAGTAAAAATTGCAGTTGAATATCGTGAAAATTCAATAAGATATCTGCGATATAGTGAGCTGCATTTCAATATACTTTAAAAAAGTAGCTAGATAATAAAGGATTTTCAGCAAATTGTCTTTATTTGATATAAATCACGAAATAGACTCAAAAAAATTACAAATTTAGTATGTAAATACACATAAAGTAAATTACATGTCATAAATTACATTAAATTTATTTCATACATTAGAATAATCTATGTTACATAAACTTTCCAATAATCTATGTTGCATAAATTGCAGCTTATGGACAATCCCTGATCGTATGACTTAATTTACATTTGAAAGTGTGAGTTCAAGCATGTTCTTTACATGGCCAAAGTTGAAGAATAAAATCTCTAGAATTTCTCTAGAAATTCGAAAAAATGTCTAAAATCGAAGTATTTTTATCATTTTGATCACTAGTTTTATATGACGGATGTTTATGTATAACTTAATATTATGTATAACTTAATATTATTAATATTAGTACTAATGTAGTGACTGAAAATAAGTTAATTATAAGTTAATATAAGTTAGTTTGTTAAATTTATATATACGTATTAAACAAAGTAAAATGTGAGCAGTTTAACGATCAATAACTGAATCTTGTTTTCTGTGTTTTAAAATATTCTTCGTTTTAAAAATCAAAGTACCAGAATAAACTGTACTTTATTCTGCACAGAATAAAGTACAGAATAAAGTACACAATAAAGTACAGTTCAAAAACTAGCAAAATACTTTGGAAACTTTAAAATATATAAACATGCAACCAGGATTGGCATTAATCAATTACTTTTTTAATGGATTGATTAATCGACTAAACGTTCAATCATACGAAATTTAATCATGATGAATGTAATCATGATTGAAGTTGAAAAAAGCTTACAATTTTTTATCTGAACTAATTCAATCGCGATTACTTTAATCATTAATCTAATTACACAGACGAAAATTAAATATGGCCGCCATTTAACTTTTTAAAATTCGCTTTCGTTGCTATGAGACTGTTATTAAGGGTCACTACATGATTTTCCTTATTAAAAATTATACAGAGTCACGTAAAATTATCCAGATACACGCAGGTCAAAATGTGCAAATCATTTAGATTAGAAGGGACAGTTGAGTACTTTTTTATAAAATTGGTATAATTTTTTTTGTAATTATTATAGGCAAAGGCAAACAAAGTTATCAAATAATTAAATTTTCAATAAACTAAATAACTGAAATAACATTGAATTATGTTTATATCACAAAAAATGTTGTGACAAACTGGAGAAGAAAGAATATGTTATAAGCAAAATATAACAGTTCAATGTTGGCTATCCATCATAAATTTATAAGAATAAATCATTAGCGTTGCTCTTTATTTTTTTCACTTTCACCAAAATGAATCTTTCAGACTTACTCACAAACTAGTTGATATCGTTAATATACTCATGACATATTTGTAGACAATTTTTAAACATTTCAAAGATTGATTTATAAATGAAAGATTCTGAATCAGATAATTAATTTGTTGCTGCAAATGGCGTTCAAATAAACATACTATATTATGCTTTTATCATAAAGAAGTTGCATAAAACTGAAAAAGAAAGAATATTGTATAAGCAAAATGTAACAGCTCGATGTTGGCTTTACACCATACTATAGGAATAAATCATCAGGGTTACTCTACATTTTTACCCCCTCTCACCAAAGCGAATCCTTAAAATATACTCAAAAACCAATTAATTTCAGATGTTTTAATTTTTTTAAAGTAAATACATGTTTGATTTAGGTTCTTTACAAATTTTAGTAATTAATGAACATTCTTTTTTTGCTTCCATACTTTAGAAATAACACGCACTTTGACCCATTTTCTTAAAAAGGATCTTTGTTTTATAGGAAAATGAATAATTTTGTTCCACTCTTTTGTATTTAACCCTTAACTCCTGCTAGCGGTCTTACAGACCACTGCTTTTTTATATTTAAGCTATGTTAGTGTATTTTTCCATCTGCCTCCTGAGATCTTGCATTATATTAGTAGAATGGAGCGCCAATTCGTTATTTTAACTGTACTATCACGTTTCAAGTTACGCATGAAACTAGCTTTATTTGCTATAAGCTAGTTTTATTAAAATCTGCCTGTTCGTTTTTATTTCATTGTTACTCCTCCTAAAATATGGAACGATGGGCAATATCAGAAACAGAAATTTTAAGAAGTGTTTGTTATTTATTATTTTTCTCATTATCAATCAATGTTTAGTATTTATTTATTAATCATCTAATATTTAAATAATGTTTTCTCTGTGTTGTAAGAATCAACTGTGGTAGAACGGGCGGCAGCGACAAAAATGACTACGTCTTCAACTTACGAGATGAAATTGTGATATAAGACAAAGTTATTATTAATAGATGAAAAAATGACTTGCCTGCCTCGGTATTTTGGTACGATATGGACAGAACGGGGTGATTTTGTACCAATAGGCGATTGTGATGGAACTATTATGTTACCGATTTACGACAAGATTTTTTAACATGTCATATATCTTGACTTGTACAATGCAAATTTTAAAATCTGCCTCCTGATATCTTGGTACGATATTAGTAGAATGGAGCGCCAATTCGTTATTTTAACTGTACTATCACGTTTTCGAGTTACGGCATGAAACTTTAGCGTGCGATTTCTCTTAACTAGTATATTGCAAATATTTCAATCCGCTTCGTGATATCTTGATATATGAACAGAACGCGGCACAAATTCGTCATTTTGACAGTACTTTCACGCTATCAAGTTTTGAGATGAAATTGTTGCCAAATTAGAGCTTAAACAATGATTTGATTTTTTAAAGCCTCTTGAAGGGCAGTGGGATACATCCCACTTAATTTTAATTCCCAAACATTACAACACCAGAATTCTGGAATCAAATTTTACTTTTATAATATATGTGAAGAAAAGCTTTTACTTATTTCGAAATAAATTTGTTGTTAAATCCCGGTGTGATTCAATTCTTTCAATATTTTAGAAACATAAGTACTTTGCCCCTGAAAGAATTAAAATATTTATTGCAGTCTAAATGTAAGAAAATACCCAATCCCTACCCTTTCTTTTCTTCAAACTGTCGGATTATCACAGAAGATTCCACCGGAAAATTGAATTAGGTAAATTAATTTTAATTAGGTTAAGCACAGCAATCAGCGGCCTCAATCAGGACTAGAGTTTTTAATTCGTCAGATAACCCCATTTTTTATTCAGTTTTCTTGATTACCACCAGTTTTCTGAGAAAGTCAAATTCACCTTATTTAATGACAGATTAAATAAGCCGAACACAAGGCGAATTATACCATTTTGAAAAAGTGGTACCAATCAAACAATCTCAATTCTAAAAAAAAGGAGCCCACTGGCGACACTGTATCGTACCCGAACCCAAAATTTCTGCTTAAAGTCAGCCTGAAACGCGACCTGAACACGAAGTATCACACCCAAACACAACCCAAACTCGAAGTGAAATTATATTAATCTATATATTAAAATATATTCTTGAAAAGTAGCCTGCAATTAAACCTCTAATATCTGTTCTATCATTTTTGCATAAAAACGAGACTGTATATACTCAATTATATTAAAATATATAGTTTGTTTCATTTGATAAACATTTAGGACTTTCTTTTGAAAAATCGGTCGAACCAAGACCGACCTCAAAGAGTAACAACCGAACACAAAGTATTTAAAGTCAACCCTTCCCAAACCAATCCACGTGTTGGGTCAGGTAAAATTCTACCCGACCAGATACAGGCTGCGAACCCAGGGGGATAAAACCAGGAGATACATGAGAAAAAATAAAGAAAATAAAAGCGTAAAGCCGGAACAAAACATGACGGTTTTATTCATTAATCATTAATTAGATTAATCAATTAGATTGAGAATTGATTTAATCGTTAATCGGAGTGAGGGATTGAAATTAAATTAAATATTAATCATTAGTCTATGAGTAGGATTGAAACGAAGCTCAATCGCCAATCTTTAGTCATGATTAAACATTTAATCATTAGTTTTCAATCGTTAATCAAATTAAAATTTTGCAACATTAGCAAAATAAATCTCTACCTATTTCTACAACTTCAAATTTTCAAAATGTACAAAAAAGAATTCGCCGATTTATGCTTCCGAAGTTTTTGTTGATACTCCAGTCAGGTGATTACACAAGTTGTGATTAATTAATATATATATATATACACTAGCAGGCTATGCCCGCTGCGCAATGGACCATGAATCAAACGAAATGGTGAATTCGACCATGTATTTTAAAGTAATATGGACCTTCCCCAGGAAAGTCCTTCCGCATTGCTAATTACAATGCGAATGCCATTGCGCTATTATCTTATCTATGCGTTAGACAAAATTTGGGCTATTAAGAAGCAACTATTTTATATGATCATTTATCTTACAGTTTGATAGAGAAATGTGGTCGTTATAACCAACAGGAATTAAAATGTTCTCTAGTGACCACACTACTAAAAAAGAGGGCATTAGAAACATTGCAGAGATTGCAGAGATTGAGGTTATTCATTTTCGTTTGTTAGTTCTTGAATTCCTGGCCTCTCAGCTTGGTGCTATGTGTGGTTCTGGCAGCTTAAATAAAATCTCACTCTAGTTTACATTATATTTCGTAATATAATCACCTGCTAGCAGGTCTGCTGCAGTTTTATATATTTTTATTCCAGCCGATTAAATGTGAGTTAAAAATGAATTGAATTATTTGGACACAAAGACCAGTTTTTAACTTTCATATTTAAAAGAAATGGGGATAGTAAAAAAGTGGGTTTTTAAAGCTGGATTGTTTGAATAAAATTTAAATAACGTTATTTTCACCGCCTTTTAATTTTATATACCAGTTGCAATCATGTAACCTTTAACCAAGAATAAAACCTCGATTAATGATTCTGGTAGAAAAATAATCTTCTAGTTTGCATCCAATAAAACTTCCTAATCTTCCGTATTCGGGTCCACAGCCATATCCGAAGTCAAACATTAGACGTTTTTGTAACGATACGATTACAAATGTACCAGAATTAACCACAAAACTATGTTAATTACGTGCCAAACAACGTCCATTAAATAATGTCAAATTGCTGTTGACTGAATAATAGATCTGTCACCAATAAAACTCTTTGAGAATGATAAATAAATTTAGTTATGAAAATTTTTTAGTAATAATCTTTAAAGTAATATGGGTAAATATTTTGGTAAATATTCGAGCCGAAGATTTTTTTGCATTTCTCTAATGAGCATAATGACACGGAGAAATAAATATGCTTGCTATTTCTTTTATTTTCAAGATTACGCTATTCTTCAGTCTGTGGTAACACCATAATGAACCTATAAACCCCATAAACCCCATACTGAACATAATCGTCAATTTGTCTCTAAGTTTAGCGTCTAAGGTTGTGCGTCTGCCGAAATTGCTTTATAATGATCGAAATTTTATCTAATCTGAATTCCATGTACTTTTTTTTCTTATCTAAGCTAAAATGATAAATCAGCAAATATTGTTTCTTGGCCACCATTGGCATTTCAATTTTTTTTTTCGTACAATGTACAAGTATTGCTTTTTTAGTAATAGTAAAATAACTGCAGATGAAAAATATATAATAGTAAATCATCTTTCGTCCGTTTGTTTCATAAGGAAAAAACATAAATTTTCTAATCGCTGAGTACAAATTTCGTGTAACCTTCAGCAATCGGATTCACGGTCCAGAGTTTCCTTCAAATAAAAAAGAAATTTCCTACAATATAGTAAATACGCCAATTGGCGGGTGAACCAATTTCAAAAGATTAGTCCAATATCTCTTAAAATCCTTCAAAAAGATGACAAGATATACAAAGAAAACTAAAATTAATGTTTTTTTTCTAAATTTTCAATTAAATTTTCAGCAGGACTGAAACTACGCCATAAATCTTTAAATGGCACTGCAAAGGATGTGAATTTCTTTTCAACACAGCGTACAACCAACAGAGAGAAAAATGTGTGTGACAGGCATTTACGCTAAAATTTAAATATTTACTCCTTTTTTATAATATTAACTCTTATTTATATAATTTACATCTGTATTAAAAAAAAATCAAAAATGCTGTCGTACATTTGAAAAAACATCATTCTTGTGAATATCGCTCGAACCAATGTCACGTTTATGCCTTTTTGGCTTAAAATCCAATTGTTTGGCGACAAAAGTAAAATGAAAATCGTAAATAAACAAATAACATGTAAATAACAAGTACAGTGATCTTTATAATCACATCTGCTATTTTCTTCTGTAAGTCACATAATGGAGGAGTTAGATAAAAAAAAAAATCAGAAACAAAATTGTCACTCAGATTTTATCTAACAAATTTTCATATGCATTTTTCTTAACCTGGCGCAAACGATAAATCGCCAAATATGGTTTCCATTACAATATTTCAAACTGAATATTTTTTAAGCATTGCGAACATTTCCTTTCACGTTTAAATTAAATATTTTCGTTTTACAACATTATCTCTCGTTTTTCTTTTTTTTTCCTTTTTTAAAAATTTTAAATAAAATTGGTAAGTTTTTCTTTAATTTTTCGAGGTGTTTGTATTTATTTTCTAAATGATATAACCGTTTCAATTCTTTCACCAACGATAATGGTCGTCAAAAAATGACCAATGGTAACCTTTTCGTCCAAAATAACAGAACTTTCCATCATAATTCTATAACTAATATACGTAGAACGAAGTGCTATATACTAAAACCTTCCCTGAAAATTTATCTATCGCGACAGTGTAAGTGCCATCAAAATACGATAGTTAAAAACGAGTTATAAAGGAACGGAACGAAATTTCCGTTTGTGTTTTATATATATAGTAGATATATAATATATTACAATCTAAAATATTTGTAACTAAATATGACGAACGAAGATTTCCCTATTCCGACACATTATTTTTCTACATATTTTTAAATGTTTCCACCTTTTGAATAATTAAAAAATAAAAAACTTTCACTTTCAAAATTATTTAATATTGTATGAGAAATTTTGAAAATTAAAAACATTTAAGAAATAAATCTATTAAAAGATAGTTTTGTTTAGAAAGACGTACATTTTTTTTTCTGCGGACTTCTAGGGATTTTTAGCGTGTGTAAAAAATTTCTTCAAGCAAGAAGCAAGTAGATTCATCATCGTCGCTTCTCCATCCATCTGTTTGTGAAACTTAGAATATCTACGGATTTACAAATAAGGTAAGATTATTTTTCTATAGAGATTATTCCAATCAGTTTATTAAGGTTGTTAAAAATTAGTTTTCATCATTCTCACAAACAGATTTAAGTTCAAGTTAATGACAGCTGAGGGATTCGCTTTTGAAAAAGCATCAGAAATTTTGTAATATTAAAAGCTGCGTTGCTTATGCTACTTACTCCTACCGAACTGTATAAAAAAAAGTCCCTTACTGACCACAAATCTGTTCCTGAATATGCTATTAATAAGTTAATTTTGTATAGTACAATTATAGGGTAAATGTGTCGATAATGAACACCTTCGGAAGTTTTTGGTTTACATAAAAATTCAGCTTTTTTTTTTTTTTCTTAACTCTCCATTGCATGTTTTATAATCTGGTTTATTGCTAACAATCTTAAACCAGTCAGGAAGCGAAAAATAATATTTCACGATTCCAATGTCTTTCAGTGAAAACTGTGGCTGATTTTTAAGAAACTAATTTATGTGTTCTGTATTTTCTGATGAAAATTGCATGCTTTTGTTTTGATACTAATAGAATAGTTCAAATTTTATATACTAATGGCACGGTGTCTAGCCACCTGGAAAAATCAGAGAAATTTATTTGGACTGGAAATGTCAGGGAAATTTACTATTCCTGAAGAAAAGCTAGAGAAATTTGAAACATGTAAGAAATGTACTGCTACTACATAGACCATTTTTTTGAAGGAACATTACGCAATCATTAAACATGAAATAACTATATAGATGTTCAACATTTTGTGAATTTTGCAAAAATTTGAATACCACGTGGTATTCAAATTCAAGAACCGTAAGAACTCTGCGTAGTTTCAACAACGTATGGATCGTTCGTGAATGTAGTCAAAGGGATTAGTTAGAACTAAAGGTATAGCTATGTTTGGCAGTTTTTTGTCTACTTCAGTCTAATTTATCTAAATTTCTCAATAGAGATATTGATGTTGTAAGAAAATCGGTTACAACAAGGTTCAGGTATAACGAATAATTTTTATGGTCCTTTCAGCTTTCTTATAAGTTGTTTCTAATGTATTATTAATGAAATTACAAAGAGTAAGTCTTACGAATTATTCTTAACATGCTTTTGATATATATTCAGATTGGCTCACTGGTTTAAATACATTTCGCTTTCCACATTCTAGCAATTCAATTTTACAAATTAAACGATACTTAATATTCTATACTAGTGTTCAAAACGAAAATTGCAAACACAAACTCTCTGACATGTTGAAAAAAATTAGTTTAATACAATGAAAAACTTTACAAAGTGTTTAAGACTACAAACCACGTAATAGAACCATAATAAAAAAAAAACAGATGGCAAATTGCTTACTAATGGAAATTAACACCAAACAGTTAAAGTATTAAACACAGTTTTTCCTGAAATATCTATATCTAGTAAGTAAAAATATATAGCAGAACTGATAGTTACATATCTGCAATGAACTCTCGTATTATAATATAGGTGTTAATAAGAACTTGCAATAATAAATCCCAAACAAATATAATAATATTATTTATACCGAATATTTTAACTACTGGAAAATCCATCCTCGGATCTTATTTGCGTCGTGTGATGTTTTCCCTAGAACATTCCAAATGTGATCTAGGAATACACAAATATTTAAGTCGAAAGATTTTTCTTTTCGCACCGTTACGACTAAATTCTTCTTTTAAAAGAACATTGTTGACAAGATGAAATGCCCTCGTGTAAACACTACACTCAATTCATTAGCTTCCAGAAAATTCTCAGGTAGGATTAAGAAGTTATTTTTAAAATCGGGCAATTTATAGCGGTTAGAGTACCCACATAATATACATGTAGTGTATGATAACGTAGCAATGTATACAAAATCTCCTGACAATAATCACACAAGCATTCGAACAGCAAAGAAATTGTCGATATCTCTTGTGTTGGAGTATGGAAAAGACTATGCTGACTGTAGATTAAGATTTGTTGAGAAATTTATAGCGGTTAGAGTACCCACATAGAATACGTATAGTTGTGTATGGTAATGTAGCAGTGTATACAAATTCTCCTGACCATGATCACACAAGGCTCCCAATTACATGGAAATTGTCGATATCGCTTGTGTTATAAATGACAAAAGCTACGCTGACTGTAGATTTAGATTTGTTGAGAAAAACGAATCTCAAATCGTCCCTGAAAATTACATAATTTGGCAGATGTGTATATTGTTCGTCACTGTACAGTATTAAACAATAGCACTACATGTTTCCATAAGCGCATTGTAACTAGGGATGACATCAAATATCAGTATATCAGATTTAAAAAAAAGGGATGTTTTTGTATTTATGTCATATTCTCGTCTTTGTATTTATGTCATATTCTTCATATATTCATTATTGATTTTTTTTCACAGCCGATATATTCACACTTCTTAGAAATTAATCCTTTACATGTAAAAATCAACTGTGCACATATTTTATGTACAATTCTAAATAAATCTAACTGAATTGATTTTATTAAAAATAATAATAAACTATTCTTTATAGGCATAGTCGTTTAACATGGCTAAGAATTTAAGACAATGTGAAAATATTCTTCACGCAGTCAAACAAGTATCTCATCATAATTTACATGATTTTTGACTAAACATCAATAGTGAAATGAAAAACTAGGGGAAAAGACCCTCTCATACTCCATCCCGTTGCCTCAAATGGCGTTTCTACTAGCTAAGGTGTCAAATATACTCCAGCGTGCTTTGTGTTTTGTCTTTATTTATTCGTGAATTTTATCTGATAGATACATTGTTAATTTTTTTTTTACTATTATTCAACAAATAAGTTTATAGACATCATATGACACCAAATGTCAAGTTTGTCAAAACTCATAAAACTGATATTAAAGAGCATTTTAAACAGAAAAATGCCAATAAAAAAATCTGATACGCTATCACAAGTAAGCACAAATACGCTATCAATAACTATTCAGCCATCAGCTTCAACAGCATCAGATAAAAAAATAATTTTGATAACTTCATGTGGCTGTGTCCCAAACCTCTCTTTCAAATATGGATTCTGAGAAGACTTTGTATTTACTAATACCTGTAGCTAGAAATCACAATACAACCCTTCGGAAATCTGACACGATCTAAAGCATATTTATACAACATTTCATGCTTTAACAAGACAAGAGATACTTCGAAATACATAGGTGTTGTTGTGACTTCTGTCTGAGCTAAGTGTCTGTTTTTTAAGATCAAAATACAATTATGAGAAAAAGAAATTGTTTGAATGACAACGGTTATTAAAATTACTATTTTTAAATGCATTGCCTCAAAAATACAAAAAAAATAATTTTATCGATTTTATAAACTTTAATGTTAAATGTATGTAGTAAAAAGCTTAAAAGCCATTTTAAAATAAAACATTACTTAACATAAACAGAAATAAATCAATCCATGTATTAAGACGTTAAGTAACATGAAAACATTCGGATATACCAAAAACGATATATCAATATTTTCTGTCCAATATTTTTCAGATATCGCTATCTTTAAGAGGATTTATTAATAGTTACTAATTATTTTTCAAATAAAATGAATGCTAGTAAGATGAACCAAATTATATGTTGTTACAACTCAAATTATTAAAGATATCAAATGGGTTAATCTAATAGTTTTTAAATCTACAGCTTAGTTTCAGGTGAAATAATTGAAAATTTCAATTTTTGTATTCAGAAGTTAGGAAGAAAAAATAGAAGAAACTTGTAAGTAAAAAAAAAAAAATTAATTAAAATACAACATTAAGATAATCTAAATTCTAGTGCAAGAGGCAAAGACTGGCAATATATTTCGACCATATCTTAAGACAGAACTTGTTTTTAATTTTTGGAACGAAAATACTTTTCTTTTATTTCACTTGGTGGTTGACAATGAAAACGTATGTTATAAGAAACACAATGTTATTCTATTGTAATACTCAAGTACGAATTAATTGTATATATTAATAAAATTCAAGGAATTCAAGTTTAAAGTCAGCAGTACAATTACCCGAGAAACTGGTGATTTCTAATGTTAAACAAAGAAACAACATATTTCCTTATGTATTATTATCATTATCCGCGATATTGTACACTTTTGTGACTGTGAATAGATGTGAGTTTAACATAGGCTAATTTAAGCATTAGTATTTTTTTTAAATAATTCTAAACGATTTGGTATGAAAGTTGTGATTTTATCGTCAACAAATAAATAGTAAAAAAAAAAAAAGCCAGTATTATCGAATCAGTGAGCCTTATCAAATTCGAGAGACAAGATTTATATTGCGGTGCGGATGTTGGTCGGTGAGAGTATCATTTCCGTACACGAAAATAAGCCAAAAATAGCATTTTTAAAATTAGACATGCCTATACTTGCTTCATTAAAAAAAATCAGTAATACATCCGTATATATACTATTTTTTCTGTGGCGCAGGAAGTATGCCCGTGCATACACGCTTTCATAATCACCTGTATTGTGATACAACTGAAACAATATTTTCTTGTAGAAGTATTAGCTTTCTTTAATCACAGAGTTTCTGGGGTTAAATAAGACGAATTTCTGTAAGAAAATACTGGTTCTACACAGCCTGCTATAATGCTATTAATTACGAGACTTGTTAAGCAACAAAACTAATTTATTTAGCAAAAACTTCACAGCACATTTAAACAGTTGAAAACAACATTTACGTTCAGTTCTTAAAGTTTTTGTCAGGAAAGTCTCGAGTCTTGGGTTCGATCCGAGCGTAGAAATCATTTCTCCCGCAACTCCAGGCCGTACCTCCTGTTCTCCTTCCAGATAACTTTTTCAATCTGCTCCCTGGACAGAGTCTGCAACGAATTACCCATCATAGCATCTCAGTATTTTGAGTATATATCGTAGATGAATTTCATTTGTAGAGTCTTGGTAAAAAGTTACACGTGCATGGTAAGACATTTCAAGTGTTCTCGAGAGTCACAGCTTGAATTCAAGTCCTACCAATCTATAATGTAATAAACGTCTCTATATAATCAGATCACAGGATGAGATAGAGAATATGATTATTGACAATGGTTTACGTGGGCACATCTGGAAACTTGCTTTTAGTCTTTACTTTGAAGGAGGTAATATCAAACAGTCATTATATACCTCTTATTCTCATCCAATTAGTGAGTCATTCATACATAAAGCTTTACATCGCAGTTGGACCACACTGCTTTTTTACATAAGAAATAAAAATGTATTTTACGATAGCGGCAAATTAAACATAATCTACTAAAAGTGTAAAACAATAGGACCTTTTGAAACGCAGTTGATATATATGCATTTATATTGTAAAAAATACATATATATATATTAATTCTCCCTTTTTTAAGGAAAAAAAGGTAGAAACAAATTCCCTCCCTCGGTTTTTGATGCAAGAAAAAAAACGTATACCTGAAGACGTTAATATACATGTTTACGTGAGCAATTGACGCTGAATCCATCATCCACGAGACAGCTGACTAAATTTTTTTTAATGAATATAATGAATATAACTTTCAGAAATTTTTAGTATTGTAATTATTTTCTTGCCCTTTTCTCTATATTTGATAGATCTCTGCTACCACATCCATTGCTACTTGAGCAGATGGCGTTTTCCATGATTACCTACGTAAAAGAAACTACGCAATTAACACTAAATATACCAACAACCGGTACCAAATAAAAATAGTTCGATTCAAATCAGAAATTTCTTCATTTAAAATTCCCGGCATGTTTAGTGTTAAAAAGCAGCTTGCCTTGAATGGTTAAGTAAATATGTCACTGCCTCTCAGATTTTTGTGTTAAATTACATTATCAAAATTTGGTGATATGGTACGATTCAAAATAAGTATTGCTATGTTTCTTAAACGGTTATCTCTTTGATTTTTTCTTAATTTTGATTTCTGTTAGTTTGAGCGTTCCGCTAAGAAGTAAAAATTTTGTACTTCAGTAAATTTCATACCCAATATGGTCTTTAAGGGTAGTTCACAGGATCCGGAGTCCGAGCCCAAGACCTTGACTCAATTGCGAATCACTGATTATCAGAATCACAGATTTCCTTTTGTTTTTAATCCTCCAACGCCCATAAATAAACTTATATATATATTTTTTCAAATTCATAGCGTAATTTTCGTTATTTTCACTAAAAAAGAGTAATAAAAAACAAATTTTCTCAAAAACTGCATGTTATCAAGTGACAGACAAATTCTATCTGTATTATCAATTCTATGTTTTATGTCGAAAAATCAACATACATGTACTCATTAATTTTCAAATATATAGTTTTTTTTTTTCATGGGAAAAATAATTTAGATTAACTTTTTAAAATCGGGTCAGCCCGAATCCGATCCACAAGAGCCCAGTCCCAACATGAAACTGACCCGAATACGAAACAGTTAAAATCAACCCGAAAGTTGAACCTTTTCATCATCTGTGAACATCATCTTGCTTCCAAGATGTTTATTTAGTGGACTAAACAGATGAAAATCGCTTGGGGTTAAGTCGAAGCTGTATGGTGGTTGTTGAAGAAGTTGCAAGATGATGTTCACAGATGATGAAAAGGTTCAACTTGAAGTCCTAATGTGGCTGAGACAGCAACCCAAAGAATGTTATGCAGCTGGTGTTTGGGCACTGATAAAACGGTGATATAAGTGCATAACTATTTGTGGCGAATATGTTGAGAAATAAAAATAGTTTTGAAGTGAATATCATTGTAAGTTATTATTTAATTATTTTTGTGACTTACTTAATGACTTTCTCTCGTATTTTGTACGTAGCGATGTGTAGAACTTTTACTGACTGGCAACCGCAAAGGAATAAGAACATCGCGATATTAAAACATATATACACTCATGTCCAAAAATTAAGGACAGTGACCGGACTCTTTCGATTTTAGACGTTTTGTCGAGTATATAATGAAATTCTTTACAAATTATCCTTGAACTTCAAGCATGTAAAGAACATGTTTGGCTTCATAATTTTCAGTGAAGATTTAGCCACGAGGACAATTAGGGGTGGAGACAATAATAATTTTAATAATGAAATAATATTTGCGATCACACCCAAGTAACAGAAAAGGCTCAAAATGGTTTGTCACTGTAGCTAATGACTATGTAGGTCCTGTTCAACATTTGTGTGCATTTGTGTAAGCATAGCACGTATATTCGTGAAGATGTTAATGTTTCTTTCAAAAATTCAAATATTTTTTTGTTTATAGCATACAGAGTTTTCAACCGAATTTAACACCACTTTCTGAAAACTTGACAAAGAACAGTAGAAATAGTACACTGCAATTAAAAGATAAATATATTGAATATTTAATAAGATATGGGTATTTGTATGGAATAAATTTTAACTGCGCATGCGCGAACTACAGCAAATATTTTTGTCATGATTTGGTAGTCAATTTTATAGAGCAACTAATATAAAAAGACCAGTCAAATATCGTGAAAACTCAGAAAGATATCGACGATACAGTGAGATGATTGAAAAATTGGGAAAAAATCCCTTATAATCCAGCTACTTTTAGAAAACAACTCACTCTATCGCTTCTATCTTTCTGAATTTTCGCGATATTTCAATGGATTTTTTATATAAGTTGTTCTATAGAAATAACTACCAAATCATCAAAAAAATAAATAAATCTTTGGTATAGTTTGAGCATGCGCAGTTAAAATTTATTTCATACAAATACTCATATCTCATCAAATATTCAATATATTCTTCTTTAATTGTATTATACTATTTCTACTGTTGTTTGAAAAGTTTTCAGAAAGTAGTATTAAATTCGGTTGAAAACTCTTCATGCTATAGAGAAAAAACATTTGAATTTTTCACACAAAAGTTATCATCTTCAATAATATGGGTGCAATTCTTACACAAATGCAGAAAAACGCTGAATAAGACCTAAACAGTCATTTGCTATACTGACGGACCGTTTTGACCATTTTCTGTTTCTTGGGAGAATGCAAATATTATTTTATTATTAAATTTATTATTACCCCCTAATTGTCCTCGGGACTCAATCTTCACTTAAAAAACATGAAGTCAAACATGTTCTTTACATCCTTAAAGTTCAAGGGTATTTCGTCACGAATTTCAGTAGATATTCGACAAAACGTCTGAAATCGAAAGCGTTCGGTCACTGCCCCTTACTTTTTGGACATCAGTGTATATGTATATATAGAGAGAGAGTTGAAATTTTAATACTCAGCATTCTTGTTATCACTCAAGTTTTATTAATAGTTTTATAGAAAGAACAATTAGCTAAAACACGAGCTTTGTGTAAAAGACAGAGATTAAATACTCAGCAATGATATTTAACAGAAATGATATGACGGATTCTAATTTTTTTAACATTTCACACGTTTTTTCGCAAGGTAACTTTGTTACAAAATAATACTCAGCATTGCTATTTAAGAGCAATGAGATGACTGGTACTCTAATTATTTTAAACATTTCACATATATTTTTGCATACCCAGGTAGCTTTGTTTCAAGATAATACTCCGCATTGATATTTAAGAGCAATGAGATGACTGGTCCTCTAATTTTTTTTAAACATTTCGCGTATTTCTTCGTAGCAAGGTAGCTTTGTTACAAGATAATACTCAGCATTGATATTTAACAGCAATGAAATGACTAGTACTCTAATTTTTTTTTTAACATTTCACTTTTTTGCATCGCAAGGTGGCTTTGTTTCAAGATAATACTCAGCACTGATATATAACAGAAATGAGGTGACTGGTACTCTAATTTTTTTTTTAACATTTCACATATTTTTGCATCGCAAAGTATTTTTGTTTCAAATAATAATACTCCGCATTGATATTTAACAGCAATGAGATGACAGGTATTCTAATTTTTTTTAACATTTCACGTATTTCTTCGTCGCAAGGTAGTTTTGTTACAAGATAATACTCAGCATTGATATTTAACAGAAAAAAAGGTGACTGGTATTTTTTTTTTTTTTTTAAACATTTCGCGTATTTTTTCGTCGCAAGATAGCTTTGTTATAAAATGCAATGTGCAAAAAGATGGAGTATTTCATTAATTGCCTGACGAAAAGATTTTATCATTTCTGCTAAGAATTTAACAAAGAGCAGAAAATCTCTTTTATAAAAAATATCCAAGCCTTTACTTTTGAATTTTTGACGATATTATTCTATAATAGCCTAAAGACAGGCTTAAAACAATGCGGAAACAGTAAGCAATTGAACGATTTTGTTTCATTTCACCTTCTTGTGTCTTTTTACCCACAACTTAAGACCTGAATTATTAAAAATACACGAACTGTTTCCACTGTCAGTGGAGCATGCTATTTTTTTCGTTCCAAAACTTAAATGTTTTATGAAGTAGAAAATTATTAGTAATTTTTTATTTACTATGTAAATCGAAATTTACAGGGCTGTAATTTTTATACAATGGTCATTCAAGTCCGAATTGACTGCATTTTATAATTATATGTTGCTATAGAATTTCTAAACTCTCATTATTTAAGGGGGTCCGGGGGAGGCTCAAACTTTTATTTTCTTTATTTGTAGGTATTTTTTATTGATTTTTTTTTCAAATTTGTATTTACATAAAAATTAATTTTCAGATAATAAAAAGTTTGAAAACCTTGAATTTTGTTAAAAAAATTTTGAATTATTTTTTTTAACTTATCTAATTTTTTATATAACTCATAAGCCACTTATCAGATTTTATTGATTTTTTTCACTGTTGTGTGCATAAAAGGTTTCCTGTTACTTTGTCTTCAGTATTTATAAAAAAAATTACTCATAAAATTTATAATAAATTTTAAAAGTTTTAAAAAATACGATTTTTGACAGCAATTTTTACTTTGAAGTATACAAATTTAAAATTTTCTCATTAAATTAAAAATCCTGAAGACAATTTATTTAAAAAATAACATAAAAACTCTGTACAAAATTTCATACACATATATTCCAAGAAAGTTTAGATATATCCTTTTAAACGTCACAAGTTATGAAAAAAAATAATCCATTATGAGATAAATGGACTTAAAGTTTTAGTTACGGGCGGGAAAGTCTGATAGTACAACACAAAAATTTTTATACTACCTGCTGATGTAATTATCATAGAAATACGCGGATTGCTTTATTTAATTTATTTCCCTTTGTAGCCAAAAAATTAATTTTATTATTTAAATTTGTTTATTAGCCAAAAAAAAAAAAAAAATGTAATTTAACAAATTACAACAACCCTTGGGAAAATGTTCCGAAAACTTACAAAAAAAAAAAAAATTCAATTTAATTAAAAATATTACTTCAAAAATATTCATCGGAACCATCTACAAATAAACGCATTTTCCATTACTACAGTTGAAGATATTCTGACATTCTCTGTCCTCGTAAAAATATTCGTTTGAACTATCGCCGCAGTTATTGAAACGCAATTTATATTACTATACCTTATCCTTAATATATACCTTAATATTTTGTCAGGTCCTTCCTACAATAACTTTAACTTTTGTTTAGCTTATGTCTCAGCTAAAGGTATTTTGAGGAAATTAAAGTTGAAGACCGCGTTTTTTTTTGCTTTATAAGATGATTTCTCATCCGACATCAGTTTTTGTTCGGCTTTTTTTCATGTCTGATAGTTTGCATCTATCCGTTTTGTAACTCTAAAATTTTTGTAACGATTTTATGCATTTCTATTGCCTATTCAAAGAAAAATTCTTCCAAAGTTACAGAGTTTCGTTAAAAACGTTTTAAAAAAATTCTTCTAAAGTTACAAAATTTCGTTAAAAACGCTTAAAAAATAAAGTGACGATGCCAAGAGGTCCATTCTCGACCGAAAACAACAACCATTTTCCCAATGGTTAAAAAAAAAAAAGCAGTTTTTGGAGAATCCTGACTCCCGGACTTCCTTAGGTATTTTTTCGGTCAAACCGCAAATCCCCCCCCCCCCTGTCTAATGTTAAACCCATGTACTTGAAATGCATTCGTATTTTCCAAATTTCTCCTCGGAAAATTAAAATTTTTACATTCTCTTTTTTTCTATGATCTTCTACGATGTTTCTTTACTTTTTATTTGGCAAAATATTTTTTTTAAATGCACATTTACTTTTATTTTAAGTGTTAAAGTTTTACTTCCAGCTCCATCAGCTACATTTAACTAAAAAATATGAAACTAACTATACATTTTAGAGCTATTTTGTAAAATATGAAAGAAAAAACAGCTTACAAGCTAAATATACCAGAATAAAAGAAGTTAAAAATTTTAATTTGCTAAGGGGAAATTTAAAAAGCACGGGTGCATTTTAAACACATATGTTTAATATTAGAGAGAGAAATTTGAGATAAGACTGACGAAGAGCCTTAACCTTTTGTACACTGCAAAATCAACAATTATTTTTTGCAGTGTAGTGCGATAACTTCGATTTGGAAAGTACATGCTCACATATTAGAATACATCATTTCAAACATGTAAAAAAAATATATAAAAAGTTAGAACATAAAAATAAAAATTTATTGACAAAAAGATGCATGTTTCATATCTGTACCAAGAAAAAAAATTGCATATTTCTCATAAATATTGCAAATTTTCTAATTCAAAATTGTGAAGTATATAACTTACTTTAATGAAAAATCAAATTCTGGACGTTTACAGACTTTTTAATTTCACCAAACGCATAAAGTTTATTTTAGCAATAGCCACGTGAAACTATAAATTAAACTTTGGTATAAAAAATTAACTCAATATCACCATTTGCTGGAGATTCTACGAAGAATTTATATTAACTGCAGTTTTGAAAGATAGCAGCAATCAATAAAATCGTCTTTAAAAGCTCACTTTGGAAATAACATTGATTTTGGGGTATGTTGCAGACATGCAAAACGGTTATGCAAAGGGTTAGGGGGACTTGGTACCACTTGGTATACTTGGAAAAAAATTTCTGTTATTTGTTTTGTTGCTTCTATAAGTATGGAAGTTAGCATTAGCTCGAAATTCAGTGTTTAGTTTGGCTTGAAAGAGGTGTCAACAATGCCAATTATACTCTTGGTCTTAGGACTGCAGCCCTAAGGCAGCTTTCCTAAAGAGATTTAATTGATTCTAGTTTATATCTTAATTTTGCTATAAATATACTTCTAGTACATTTATAGTTTTCAGCATAAATTGGAAATTATCTATATTTCTACACACTTTTCACCATATGATTTTTTAAACATATTTTCTAAGAACTAAGATTATTTTCATCACTATTTTAAACACTAGTTATCAAATTTGAAGTACATACTTATATTAAATAATCTTTACCTGAGAAATGGGTTGTTGATCATTATGACATCAACACATGAGGATTTTTAACCAGGAAATTTATTATGCTGAATATGCTTTCAAATAATTTAAGTAATATTGAAAGAATAATCTATAACATACGACGATAATATTCGACTTATGTTAAAAAGCGGAACAACGAGGGAACTATTTTTTCAAAAAATTCTATTTCATACCCTACCTCGAATATCATAATCTTTTGAGCATTTTAACAGTGATTATGGATCACAGTACGTACGAACGTTATTGGTGACGCTATAGAAATCTATAAGATCTGAAAAACCTCTTCAAAATCAAAAAATATCCTGTTTAGTCTGAATAACATATTTAAATAATGAGGGGAATTTGAACATCTTGAGTGTGACAAAAAGAATCTTAGGATAACGAAATGTTTTAAACATTGCATGTGTAAAAAAAACATGTATGATAAGATGACTGTTCTTAGAAAGTAAAATTATGTGCTCTACATCAATTATATATTCAAATTTCGAGAATTCGGTGTAATTTTTACAGTTGTTACCTCGTAGATAGTCAGAAAAATGAACGCATGGATGGAATAACAACTGATTCATTTTAAAATATTAAATAGGATCACCTGGAAAACACATGATTTTAAATAAACAAACAAAAATTCATTTATCAAAACTGGTTCATCTGTCCCAAAATTATGCGTGAATTTAATATAGCAATGAATAAATCAAAGACGAACTGGTAGCCTCCTGTTTTTTTGCAAAAAGCATTTTAACAATGTCAACAATGTTTCGTCATAAAACGTAAACAGGCCGTACAATGCAAATACACTTAAACATGATACTGCCTTCCAACTGAAATTCGTAAATTGGGCTAATTTGAGACATATATTGTTAAAAAAGTTTCTTCAAAAATTAAAATACTGTATTGTGGATTTTACTATGGATACGAATGGATTCAATGCTCAGGAAGTTATTATCGAAAAATTTTAATTGTGTTCAATTTTCAAACAAATTGGAAATTGTACGTCAAACGGGACAAACGAGGTGCGTTCGTACTATAACTATATAAATATTCAGATCCTGGTACATTAGCTGTTGCACACTTATGCAAAAATACATAAATGCAAAATTTATTTTATGTGCAAATTTTCATATTGTAGATATTAATTTTATTTTATGATATTAAGTTTCACTACACTAAAATTAATAACAAACACTGTAATTAATGACAAACAATTAATTACAATTCTGTTACATTAAAATTATACTATACGCAAATATCCAATACAAGACAATGTAAAAAAAATCATCGTTGTTATTTCACTGAAAAAAATGAATTATATCGCCAGTTACTATGGTATGATTGATTTTCGTAATGAAATAAGTACATTTTATGTTGGCAACATTTTTCTTTTGTTGATATTTACTAAAATTCTTAAACCTAGAACTTAAGCCTAGCTTTGAGAATTTCAGAACTTGAAATCCATATTTATACTCTTTATCCATTTAATATCTATTTTACCGGAAACATCTATCCAAAAAACTGTCGGTAGATGATATAATTGCTATAATTAAACAATTTTAGTATACAAATTCGGTTTTTAAATTCAGTAACACGGAAATGATATGACTCCATCTTAAATAAGACGTAATGACCATGGCAACCTAGAATCATTACCTATCATGGGATATCATTGAATTAATTACGTATGATAAGATTTAATAGAATAAAGAAAAATTTATATATTTTTATTTGTACTTTTATTAATATATTTTTAAGTTTTAATTCAATTTTCATAAAATTGAAATGACTCGACAAAATTCTGCAACGATTATATATATTAAATTTCAAACAATTCGGTTAGAAAGTTTTTGCGCTGTTATATACGGACAGACGGACGAACCAGACGACGACTATAAGTGCTACGTATTTATATAATTACGAACGCACATAAAAACAAATTTTTTCTTGACGTTTTCATTGAAAACATATTTGATAAATATAACATATTTGTAAAATCTTTCCAGCTATAGCAGATTTATTTAAAAATAATTGAATTTGGGAATTGCAATTTAACCGCAGCATGTTCAGCGCGGAGCATATTTGCACTTAAAGAATTGATTACATTCGATAAGGATACATTTTTTTAGGATTTCGAAAAAGTGCTTTTCATTTCTTTTTTCTTTCTCCAATGGATTTTTTAAGTAGTTTAGTAAGAAGCACGACAGAAAGCTTTACAATTTATTTCTCTCTCTCTCTATATATATATATATAATGTATCTCTTTGAATTAAATGTCTACATTGAGGTACACTGTAAATTATTTGGTAGGTATAGTCTTACTGAAAACAAAATAAAAGTAAATTTTTATGTTTAGGAATTATAATAATCTCAAGAAAATAAATGAATTATTAATTGTTTCACAAGGATTGGAACTGGTTTAATTTTTTAGCTGACACTTGCAGAGAACGAACACAAAATTACAACATGTCAATCGCATAATGGTTGCATCAGCAATTATCAAGAACGCTTTGTGACATTTCGTCATTACCACAGCGTGTAGTTGTCAAATATGGCAAGTCTCACAACATGAATTTCGGCATGCCTTTTCTGTTTAAACAAGAGGTGTTGTGGTCATTTTCAGCAGTTTTCTGTTTTTTTTTTTTCGAGTTAGCACCAACACGTTAAGGTCGATTATTTCTTTCAATGAGCGTTTTCGGTCTTTGAACCTTACACACACACACACGCACACACACATATATATATATATTATATATCACCCTTCCAAATGCTTCCTGTTACTAGAAGTTTAAAAAATAATAATAATCTGTTTTAAAATATACTTCTTTAAAATTATTAGCACATTTTCCACATGATTTTTTAGTATAAACAGCTGTAAATTTTGGCGCCTTTCTCAACAAAAATTTTGAGATAGGTTTTTCTCCGGAAAATGTGATTCTAAATTTACTATGATTTATGTTTTTGTTTTCCCCTGAAATTAGTTTTCACATCGAACCCTGCATAGTAAAGAGCCTTATGGCTCACACTGTGCATCTTATAAGACGTCTGAATATCGTCACCCCCTACCAGGGTTGCCAGTTTGACCTATTTTTATTTATTCAGAAATTCAGAATAGTAAATTTTGCTTGATTTAATTACAGACATTTCGGGATTATTTAACGTAAAATTTCTTATTTCGGAATTTCTAAAAAAATAAAAGAAGATAAACTAGAAACGCTGCCCCCTACTATAGTGAGATAACCCAGTCCTGTAAATAATGGCGCCCTTCAATGTTTGCCACTAGATGAAATGAGTCCGCTCTTACTGAAAAGTTGGACATAGCGCTCGTGTAAACAATGCATTCTTAATGCGATGTTATAGAATTATAGCGTGTGAGATAAATAGAAACACATTATTTTTTGTGTTCCTGTTCATACTGCAAGATATTCAACAGCACTCTGAAAACGACATTTTCAAAACTGAGAAAAAATACTCAAATCTAAGTATTTCGCATAGTTAAAATGGCTCCGAATCAAAATTACTCAAGTTTGAAACATGTATATATTCATTTCTGAAAACAAGCACACACTCAAAAATAAAATATCATGTGCTCATATTTGAGTACGTCCATGTTTCAAACAACAGTCAGTAAAAAAGCGCTAGTGCTGCCATCTCTGATTCTAATTATGGGAGGATAAACTAAATTTACCCTTTCAACCAGAGCCAGCATCGAACCAGAGTCCTACTAGTTACCAGTCCGTTGCCTTATCCATTTCGCCATCCAGATCACACGAGTGAGTTATTTTAAATGCAAGTCATCGAATGATTCGAACGCATGTTGATCTTTTTATAGGATTCATTAACCCATTTTAGGCCAAGCATATAAATGTTATAAAATGTGGTATTATTTGCATTGAAATTTGCTTAAATTACATTCATTAAGACACAAAAAATGTTTCGTGCATGAAAAATAATATTTCATTTAATTTGACGTTACCAATATTAATTTACCATTAATAATTTACCATTAAATTTAAATTAAAAAAAAAATAAGTTTTCTTATGACATTTGTTTTATTTTTATTTTATTTACCGAACTTGCAACTTTACTCCATTATAAAAACATATGATTAATCTCAAGTGGAATAATAATACATTTTCAAAAAGTCGAATTTGTCAATAACCGTTTCAAGTAAAACACCACCGTATTTTGAAAATTTCTCAACATAAAGTGATTACTTCAATTGAATTACTAATATTTTATAGATGTCCCCAGAACCCTTTAAAATAGCAGAAAAATAAAATTAGTGAAAAATATACGTCACAGTGTTAATAAAAATATATTTATTGAAATGGTGCGTTTACGCACCTTTGACCGAAAATGGGTTAATTTGTTGCTGAGAAAATTGAAAATTTTTAACGGGATTTTGGATAGATTTGGTCAATTTGAGATGGTAGTTAAGATTGTACAACTTTTATTTATGTGGGGAAGGGAAGATATGAATTATACAAATTTTCAATCCGATTGTTATCAGTATATTTCTTAAATGAAAAAGTGTTCCCTGGATATTGAAATGCAAGTGACTAAATTTTCTTTATGACATATTTTAACCCATTAACGCCACACTTATTTTTCTCTTAAAAAATGGAAATATTGCATTTCATTCAAATGAATATGAACAGACTTTTATGTGCTCATCTTTGAGTATTGCCATGTTTCAAAAATGAGTATGAACTGATTTCTATGTGCTCATTTTTGAGTATTGCCATGTTTCAAAAATGAGTTTGAACTGATTCTAATAATTTTTAAGTATGTCCATGTTTCAAAAATGAGTATGAACTGACCTGTATGTGAACAGTTTTGAGCATGTCCCTGTTTCAATATTCTGAATATTTCTGGTATTTCAGAATTGAAAGCATTTGGGTCGTCATATTTGAAACAAAAAGTTTCATAACAAAATGAAAAAATCGATTTACTCAGTTTTGAAAATGTCATTTTTCTCAGTGAACTATGATGACTAAAAGACCTCCCTCCCCCCTAAAAAAAAATCATATTAATCTAAGAATCATCTTTATTAAATGACTCGGACTACTCCATATAAGATTTTGTCACAAATTTTGTATATTAAAATTTGTATTTCCTGACTGAAATTAATCAAATTCTTGAACGCCTGCTACCGTTCTGAAAACGCTTCATTGTAAAAATGCATGCTAAGACCAAGAACGCAGTCACGCTATATGTTAGCATATTTCTATGCTCTCACAATGATGGGTACGTAACAGTTTTTTATAAAAAAAAATTCTGGAATATGCAAATTTGTCAAAACGGAATAAGAGACACTCTTTGATCTGAAACACGGTATAAATAAATTGATCCCTACTGAAAATTGTCAAAACATCTTCACGTTTTAAAAATTGATAAACTTCGGGTACAATCTCGGTAAATTGTTTTTTAATTAGATCAAGAATGACTTTCTCGTTTTTATGAAAAGTCATGTTTATTTAACAAAACATTTTATATAAAAATACATATTTTGTTACTCATTTCCTTTGATGTTACGCGTATAAAAATATAAGCATGCATGAATTTTAATAGTTTCCCTATTCACGCTACATCATTGGATGATTAGAAACAATATATATATATTATAAATAATTTATATTTAATTTTTCATCTGTTTAATTTTATCTGTTGTTTTGACATCAAAAGAAGTTAAGACAACATTTTAAGATAGGATTTTTTGCCTTAAAAATAATTAATACTGAATTTTTACCAGAAATTAATCACATAATTTCAGACTAGTTTCAATAGCATACTAGCTATCGTTATCAATGCAAATTTGTACTGATAATGATAATTAATACGCTATTGAAACTAGTCTGCAATTATGCGATTAACTTTCGGTGCTTAAAGCTATTTTAATAATCATTATATTTTGCACAACGTTAAAAATTTCTTCCATATTTAATGTATTTAGAAAAGTTTATGAAATCAACATATCTGTGAACATCATGTCTAAGAACATTACTTATAGATACAGTAATTAAAAAAAAAGTATATTCCGATGCTATTTTAGCACCAAATTATCTTTCAAAAAGCATCTCTTTTCGAATATCAATGCAATTTTTCAAATAAAAGTAGTCTACATATGAAAAATCGCATCAATTTTCATTTTTCAAAAGATAACACCCACTTTTGACACTTTATTTGAATTCCTTGGATAAGTGCAGCCCAGAAAAAAGTATGGATTACATACTTTTTTCTTAACCCATTCGGTGTCATGAGTGCATATATGCACCCTCAAAAAGAGCATACAGAATTTGTTTTAGACACCCAGTAAAAAATAAAAGTAACATTTGCTTTCTCTAATTAGAGCATTTTTGTGATAGTTTAAGTAAAGGTAGCTTTTTTAAAAAAAAGTGGTGCCAACCGAATAAAATATGTGTAAAATCCGCTGGTCCCGAAGGGGTTAAATTATCATAGAGTAAAAGATAATGTGTTAAGAGTTTATCTATAAATTTAAAAAAAATAGAATTAAAGGAAAACCACCGGGAACATTCATTAAAGTACCAGAAAAATTATATACAAATTCTAAATATAAAATAAATTTACTTTGTATGAAAGAAATTTTATAAAAGTTTTTCCAGTTACTTTTTAGGATTTCTCTTCTGTAGATGTGAACGATAATAGAAGATGGTTCTCTTAGACTGCCAAAAAGTAAAATTTCTTTATTTATCTTTTACAACTCATGATAAGAATGAGTTTTGAAAGCACATAATAATGCTTTGGACAACACTAATTTATGAAAAAATTAATGCAATCAATAATTAATGTGTAAAATTTAATGGTCATAATTCATAACTTTTTATGACCTTATTAATAATTTTCCTAATTAAAATAATGCGCTTGGATTTAAAAAACCCTTGAAATTTTTTTGGGTCTAATTATTGTATATCAATAATAATAATAATAATAAAAACATTCGAGTCGGGTGATTTTTAGGGATGATACGAATTAAAATTTGAAACATGATTTTAGCATTAGCTCTCATATTTTGACTGTATATATGTTTCTGGAAGCGCTATTCAAATAAATACTTTTGAGCTATGTTGGGAAGCGATTTAAATGATTGTCCGCTGGATGTTGGTTACTCAAAAATTTCGCTTAAACTCATCAGGTCTGGTTTGCGTTTTGCGTTATTTCTCAAGGAATTTGAGAAATAAGATTACTGGAATTCTGTATCCTCTTATGTCAATTAAAAACAATGAAACTCCTTAAAACTCCGCGTACGATTTAATTTTATATAGTCCCTGAATCTAATCAAATTGCATTCAGAATAATATTCTCCATGCTCTAACAAGTACAACAATAACAGGTGGGTAAGTGTGATCGAAGATCGCACAAAGGGTTTCGTTTAATATTCCTTTCAAAACACTTTATCGTTCCTTTAATAAATCCAAATGAATTTCATTTTCAAAAAAAAAAAAAATCATGTTTTTTATAAAGTAAAAATTTACCAGTCTATTTTTCTCGTTTTTTCGAAAATCTGAAGCGAATCGATAGCGGGCTAAGCCCGCTATTATACTCTGTTATAATAATATCTGTCATGTGGACTAAATGCGATATTAAAAAAAAAATCTATTTCAAAATTAAACATGTTGTAGTAATTCTTGTATGTTGTACCCTTCAAATGTTAGACGTCAGATTAATTTTCTATTTAATTCTCTAATGACGTTATATTAATCTGCTTTCTATATTTACACATACACATACTCCTTGTATTATTGAGAAATGTTTGAAGATTTCCGTTTTATTATCAATATGACGTGATATTAATCTTTTTTCAATCAGACAAACTTTTTATTTCATTTTCATTTTTCACGTGGAAATCTTTCAATAGAAAATTAATTGTAGAAATAATTTTATTGTGGATTTTTAATTGTTGGCAACTGCTATAACGAAAAATGCTTAAATTTAATAGGAAAAGGCTTTTAGATTTTTGTTTTTTATCTCTATATATTAAAATAATATGATTTTTTCAAATTTTATGATTTTGAGCTTCATGATAGGTATTTTTATAAGTACACAAAATTTCATGACTGTAAGTTGCATAGTTTCTGAGAACCGGCTCTGTGACGGACAGACAACGAAGCGGGAGTAATAGGGATTCGTGAGATGAACGAAAAACTAAAAATTACTTTTTTGTACGATCAAAATATACCGAGTCATAGCTTATCAAAATTTGGGAGTCATATTTAGGGACCAACTATTAATTACGTATTGACTTTAGAGCACTGGTTCCTAACGTAAGGCGTACATACCACAGGGGGCAATTTGATTTTTTAGGGGGGGGGATCCAGATTTATTATTAACCTATTCCATGTCAGTTTGTTTTTGTCATTTTTTGAAAAGTAATGTTGTAGTTAAAAATACAACTAGTGCGAACAGATTTTTAAAATAAAATGAAAAAAAAAATATTTTTATTCAACTTAATTAAACTTTAATTGAAAGTTGAGAATACAACTGTAACTGAAATGATTACGTGAAAAAAAATATTTAGATTACACTTTTTTATACATAAAAGTTGATAATTTTTGCTGGTAGTAACTGTATTTAATTTCTTTTACAGCTTTTTCGAGTAATATTTACTGAAGGAAATCTGTATTTATATTCGCTATGGAGTATGCTACATGAAGAGACTTTTACACATGAAACTACTTAAGGGACACTACTACTCTTAAATCTTCAAAAAATTTGATTTCTCGAGGAATATGTATACGAAAGAGCAATACTTCCTACTTATTTTAAAGCAAAACGTATAAAAATACCGACAATATTACGTTAGTTACGACTCGTAACTAGTATTCTCAGTAAACAATGATTAAAGGTTCATTGCCACGCCCACTTGTGGGTCTCAGAGCGGTAATACTCAGCTGAGTTTTTCTTAGTACCTAATTCTGACTCCCAGCATTATATTTCGATATCGAATAGAGACTTTGGTTTCTACGATAAGAATTCTTAACCATTTTATACCTAAAAACGTGTCTTAATACTAAGTTCCACCTATATAATTTTTCTTGCATAAAATTTTTGTAATCTTTCGACAGAAAATATATGCTTTTATATCATATATATGACCATGTTTTATTTAACTTGTAGCAAATAACGTATTAAATTGACAAATTGTGATATTTTTATTCATGCGTGAACCTGGAAAACTATCTAATCACATAATGTTCAAAGAAAATGGCGAAGATTCTATTGTTTTCATAGAAAAATGCCGATCAATAACATTTCATGCGAGATATCTATAGAATTTTTTAATGTATTTTTAAAAATATGTTTCATAAAATATATATTTATTATTGACTCAAACATAATATAGTACAAGTATACTAGAATATTGGACATCTCAAGTTTCAATAAAATTTATCTTAAAGTGATTTATTTAAATTTGAAAATGAGGTCTTTCAGAATATTGCGCAAAATATCTCTGAAATTACTTGATATTTTTACATTATATTTAAAAAAATTATATATCATACCTATAAATTAAGACTCAACTTAAATTTGTTTATTGTTACATCTACAAAAAAATATGCATAGATAAACTTTGAGAAAATAATATACAATACTTCCAACTTTATTTGAGTCGCTCAGTCCCGAAACTCTTTATGTCCTTAATTTTATTATTTTTTTTATTGATAAAAGTTTTAGCTATATGCACACAATTCAGATGTAAAACAGTTCAAAATGTCATTATTCTCCACCTAAAAATCAAGTTAAAAACTAGGTACAGTTCCAGAATTCGTCAGGTCCGCAGCACCAACAGTTCCATAGTTCGTTATGTCCACCACCCAATTACTGGACCAAAAGTAGTCAGAGCCTTTCACTGTTTACTTAGTCAATCAGTTCTATTTGTCTTTATGTCCAAAACAACTCAGCTTTACTAGTTTTCTTTAAGAATGCCCCATCAGCAGTAAAACAATCATTCTTTTGCTCCCTGATTTTGGTTATTCCAATATTCCCACACGTCGTATTTTTGGCAGGCTTTAAAGGGAAGTTAGGTCCAAATCAACCCCTATAAATCCTCAAGGGTATGATGAAATTCTTAATAATGTGGGAACTGTATTAAATTAGGTACGAAAATGGAAGCAAATGACTAGAAAATAGCTGTATTAGGCATTCCAAAACTTGGAGAAACGTCTGTTGTGTCAGGGACTGCCAAAACTCCCGGAAAACGCACTTTCAGTGTATGCCCAGCTAGAAAATTATTCTGACAAAGCACAAGAAAACTATTCAAGTGTAATGCGAGACTGGCTACAACTTAAATATTGGCTTTCCACAGAGTATATGCAAAAAAGGCAAATCCTAGTATGAAACTGCAAAACAACCTACTGATAAAGGTGTCATTGTAAAGACTTGAATGACCTGACGTCTCTTCTTCAAAAGTACTGTGGGCCTGAGTGGAATATGTAGCCAAGTCTCCAATTTTTCAAAAAACTCTTTATTGATCAATAAGTTAATTTGCGATCAATAAGTTAATTTGCAACGGCTAGGAACAAGTCATAGTTGAGGAAGATATTAGTGACATATCTTTTGAACAACAAAATATTTTGGGAGTTTAACACTTGTTAAAAAACTAATTTTCTTTTAACAGATTTTTTTTTTTTTTTTTTTTGGCCTAGGCCGAGAATGTTTTTTCAGATAATAAAAGAGTTTTATCAAACTGTTGCCTTTTGTAACTCGATTTTGTTATCATTTTTATTGAATGATGTGAAATATATATAATGAGGTTTGAAACATGCTCCAAAACTCATTATGTTCATTATTCAGTTCCAAAACTCGTTATGTCCAACATATTTTTAGGTAGCTTTCATTACAAAAAGCTACCTATTGCAGCCGTTCGGAGGAAAGCAATTCCAAAAAATTGTGGTATATTTTCACCGATCATGACACCCAGACCCCCAAACCACCTGCGTTCAAATGTTGATTTATATATATATATATATCAAAGTTTACAAACAACACAGCGAAGTATGGAAAGATGTATGTTAGGCATAACCAGAAGAGACCGAAAGAGAATAACGTGGATAAGAAGTCAGACGAAAGTTTTTGACATCATCGAGAGAATTAAACGGCTAAAATGGAAATGGGCTGGGAACATTGCAAGAAGACAAGACAATAGATGGAGCACAAACACCCTACAGTGGTATCCCAGAGATGTAAAACGACCAAGAAGACGACCTCAAGTAAGATGGAGTGACGAAATCAGAAAAGTGGCCAGTGTTAATTGGATGACTAAAGCACTAGACAGGCAACAATGGAAAAATCTGGGGGAGACCTACATCCAGCAGTGGATTGAAAACGGATGATGATGACGATGATATATATATATATATATATATATATATATATATATATATAATAAAAATGCAAAGAAAAGTACAAAGAAATCGATTAAAAAAACTGTCTGTGTTAAGTGTTAGAACGTAATACAAGGATTCTGGAACATTTTTTGTTTTTGCTACATCTTAAAAACTGACTGAGATATGGCAGTTTGTAATTCTAGGGTGGCTGAGATTTTGAAACAATTTGATAACCGATATGAATGTGACAAATCATGTGTACAGAACATACCAAGGTCTCGACCGAGTTCGTATGCCAGCTTCCTGCGCCATTTGTTTCAAAATGGCGGCAAGTTAATTTTTTTTTAATTACAAAAAAATTATAAATTGAAAAATTTGTTTCCGTTAAGTGTTAAGATTTTGATACAAGGATTCCGGAACATTTTTTGTTTTGGCTTTATCTTAAAAAATGGCTGAGATATGGCAGTTTGAGGTTCTAGGGTGGCTGAGATTTTAAAACAGTCTTATATTTGTTATGCTGTAACTCTTGTATTTATGAACCCATATGATTGTGACTGATCATGTGTACAGAACATTCCAATAGTCTCGGACGAGTTCATTGACCAGCTTCATGCGCCATCTTGTTTCAAAAAAGCAACAAGTTATTTTTTTTATTTAAAAAAAATTAAAAATATGTATAAAAGTTATAAATTGGAAAAGTTGTTTCCTTTAAGTGTTAGATCGTGATACAATGATTCCGGGAAATTTTTTGTTTTGACTTTATCTTAAAAAATGGCTGAGATATGGCAGTTTGAAATTATAGGGTGGATGACATTTTGAAATAATCTTATTTTTGTTATGCTGTAACTCTCATGCTGAAATTCGCATTCAAATTCAGTATTAACGAAAACCAGGATTGAATCTTCTATAATCGGGTTTCAACCATTTTAGCTTCAGGTGTTTGAGTAAACTGAGTTGAATTTTTAAAAACATAGACTATGAAAGCTACCTTTTCCTCCCGGTACAGGCCGAAAGACTTTTTAATTTTGTAAATAAATCAAATCTATATATTTTTAGCCGTAGTCTTACGAAATTGTAAAAAAAATAATATGAAAAAAAAAAATCAAAACAGTACAAACACTTGTAGGTTTGTAAAAAAAAAATAATAATAATAATCGTTTTCTGCAAAATTTAAGCTTTTGGGCATAACGAATTTCGGAAATGGACTCATTTTAAAACTATAAATTTTGCTAAAATATATAGATAGAGATATACGCTATAAATTCGTAAAGACATAAATGAATTCGTAAAGACGCGTAAAATTATTGAATGGTTCAAAAGAAATCTCTCGCGTAATTTAAAATAAGCACATTTTCGACATTTTAAAATCAACGATTTATGAGTATTCTTTTAAGCATTGCTATATAACGATTTACACCTGATATTATTCCAGTCAAATCTAGCGTAGGTATGTTTTATGCATTTTGTTTTTAAATGCACAAAAAATTATGCTATTTTACATACATGTTCCTCGAAAAATAGAATTATTTTAACATTTCAGAATAGTACGTCTCCCTTATAGCTATATCTAAAACTGACTTGTTTAAACGCATTTAACTTAAAGAATATTTAAAATATGTAAATGAGGTATTACCCAAACTTATAAAATTAATTCCCAAACAGGCATCACAGAAGGAAACGGATGATTAGTAAATTTTGTATGTATTTCGTGTAGGCCATACAGAGTATGTAAATATGCATTATAACACATACATTTTAAAATTTAATAACTTTTGATATAAGGTCGACAGTAATAACGAGGGAGGAAAAGCCCGCTAACATTGAAGTGTATAATGTTGTGTAGAAAAGTTGATTCTGAAAATTGAATAAGATGATAATCCAGAAATCTTTCTTGTGTGTTGTGTTATTCATAGAGTGATCTCAGTGTCAAAAAGGCTCCACCTCCTTCTAATGAAGTACTAAAACAATTATAAAATGTACAAATGCTTTCAAATTTAATGTCAAATGCGAAAGTCTCCTCAAGAAATTTTATGGAGATAAAAATGAAGACCATATAATACTTTTATTTCACACTGAACTAAATTGACAAGGAACACCAAAACTCTTCTAGATAAAAAAAATCCCTGACGGCTCGGCCTACAGGCACGGGTAGATTTCGAAGACGCAGACCATGCGGCGCCTGTTCATTGGGAATTTCAGAAGAAAGACCTATTTGCCATGATGCGGCAGTTGGGACCGCCCACTTTGAACTATACCTCTGGCTGTAGGCGGAGTTTAAAATTAAGCTCAAAATTAAGAAATTATGGGGGTTTTCTTCTGTTTTCACAGAAAGCTGTCCATTAGCCAGCCAGCCAGAACCCCCCCCCTGGTTCGATTTTGCCCATTAACGAAATTGACCGAGATTTTATGCCGCTTGATTTTATGCATCGGTTTGTAAGAGATGTGTGCAGAATTACTGAAGCTATCGTGTCCATAAAAAAGTGATATAGATAGATAGATAGATAGATAGACAGATAGATAAAGATTTGAACTCGGGGTGGTTTTGGGTTCTATAAGTCATGATCGGTGTAGATCTGCAAAAAAAATTTTCAGGAATTCCAACTTAGGGGAAAATGTATTAGGTGTAGTACTTCTTACGAAATCTACCTAATTGAAGATGTATGACTTCGTTGCACATATAGGGTTATGGTGAAAACATATTTGTGACAAAATTTTGTATGTTTGGTTAGCTACATTGTAAAAAAAAAAAAAAAAAATCTGTGAAAAAACGGAAAATGTACTGGCAGCAAAGCTGCCAGTACAAATGACATAGCTCTAAGTTTTTTCACAAAAATTCTGCTACTGATAAAGCTATCTCCTTTTGATTTTTCTCATGATGACGAAGTCTCTCCTCATGTTGACGAAGTCTGATTAGTTGCTTTTGATCAGAGCTCCTAGGTACAGTTTGACTAATTGCACCCGTCGCCCTCGCCTATGGCGTGGGCACATTGAGTATACTTAACTTGGTTTTCTTATTAAAATAAATTGCTCCTTTCTTACATATGTTATTTTTATTAGTAAATGTGCATCTGCTTTATAATATCACAATTATGCACACGGATAGTGCGTATTTACGCCGGTTATTGGATATCGAAACATTTGTACACTAGTCAAAACAATTAGGAGGGCGCATAGTTTTAACGAAATTAGGCAAATACTTACACCAATGAATAATTTAATTTAAAACATCCATAATTTAAAGCGTAGCAGAAAAAAAATTAAAACTTCATATGCAAATCGAAGTTCATGACGTCAAAAACCAGAAAAAGGAGATCAGTGCAAAAATCGGGATTTCGCAGACACGTCTGTTTCACTGTCTCAATTGTGAAATTCAATTTATCAGCTTTTGTTTTGAGAAAAGGTGACTTGAAATGGACATAACAACGTGATTTACCGGAATCCATGGCGTGGCGTATTATCGGGAAACTTGAATACGGGCAAACGCAACGAAGTGTAGCGGACGCTGTTGGCGTCGCAAGAAATTTCGATGAGAGATTGTGGAATCGATTCCAAGAAACAGGGAATGTTAGACGTCGGCCACGTGCTACCACAACAACCGATGACCGATATATCCTGTTAATAGCTTGTTGAGACAGAACAGGCAATGCTACTCAGCTGCAAAGACAGTTGATCTTAGCAACAGGATGAAGGGTGTCCAGTTAAACAGTCCGAAATAGGCTTCATCAGGGTTGTCTCTATGCACGTAGGCCAATGGTCTGTATTCCGTTGACCTCTTAGCCACCGTGCGGCCTGAAGAAAGCGGACTGCTGAACATCGAGATTAGAGGCAACGTAATTGGCGTCAAGTGCTCTTTACAGATGAGTCCCGACTCAGTCTGGAGTGGGACACCTGTCGTGTCTTGGTATGGTGAAAAAGAGGCACACAAAATAACCACACATTCGTTCGTGCAAGATCACATTATAGACGATGTGTGTTGATGCATAGCATCAATCAGCATAGGTGGACGTACGAATCTGCATATCATTCGGAATGGTACTTTGACGGCCCAACGGTATGAAGACACGATACTGCGACCTCATGTCATGCCTTATTCTGCAGCCATTGGTGATTCCTTTGTTTTCATGCATGATACTGCCAGACCGTATACAGCTCGTCTTGTGGATAACATGCTTGAAGTTGAAACAATACACCGTATGGTATAACCAGCATGCTCTTCTGACCTTCATCCAATCGAGCATGTTTGGGATACATTCAAACGACGTATTGCAGCGAAACCAAGGCTTTTTACTGTCCAGGATTTGGAGATTACAATTCTTCAGGAGTGGAACAGCATTCGCCAAATTTTTATCGATAACCTCATCGCATCTATGGAAAAAAGTGTGCAGCAGACTTAGCTGTTCGAGAGGACCACACGCCATATTAAACATCTTTCATAATTTCTAAAAAATGCCTTAAACCATCTTTTCATGTTCTTTACATGGTTTCAAAGAAGTAAAGCTCCCTTACAAATTTTTTGCGTCTTTTTTTTCGGTATTGCGCATTGATACACGTGTACTCTCCATTTTATGCCCCTGCTTGGTTGTCTCGCACGGTTCTCTTCACTTCTTTGCTTGCTTCCCTAATTATTTTCAGCAGTTTATATATGACTAATATGTCGTGTCATCACAAGACTTTCTCTTATACCGTTCAAATATATTAATTTATAATAGCTTCAACGTTATGAATATTAAGCGTTTCTTCGAATTTAACACGAAGTTACAGTGATCTGTTAATTGAAAGAACAAAACCACAGCATCCCATGTCGGATGCTGAAATTTAAAATTTAATCAACATATACTTTCCTTCAACTTATTGGCGGCCGGGAACGAACATTCTCGTGTTTATATCATTGACTAATGGCGCGGCTTCTGCAATGCAGAAAATGCATTTATATCATGTTCTCCATATTTTTTAGATTGTAAAACATTTTATATTAAATTCGTATATTGAAAGATATTTAGTGACGCATAAACTTGAGAAAGCTATCTAGGAAACAAATTTACGAAAGACTTTCAGAAAAGAGAGGAATTTCTACTGTTTTAAAATCTAGATTTTATACAAAATTTCCGGTCGCTAATGTGTTAGTAGATGTGAGTCTTTACTTAATATTACATATTCCCAATGTCCTTAACCACTCTAATTAGCTTTATTAAAAAAACTCAAGTTAAAGTACAAGGCGATGCATAAAGAAGTATACAGATTTCAGAGGCTGTGAAGTAGTAACACAGAACTTACCTGACGCCTAAACCGAAGATTCATAGGCGTCATAGCCTCAAGGTCAGGAATAAAATTTGTTACTATATATCATCACTTAGGATCTATAGGAATCCACAATTACAAATAGAATCCAACGTGATACCACACAACACAACCACGTGTATATCTATAATTACAATACAAAACTAATGATTCACACAATAAAGCTCTCAAACAGTCGGGGAAGGTGTTTTATCTTGGGAGATTGTCAATTTTTAAGAACCCATTAGTAAAAGGCACAGTCTATCTCAATTTTTTGTCATATAACTCAGCAACAAACTAAGTCACAGCACAGCTAAGTAACACACACCATCAAAAAACTTGAATAGATGAAGTTTTGAAACAAAACAAGTTTTCCTTCTCTCAAAAGTTTTTTTTTACTTCCTTTATAGTTTTATTTTATACGACTGTGTTTAAAAAACTCTTTAGCTTCGTTACATTTCTTATAAAACAGAAGATTTTTAAATATTTAAGTCATAAAAAAAAAATATGATAGTGCATCCGATTTAACCTTCATTTTGTTTTAATTCAAACTATGTAGAGTGTTGTATCTGGTGTCAGTAACACATTTTGTATCCGAGGCTGACTAAAAAGACAGACTGCCGCACTACGTTTGGCGTCGTTCCTTTCGGACCACTAGAGTCACGTGATGCTCTTTTCGAGCACTTGCATTCATGCTTTTCCAGCACCTGCGTCACGAAAAGAGCACCATGTGACTCAAGCGGTCCCAAAAGCGGCCCACATGTAAGGCATTGCAGTGCGACACCCTATCTTTTCCTCAACTTCGGTTGTATCCTTGGACACATGGACATGTGCATGGTTTTAAATAATTTTAACATATTTTGAAAGCCATTTATGTATGTTTAATCAAATGCAGTTATCTAATTATATGATAAAATTTTCACTTAATTATTTCCTAGTTTTTAGTTTGTGATATACATTTAAAATGAATGGATAATGAATGTTACATCTCGGGCAATCAATAACAGTGCATGATGTACCAGAAGTTGTTGAATATGCATTTTACAAAATTTTTAACTCCACTAACACTGTTAAAAGTTTAGAAGTAATGGGTATTTACCCGCCGTAAATGACAATATATTTGAAGAAGAATTACATTAAAGCTTATATTGTAACAGAAAGAAAGACCCATTCATTCAATTCATTCATTCCAATCATTCAACATAAGCAAGGCAGATATCGCGAAAAAGTTTTACCAAAGCATAAATTTGGCCGTTGCAAGTGCTAATTCTGAAGATTTGAGCGAAATACTCTCGTGAGTTCTATAGTTGTGCAATTTTTCACCAGGAGCACTACTGACACACACACGCAAAAGAAACCTATTAAGTGAGTATTTTTACCAAAACATAAATTTGGCTATGGCTGAAACTTATTCTAAAGATCTGAGAGAAATTCGTTTGTGGAAAATGAGTTTAACCCTTAACTGCTGTTAGCGATCTAACTGACGCTGCTTTTTTTAATTTTCCTAGTTTAACTTGTAATTTCTAGTTTAGCTATAAATCCTGGTGAATAGCATTTCGTTTTGAGCCCTAGTACTATTGCTAGAGACTTTTCAATAGGTGGATTTTAAGTCCTGTACAAAATGTTTAATACAGAAACAGTATCCCATGTGTTAATAGGGGCTTTTATTCATCTTTGGATCGAGCAGTCTCAGAGGTTCAGCCCACAGCAGTTAAGGGTTAAATTGGGTAGTTATGCAATATCCCACCAGGAGCACTATTAGCATAAAAAAATCTATCATAAGAATTTTTTATAAAAATATAAAATTGACCACAGCAGAAGCTTATTTTGAAGTATTGAGCAAAATTCGTTCTTCAGAAGCGGGTTTAAATTGCCTAGTTATGCACTTTCTTACAATGGGTGCTACTAGCATAAAGCACTAACCTCAGAAAAACTTTTATCAAATATAAATTTAATTATTTCAAAAGCTTTTTCTGATGTTCTGGGCGAAAATCGTTCATGAAAATTGAGTTTAAATGGCGTAGTTATGCAGTTTCTCATTAGGAGAGCTACTAGCATAAAAAACCCTGTCATTTAATATTTTTTTATCAAAACGTAAAATGACATAAACTTATTTTGAAGATTGGGGAGAAATTCGTTCGTGGAAAGTGGGTTTTTTTGCGTAGTTATGCATTTTCCCACCTAAGAGCACTCTTAGCATAAAATACCTTATCACATGGAATTTTTTATCAAAACATAAAGTTGATAATGAGATAAACTTATTCTGAAGATCAGAGCAAACTAGGAAGTTTAAATTACGTCTGAAGAGTTAGATGAAGACATTGTTATACATATAGAGATACATAAAATAATAATTTGAAAAAAAGTCAGAAAATACACAAGATTTTTGTTATATTTAAATTCTATAAAACATTATCTATTTGAATTTCTATCTTTACATTAATATTTCGTGTGTTTTTATATTTACATAGTACAATTTTTGCTATCATCCTAAAATGTTTCAAGATACAACAACTTGTTATACTTTTGGACAGTTTGCAAAATGCAGCTTAGTGGGCAGCACTCTTTATTTACAAGTTGTTTGAATTGCAAAAAATATATTATAGAGAGATATATTACTACATTTAATCACTGATGTTAGATTTAAATCTGACTTTATTTAGCGAAGTTGAAAAACGAAAAGTGTCCCAAGGTACATCACCTTCTCAACAATACGACAAACAACAACTTGACACCAATAATCAATACAAAACTAAATTCAAACATATATTATACAAATTTTTAAAATATATGTATACATATATTCATGTAAATTTACTTTAAAAACTATAAACTAAAAGAAAATTTAGTATTTTATAGTTTTCTTTAATTTAATAGGAAGTGTGATTAAAATCAAGAAGGTTTTTATTTATTTGATGTAGAATTGTATTTAAAAGGATTGGGTATAAGAGGACAGTTTTTATAGACATAATGAAAATCATGGCTTAGGGAACCACAGTCACAGGTGTCTTTTGGAAATTATTTTTTATATAAAGGAAGCTTGGAAAGCTCATGTGGCCAGTTATAAAATATAATGCTATAGTATCGGTATATTTAATTTCTGTATGTACTTTGTTTACAGCTATCGTGTATGTCCGCCTCGGATAAACATTTTCCTGTAACGGTATGTAAAGGACAAGGATTTTACTTATTACCTGTCAGGTTTCCCTGGCAGCTTCAGGCTTAAAAACTATTGTTATGGGATTATCTTATTGTGTGTGTATCTGCTGTGTGCTGTAAAGCTTTTCATAACGGAAATCTTAATCCGAGTAGGTGGGGGACATTATCTGTGTTGAAAGAGTGTGTAGTGTAGTGGAAGAAATGTTTCTATTGTCATCGCAAGCCCATGGATAAGACAGATTTTCACTCATTATCTAAGATGAAAGATCCATCATAGGCGATTAGATGCTGTCAAGGAAGCGGAACACGTGCGAACACGGGGCCAGCCCCGTTGACAAGGGGGGCTCGGGCACCAGAGAGTGATTTTAGTTTGAACGTAGGACTGAAGCGTGTAGGTTGTTGGGAGAGAGGTGTGTTGAACACGCTCTGAGACACGTGTATCGAAAGAGATTTTTTGGAGCGAAGTGAGAAAGTGTTCCTGAGATTAATGGTAATCTCTAATCTGAGTTAATTAACATAGCTTAGCAGCACACAGAAAGCATTTTCTGTATTTTTTATTTAATGTTTTACCGGATAAGCTATATCCGAGTTTTAAGTGTAAATATTGTAAATAAAGTGTGAGTTTAAGTTTAATTGAAAGAGTTCGTCTTCTTCTCAACATATCTCTCATAACGTGACCGATATCACGTAGTCATATTGGTGGTGGCAGCATATTAAAAATACCGGATTATTCTTCAAAGTTTGGTGGACTTAGAGGGATTCCGACATTACCTTTATGTTGATGTAACACATGTGAAATAGCATATTATACCCACCATCACTATGCTTGATATGAGTGCCAAACCTTGCACTTGAGAAATGTAATACAAGGATGATGTGTATCATATAACAAAGAGTGGACAAGGGTGAGTAAAAAAAAATAAAGTTTATAATTTCGAAATACAATAGTGATCAAAATTTGTCTCTCCACTTCTTATCTAACAGGAAAAAAAATCAGGTCAATCGATTAATGTCCTGAGACCTCTACCAGGTCCTGAAATTACGAAAATTGACAGAAAATTGTGACGTATCATGTAAAAATAAAGTTCGTAATTTTGATATAAAATAGTCATCAAAATTTGCTTTTTTTACTTCCTATTTAACTAGAAAATTTTTCAACTCAATCGATTAATGTCTTGAGCCTTTTACCAGGCCTTTAAATTACGAAAATTGACAGCAAATTGTGACGCATCATCTAAAAGCATTTCGAAATGCAATAGTCATCGAAATTTGCTTTTTTACTTCTTATTTAACGGAAACAAAATTCAGGTCAATCGATTAACGTCTTAAGCCCTGTACCAGGCCCTGAAATTACGAAAATTAACAGAATATTGTGACATCTATTGAGTAAAATAATGAGTAAAATAACGTTCATAATTTTGAAGTGAAACAGTCATCAAAATCTGCTTTTTGCTGTCTTTTAACGGAAACAAATTTCAGGTCAATCGATTAATATCTTGAGCTTTCTACCAGGCACTGAATTTACGAAAATTGACAGTAAATTGTGACGTATCATGTAAAAGTAAAGTTTATAATTTCGAAATTCAAAAGTCATCAAAATTTGCTTTTTAATTCCCTATTTAACGGCGGAGAAAAGTTCCAGATTTTTTTCTTATTGTGCTACGGATGGGATTCTTATTACTGTCTTTCCACGCAGTGAAATAAATTTTTCCAAGATCATGCGCAAGGTTTTCCGCGGTCGATTTATACCGCCATTCCACTACAAACTAAGCGTAACCACATCAACAACTCAAAGAATTATTTCTGTACCGAGTCATAATTGTGAAATTAGAGTTGCAAAGGCTAGAAAAAACCCGGTTTAAACCTGGGAATAAACCGGGTTTTTGGGGGAAATAAACTTGGTTTGCTGGGAATAAACCAGGTTTTTTAACAATAAACCTGAGGATAAACCGGGTCTATTGGAAGTAAACCTGGGAATAAACCGGCTTTTTGCAACTCTATGTGAAATAGACATCGCAAATATGATACAATTTCCTATGCATTCTCATTACTTCAACGGTTGATACTGGCCTGAAAACATAGATGGATTGATCCGATTGACCAGATTCTTTTTCTGTTAAAGAGGAAAAAATAACAAATTTTAATGACTATTGTATTTCGAAATTATGAACTTGTTTTTGCTCATTATTTTATCATGTGTCGCAAATTTCTGTTAATTTTCGTAATTTCAGTTTCTGGTACAGGACTCAAGACATTAATCGATTGATCTGATTTTGTTTTCATTAAATATGAAGTAAAAAAGCAAATTTTGATGACTATTGTATTTCGAAATTGTGAACTTTAGCATAATAAGTCACAATTTGCTGTCAATTTTTGTAATTTCAGGGTCTGGTAAAAGGCTCAAAACATTAATCAATTAACCTGATTTTTTTCCCATTAAATATGAAATAAAATAGCAAATTTTGATGACTATTTCTAAATTATGATTTTTTTTTACATGATACGTCACAATTTTATGTTATTTCAGGGCCTGATAGAGGGTTCAAAAGATTAATTAATTGACCTGAATTTTTGTTCCATTAAATAGGAAGTAAATTTTGATGACTATTGTATTTCAAAATTATGAACTCCATTTTTACATGGAACGTCTCAATTTCCTGTCAATTTTCATAATTTCAGGGCCTAGTAGATGGCTCAAGAAATTAATCGATTAACCTGACTTGTTTTTTTTTTCTGTTAAATAGGAAGTGAAGTGGCAAATTTTAATCACTATTTTATTTCGAAATTGTAAACTTTATTTTTTCACTCCACCCTAGAATACTCGTGAATATCTCAAATACACTGCTGCAATTCTATTACAGGTTAGATAAAATATCGTATATTATTCTTGTTTCATCGTGTGTTGAAACTGAATACTTCTTTATGACTCACCCTGTATTATATTTAAAAAATAATACCTCCTCAAACACATATTTTTAAACTCTTCAGTCATCGAATCTATTTATATTCCTAACTCTTCAGAAACTTAATTTCTAACCCTACAATGTCCGAATTTTCGTTCACAACATCATATTTGTGAGAAGTGAGTTTTTCCCCAATGAATAATATAAAAAATAAAAAGATAGATGTGGTCTAAATACTTCGAAGACGATTTAAGAGTACGCCTAGCCAAAAATTTTATATTCGAGCAAATTTATTCTAAAAGAACACCAAACACGCAATTATATCATTAAATGTTAATGTAATATACTAAAATAAGAAATAACAAATACGTTTTCAAGAATTTTTATTGTTATATTTTTATTATAAATTATATGAAGTTGTTATGATTTATCTTTTAGTAGTGATGTAGCACCTTTCAGGTTTTTATTTTCAACAATCATAAATTAATAGTGATGCACAAGTTTAACAATTGTTTTAAGTGTGGCGTGAAATGAAAAAGATTAAAAATGCTCGCCTAGGATGTTAACACAGTTATTTGCGTTCGCTTTAAAATCGTAGCTTTTAAAAATATTTATTTTCCCTAATTTAATTAAATGTTAAATAATGCTTTATTATTTTGGAAAGTTTTTTTTTTTTTTTTTTTAAATAAATTTTTATACTGCACTTATTTTTAAAAGCTTTAAACCTTATATACTACCTTCTCTTTTCTCTATAAATTTCAAATTGAATAAATATCGAGACAATTCAAATCTTCAAGAATTCTGTTTTCGTTTAAGTTCTAACTTTTACAGCTGATATTTCGTTTGATTCCTCTGAAATTGTTTCAGATGATCAAAACGTGCGCGAAATAGGAGAAGTTAAACGTTTTAATGGCCGTATTTTCTCTAAATATGGCAATAACTTTATTTACGAGATCATAATTAGATATTTACTTTTATTTTAATTTATTACGTATAAGTTATTTTAGAGTTCTATGATACTATTTTATATTTATATTGAAATAAGCAATTCATCATTTTATTAGAAGTGTTCTTTTGATATACTTTATAAAAGAGGAGTCAAATCTTTACTTAAAAAAGTTTTCTTACATGTTTTGGTTGCTTTAAATTAGAGTAAATATTAAGTGATCGTTCATTGGTTTCATGCTTATATGATTTTCGTTTAAAAAAAATAATTTAAAATTTATCACTCTTTGTTTTGTTAAAATTTATTATTTCAAGCAGACCCACTGGGCTTTATCCGTGTTAATGATAGGATCCTTTCGGGTGAAATAAACAGAAATATAACATTCTAAAAATACGAAGATGCCTATTACGTAGCTTTGTACGTACTGCAATCAGAAAAAAAGAGGTTACTTTGATGCAATCATACTAAAATCCCTAAGTTTTATAAATGAGAATGAATGTTTTCTTTGGCATGTGTAACAGAAAAATATACAATTTGCCTGACAATACAAAAAAGAAAAAAAAGAAAAAAGAAAGAAAGAAAGAAAGAAGTCTTTCATGTGGTGTAGCATTTTGTGAAAATGTGTTTTGTATGGCTTGAAAATAAAGTCTTTACTTTATTGATAATGGAAGTTAATTTCAGAAGAGCAAGTTGCCTCCACTGATGACAAAATATAGTTTTTTAATGGAAACTTACATTTTCATTCATAAAAATTAAATCTACAATGATTACATGAAAAATGACGTCAATTTCTTTGCTTTTCCTTGTTAGTGCGCATCCTAATTTAAATATGCATAATGTCTCTTTTACCGAAAATGACGTCATGTTTAGATTATTGCTTTTTCCTAAATTTTTTTCATAAAATTGAAATGTTTGGATTACAATAGACGCTTTAATTCCAAATACATTTAAATGGAGGTACTAATGTACTTATGATAATTTATTTGAATTTTATATTGGGCCATTCAGAAAGCACTGCGGTTTTTCAAGGCGAAGTTCGGTTTAATCTAGTTATTTTGCTACTGCTGATACGGAGTGACCTTGAATGACCCAGATATATACATCAGGTCTTTTCTGCTTGCTGTGCATAATTCTTGCTTGTACTGTGGCATAATTTTTGTTTCAGTGCAGTGCTAAGAATGGTCAACAAAAAGTTCATTTTCGTCATATTATGCTATTTTACTTGAAGAAAGGTAAAAATGCTAGTCAGACTACTCTTAAAGTTTGTGCTGTATGTGGACAAAGAGCTGTTTCAGATATTCGAAGGTGATTTGAGAACTTTACGCGCAGAAATTTCAGTCTCGAATATGATCGTTGCTCTGGACGACCATCGTCTGTAAAGGAGGACCTCTTAAAAGGAGCCATTGCTGAAAATACACATTACACAGCTCAGGAGCTATCACACAGACTAAATATTCTAAAAAGTACAGTCCATGATCATTTGATAGCTTTGTTTAAGAGGCCTCCTTTACAGATGATGGTCGTCCAGAGCGGGGCTCACCTTCGAGGGTGAAATTTCCGCGCTTAAACTTTTCAAACTACTTTCGAACTGTGTCATCTGAAAACAGCACTTTATCTATATACAGCACAAATTTGACGATCAGTCTGACTAAAATTTTTTACCTTTCTTGAAATAAAAGATCATATGACGAAAATGAATTTTTTGGTTCTCCATTCTTACACTGCACAGAAACAAAATTATGGCACAACACAGGTGAGAATTATGCAGCGCAAGCAGAAAAAGATTGAATGTACATATCTAGGTCATTCAAAGTCACTCCTTATCAGCAATAGCAAAATAACTAGACAAAACCGTGCTCTGCTTTTGGAAAAAACGCAGAATTTTCCGGATGACGCAATATATGAAAATATCACATCGTTCTTTATCGGCCGATACACCGTGATGTCAAAACCCAGTTCTTAGGCATTATCGGGAGGATGGTGCATGAGTCCTTAATCATCCCAGATTTTTCCTAAACTTTCCCACTTCAGGAAAATCCGCTAGTTTGAAAAAACTGCCGCAATCTTGGAAATTTAGTTTTATTTTACATTTTCTATATTAAGTGGCCTAAGATTGTTTCGAAATACGTCAAATTGTTCGTATTGCATTCATTTACACTAATAATCATAAATTAAGCGTAATAAAAATGTATCTGAAAAATCTATCACTTTAAAAAGAAATGCCGTCATCCTCGAAATTTAGTTTTTATTAGATATTTTCTGTATTAAAAGTCTTAGATTGCGTCAAAATATGTCAAATTTTCGTATTGCTATTCTCTATACTAATAATAATAAATTAAGTCCAATAAAACAGCATCTGAAATAATTATAATTAAAAGTTACATAGAATAATTTAACTCTCTCCTGCCTTCTACACAGCGTATAACTAACGTTGCGTGTTTTTATGCATTGGGGAACTTTCATTATGCTAAAGCAGCACATAGTATATCCGGCTAATGTTAAATCTATGTTAGAGAACTTTTGAGGTAAAATATATTTTACATCAGAAAATCAGAGAAAGTTTTCTCTGATATATGTTTGGGCATGCTCATAGAGCAACATGTGATCGTCAAAACAAATAGTGTGTAACACAGGGTCGCATATTAACAACAGACCATGTGCATTTATGTATTGATGTTGGGCATATGCTGCATAAATGCACATACCATCACTATAAAGTTATAATGAAAGAGAATGTAGGTTTCATATCTCATTAGTCATATAGGTTCTTCTATGTAGCAATTGTTTTTGATGCGGATATAATGTATTTTCGACAAAATAGTATCAATATTTTCACTGTGGATTTTCTGAAATTATTCATGAAAACTTTTATGCGGTTATGACACTTGATTCTCTTTCTTTCTTTTTTTTTTCTTTTTTTTTCTTAAATTCCAAGAATAAAAAAAGGCTGATTGCTTATACTTACCAAATATTTACAGGCAGAAACAGTTACTGTTTTGCAAGCTTATACGTTAATTGTATCTACTACGGTTCAGAAATCCAAAGAAAAAAACAGTCTGTTTTAGTGGAAGAAGAAACAGATTTTTTAATTATTCTTATAGTACATTCTGAATCAGAAACTTATATGCTGCTGATTCCTAGTAAAGGAACACGTGCACAAAAAATTACAAGAGTAAAAATAGATATGAAGGAATTCATTTTCTTCATCCATGTTATTATAAGATGTGGCACCATCTCCGCTGTACATAGTAAAGACAACGCAGCCATTATCTTAAAACTGATCCAGAACTTTATAATATTGTAGCTGATGATGAAACAATCATATATTTAAGATGATATTATGGCAAAGCTAAGTGCAGGGTATGAACGGAAAGTTTCATTACATTCTGATGGAAATTCTGGTTTCAACAAGCAACTAATAATAAGGTACGCAGTTTAACCCTACTTTCCTTTACATCATCATATCGTCATATATATTAAAAAGCAAGAAGCCCTAAAATGTATGTCCGGGGTAGTTCCAAAAGCTACCGGATGGATTTTTTTTTTTTCATCCATTGGGAAAATGGTTGTGGCTTTCGGTCGAGAATGGACCAAATGATGTTCGCATTTTACTATTTTAACCGTTTTTAACGAAATTCTGTAACTTTAGAAGAATTTTTTAAGCGTTTTTAACGAAATTCTCTAACTTTAGAAGAATTTTTCTTTGAATAGGCAATACAAATGCATAAAATCGTTACAAAAATGTTAAAGTTACAAAAAGGATAGATTCAAATTATCAGATAAAGTAGATAATTTAAAGTAAAAATAAAGTAGAAAAATAAAGTAGAAATTTGGTACTTTCTTTTTATAGCGGCCCCGAAGGATGAAATATTTTTGTTTTTGTTTTCATTAATATATTGTAAATTTGGTACTTTCGTGTTATAGCGGCCCCCAAGGATGAATCGCCAAGCGACCAAGATTTATCGCCAAATTATAAAGCATGTGTGACATTATAATAATATATGATATATATATATGTCGTAGGCTAATTGGGAAATCCGGCTCTTTGCAAAGAGCCGGTCTAATTGGAGAATCATTTCCCTTTTCCCAATCAGCCTCATGTTTTTCAGGCTTATTGCAAAGAGGCTAGACAGCGTTAGGCTAATTGAAAAATGACCTTGCCTATTTAGAAATTCACCTGTTCTTTCACAAAATATGGTGCTGTACCCAACTCGAACCTGAAAATTCCATTCGAAGTCGACCCGAACTCGACAGAAAAATTCCATCGGACCGTAACCCAATCCTAAAAGGACAAAATAAATTCCTTCGAGTCGCAACCCGACCCGAACTAGAAAACTCAAGTTAACCCGAAATCCGACACGAACCGGACCAAAAAAAACATCGAACCGTAACCCGATCCGAAACGGACAAAATAAATTCCTTCATGTCGCAACGCGACCGAACCTAAAAATTCGATGTTAATTAGTATCCCAATTTGATCAAGACATAAAAATTTCATCGAACCGTAACCAGATCCGAACCTGAAAATAATAGATAACCCGAAACCCAACCCGAACCAGGAAAAAAATTTCATCAAACCGTAACTCGATCCTAACCCGACAAAATAAATTTCTTCGTCTCGCAACCCGACCCGAACCTGAAAATTGAAGTTAACCCGAAAGCCGACCCGAACCAGAGAAATAAAAATCCATTGATATGTACACCGATCCTAGCTTGACAAAATAATTTTCGTCGTCACGCAACCCGATCTGAACCAGAAAATTGATGTTAACCCGAAACCCGACCCGAACCCGACAAAAAAATCCTTCGAACCGCAACCCGATCCGAACCCGACAAAATAAATTCCTTCGTGTCACAACCCGATCCAAACCAGAAAATTCAAGTTAACTCGAAATACGACCCGAACCCAATAAAAAAATCTATCGAACCGTAACCCGATCCGAAACTGAAATTTTAAGTTAACCCAAAACCGACCCCAACCTGAAAATTTAATTTAACCCGAAACCTAACCCAAACTGAAAATTGAAGTTAACCCGAAACCCGTCCCGAACCCGATAAAAAAAATCTATCGAACCATAACCCGATCCGAACCCGACAAATTAAATTTTGTCGTCACGCAACCCGATCCGAAACTGAAATTTTAAGTTAACCCAAAACCGATTTGAACCTGAAAATTTAATTTAACCCGAAACATAACCCAAACCTGAAAATTAAAGTTAACTCGAAACACTAAGTCGAAACGCAGCCAGACCCGAAACTGAAAATTGAAGTTAACCCAAAACCCGAACCCGTCAAAAATTTCATCGAACCGTAACCCGATCCAAACCCGGTTAAATAAATTCTTTCGTGTCACAACCCGATCCAAGCCAAAAAATTCAAGTTGACCCGAACCTGATAAAAAAATCCATCGAACCGTAACCCTATCCGAACCAGATAAAATAAATTCCTTCGTGTCGCAAACCGACCAGAACCCAAAAATAATAGTTAACCCGAACCAGGAAAAAAATTCCATCGAACCATAACCCGATCCGAACCCGGAAAATAAATTTCATCGTCATGCAACCCGAACTGAAACTGAAAATTTAAGTTAACCCAAAACCGACCCGAACCTGAAAATTTAATTTAACCCGAAACCTAACCCAAACTGAAAATTGAAGTTAACCCGAAACCTAACCCAAACTGAAAACTGAAGTTAACCCGAAACCCGAACCCGTTAAAAAATCTATCGAACTGTAACCCGATCCGAACCCGACAAAATAAGTTCCTTCGTGTCACAACCCGATCCAAACCAGAAAATTCAAGTTAAGCCGAAACCCGACCCGAACCCGATAAAAAAATCTATCGAACCATAACCCGATCCGAACCCGACAAATTAAATTTCGTCGTCACGCAACCCGATCCGAAACTGAAATTTTAAGTTAACCCAAAACCGATTTGAACCTGAAAATTTAATTTAACCCGAAACCTAACCCAAACCTGAAAATTAAAGTTAACTCGAAACACAAAGTCGAAACGCAAACCGACCCGAAACTGAAAATTGAAGTTAACCCAAAACCCGAACCCGTAAAAAATTTCATCCAACTGTAACCCGATTCGAACCCAACAAAATAAATTCCTTTGTGTCACAACCCGATCCAAGCCAGAAAATTCAAGTTAACCCGAAACCCTACCCGAACCCGACAAAAAAATCCTTCGAACCGCAACCCGATCCTAACCCGACAAAATAAATTCCTTCGTGTCACAACTCGATCCAAACGAGAAAATTCAAGTTAACCCGAAATACGACCCGAACCCAATAAAAAAATCTATCGAACCGTAACCCGATCCGAAACTGAAATTTTAAGTTAACCCAAAACCAACCCGAACCTGAAAATTTAATTTAATCCGAAACCTAACCCAAACTGAAAATTGAAGTTAACCCGAAACCCGACCTGAAGCCGATAAAAAAATCCATCGAACTGTAACCCGATCAGAACCCGACAAAATAAATTCCTTCGTTTCTGGTTTAGATCTGGTTGTGACACGAAGGAATTTATTTTGTCGGATTCGGATCGGGTTACAGTTCGTTGGATTTTTTGAAGGGTTCGGGTTTCGGGTTAACTTCTATTTTCAGTTTGGGTTAGGTTTCGGATTCAATTAAATTTTCAAGTTTGGGTTGGTTTTTGGGTTAACTTAAATTTATTAACCGAAATTTATTTTTCGGGTTCGGATCGGGTTACGATTCGATGGAATTTTTATGTCTTGTTCGGGTTGGGTTACTGGTTAACATCGAATTTTTAGGTTCGGGTCGCGTTTCGACATGAAGGAATTTATTTTGTCGGTTTGGGATCGGGTTACGGTTCGATGTTTTTTTTTTCGTCCGGTTCGTGTCGGATTTCGGGTTAACTTGAGTTTTCTGGTTCGGGTCGGGTTGCGACTCGAAGGAATTTATTTTGTCCTTTTAGGATCGGGTTACGCAGGTCCGATGGAATTTTTCTGTCGGTGTTCGGGTCGACTTCGAATGGAATTTTCAGGTTCGAGTTGGGTACAGCACAATATTTTGACAAAGAACTGGTCAATTTCTAAATAGGCTTAGTCATTTTTCAATTAGCCTAACGCTGTCTAGGCTCTTTGCAATAAGCCTGAAAAACATCAGGCTGATTGGAAAAAGGGAAATGATTCTCCAATTAGACCGGCTCTTTGCAAAGTGCCTAGGCTGTTTGCAAAGAGCCGGATTTCCCAATTAGCCTACGACATATATAACATTTCTTGACGTATGTGGCCAAGTTATAGCAATATATGATGCATATATGATGTATATATATGACATGTGTATATGATGTATATTCGACATATAAGACATAAATAATATGTGTGTAATGATGTATATGGCACATATAGGAGTGTTTGGAATATATATATATATATGCGTATATAGGATGCATATATAAGCTTTGCGATGATCTTGGTGAAATCATATCTGCAACCTTGGCATAATCATAATTGTGGGGGCCGCTATAACACGAAAGTACGGTAGTTATTATTATTTTTTATTTTATTTTTAAGCTTTCGGAACATTTTCCCAATGGTTATTGTAATATGTTAAATTATAATTTTTTTTTTCGGTTTGCACCATCGGATTGAAAAACATTTTGTGGTCATTATGATGTATTATATACCTATATAATCATGATTTTTGATAATAAAATGTGGTATTTTATCCTTATTTTGGACGAAAAGGTTGCCATTGGTATATGTTTTTCATCTTGCCGGCGACGGTTTATTATGATACCTTTTGGTTAACGGTCTTTGGTAAAAACGGCTGCATCAGTTAGAGATTTAAAAAAAAAAAAAATACAAAAATACAAACATCTCGAAAAATAAAATGAAATAAACTATTAGTAATTTCATTTAAACTACAAAGAAAAAAGTTTTACTGGGAAATAATGTTATAAAACTAAGATATTTAATTTAAATATGAAAGGAATGTTTGTATGGCTTAAAATAAGTATTCGATGTCAAAGGTGGCCATTGAAACAATATTTGGCAATTTATCACTTTTGTTGCCTGGATAAGAAACAAAGTGTACTTTTAGGGCCTCTTGCTTTATGATATAGATGAAAATCAGTCGCATCAGACGATTTAAAAAATATATATTTTTTTTGTATATATCGCAAATTTTATCTCTCATTTACAGACGATTTTTCTATTTTCAGTTGAATTTTTATGTACGAGGTCGACAGTGTTTTTACTTGATAGAATTAAAAAAATATATATATCAAAATCTGTATTTTATTTATCTGTATTAATCTGTTATTAATCTGTATTTTATTTTATTTGTGCAAATTAAAAATTATGTTGAGTTGGAACTTAACAGATACAGGTATTTAGAGGTATCTTTAAAACACCATGGTACCCGCCGGAAACCGGAGCGAGTTGCTAGTAAATAATAAAACACAAAACTTTTTTTTTTCTTATTGTCAAATTGTTAAAATAAATGATAAGAAGCAAAAGATAATTGTCTCTAGGCTGAATAATATACCTTCTAAAATAACTAATCGCAGATTGATTTATCTTTTGAACATTTAGATTTATCCATCATAAATTGCTTGAGCAAGACAAATTATTCTCTCATATACTTCTTAAAGGCAAAATAAAAGTGTTGAATATCATTGGTGTTTTGATGTTACATTGGCAGACTTTTCATAAAAGAACGTCTGTTTCTTTTTCTCCCCTAGAATTAGAGCTATGATTTAAACGATATTTTAAAAAGTATATTAATTTTTAATTAAGATTAGGAGGTTATGCATATTTACAAAATTAGTTTAAACCTGTTAAATATAGAAGTCCTCTAACAATTGTCTAATTTTGCCTGTTCTATCGATTAGGTCAAATCTTTACTCAAATCTTTTTTCTTTGGATTAAACATTATATTTGAGCAGAACGAGTAATTTTAATTTTCTGGGAGTGGTTATTTTAGCTTTCAAATGTCTAACTTACACTTAGCAAAAAATAAATAAACAATCGATTAAATACGCAAATCACTGATGTAAATACAAAAAGGAAATAATTCGCAAAATTTATGAAATGAAAAATGTGTATTAATGCCACATAAATATTATTATTGTTGTTGTTGTTGTTGTTGTTCTAGTTGAAGCCTTAAAATTGAGCTAGATTTCACGGCCGAAATAAACACCTTTATCATCTTTATTTCTTTAAATAGAGAATGCAATTAAATTGAAGAACTTTTAATAAAAATATAAGTTATACAATTTTACTTCAATTTTTTAGTTTCTTTTTAAAAAATATGAAACGCACTACAATTTTGTACATTTATCAATAGCAAAATTTTAAAGACACTGGATTAACATTATTAAAAATTAAAGATATTTTAGTATTTTGTTATAAAACTTTTTGTTTCAAATAGGACGACCCAAATGCTTTCAATTCTGAAATACCAGAAATACTCAGAATATTGAAACATGGACATACTCAAAACTGAGTACATAAGAGGTCAGTTCATACTCATTTTTGAAACATGGACATACTCAAAAAGGATTAGAATCAGTTCAAACTCACTTTTGAAATACTCAAAAATGACATAGAAGTCAGTTCATACTCATTTTTGAAACATGGACATATTCAAATATGAGCACATGATGTTTTATTCTTGAGTGTGTGCATGTGCTCAGAAAGGAGTATATACATATTTCAAACTTGAGTAATTTTGATACGGAGCCATTTTGACTATGCGGCATACTCAGATTTGAGCACTTTTTGCTCAGTTTTGAAATGTCGTTTTTAGAATGTGCAGTTTAATTTACACAAGTCTTCTTGTATTTCCAGGGCCTATGGGGGTGCCAGGGAGGGCTCAGCACCCCCTGAAAATTTTTTGAGCCCCCCATGGGAAAGTTGCCATGGCCACCAAATGCAATTCTGTTTCAAAAATCCAAATGAAACTCTGTTCAAAAATTGAACTTCGTTTTGGGGTTTTTTTACATTTTCGCATAAATACTAAATTGTAGTATTTGTTTAAAAACTGCAAATAAGTGCTTCAGTAGGCGCGCATCCTATCTGTACATACTCAGAATTAGCAACCTTTTGCTGATGCAAACATTGACTTTTGCATTAGTTATCTACTGAAATTTTTCATTATGCAGCGTCTTCCATTATTAGCATAAAACAAAGTTATTCTAATGAGTTATAGCCATTTTAAATTCAAATGGTTTCAGCTTTTGACTAGACACAGAAATAATTTTAAAATGCAAAATACACCCTTGATTTTTCTAATGTTTCTTATCATATAAAAACATAACTTTAGAATCCTTAAGGGCAGGGAATATTCAGAAAATAATTGCAACTCTTTTGAAACAGGTAACTGTCACCTTTTTATTTATTTATTGACATCATCACTTATTATTTCACTATCACTAGTATAATTATGCACTGAAAATTTTCATTCTGCAGCCAGTGATGTAGTAGTAAAAAAAAAACAGAGGGCATACGCTTTAGGCAGAGGGTATACCCTAAAAAGTATATGCTATACTGTTTTTGAGAAGACGGTATACGGTATTCCTTCAAATATTTCAGAAGGTATATAATGTATCCACCGTAATGTCCTACATTACATCCCTGTCTGCAACCTTTACTTTTCTTAGCATCAAATAAAGTTATTATAAGCAATTTAATAAGAGGCATAGTGCTTACAATATGAATATGCACTAATTTACCTTTCTATATAATACTTTGATCATATATATCTGTGTTTGCGCGTGCACGTGTCAGAGGGAGAGAAATAATATGAGCCCCCCCCCCTACATTTTCTTGAGCACCCCCTATTATTTACTTCTAGCTACAGCCCTGTGTATTTCCTCTTACTATACCAAATATAAAGATATATTTACAGTTTTTTTAAGTATTCCATAAAATTTGCATAAAATTCTTATAAAGGTATTATGTATATCTTACGCATTATGTACAATTATCTTATAAATTATTTTTTATGTATACCTTTCAGATTATTATTGCAAAAACTATTACGGAGAGTTTAATCATAATCTTTATAATTTACAAAATGAATTTATTTTATCAAATTAGCCAGTTACGTTAATTATGATCTATAGCAATATGAAAAATTTCAAATGTAGGGGAAAACAGTGTAAAATCAGATACATTATTATTAATTGCATCTTGAAGCCACAATTTCCAACACAATGTAACTTTGCGCCAATATCTCCTTGTACAATAATAACATAATAAATATTTGATTTGTTTATGTCAATTAATTAATAAATGGTTTTCCGTAAAAAGTCAAATCATCCGGTCTTACCCCGCCAGTGGGTTATGACCGCATGGATACGTTAATCTTACAGCAAATGAAAGAATATAGACTTTCTTTTGAAAAGCAACAAAATATTTTATTTTACAACTTTATCTAAGGAACTTAACTAAAAAATTTCAATTATAAATCCAATGATTTAATATTTAAAGACAAAGGGATAATTATCTTCATTACAATTGGAAAAATTGCAGAAAATAAATGCATCTCTTTTCTTCTTGTTTACCGGTTCTTCAAGCATTGTTTTCCAATAACGGTTTTTAACCCATATAGGATATCCGGTTACATCCCAAGAGAATGATGATCGGAAAGTAAGCCGCAACATTTCACTTTTATATGTTATACACAATACTAAAAAATGTTTCAGTAACTTTAAATCTGTTCATATTTAAGAATCTTTAACGATAATAAACATTAAAACAAAAATAAAAAAAATAAACTTTCCAACACAGCAACTTCACAAAGGGCAGTATAGAGATACCGTAATAACTTATTTTTTCCCTTACCTGAAGCAAATGTAACTTAACTGTTACCCGCTAGAGGGCTGGTCAAATTAAGTCAAAACTTTTTCACACAACTAATCGGTTTTACCTTACTTTCCTCCATTTTAGAAAACTACCCCTCTCTACAGACTAATCTATGATTTCCTCAATGATATGCCAATTTCTAGCAATATAATTTTTATCTTCCAATATCCAAAGTTTTGAAAACACATTTTACCTTTAAAGTGTATAAAGTTCTATCATAGTCTCAGCACATATTCTTGCGATTTAAATCCCTTTGCAGATATATGGGAAATTTTTTAAATAAAATGTATGAAATGGTTAAACGTGCGTAGTTAACCTAAAAAACAGTACATAGTATATATATAATATAGATTCATAGCAGCAATGTAAACTCTTTTTTTTTTTTTTTTTTTTTTTTTTTTATTGAGCACCTAAATTTATTAAGGAATAGTTAAAGCCGATTATTTTCAAATAAAATAGTGAAATTAATTTGTATAATAAAAATACATTTCTTCATAATTTTTTGTTAAATCTAACTAGTTCACAATAAAATTCTAATTAATCTTAAACAAATGATGGAAGACTTAGTCCTCATGTCAGAACAGAAAAGTGAAGTATTTAGTATTATCAAAAGAAGATTAAGTGTTGACAAACATCTTTAATGATATTCTTTAAGGATTAGTTCTCTAAATTAGTGTAATTCTAATGTACAAAAGCAATTCATCAATGTATGCTTATCAATGTACGGAACTATCATACAAATGCGATAATTGTCTTAGATCAAGCAACAATGTTTCAAAGTTTTAGTGACCATGAAATTTCTGCTATTTAATCTTCAAAGATAATAAATGCAAAGTGCCTGAGGTCAAATCGTCAATATTTTGTCCAATAATCGTCCAAATTACAAAGTAGTGTTTTTGCATGATTCGAGCAATCGATTCAGATAACGTAAACTATACTTTAAAGGTATATGAAAATACAGGTGCATTTAACGAATTGATCTTTAAAGTCTTAGTTACCTTTCTTTCGCCGTCTTGAAAATGATGTGTTTTACTTGTATTAAGCTGATTTATTCAAATTTTGTTTACTTATCCCTTTACAACTACAGCAGCACAGTTTATTATTATTATTATTATTTTACAAAACCTAAATTATTGTTTTTTGTATGTCAGATCTTTCATTCTCGTTTAAACTCTTGTAAAAAATAATCCCGCAGAAAAGAACTTTTAACATATTATTGAGGACTATACCTGATTGAAAAAAGTGGCGAAACTATTATTAATCTGTAATTTCAATGACCGCAAAATCATAGATTAAAATATAATTACATTTTCAACTTGGGATGAAAATATTGTAAAGTTTGAATTATAAGTTAATACAAGTATTGATGTTCTAAAGCACCCAAAGATTTGATATCGTGTGAATAAAATCCCAGAACGGTTCGTTTCTGGAAAACTTGAATATACTATACACCGACATAAGGATATTTTTTATTTACTAATCTCTATAAAATAGCTCAGATTTTTTTTTTCTTTCCTAACAAAATGCTTGTGAATTCCGATATTACATTTGGGCTTTTAAGTCATTCCTGTAAAGAAAGTTCTCTGAACACATTGTCCTCCGTATTATGCGAATTTGGCAAGAAAAAAATGTAACAACAAAAAGGCAAAACATGTACTTTATTCCTGGAAAATGTTGAAAATAAGCTATCTAAATAAAACGGAGTTAAAACAAACTTAAGGAAAAGAGAAAATCCTGGTCGTTCTGGCGTTTTTCTCGTTTGTTTATCAAATTATACATATTCTAATATATTATTTTTTATACAGATAAATACAAGAACATGAGTTATGACAATGTTATATCCACAGACTGATTATCAAGCTTTCTATTTCATTTCCTACTTTCCTTCTTTTCATCAAACAATTGTAGATGAAATTTGATAATCTGACAACAGTTGATAAATATTTTTAGAATAATATTTCCAAACTACTTTTTAAGACTGATTAATAATATTTAAAAATCATACATGAAATTTTTTTTATCGTTTTACGTACTTAATATAGCTTAAATATTATTAAATAAAATTTATGTTAATATTTCAACTGCAACAGAATACTTCTTTTTTATTGCTAAAAGGTGTAAAATAAAAATATTATAAATAGTAAAATAGGTTTATTAGACTGTTGACATATGTTTCAGCTTAATATGAGCCATTATCAAAACAAACAAAAATATTCTATAAATGCACGGTCTATGAAGTTATTTGAAGCGCAATCATTTGATTTTTCAAGTACTTTTTAAAAATTATGCGCGTTATTTTTATCTTTTACTTGGATGTTTATTTCTATATTTGCAACCATGGAGTAACTCGAGCCACAATTTTGGTAAATTAAATGATGCTGCATCGTTACATATTGTATTTTTACGCGTTACTATCTCTAATGGTATCTCTTATAATGGATTGATAGTTTTCATATCAATCGAAGTCGACAAGTCGAAATTTTTCACGAATCCAATATTTTCTTCTTGTATAAATAGAAGAAAGTAATAAAGGTTACGATATCCGATCGTTGTTTTCTTAGTTGCTATTTTTATATTAATGAGTCTTACCAACAAACAAAAACAGGTGATAGCTCGGTTATTTATTTCTTTAAGGGGATTCTCAGTGCATAAAAGTTTGGGAACCACTGGCTTAAGCGTTTACACCATAGCAGTATTATAGAGTCCAGCCACCCTCCAGTTTTCAAAGAATAACAATGCTTTAAAATTTTTAAAATTCATTTTTTTCCCCTTTTTGTTGGAATGATTGTCCATAAGATAAAGAAAGGTATTTATGATTCAAATGAAAATTTAGTTTTTTCAAATTTTCTGTTTACTATTGCTTTAATCTCTCTTTTCTAAAAAAAAAAGTGACTAACTCTCTCGCTGCCGTAATTAAATTTACTATGATCGGGGCTCTTTCTCGGCTTATATTAAGAAAATAATAAAACTTAACTTTACATGCTTTTTTTTTTTTTTTTTTTTTTTTCAAAAACATTTTTTTTTCTTAAATTATTGTTGAACATTACTTTTACAAATTTTGCACAATCGGACTTGAAAATTTGAAAAAAATATATATTTGTATTCAATTATCGATAGAAATTTATTTATTTTTTTAAAAAAACTTAGTTAAATATTTTTTATTTGAAAATGAGATTTTTATGTTACGACTATAACTTTTTAGCATTTTGATACGTTGTAAAATATTTCAAAGACCACGCGCCAACACCATTTCATTTCAAAACTATTTATCATTTAAGTGCATCGATATGTATATAAAAATTGCATTTTCGTTAAATTAATTGAATGTTATTCATTTTCTCCAAACATATTTATAACTGTTCTTTTAATAATAATATAAATGAACAATGGTAATATAAATGAAAATGAATTCGACATATTTATTTTGTATGGATAAATAAATTATTTAACTTTATCAACGGAGAAGAAAAACATAACTTAAAAATTAATAGCGATACGTTTTCTTGCTTCATTAGGTAAATAATTGTACATTGTACATACACACACACAAAAAAAAAATCCTTTCGTTAGTACTTTCATTCACACATACACACGCAAAAATGAAATCAAACTCTAGTCAAAGTTTTAGTTTTAAAAATTACAAAATACAAGCAGTTTGCGCTGAAGTTACATATTTACGATTTTCCACATTGTTAACATTCTCCATTTGTCTTAAAACATTAAATAATAAATTAATTAAAATACCAACACATAATTCATGTTATTTTTGTTCAGCATCTTGAATTATAAATGCAAAACCCAGATCTCTATTATTTAACTTGTCATGCCCCATTTACTCTACTTATACATTTGCATTACTTTATTTTCAAAACTAGAATAAACTCATGTCAAAATGTATTTAAAGACTGTTTAATATTGAGAAATGTATATTGAAAAGTTAAATGAAGATATTTTTACTACTATGAAAATAAGGCTATTGTTATTTTCTATCAAGAGTAAAGTTGCTTATCTAGAAATCATAAATATAACATGTTTTTCTGTTTGTTTGTTCTTTTTTTTTTTCTTACGTAATTTAAAGTTTAACTAGAAGTTAAAAAGCTTAGAAATGTATACAAAATTATTTCAAAAATTCATTTTAAATGTTATTAACATTAATTGTTCGTAAATACACTCATGATAAGTTTTTTTTCTTCATTTTCAGAACATTTTATGAGCACTATTCTAGTATTTAAAAGACATGTTTGAGAAAAGAATAAATTAGTAACGTCTTTTCTACATAAAATAAATTATTGTATTTTAGACTAATCGCTGAAATTGGAATATTTATTTATTATTTAATACAAAGTACTGAAATTTAATGTATTATAAATCGAAGAGAAATAATCAAGCTTTACATTCCAAGTTCATATTCCAATTTAACTATTTTAAAATTATTAATGAATGCTTAGTCTTAATGAAAACTTATATAATTTTTATCTATATATGTATGTAATGATGCAAGAAAAATAATTATTAATTAGCAAAATGATAATCGTCAGTTATCAGCAAAACTGGGTAAAACAAAAATAAATCGTTTTCATGTTTACATCATTTGTGCACATGTTTAGTTATGGATATATTTAAAATAAATGTTCCCCGTCGTGATTTGCATTGAAAATTCCAAAAACCTTCCTTAGCAAATCATTTTTTCATTTTCTTTTTTTAAAAACAGTTTTTAAAAAGAAAGGAAAAAAAATTATTAAAAATTTTAACCCTTTCCGGCACAGTGGTCCCACTCCGGGATCACCTAATTTTAATTCCAAACTTGCATTCGGCACCAAGAATATATAATAAAATTTCTCTTCTATAAAGAAAGCTTAAAAGAAGGATTTCTTTTTTTTTAAGTCGTTTGTAAATTCCGGTGTAAGTCAGTAATTTTGCATTTTACGAACAGAATATGTCTGTGCCGGAAAGGGTTAAAGGATTATACATTTAAAGTAGTATTCATCTGAACTAAATTCTTCATACTATTCAGCTAATAGGACAATAATTCGATAATTTCAATTAATATTATAATTGCCTGACATACATTTTTTTATGTTATTGTTTCATCGTGAGTATATTACTTCAGTGACTTGCCTTCATGCATTTAAAAAAGGATTGTTTTAATTATTACTGAAATTACAGTTTAATTTTAGTATAATTATTATTAGTGTATAAACAGATAAATCTGTCGGAATCATGAATATAATGCAATATTTTAACTGTGATGTAATTGTTTTAAAGTCGGTTTATTTATTTATTTATTTTATCGAAATGTAATCCAAAAATAAATCTCTTTAATTCTGAAATGATAAATTTCGAGTAGCCTAATTTTTAAATTTTTCCTAGGCAATGTGCTTCCTCTCAAACCATTGCAGACAATTTTTAAAAAGCTTAAAAAAATGTTTATTTTTGCTGTTGTTCATCTATTTATAGTATTGGTAATATTTCTATTTTGCTATTGTAATAAATTTAACATTATAAAATAAATAAAACTATAATAAATGCAGATGTCAAAATAAATATAATAGTTCACATTTAAAAATAAACGTTATAAAATTTAAATGAAATAAACCATCAATTAAATTATTTATCAAAACTTTTAGACTTAATTCATTCCTATTTAATCCTATAAATATAACTTTAATTTTGGAGAAAAGTTTTCAATTTAGCTATAATAAGAAAGGAATTTTATTTTTTATTGACGAATTTCAACTTTTGAAAAATTAAATAAAAGTAAATTGAACAATTTTCAATTTTTTTTTTCAATAAAGTTACCATTTTATTCAAAAGTTATTCGCAGTATCTTCTACTACTATTGTCATATTGAATAATACTTTAAGAACAGTTTTCCAACATTACCTCACTTAATTCTGTAAAACTGGTTCAACAGTCCGTAAACTCAGTGTACTGAAAAGCAAACTTTCCCCTGTTTTTCGGTGCAATTGCGATGCTGAACAAAATATACATAAAAGTTAAGTTCGCGCAATTTTAAAATGTTACTCATATGCATATGGCAACGTAAAATTTGACATGAAATTTATAATGAAAATAATATATAAAAATATTTGCTTCCAAAGCAATAAATAGCTTATTTGTAAAATTTACATAAGCGACACGGTTGTTTTTATTTATTTAGTTCGTATCCTATTATAATAAGTACACGCATTTTATTTCATATATTGCATAACAAATATACATTATTTAAGCAGAATATTTATTTAAAAATAATTACAAAAGTTTTTGTGTATAGAATTTTCAGTGTGATTTTACTCAGGAATGTCTTTGATACTTTCCATGATGTATGCCATATAAAAATTTCAAGCGCATTTGTCTAATTAATTTTTATCTTTTAATTAATTGTTTTGAAAACTACTTTTTAAATACTAAATTCATTACAAATCAAAATTTATAAAGTAATTTGTTTTCAATACCAATATAAATATCTTATTCTTGGAATTAAAACAAATGAATGTAATGGAATATAACTGACTAAATATTTAATTTTCTAAAAAACAAAATGAATGAATTTGTATTTTAAAATCTAATGAATTTTTCACTTTTAATTAATAGTTTTGAAAATTACTTTTTAAATATTGAATTCGCTGCAAATCAAAATTTATAAAGTAATTTGTTTCAAGAGCAATATATATATATATATCCCTTATTCTTGGAATTAAATATATATATATATATATATATATATATATATATATATATATATATATATTTAATGGAATATAACGGGTTAAATATTTAATTTTCCAGAAAAAAATGAATTAATTTATAATTTAAAATCTAATTAATTTTTCACTTTTAATTAATAGTTTCCAAAATTACTTTTTAGGTGCGTTCGTAATTATATAAATACGTAGCACCTATTGTTGTCGTTTGGTCCGTCCGTCTGTCTGTCCGTCCGTCCGTCTGTCTGTCCGTCTGTCTGTCCGACCGTCCGCATATAACAACGCAAAAACTACCCAACCGAATGGTTTGAAATTTAAGATATATTATCTTTGCAGAATTTTGTCGAGATATTTCAAATTTTATTAAAATCGAATCAAAACTTTAGGCGATAATAATAAAAATATTTATTAAGAAATTTGATTTTTTTTTTTTTAAATCGGTGCTTTCTTGTTATAGGAGCTTCCGAAGTTTAATCGTCAAGCGACCGAGATACTTATTCTATTACAGAAATTAATCTGCAGACGATATCATTCATTTCACAGAATTAAAAATCATCAAGATCTAAATATTTATATAGTACAGTACGAATGCACCTCATATGTCACGTTTGACGTACAATTTCCAGCTTGTTAAATATTAACTTCACTACAAATCAAAATTTATAAATTAATTTGTTTTTAAGAACGATACAAATCCCTTGTTCTTGGAATCATATTAAATGGAATATGAGTGATAGTACATCGCTAAAAATTACTAAAATGTTGGGATATTTTTTTAAAAAAATCGTATAGTGTTCGTTTTTTATAATGTATTTTAAACATGCCAATAAAATTGATGCGGAATCTGCATAAATGTGTGCTTAGGTATTAAAGGAAGTAATCTAAAATTAAAAAATAAATCTTAAATTTTTGAAATAATTCTTATAAGTGAAAACAATGAGATTTGAATTAAATACATCAAATTTTATTATTTATTTAAACAGGAAGTATGACATAATAAATAGTGTATTTTTATACACGAGTGCGTATATTATTAAAATAAAAGCTATTTAAAGTTGTATACATTATATAGAAAAAGTTTAAACAGCTTATTCTTAATAGTTAAAAAAATGGTGAATATTAGAAAATAAGGTACTTATTAGTACTCAGATATTCCAATTGTATTTAACCCTTTGACAAAGGATCGGGACATATACGTCCAGTAGACTTTTTTTTCTTCTTTTCTTTTCTATTAGTATCACTTTTTGAGAAAAAAAAATCTTTGCCATACACTTATACTAGGATACTTTCAAGAGGTATCTACCACAAAGTATTTTTTTTTTTTTAAACTGTGGTACGATTTAATATAAAAATAGTCACCAGTTCTGGTTCGTAATCAAAGAGTTAATAACTTTCATTATTTATAATTGTAAGAGACTTATACCAGAAAAAACTAAGCGTTTTCAGTGCTCTCTAAGTAAAAGGAAAAAAGGAAAATAAAATATAAGATAAAGAAAAGATAAAATTCTATTTTTTGTATTTAAATAATAATAATAATAATAATAATAATAATAATAATAATAATCTAAAAAAATAATCTGAAAACAATTGTAATAGTTTATGAGGGTAGAAATGAGATTCATTTATTTTACTAACAGTTACACATTTCTCGTACAAATAACAGAAATTAAAAAAATTCTGCCAATAAGTGTAATTTTTTTTAATATAACAAAATATAATTTCAATAAATGAAAAACCCAAGTATTACTTTTAAAGCTGAAATTTTACAAAAAAAAAAAATAATTTTAAAAGTTTTGAAGAATTTCTGAAAGTCTAAAACAATCAAAATTAAATTAATAAATGTGGTATTTATGTTTTTCAAAAGTGTATTAAAGTATTTATAATGAGCATCTATTGCAATAATTAATTGTAAACTTTATTATTATTTTTTTAAGCATAAAAATGTTAATATATATTAACCTTAATTTTGCTTTATAATATGTTCTTGTTTAAGTATTATTATGTGAAAAAATATGTGCATAATAATATTTTGTACCCTTTTTTTTAAGTCTATTTTGCATTTTTTAAATAATTAACCTATATATTTTTGCTATATCTGTAATTTTTACATATATTATATCATTAATCTGGTTACTATTTTTCTGATTTATACTATAAATTAAGTACCTGTTTGCACCGTGATTTTTATGAGAGCTAGTTCATATCATGAATATTTTTGAAAGAGTGTTTCTTCAAACATAAGTAAAATATTTTAACATTTAATATTACTTGGTTTTCTATATTTCATTTGATTGTCTGTCTCGCTTTCTGTTAGCATTCTAAACAGAAAAAAAAATTGTTAAAATATTTGAATTACAATGAATTTGAATGTCGTGTAAAAGTAAAATGTGTTATATTTGCAAGGAATATAATCATAATAAAATTTTAAAACAATTATAATAGTTGTAATTTTTTTAACCTAATTAAAGTACTTGAATACATAAGAATATTATATATATTTTTTAATTCTATGAAATCGCTCTACATAGGTCTTATTATTCAAAACAGAATCTCTTACACTATTTTTTCCGAAAGTTTTCAATACCGGAAATAAGTTTTTTATTTGGGTCATAGATGTTTGACACATGTTGATCACTTACTTTCAACACATCATTATTTTACATATTCATGTTATAACATAGTAAATCATCAAAATGGCTAAAATAGGGGAAGTCAAGAAATCTTTATTGCTGTTTCTGGATTCTTCTAAATTTTATTCATGTACAAGTTTTCGCTTCACTTCCTGGGAAAATGTGCTTACTGCATATCATTCATATGCACGAAGTGTCTTGCTTTTTAGTTTAATACACATGGGAAGATAAATTCTGAATAACATAGAAATAACATAACACCAGGGATGAAATTTCTCCGACTTTTTGCATACCAGTATAATCTTAGAGAAAATGTTGTTCTGTTAAATCACAGAATGTTCCGAACTGAAATGACATAAATGTTTATTCCTTATTCGTTTGTATTAGTCTTTTAAAAATATTGTTAATATAAGGATAGACGCTTTTCCACTTTCTTGTTTCATGATCGTTTAATATGTTATCGATTAAGATTTTATACAAAATTTTAATTACAGGTTAAATTCGTCTCGAAGCAACAACATAAAATATGTATAAAAAAGAAGGAAACAAACAAAAAAAATTCCCATATTTATACATTTGTTTATCATTTAATGATTGTATAATATATATATATATATATATACAAATTCAAAAATTAGCTGATTGAACAGCTATTTAGTTCAAATTTTAAGTATTTTTGTAACTGCTAACATATTCTATGCATGGCATAGTGAATCTTTTTAAGAAAATCTTATGTAATTGCATGCTATATTTTTAATGATTGTAAACAAATCATATATCAAGAAAATGATATCGCATTTTCTATAGGCACTGAAACTTTTTAAATTTTTTAAATGGCTTTAGAGAGTGGTTGAGTTTAATAGAGATTTCCTTAGCTCCCGCTCTTCTTACTAAATAAATAATCTATCAAATGTTTTATTTGCACACAAAGAGTTCCGTATAATAAATTTATTAATTACTAACTGAAATATTACAAAAAATCTTTGCTAAAATATTAATAAGACTTTGTAAAAAACTTGGTATTATTCTATGAATTATATTTTAATAATTGCCTTCAATAATTAAATTCAATTGGAATGAAAAACGTTAACTCATTATTATTATGATTCATCTTATCTAAGACAAAGACCTTCTACAAAGTTTAAACTTGTCATTGTGTCAAGCGCGCTTCGAAAGGAGGTTGCAAAGTTGCAACTACACCTTGGTCCATGCCGTGTTTTTGTATAAGTTTTTAATTAATATCTCGGCTAATTACCGACAAATGTTTTTTTTAAAATCATTATCAAGAATCCTTGGATGATTCCATGTCGATAGGTACCTCGAGCGCCCATCAACTCCTCCGCTGAGCTCCCGCAAAGTAACGTTTGTGTGTGACGGAAAATGCGATTTCCTGAAAAACTGTGTGACCTAGAATAATCGCTATAGTTTAAGTTCAAGATTTAAATAAACTCCTACTACCCCTAACTTTTTCATAATTTTAGCTACAGTAGATTCAAAAATAAGGGGGACATAATTTTGCAGTACATTTTTGACGATATCTCGGAAAATATAATACTTAAAATTAAACAAATATATTTTTCAGTTCGGTGCTACGAGATATTTCGAACTATACACACACGAAATACATTTTCTTTTCAAATAACATAATTAGCCGCCTAAATTTTTTCTAAAAATATTTGTGAATAGCTGATAATTTATGAATGTATGTGTCAATAGCCTTTATAACTCTGCCAAGTTTGAACTTTCTATGTTCCATAGTTTTAGAGAAAAACGGCTGTGACAGACGAACAGACAGACACATGACACACGAGTGTTATTATGATGGTTTCGTTTTCATTTTTTAAGTACGAGAACCTAAAAATGCATTGTTCTCTCATTTCTTGCTTAGAAGAGAAAATAATGATAGCATTTGACTTTTTTTTTGTGTTCTATATTACTGTATTTTAGTGTACTGAAATTAATTCACACAAAACATAAAAATTGGCTGGTAGATACGTGAAATGAATATGTATCTTCGGATATATAAATATGTTATCTCTGCATAAATACGTATCTTCTTTATTTGGTACTTTAAATATCACATTTCTTCATAGTATTGCATCATTTCCTTGTTTTAGGCCAAAATGATCGCTCACATCAATTTGAGTAAAAGATCAAAGCAAATAATTGTTTATGCATTTGTAATACAGTAAATTTTTGCGTATTTTATATATTGCATCAGGGAACTACTTGTTCAAGGAATGTTTAATAATTTTAAATGCTTATATTTAAAAAAAATTAAAAAACAAAAACCTCATCTTAACAATTTTTTAATTTTTTGTTCTCGTTTTCGTTTTTGCAACTTTAGATGAAATTATGCCACATATCTATATTCACAATGTAAGATAAATGTATACACATTATGTATACAATTTATTATGTACACACATTCACACATACATTAATTAATTACAACTATTAATTGCTCTAATTAGCTCAATGCTAAAATTAACATAATATCATTAAGTTTCTCGGAAAAACGCGGCTAGCATTGCAATAGTCACTCTCACTGACATTTTCGAGGTATTGGTTTTACACATTCCTTTGATTTTAACAATGCAATGGGAGATATGTAAAGACTGGTTAATACAGTCCAGAGTCTGGATTTTAAAAAAGAAACAAATAAAGGTTTCCTTTCGAAATCCTTCCTTTCTATGACTCAGTAGTAAATGTTACAATAGCTCGGTATTTGAAACAGCCTTGTGTCTTTCATTCTTTCAAGACCTCAGGACATTCCTTTGCATTTTCTTGAAGGTTGAAATTCTGACGGTAAAACAAATAAATTACCACATTTTGACACATAATTGTAATGTAGAAATATTGTCGCTGAGAAGAACCATGTTCGATAAGAAAGCGATTTTTTTTCCTAATTCCACCCTATTTTTCGCCGAAAATCACATTGAAATGAACAGATGTTTCGCATGTATTAGTCGCGATCCTGCTTTTGTAACTCGTAAAAAATGTGAAAAATTTAATATAGTTTAAATAATGAACCATTATTAATGTGATAATTGCTCGTTTTAACCGTGTCCACGTTTTAGCATTTCACGTATTAAACGAGTTCGACTATCTCTCTTTATATGTATATATATATATATAGGTTGATTCAAAACTTATCGTTCAAATTTCGTGGGGGGGATAGGGAATACGTCAGGAAAAAGATTTTAGATATCAAAGTATATCCGCAAATGTACGCATGCGTATGTAGAGGGCACTGTGTACTCGATGGATCGGCAGAGGTAGACCGATCGCTTGGTCACCCAGGTCACCGTATTTATCGCCCATGGATTTTTTTTTTTTTTTTTTTTGGGGGGGGGGGGGGGGGGGGGGAATTGAAAGACCATGTGTACGAGACCCCCGTCGACAGTGAAATGGACCTAGTTGCATGAATGGTGGCCGCCGCAAGCATTGTCTGTGATATGCCAGGCGTTTTTGAAAAAGTTCAGCGGCCAGTGCAACGGCGCTGTGAATCCTGTGTTCGTGTAAATGGTCGCCATTCTGAGCACCTTCTGTGAGGTTGTACTTCACCTTCTTGGAATAAAAGTCACATTCGTTACCACTTAACTGTACTGTTTCCTTTCATTCACTTTACTTGTCCATTTTGTTCATGTAGATGACGTTTGCGGACATACTTTTCTATGTGAAATCAGTTTTCTGAAGTATTCCCTACCTCCCCACGAAATTTGAACGATAAGTTTTGAATCACCCTGTATATATGTTACGGTCGATATGATTAATCCAGTCATTATTTATAATAACTTGTTATTATTAATAATGCCGGACATAATAGCCAATTATTATTAACTAGCGGCCCTCCCTCGCTTTGCTTCGGGTTAACCTTGAAAACCTTCATCTCTTTGTGTTTTCTGTAGACCTTTTTAATGTGTACAATAATTAGTACATTATTTTGATAAATCTTGTAGGGTTCAGCCTGCGTTTGCAATGTATAAGCGGAAAAAATGAAATTATTTACGACATCACATTAAAAACCTCAAAAATAACAGTATTTCTCCACTATTTAATGGATATACATATAAACCTTCCTCTTGAATCACTCTATCTATTAAAAAAAACCGCATCAAAATCCGTTGCGTAGTTTTAAAGATTTAAGCGTACATAGGGATATAGGGACAGAAAAAGCGACTTTGTTTTATACTATGTAGTGATAATAACCGCAGTCATTATTAATAATAACCGCGTTCATTATTAATAGTAACCGGTTATTATTAATAATGACCGGATTAATCATATTGACAGTAACATATACACATCGAGTTTGGACGTGGTATATATATTACCAATGAACATTGTTCTTATGGTATAGCCACTGAGATCCACAATAGTATGGAAGGCTATGTTCCTATTCTGATACATTGAATGCAGTGATCCACCCAACAATACAAAGCCAAAGAATTTTCAAGAAAAATTTTTGGCAAAACACAGATTTCCTCCCATACACTGCAAAAAATAATTGCTGATTTTACAGTATAAAACTGGCACCCCAACTGCCAGTATTATACCGTAAAATTAACAGTATTAAACAGTAAAATAAGCAGTAATACGCTGCCGTGCAAGCAGTTGCGCGGTAGCGTATTACTGCTTGCACGGCAGCGTATTACTGCTTATTTTACTGTTTAATACTGTTAATTTTACGGTATAATACTGGCAGCTGGGGTGCCAGTTTTATACTGTAAAATCAACAATTATTTTTTGCAGTGTAGAATAGTATGGTGTAGATATTTTCAAATTGGATTATAGTTTTAAATTATGACGAAGTTGCTACAACTTTCACTGATGTACATTTTTTAATGAAAAAACTACGGATTTCGCTTAAATTCATCGCAATTTTTTCATTTGATATTAGTTAAAAATGAAATTTTATGCATACTCAAAAATAAAAAAAATAAAATAAATCAAGTATTACACATAAAAATATTAAAAAGGTGTAGAAATAAACAAAAGTGATAAAAAGTATGCGAAACAAAGTTTGAAAAAATGCCTGTAATATTAAGAATAATGCCAGATTTATTGCTTGCGCGCAATGAAAGTGTGATGCGGTTGCGGTAAAAAGTGCACCGGTGATATAGCCCTCCGTTTTATTATGGAGCTGAGTGGCTATGACTTTGTTTATCCATTAGAACTAAAACGATTTATTATTTAAAATTGATATTTTTTCTCTTTTTTAAACTGTGGAGACAGGACAAAATTTTTACATGAGTTTATAAAACAAATCAAATAATTAAAAGTTATTAATTTAAATTCGTATGTAGACACACTTTCATCTCTATGCATTTAAATCATGATTTAAAGAACATCCTCCTAACCCATTCAAAAAGTATTCGAGTAACAACAATTAATGTTAATGAGATATAGAAAAAAATAATTAAGGGTCTTCCAAATCAATTAACATATCTAGAATTTGTTAGTGAGTGATGAGCTAGGTGTAGAACCAAAAATATCGGAAATTAAGCGCCATGTATTTATACATGACTGATTATACTTTAATGAAATTTAGATGTATTAAACGTATCTTTAATAATATTTATTGTCATAATTCGAAAACATATCGTTACAAAGAATGGAAATAACATTGTATTATGTATGAATAAGATAAAAAATACATATATGGCATATGCAGAGGTGCCAAGCTCCCACTAATCTTCCGTAATATGTGGGTTAATTTGACCCTGTTTAACAACATTTCGAACCAGAAAATTTATCTGATGAATCTTTATTTATTTAATTTCAGATTTCTACGTGGAATATATTTGATTTCATTTCTTCAAAAAATTTCTGGTGTAAAACGGATTAAACCTGGGTCAAATTACCCCACATATTACGGAAGATTAGCGAGAGCTTGGCACCTCTGAGCATATGTTCTGCGTAATGTATTATTTTTATGTAATATATTTATATATGCGTTTTTTTTCACAAAATATGCTAAAACAATTAACTTATACACTGTAAAACTAGCCGTTGGGGGTCACCGTAATACTTACCCATCATGGATATGCATAATATAAAATATGAAATTAAAACATGTATTTTATAAGTAGTTCTATCAAGGACAGATAGACAGACCGCAGACGGCCAGACAAACCGAAGTCATAAACACTTTTCAACTAGGTTGGAAAGTGTTAAAAAGTAGAATTAACTGACGCACAACTTAAAACAATTCGTGCCATCCTGTCCTATCCCGAACCATGGATCTGATAAAATCGGGTTTACTCCCTGTCCTACTCCTTATGCAGGACTCTAGTAAAAAATAAACCACAGATGGCTGAAATTTTGCCATACTTCAATCAAAATTTTCCATGTGTACATTTTGTCTTTAAATCTGTTACATCTATATAATAAAACCGTATGTCATGTGACTGTCCTCAACAGTTCCGGGATGCCGCTTCACTGTTTCATATGCCAGGCAGCCATTTTTATTCAAAATTATTTTTTCTAATAAAACTGCATAAAAGTTACATTTTTAGAAAGATCGTTCAAAATAAATTAATATTTGAGAGATGACTTACGTTCAATTATGTATACATTCTGCAATAACTTCAGTTTCAATTAGGTTCGCTGTTCAAATTCTCTATCCATGAAAGTAAACAACAACAAAAAAAAAAGATTCATTCGTTGTGAACGTTTAAAATATTAAACCATGAATTTTTGGACCGCTGCCTGGTGTAAAAAAAAATAATCAGCACCAGTGAGACAGTCAAAGTTTACCATAATTCTGTTCCATACAACTCAACTTCCTTCGGATCTTTTCTTGATGTAAGTTGAACTCCGTGGTTGAACTCATGTAATAATATTTAATGGATCAAATTTCGAAACAAATTGTCAGCTTTTATTTTTCGTGTGTATTAATTAGAAACGATATTTTAATTTTGAAATCAAATGTTTTGATTTATGATAATATTTCTTATTTATCTATTTTCTATTTTAAAGAAAAATGTGAACGTCATGTATTTTAAATTGGAACAGCTGTCACGGACGCACCAGGGTTGGCGGAATTTTTGTTTTGCGCCATTTTGGCGAGAAAATCCCATTTTCAGGTACCTATTAGAGATTACTAAAACAGCATATACTTTTATTTTATTATGAAATAGTTTATTTTATATTAAAAACACACACACAATGATTAATTTATTATAAAGTGGGTTAAGCGGTTTTTGTCAAGAAAGATGAAATACATAACAACAAAAAATATGCGAAATGCTACCACGATCGCAAAAGTTCTTGATTTGTCTATTAGATTTTTCCGGTTTGGCGAAGGATTAAGGAAAAAAATAAATTATGAATAAAAATAATTTGTTACAATGCTTAACATACATTTAAGGGCGACCAAACTGGTCGCCAGTGGCGGCTAGTTTAAATAATAGCAATAGATTAGAAAAATCTAATTACTTGAGGTAAAACAATTATTTTAAAGCCTTTAAAAGTATTTTAATGTGGTCAAAATTTGACTAACAAAACATATTCCTTATTATTGTTGTATAGAACTATCAACATAATTCGCGACCCAGACTAAAACGATTGCTGTCAGGCTAGACAGCTGCATACATTTGAATATAATAAAAATAATAATGAATTCTCAAGTTCAAAAATTATTTTAGTTTATTCTAAAAGAAATTTTGTACGTATAAAATGATGTCAATTCGCAACAAGTTCTTTTACGCTTGAGTAATTTTCTGGCACTTACAGATAAAACTTTATGAAGCTGAAATACTGCAGCTGCTATCTTCTAAAACAGGAGAATGAAGTGTGATAATTTGGTAAATATGTAAAGCCAATTTTCCACTATAAATGTTTTCCAATGATAATGAAACGCATTCATTTGAATCAAGGCACTACTCCATATTTTCGAAAGATTAATCTAAAAAACTTTCAACATTCTGGTAGTTTTTACTATTTTTATTTATATAGACACAGATTTTAGTTCACTAATAATTTATATTACGCTCGTTTGGCATTAAGTTAGCACCAAATAAGTAGATAATGAAAAAGTGTTCACTGTTTATAATTTATTTATATATTACTAAAAGTTTTCACTATTTATGTCACGGTTTTCGATAACAGTCTCTGACATGCTTTTTTAAAACATTTCACAATAATCTATGTCACTCAAAGTTGCATATGATTATTTTAAAAAGTGGTCTAATTTTCATTTACTACAATGTATAATTTTCACATGTACATGTCGTATACTTGCATGCTAGAACGCTCAAATTCAAACGGGTATCTTTTTTTTTTTTTTTTTTTTTTTTGAGTAACATACGAACTATCTATTGATAAACAAGTATATATATATATATATATTTTTTTTTTTTAAGTAACATACGAACCATCTATTGATAAACAAGTATAACTTCAAACAATCTTAAGTAGGACTAACACTCTTTCGAGATTTGTGCGAGCTAGATAAATATTACTTGCCCATTATACGTAGTATAGGGTTAGTCTTGTAATCGTTTTGAAAATCGAAAAAAAAAAAATTTTTTTTGACGGATTTACACGTGTCAGACACTGGAGATTCCGAAAAACATATTTTTAGGGGAAAAAATGCCGTCCGTCTGTCTGTGTGTGCCTATAAACGCTCTATCTCGCGAAAAATTTGAGATAGAGACTTAAAATTTGGCATGTACTTAGTATACAACAATGGGAAGAAGCTTATTGAATTTCAGTAACCTCGATTATCCGGAACTATTTTTTTCGGACTCTCGAAATATTCGTTCTGATAAAAGGGATATAAAAATTTTCGAAATTGTTTATATTAAGGAGTGAATATAAAAGACAATAAAAAACATAAATTTTGCATAAAGTAAGAAGTCGATCGACTAATGAGTTGCCGAGATATTTGTAATAATATTTTCCACACTCTTCGATTTTTCATGACCCTGTATTTCATTCAAAATTCAATTCAAAGACATATTTTAATTGGAAAGGAGACGCTTAATCCGGCGCAGTAAAACGTTAGTTAATATGATTATCAATTTTGCAGTTATGAAAATGTTCCTTTTACGCAATTCAGTAATAGAGCATTTGAAGTTTAGGACGTCATCAAGCCACGATTTTATTCTAATTGAAATGCATTTTATAAATAGTTTACACATGTTTTATTTTCATATTTTATATTATGCATATCCATGATGGGTAAGTATTACGGTGGCCCCCAACGACTAGTTTCTAGTTTCATATGATTACATTCGTTTTCTTATCCTCATCTCTATAAAATATTGCAATAATATGAAAAATATTCTTCATAGCCAAATTCCTTAATAACAGTTTATATTAAAAGCAAAAACATGTCCGTGAGAATGCTAGTGTCATATTGACGGTGGCAACGACTTGACATTTCACTTTTACTGCAATATTTTTAACTTCTAAACATCACACAGTTTCAATTTTTACACCATCGAATAGGAAAAAAACTTCTTTCAAATACAATTTGGTTGAAAACCGTACCTCAATTTATTGATTTTTTATGGTTTTTTAAAGTAATTTTAAAGCATAAATGTTTTTAAATCTATCTCTATCGAGTGTATTATCCCTGTGTATTATATATAGATTTGTATGTACACTAGATAGAATGCTAAAATTTAGTTCAGTTAGGAAACGCATAGCAATGTTGAAAATTCCACTTCAGCATTTTCAGCCCATAAACGCAAATTTACTCGACATGTTTTGTGCTGCCCTGTATATGATTTATAGGATTTATACACACCAAGTAATAGGCAAAAAAAATTAGTTAAATTTAAAAAAGCGTGCCGCAACTGAAAACGCATTTCCAGCAATTATTATCAACAGACAGTACATTAATCAAATACTTTTTTGTGTCCCTGTAAATGAACGAGGAATGCTATACACACAATATTCTATAGTAAGCCTCTTCTAATGTATCTCAGTGATATATATCAATTTCAATATGTTTGAAATAGTGTAACATCATTAAAATGAACCGTAAATGATATTTTCCTATTTTCCGTAATGTAATGGAATTCTTTTGAATGTCCCTGTAAAGAAACTATAAGTGCTAAACACCTCATTTTCAATACCAAACATGCCAAAGTAAGCTTCAATAACATATATCAGTTGCATGACAGTTTGAATATATTTACGCTTGTTAGAGTACGGACAGACAGAGAGACAATCCGAATTCATAAACACTTTTCAACTATGTTAAAAACGATTTTAGAATCAGAATTTCTCTACGAATCTATTGCTAACATTATTTTCACTTGGCTAAAGTTTTCCTTTGATGATTATCCAAATTTCTAAGGTTAGTCAAAAGGCAGTGAAAACCCTGATACTAACTAATAAAAGACGACGGGGCGTCCACAAATGATGTCACGCTTGGAGAGGGGAAGGGGGTTCATGAAATTTTGACAGTTTGTTACAAGGGGGTGGAAGTGGTTAAGAAGTGTGACATCACACATTTTGGTTAAAATAAAATCATTTAAACTCAGCAGAATAAATTTTGAAGTTATTTTGAAATTACCTGAATTTGAGGGTATTTTTTAATCGGGGATAAAACAACTTTCATGTGATTTGTTTTTACTTATATTCATTTCCTTTCAAAAAAATATATTAATATTTTATTACTAATTGTATTACTTTGTTGTATATTAATTATGTTTTCTGTTGTAAACCTTAATCTTATTTCATACAAAATAAGTGCACAAATCATTTTTATTGTTATGCTCACAAATGTCATTAGTTAAAGTTTAAAAATAAAATTTGAAATATGATCTATAACGTAGTGCTTTGTTTCTGAACTGCAAGTATATGCGTCTATGTAATATAGCGTGACATGTGACAAGGGGGGCGGGAGGGGGTATGGGGAAGTGTGACATTTTGTGACTAAGGGAGATGGGGGGGGGTGTCAAAAATATTGAAAAAAAAGTGTGACATCATTTATGAACAGCCCCCTAATGGGCGTCATAGCGATACAGTTCTCCGAACTCCAATAATTACGATCACATCAATTCATCAATTCATATCAATTATTATGGTCTATCGTGTTTTCTGAAAAATTCTCAGTTTTAAAGATTAGTGAAAGTCAACGACAACATCTAGACACACGGCAGTGTGTCAGCCAAGTTCGTCTGACATATTAGTGTGTTATATTACACGAACCATTTCGAGCTGTTTTCGCCAAATTTCGACACTCTACTACTGAAAATCTATTTGACCAACGTACTTGTAAGTTTAGGTGTGTAGTAAGCCTCCTTAATTATCCAGAATCCACAATTTTATAAATAACACATCATTAATTTCCGAGATAATGATATATGAAAATGTCTGATAATCGATAATTTTATCACTGACTCACTCACTCATCAAAGAGATCTCATATATCTACTGCACCTACAGACTTCAAATTTGGTTCGAAGTTCGTTTACACTATAAAGAATCGAAAAAAAAAATTCTGAAAATCGATTAATTACCCACTTGGGGGTATCCATTTTTACTTTAACATTACGTTTAATAGGCGAAATTTTAATTTGCCAAAAAAAGTGCCAAATGTTGAATCCGGGCTGACCTTGTTTCAAAATCACCTGATTATCAGCCATTTTTGGCTAATTTCCGAGAATTGATTTTTTGAGTAATGGTGCATTAAATTTACCTTTTTAGACACATTGTGAAAAAACAAAAACATCTTGAGAGAATACATATATCGAAATACGCATATATTTCGAGACATCCGCAATTGAAATTCGTCTAATATCAGAATAAAAAGTGTAAACAAAAGAGAGTCATTCCTATGATTCAAATAAATATTGATCATGGATGTGTGGCTACTATAGGTCTGGGCAGTGTAGCTGTGGACAACCTTGCGATGTCTCGGACTCTCAACGCCAGTGCTACGGGTACTCTATCGATTTCCGCTGCGGATAAAGGTACTCTACCGATTGCCGCTGAGTATAAAAATAATGCTTGCAGAGGACTATCAAGTATCATTTCGATGTATTTCGACAGCGACACGAAATTTCAAACTGTTGGATACGGAGGGTTTTGAAGATGCAAATTCTTGCTATGATGTAGTTTCGGTGGACGAATTCGAATTTTAATAATTACTGTCCGTTTACTTTCAAGTTTGTATACTATGTGTCAAATAAATGTTATAATTAAGCAAAAGGTGCATTAACATTTTGTTTTTTTATTATAGTTTGAGCCAATACTTTCATTCGCCAGACTAAAAACCTACATTAGTAAGGGCTAAAAGTCAGCCGGATTTTCTTGTTATGCTTGTTTAAATTTTGTACTACTAGGGGTCTCTGCCCCCTGCTCGCTACGCTCACCAACCCCCGTTCTGATTTCACAGCCTCTTAAAACCTGGTAATGTATCCTGTTTTAAAAAGATTATGATGATGATATCACGAACGGCGACTATCTTCTGTAATCAGGTTATAATGCTTTTTCATTTAACTGGTTATAATCCTTTTTCATTTAATTCATCTTTTTTATTTTGAATATTCATGTGTAAACACAATTTTTATGGCGTAATTTTCTTTATTTCCTGCTTTCAACACGTGATCATTTAATTATTATTTTAAACTTTCATTATTGTTTTTAATAGTCTCGCGCAAATACATTTTTTATTTGAGATAAAACATAATCCTTTGCTCTTGTTTAGAAATTGGCAACAATATAAAAAAATGACTTTTTCAATAAAAGATTTTTTACTCGATTTTTAAGTATTTTTTGAGTTTTTATTGTCCGACCGTGATAATTTTTTTAATTTCTGAAAGCTTGTTATATTTCGCGTCTGGTGGTATGATTTTCGAATCCGTAGGATGGCTAGAAAAAAAGTAATAGCTCCTCAAAAAAATTCCGTAGTAAAAAAGCGATTAGAATAACCCGGAATATCTACGCAGAATTTGATTGGTCCATTTCTAAATCATTTTTGGCTCAGTTCCAGATAACTTTTTTTTAATATAGAAGGATTTGTTTGATATTATTGGGATAGTTTCGTCATTTTATTTGTAAATAAGAATCGGACTGCTGATTTATATGCTAATGAGTCTGTAATGGTAAGACATAATATTATATTTATACACTAATATGATTATTGTTATTTCAGATATAATAAAAATTTCGAATCAATACATTTCGTTTCAAAACAAACATTAAATACAGCAGTATTAAAATACAGATTTCTGCCGCAAATTGACAGCCAAATATTTTGTTGTAGAAAATTTAAATTAAATTGAATGTTGCCTGGTGAATAAAATAGTCACTTGCAAACACATTAAAAGCCATTAAGTAACGTGTTTAAATATATTGTAACTGTACAAAAAGTAATGATATCTAACAAAAACATAACTGTGAAAAAAGGGAGCCAAGTTCTGTAAAAAAAAAAAAAAAATCAAGAAAAGAAGTGATATATAAGTGATATATAAGTGGGTGCAAAGTTCAAATAAAATTCACTCAAACTTACCTGCTGAAATATTATAGCATTGTTTTAATTGTTCAGAAATAAAAATTATTGATAGCATATTAATAATAAATCTAGAACTTGGCAAGTTTTTTATAAATATTATGCCTATCATTTTCATGTCTTAATAAAATGATGATGATAATATTAATAGCACTGTCATTATAATAATTCTTAATATTGTTATTATTATAAACAAATTACTCGTGTTAAAGATTTGATAAACCAATAAACACACAGATACACGTCCGCTCGTCTTTGATTATCACTCTAGCGACCCCCACTCCCGGAAAACTCAATACAGACTAAGGCCTGACAAAGAGACAGATACACTTACGCTTGTCCTTGGTCATTACTCTAGAGACTCCACCCCTTTCAGGAGCCTCAATACACTCAAATTAAGGCCTCCAAACATGAAATAACAAGTTTTGATATAATAATGTAATTAATAAAGGATAAATGACTCTTAGGTAAAAACTTGCCAAGTTCTAGATTTAGTATTAATATGCTATCAATAGTTTTTATTTTTAAACAATTTAAACAATGCTATAATACTTCAGTAGGTAAGTTTGAGTGAATTTTATTTGAACTTGGCACCCACTTACATATCACTTCTTTTCTTGTTTTTTTTTTTTTTTTTTTTTTTCTTTTTTTTTTTTTTTTTTTTTTTTTTTTTTAATCTTACATAACTTGGCTTTCTTTTTTCACAGTTATGTTTTTGTTAGATTGAATTCACATCTACAAAAATGAACCCTGTTTTGAAACATTTTCTGCCGCAGAAATTATGGCAGAAGTGGGAACAAGATTAAAACAATAACGATACCTGTAAGGAAAAGCCTGATAATGAAACGCCTGCACGCGTCATTGGCGTCATCATTAAAGAAACTATTAACGTGTTAAAGAGAACATGCGTAAGAAAGGTCAAATTTCGAACATTTAACTAAAACAAAAATAGAGGGGTTTTGTTTGCTTGTTTGTTTGTTTCTTTTCCATTGAAGTCTTGACAGCTAAAAGGCTGCAAAAGGTTTTGGATTTCTTTCTCGTTCGAAAATGACAGTGAATTCTATGCACCTTTTAAATAACGACATTATGTAGATAACAATACATAAATGTTATAGTATTCTAAAAAAAAAAAAAAAAAATTTCTAGAAAATTGCAATATGAATGAAGAGTGATTTTGGAGAGGAATATGAAACATGTACCTAAAGGTTATTATGCACTTTAACTACTTGACGTAAGTTAACTTAATACCAAATTTTATGATTAATTCAAGCGTATGTCGTCTTAAACTATTTCACATGATATTAAATAGAATTTATAATTCTAAAACTGTGTTTTGTTTAATAACAGTAACTCAACAGAAAAGTTTTTTTTTTTTTTTTTTTTTTTTTTTTTTTTGTACTGTCATTAGAATATTTTTTTGCAAGAGGACAAAGAGGACTGAATATCCAAAATGTAAGTCATTTAAGTGTCCATTGATGACTTAAATTACATCCTAAAGCAATTTTTAATTTCGTATATAGCTGTATCCATCTATATGTATATATACATATACGATGCAAATATATCTGCGCAAATTTCGTCTCTGAAAGGAATGCTGCTAGGACCTAATGGCGAGAAATTACTCTCCTTTTTTTTCGTAACTACACCCTCTGAGACCCACAGTCCCAGGAAGTTTCTGGTCTTGTCCATATTCAGAGATTTGTTTTCGCACTCCTTTCAATGAGACTCTGTTTGAGTTGGTAACTGAAATCGTGATTAAGTATTTTGTTAAAAATAAAATCCAGTATATTTTCCATTTTTAAAACTATGCGTTAAAATATTTTCTCTAACCTAATGCTTATTTTGTTATTTTGTAATTTTTTTAGTTCTACAACAACATCTAATAAACATGTATTTTTTTAATATTTAAAAGACATAAATTAGATATCTCAAACCAGAACATACATCTTTACCCCTTTTACTTCGTTTTTATTTAATTTAAAACTTTCTTTCCATAATTAGAAATGATTATATAAATTGAATCATACGAATGTAACACGAATCGCGCTGCACGTTTTTTAACATATAAAACCTAATTCAAAGTAACTTTATAATTCAACGGTTCTCAAACTATTTATCGCATCCAACTGTGAATGATATTAACACGATCAGTAGAGATCTGCTGTAATCAGGTTGCCATTCATTTCCCTTTGACTGGAGAATTTTCCAGTCCCAAAAATGCATCCACCGCTGTCGCAACAGCTGATGTCTGTTTTCCTGATTGATTAAGTAAGAACAATTACACATTTGAAAATCAAATTGAACAAAATGGTCAAGTTAAAAAATGTCGCTGCTTACCGAACTTTTATAACGAAGCTTTAAGAAAATCATTTTAAATATGACTTTTTAAATGTGATGTAATTTTCCCCATTGAATGCTTTTCCCTCGTAATAATTTAATAATTTAAAATTTTTCTTTCTTTTTTAATATTCAAAGTGTACATACATTTTTCAATTGAAAAGTGTTTGTAAATATTATTATTTGGTTGGGCTTTTTAAAATCAGGCAACCGTGGGTAAAAAACGGCTATTTCAAACTAGGAATTAAATAGCATTTCATATAACAAAATTTTCAATAAAAAATTGGACATATTAAAGAAGAATATTGAACACTGCCCACCACAATCTAGTCAAGTATTTTCCTTCAAATGATGGTTAAATTGCTATGTATAATTTTTGATCCCATGAAACTTTTTTAACAAAACTATCTTGACTGATTTTAACAGTAAATATCGCTTTAAATAAGTCTTCGATTTAAAAACTGCTTGCTTCAGTGTACTTATCATACATTTCTCAGTAAAACTACCAGTTTTCATGTTTTTATGTGCAATAGTTTTTGCAATATTAGCCGAAAAACTAAAAAAGTCACAATAAATGCAATTACTGTAGCAGCAGAATTAGGTTAGTTTATTTTAGAATAGAGAGGTGCTTTAATAAATGTATATTTCTAATCGTAGAAAAAGATGGTTATGTTTTATGGTTATACCACATTATTAGTATTATTCATTAATACCTATTATGGTTTTTCTGTTCGTTTTTCAGCTCTGTACGAAATTTTATCTTTTTTTATCATAACATTCATTATATTTGAAATATCATAAAATGCATCGTAAACTAATTTTCCCCATTGTAATGGAATTCTTTTGAGCGTCCCTGTAAACAGGGCCTGTTTACCGAATAAGCTCGTGAAGCACGAGCTTACCCACTTAATCTACAAAGGGGCTCTAAATTTACCTTTCAAAACTAATTTCTAGGTAAAAAAATTCAGTGAGGATAAAAAATGTATTTTTTTTCCTTAATTATACCTACTAAATTTTCCTTTAGACTATTACTGACACATTTATACTCTATTTTTTTCTGTTGATATTATAAATGGTATAAAAACAGTGATTAAATGCAACTTATTTTTATTTTTCTTTTGTTTTACATTTTAATTTCAAGCGTGCTAAAAATAACAGAAAATTTAATCTGTATAATTATGTATTGTTTATATTCATAAAGAGTGGAGAAATTATATAAAATATGGAGAATAGGCTATTTAAATAAAGAGGAAAGTAATTAGCATTCAGTGATACCAAATTTCTGTTTATAAAATAGAAGCAAAGCTGTGTTGCAGCCAAGCATAAATTTACATCAAATGTTTGTTGTCTCTGCATTGTTCTTAGCATTAGCAAATCCTGTAATTTGTAAAGCATATAATATATTTTGAAGTTCAAATATTCACACCTGTTCCATATTCGTAAATTCATTTACAAAATTAATTTGTTATGTTTAATTATGTATATAATAAAATATGTATATAAGTATATTTTTATATGTATATAGGTAGTTAGTTTTAGTGTAATATTAAAAGTGCTGTTTACTCTGTCCTAGTGCTGTATATTTTGATGGTAAAATTTCAAATTGTTGAAGCATAATTGTCAGAGTAAAAGAGGGGGGGGGGGCTGTGTGACGTCTGACTTTCCCTACTTCTAAGTCTTAAGCGGGCCCTGCCTGTAAACGAACATCGAACTTATTTTATACTCCTGAGAAAGCCTTATGTAATCCACCTTGTCCACCTTAGTACTACATATCAATCTCATAATATTTTAAGTATCGTAACATAAAAAAAATGTCCCTCAAACGATTTTCACCATAGACTATAATGTAGCGGAATTCTTTTGTGTGCCCTTATAAATGAACTAAAAATTTCACTATCAAACATTCTATACTAAACAACAATAATATGAAATATAACAAATTATAACATCTTGTAATAATATACTTATTTTAATGGCTAAAGGACGTAAAGAAAACCTTCATAAACAGTAAAATAAGTTTTATTAGACTGATGAGATGTTTCGCCTCCATCGGATCCATTATCAAAACAAATAAGAATAATCTACATTTAAAATAATAAATAACGTGCGTAATTTGAAAAAGTACGTAAAAAATTAATTAATTGATGGCGTTTCAAATAATAACTGCATGGACCGTGCAAATTGTAGAATATTCTCATATGTTTTGATAATGGCACCGATGGAGCCGAAAGATGTCAACACTCTAATAAAACTTATCGTACTGTTTATAAAGTTTTATTTTACGTTTTTCAACAATTAAAAGAAGCAATAATATATAAAAATTACATGGAAATCCGAGTATATTTACTCGAGTTAGAGTACTGACAGACGGACAGGCGCAGACAAACAAACCGAATTCATAAACACTTTTCAACTATGTTGTTAAATGTTAAAAAGACAAAAATCACACAAAACATTAAGTAAAGCATTTCAGATAAAATTTCACAAAAATTTTAGGTTTTTATTTTATCTGCCAAATAGATTAATTCAGGTCTAAGACCACTAGCCAACTAAAATTGATGCATTGCGTTCTACCGTTCGCCCTCAATGGAACAGACCGACAGACAGATAAAACGATACACACACACACACTTTTATTATATACTAGCCCGGCGCTTCAGAGACACTAGATGTCTGCACGAGCCGAAATTTCCAGACTGGTCCAAACGAAATCTACCTTGGTCCACCACGTCCGGATATGAAAACTGAAAATTTGACCCAGGGCCGGCCCAAGTTTCAGAAATAGAGAATCAATATACACTGCAAAAAAAAATTGTTGATTTTACAGTATAATACTAGAACCCCACCTGCCAGTATTATACATTAAAATTAACAGTATAATACTGGCAGCTGGGATGCCAGTATTATACTATAAAATCAACAATTATTTTCCAGTGTATCTTAACTAACATTATCCTACAATTAAACTTCTTTTAAGGATATATTTCATACATATTTTTTGCAAACAGTACAACATTTTTCAGCAAGGCACGGAATACGGAATAACACCATACAAATACTCATTAGACAAATACTCATTAGAAAAATTAAGGCAGTTTAAAATCAAAGAAAAATACAGTTAAATAAATCATAATTTTGAGAGACTATAGAGAATTAAAAAAGTACATTTGTAAAAAGAAATTTCCATGATTTAGTAAACCGAAATAAATTTCCAATAAAATTAATAATAATTTTAATAATAATTTTAGTAATAATTTTAATCTATACTAATAAAAGAAAGTTTCGCTCTGTGATTCTGTGTTTGTGTGTGTCTGTCTGCGATGGCTAGGAAAATTTAGCGCACCTAGAAGTCTGTAAATTTAGATTTAGGTAGTCCAAACCCTTTCCTGGTATACCCGAGTCTCAGAATTTTAATATTTTGATAATTAGCCTAGATATTAATTAGATTCTCATTAACCATCGCTTCTAAAATGACATCTTTTAAATCAAAATGGCGAAAGAAACGAACCGGTCGGTGCATTGGATTTGCAAACGGAAATGAACGAATTCGAAATTATTTTACTAATTAGCGAATTTTAAGAAAACTAATTGAGATATCAATTTGAAATTTTCTAAGCATATGTAAAAAAATATTCTGCATCTGACTGTGTGATTTTTGAAAAATTCGGTCGGTAATTCTTTTTTTAATTTATGCAAAAAACTGCCAAAAATCTGCCGGCGCCAGTGAAAACGATCCGAGAATTTTTCAGACAGGTATCTGCTTTCATTAAAAACTGAACTACAAAGAGATCTGTTTCTCTGGCCGATCCCTCCGTTTAGTTTGCGAAATTATTGCCAATTTTTACTAATGAACAAAAATTTAGGTAACTAATTAAGATATAGATTTGAAATTGAGGTCGAAAAGGGCTGGTATTTTAGCGTAGCGTCTTCGTTATGTTCTAATTATCAGAAAAATGTAATTCTTTTTTTAATGATCGCGTTAATGTAGGTGACGGTAGTTGTCTTGAACAAATTATTCATTATATTTGCGAGTATCGGGAAGGAGGGGGTTAACGCCTTTCTCTGAGATTGTAATTATCTCGGGCCCGGGCAACGCCGGGCGGGTCAGCTAGTTAATAATAATTTTAATAATAATTATAATAATAATTAATGATAATTTATAATAATTTTAATAATAATAATTTTAATAATAATTTTAATAAAATTAATAATAATTTTCCGAAATAAATTCGACCCGGGACCGGCCCGAGTTTCGGAAATAAAGAGTCAATATATCTTAACCAACATTATCCTACAATTAAACTTCTTTTAAGGATATATTTCATGCATATTTTTGTTAAACAGTGCAACCTTTTTCAGCAAGGCACCAAATACGGAATAACACCATACAAATACTCGGTAGACAAATGCTTATAGAAAAATTAATGCAGCTTAAAATCAAAGAAAAAGACAGTTAAATAAATCATAAATTTGAGAGACTATATAGAAAAATTTGTACATTTGTAAAATATATATATATATATATATATATATATATAGGATTTAGTAAACCGAAATAAATTTCTAACGATTCCGTTAAACAAATGTACAATATCATTGTTAATTTCGCAGGGAAATTGCTGACCCATCACTGCCTGAGTAGAAGAGTACCACGCCCACTCGAGTCTCCAGAAAAAAAAATCCCGGGCCCGACCCGAGTCTAATGACAGAAAATCGTCCCGGGCCGGTGTAGACCTCTAAGAAGCACATGCACACACATACTATTTTATTACATTTAGAGATAGAAATAAAAATGAATTTTAAAAAGTTGTTAATTAGTTTATTTGTTGAGGTCTTGAGAGTCTTTTTAAAATTTACGCAATTGCGCCACTTTTAAAACAACAAACTTTGGTGTAGACGTAAACAGCGCCTTGAGCCTTGATATCGTTTAATTTTGACAAGATTAATCAGTCATGACGGTGTATGTGTTTGAGCTCATTGAAGAACATCCAAATGTTCTAAATTCTTGAAGTCGACACGGAAAGGATTAAAAGTCGTATCGGCATTAAAACCCCTAAATGAAATATAGTGGTAGGAAATAGATGTGAATTTCACGTTTCTCGTTATCACTGTTTATTTTCACTACAGAATTTCAGCCTTGCCTAGTTAATCAAATGGGGAATTATTACGATTAGAATTTGCAGATTTTAACAATTATGTTGGCTATCATTTTCTGGGTGATAACACCCTAGCGATAATTTTGGATACAACTGCAAATTGAATATTTGGGATTGTATGGTTTTCAAAAATATTTTAAACGTCTATTTTGCGTGCAATTGCATTTTATCATATATGTTTTTCAAAATTGGTACAAAAAATTACATTTTACTTGCATAAAATAACAATATTTAGATCGATTTCTTACATAGTATCATGCGATTATTTTATAGCTAAATCGCGATTAGATAAATATATTAGACATTCCGTTTTAGGTATATGTAAAAATTTAACTTTAAAAATAATGTGTTTATAATTATAAATGTCAAAAAATTCTCTAAATAAAATTCAATATGCTGTTACAACATATCGTGTTTTGAAACCAAGGTTTTTTTAAACATTGAAATACATTAATGAATTATTAATATTTTATTTTTAAAAAAATGGTTTAAAATGCTTTTTAACATTTACTGCACATACCCTACATAAACACTACTATATTTTGTTATCTGCTTCATAATATCAAATGTTTTATATATATATATACACATGTGTGTGTGTGTGTGTTTTTATACTGCGAAATTGCAATACTGAAATATATTAGCTATTCCATTTTTCATTCTTTTTCTCCTTTAGAAGATAATACGTTTATAATCATTTACATCTTATTTTCAATATAAAATTACTTATTTAGACAAAATTTTAGTGCCATCTTACAACATACTGTATTTAAAAACCGAGGCTTCTGTGAAAAATGGAATGCATTAAACATCTACAAATGATATTTCATTAAATTCCACTTAATTCGTAATTTAAAAAAAATCAGTTTTTTTGTTTAAATATTTTTGTTTAATTAATAAAGTTTACATTTTTTAATTATGTTTCTTAAATATCTTCATCGGAAATATTACTCTAGATATAGTTTTGTTTGAAAATTGTACTTGAAAATATTTTTTATTATCATTATGATCAATTTTAATTACAGGTCAGTTAAGTGACTTTAAATTACATTAATTTTACTATGATACTTAAATTGAATCAAGATAATTCTACATGAGGAATAAATGTTTAAGCCAAAGCAAAGTGGAATGCTTTTGGATTTTCATTTTCGAAATGCATTATTGTCAGCATACGATAATTTTATAGTACTTGTGGCAAACGTTTATGTTGTTAGGTTGTATCAAAGGTAATTTGTTTTTTTGAATGCTTTTATACCAAAGCCCTTTCTCACCCCTATTGTTGAACATAAAATGTTATATAAGAGGATACATGTCCTCCTATATTCTATAATCATACAAGCTTATTTCTTTAATTTTTAAGTCACATAAAGAGTGATGCAAATGTTGAGATTTTTTGCATCTTAAGGCATGATTTTAAACTAGCCCTTAAAAGCAATAAAGCTGTCCTCAAAACTCGTGCAGTTGGAGGCCAGGATAAGAGTAGAGTGTTCGGACAGTTCAAAACAAATCCAAACATTTTAAGGAAGGTGCACCTCAGCCTTGAAATCAAACCAGAAGTGACAGATGAATTTTGACCGGATGAAGAGAGAAACGAAGAGAATCCAATATCCACAATGGATGGACAGCCTTGAAATCAAACGCATAAGTGACAGGCCATCATAGTTGTGAATTTTGACAGTTGAAGAGTAAAAAGAGAAAAATCCATTCCCCACAATCAATTTTGATGAGAAAAATTAACAAAACTATACATTCAAAAATTAATAATTTTTTAATGTGTAATTTTGTTAATTTTTTAGCATCAAAGTTGACTGTGGGGAATGGATTTTCCTCTGTTTTCTCTTCAGGTAGTCAAAATTCACAACTGATGGCCTGTCACTTATGGGTTTGATTTCAAGGCTGAGGCCCCTTCCTTAAAACGCTTGGATTTTTTTAAACTGTTTTTTTTTCTAACACTACTATTGTCCTGGCCTACAACTGCATGAGTTTTGAGGGCAGCTTTATTAGTTTTAAGTCCTAGTTTAAAATCATGCCTTAAGATGCAAAAATTCTCCATATTTGTATCAGTCATTATGTGACCTAAAAAAGAAAGAAAGAAGCCTGTATGGTTATAAAATATAGAGGGACATATATCCTCTTAAATAACATTTTAGGTTCAAAAATAGGGGTTAGAAAGTGCCAGCCACATGCTTTGGTATAAAGGCATTAAAAAAACGAAAATACTTTTGATACTACAACCTAATATTTATAGCTCTATAAAGTTAACTCGCATTTATTTTCTAACTTGAGCGTCAGTTTTAATGACAGAGAATTAATTGCAAAATCTTGCAAAATTTTAAGCATTTAAGCTTTACTAATAAAATACAATCCAAATATGCTGTATAATTTTCTTTTAATCATTTAAATATTTCAATCATGAACTTTTAAATCTGGTATATATGTATATACAGTGGTGGCCAAAAGTGTGGACATTTTTTGAAAGTTTCATGTTTTTTAACTTTGTGTGCTTGTATAATATATTAATTTTCACTTAAATACAAACGTTTACATATCAAATTGAAGGTAATTTAATGTAGAATTTAATAATAAAAACAGTATTACAATATCTGTATTACAAAAAAAGTTATGCAACTAATAGTAAGATCTATCTTAGATTTGCATTTTTTTAAAGTGATACTTACACAATCAATACTTAGTGGGATAACCCTTATTTTTTAAGACAGCTTCACAGCGTCTTTTCATCGAGTGGACGAGTGTTTGGAGTTCATCTTTCGTAATCACATGTTGCCAAGAATCAATTATAGCTTCAATAAGTTGTCTTTTATTGGATGGACGTTTTTTTCGTACAAGAATTTTCAAACGTCGCCACAAATTTTCAATTGGATTGAGATCAGGGCTGTTTCCTGGCCATGGTAATATATCTATGTCTTTATTTTGAAACCATGCTTTGCATTTTTTTGCTGTGTGGCATGGAGCTGAATCCTGCTGAAAAATAAATGGTGCGTTGTTGGGGGGGAAGAGATCCCTGATGGAAGGTATCAATTTTGGTTCCAGGACAGTTTCGATGTATTTTTTGGCATTCATGATGCCATCAATCACTTGAATTCGGCCCACACCATCTGCAGACATACATACCCAAATCATGACACTTGTTGGGTTTTTTGTAGTTGCTTCAATGCAATCAGGATGAAGTGCTTCTCGTACTCTACGTCTCACGTATTTTCTACCATCACTACCAAAGAGCGATATTTTACTCTCATCGCTCCAGATTACTTGCTTCCATTGATTTTCTGACCATTTAATGTGTTCTTTTGCCCACTTAACTCGTTTTTCGCGTTGCTTTTGATTTAAATATGGTTTTTTCCTTGGAATTCTAGCTTGTAGTCCAAATCCTGAAAACCTTCTTCTTATTGTTCTTGAACTTACTGCAATACCCGCTGCATTCATTTCACATCTAATGGCATCTGATGAAATTTTTCTATCTTGAAGGCATAGCAGTTTAATTTTTCTATCGGCAGCAGCACTTGTGCGTTTTTTTCGGCCTGATTTGGCCTTATTTTCCACTGATTTCGTTTTTTTCATAATGTAAACAGAACTTTCGTACACCAGAACAAGTCACTGAACCACCAACTTGTCTTGCAATTTCAGCATAAGAGAGGCCATTTTCTCTCAATATGACAATTCAGCTTTTTTTTTGTAGATGTCCAATTAGTTCTTCTTGTTGATGACATTGTTTAAAATTAGTTTAATTAAAAAAAAGGACTTTAAATATTCAAAAACAGCAATACTCTATTTAATTGTACTGGTATGCATCATTCCGCAAAATATTTCCACAACAATAACTCTTTTACCCTCCAAATAACCTAAACTGTAGTTACAGACATTTGATTTGTCCTCAGAACAGTGTTTGTGATTGGCTAGTACGCTTTACAAAACACGACCTTATTCAAAACGATTTGTGTTTGTTTGTTCTACTAAAATGAGCATAACTTTTTTTGTAATACAGATATTGTAATACTGTTTTTATTATGAAATTCTACATTAAATTGTCTTTAATTTGACATATAAACGTTTGTATTTAAGTGAAAATTAATATATTCTACAAGCACACAAAGTTGAAAAACATGAAACTTTCAAAAAATGTCCAAACTTTTGGCCACCACTGTATATATATACATTATAAAACTGCAATCATACATATAATAAATCTTTTGTGATTAATAATCATCAAATCACATAAATAATCGGCAATATAAGAACCGATAATTATAATAAAATACAAAGAAATAAATTCAAAAATGTGAGATTCTCAAAATGAAATAAATAAATAAATAAATAAATATATATATTGTTGTGAGCTCGGGGTTCGAAAGGACTGATGCCAATATATAAGAACAATAAAAAGGCTTTATTTACTATAAACAGTGCAGTACGAACACCAATATCTTCTGAAAATTACAAGATATTCAGTAATCTTCAAATCCAATAAAAGCACAGCAAAATTTCACACAGTAACAATGCGTTCAATACGACGTATCAACGACAAAAATCGATCCGAGAAACACAGTTCTCAATGCAAAGCCTCTCGTATGAATTCAATCGCAGTTGACAGACAACTAACTAACTGAACTGATGGAGGTCCTTATATAGGTTTCAGAGATCTTTCCAGATTATTCCAGAGCCTTCAGATGTTAGAAATTACCAGAAAGTGCTTTAACTTTCGATAGAGAACCCAAGCAAGAAAGGATCCCAATGTCTAGGTATAAGGGGGGTGTGGTTGCACAAAAAGTCGCCAAATCCGTCGCCAACTTGGCGACATTTGGCGATATATCGCCAAATTTGGCGACAAAAATAAGTCGCCAAAACCATCGCCAACTTGGCGATAAACCCATTCCTTGGCGATATTTCAATAGACTTCCATTATAAAGATGAGGGTGTAAGGTTGTTTTCCTTGCAAACCATCTGAGGCCTTTAGCATTGAGTTACATGATGCTCAATAGGAAATACATTAATAATACTGCAATTTTCACAATAATAAAATAAAATAAATTTAAACAAATGGAATATTTACAGATATATACAAAATTCATAACATTGCCCCCCTCTCAAGGACTGCACGTCCCGGGCAGTTCAACCTTTGATCGAAAAGCAAACCCGTTACCAACAAATGCTATACTATTTAAAACACATTCATAATGCTGAATTATACAAACTATACACTTATTTAAAAATAAAATTAAATTAAAGCATAGACATTATTACATACAAGTATTTAAATAATAATAACAATAATAATGATAATGCTAAGCAAAATAAATAATTACATTAATTTATACACAAGACCATGGTCATACTAATTTACATTATTTACATTACACTATTCACAATCAATGAATTAAGTACTATGGCCATAGTATGGAGCCAGCCTGTCGTAATGAACGACTCTAGGCTTCGAACTTGGTGACTTTCGGATCCGAATTACGACATCGTTCAGTCTGTTTAGGACTGTATAAGGACCGTCCCAGTGCGATTGCAGTTTGGGAGAAAGTCCTTTACGTCGAGTCGGATTATAAAACCAAACCTTGTCACCTTCTTTGAATTGATATCCCGTGGCTTTCGTGTCGTACCTGGTCTTCATCTTCTCCGTCTGTATATTGATCCGCTCTCGAGCCAAGTTGTGGACGTCTTCAAATCGTGCCTGGAGATTCTGCACGTATCCCTCTGGCGATGAAGGCGCATCTGGAGGGCGACCAAAAATCAGATCACAAGGTAGACGAAGATCACGACCGAAAAGCATCTGAGACGGGGAATAGCCGGTTGTTTCATGGACGGCGCTGCGATAGGCGAGAAGAAACAAGGGAAGTTTTTGGTCCCAGTCTTGTTGGTTTCTTGAGACTAGCAGTGAGAGATTGTTAAGGATGGTACGATTAAATCTCTCAACCATGCCATCCGATTGTGGATGTAAAGGCGTCGTCCTAGTTTTGTCCATTCCGAGAAGTTGACAGAGACCCTCAATCACAGCAGAGATGAAATTTCTCCCCTGGTCAGAATGCATTTGAAGGGGGACTCCATACCTTGATATCCACTGGTGTACCAAGGCATCCGCAACCGTAGAAGCTTCTTGATCAGGGATGGCATAAACTTCAGGCCATTTCGTGAAGTAGTCCATGACAACAAGGAGGTATTTGTTGCCATCAGCACTTCTTGGCAGAGGACCTAGGATGTCAAGGGCGATGCGTTCAAAAGTTGCTCCTACATTGTAGAGATGTAGTCTTCCTCGGCTACGTTTCTTTGGTCCTTTCCGAGCTGCACATGCATCGCAAGATTTGCACCATTGTTCGACGTCAGCTCTCGCTTTTCCCCAGAAGAAGCGCTCTCGGACTCTGTGTAATGTTTTCATGACTCCAAAATGGCCACCAGTGGGACTGCCATGTAATTCCTTGAGGATCTCTGGGATTCGGGATCGAGGAAGTACCAACTGCCACAGAGATGTCTTCCCATCTTCCGATTCGAATTTTCGGAACAGGACACCATTCCTGACGTGGAGAGAGTTCCAAAGAGCCCAATATTGCTTCGTCGTAGGACTGTAAGTCGAGATGTCTTTCCAACTGGGCTTCGTGCTAGAAGATTCTAATAACTCCAAGATTGGTTTGATCTCAGAGTCTGCCATTTGATCTTCTCGAATCTTCTCATCACGCCAGGGATCTGGTGGCGTCAATAGTGAAGTCTTCGTCTGGCGTATGACATATTCGGGATTATACTTGCTCTCCGCTCTGGAACAATAGCGACAGCTCTCGTGACACGGTCTTCTTGATAGGGCATCGGCGTTTCCATGCGATGAGCCTTTGAGCCTGATGTCAAAGTCGTATTCCTGGAGTCGTTGTATCCATCTGGCTACTTGGCCCTCTGGGTTCTTAAAATTCATCAGCCATGTTAGGGATGCGTGGTCAGTACGAAGGAGAAATTTCCTGCCATAGAGATAGTGATGGAAGTGTTCTATGGCTTTCACTATAGCTAATAACTCCTTACGAGTGACGCAATAATTCCGCTCTGGTTTCGATAAACATTTGCTCCAGTATGCTACGACTCGTTCTTGGCCATCTATTTCTTGGGAAAGTACAGCGCCGACACTTTCCTGACTGGCATCCGTGTCCACAATGAATTGTTTGTCGGGGTCTGGATAGGTAAGGACTGGAGAGGATGTGAGAGCTTCTTTCAGCCGCTGGAATGAATTGTCGCATTCTTGTGTCCATAGAAACTTCTGTTTGCTTTCAGTGAGCCTATGCAAGGGTCTTGCGATGTTGGAGACCCCCTGTACAAACTTTCTGTAATAAGTGCATAGTCCCAGAAAGCTTCGCAACTGATGGACATTTTCCGGACGTTTCCAGTGCTTTACTGCAGACACTTTTTCAGGATCTGTTCGAACACCTTCAGCTGAGATGATGTGTCCTAAATAGTTTACTTCTCGTTGGAAGAACTTGCATTTCAAATGGTTCAGCTTTAAATTCGCCGCTCTTAGTTTCGTTAACACTTTTCGAATATTCTCTAGATGTTCTTCAAACGTGCGGCCACCAATGATGACGTCCTCTAGGTAGATGAGACAAGCTTCAAAAGTCAGACCTTTTAACACTGTCTCCATGAGGCGCTCGAACGTTGCTGGAGCATTGCAGAGCCCGAACGGCATAACTTTAAATTGCCAAAGTCCTTGTCCAGTAGTAAATGCGGTCCTCTCTTTGTCATCAGGATGGATCTCTACTTGCCAATATCCACTCTTCAAATCCAGCGTGGAAAACCATTTATGTCCTGAAAGAGTATCTAGCGTGTCGTCTATTCTTGGTAGAGGATAGCTGTCCTTCTTCGTGATATCGTTAAGTTTACGATAATCCACACAAAATCTTGTGGAGCCATCTTTCTTTCGGACCAACACGATGGGAGAGGCCCACGGACTTGATGACGGTTCGATGATGTCACTATCCTGCATCTCTCGTAAGAGCTTAGAAACCTCTTCTTGTTTTGCGAACGGCAAGCGTCTTGGATGCTGTTTAATCGGTGGATGGTTGGCAGTATCAATTCTATGACGTGTCAGTGAAGTGCGCCCTATATCACTCTCGTTTTGTGAAAACACATCCTTAAATTCCTGGAACAGTCTTTCTGCGGCATGTTTCTGTTCAGGAGATAAATTGTCATTTCGTCCAATTACAGGTGTTAAACTTGTAGGCGGCTCCGATAACGTCAAGCTCGAGTCTTTGCAAACACAGGTGACTGGAGCACAGGTTGCAAGCACTTCACCTTTCTGGATAATTCTAGACTTTTCACTTACGTTCGCAATCCTCACAGGTATCACATCTCTCGACAGATCTACCAGCGCTGATGCTATTAGCACTCCCTTTGGGCTCTTCTCAGGATATCCAGTCAAGCCATACTGGAAAATTCTTTCGTTTCCAGTTAATCCAGGTATCATCATTTCGGTCCGAGGAGGGATGATAACATCTGCCTTGGCTGTGATCCGTTGAATAGACCCGGACTCATTTCCAAGTTTGAAAATAGTGACATCTTCTTGAGCAGAGCGTAACTCATTATTCTTAAAATCCAGTGTAAATCCTTGTTCTTTTAAAAAGTCCAGTCCGAGTATGAAAGGGTCTGAAATATCGGCCACATAGACTGTATGATGGTAAGCGGCGTTCCCAAACTTTATTTTCAATTTCATTCTTCCATGTATGTCGATCTTATCCCCGGTCACGGTTTGGAGGATAACACGGGGCGGAGTCCAGAGGAGCTTTTCTTTTAGCCGCTGAGCTAGATCTTTCCGGATGATGGTCACATTGGCTCCTGTATCGATGATCATATTACAGGGCAAATCATTCACACGCCCGACTATAAAAACTCCGTTCTTGCCGCAACTTCTTGCAGAAATTTGACACACTTGATAATGGGGCTTCTCAAAATCTGGCAACCTCCGCCCCGCGAGATGGCCATTAATTAGTTTTCCTGCTCCGCCGTTCGTGAGGAGCTATTACCTTCTGTGCTGGGTCGTTTTAGGCAGTTTCTTTGAATATGACCTTCTCCACCGCATTTCCAGCACTTGATTTTTCTTCCAGGTTTGTTGTCCATCAAGGAGTTTATATGTCTCATCACGTCCTTCATCTGCTGCTGTAAACGCTCCACAGCTGTATCCGACGTCTCAGGCATGTTGGCTACTCGCACAAAGTGCCGATCTTTCCTTGTAGCTTGCTGGGCTGCCTCGAATTTTAGGGCATAAACTAAAGCCCCTTTTAAGTCATTGAGATCTGCAATCCGGAGTTGTTTCTGGATCTCAGAGTCACGCACACCATCGATAAAATGCTGTAGAGCTAAGCTTTCTCTAATTTCAGTCGGACAGTCAGGATAAGCAAGATGGGAAAGTCTCTCGACATCCGTAGCAAGATCTTGCAGGGATTCAGTGGATTTCTGCTGTCGAGATTTGAGCTGGAGTCTGCTATATTCCTTCATGCATTTCTCGCCAAAGCGCAATTCTAAGGCACTGACGAGCGTTTCAAAATCCAGCGGTTCATTTGCAGGCAAAGTCTGTAAGACGTCGGCAGCATCAGCTCGTAGAGAAGCAGCTAACTGGCAAGCCTTTGTCTGGGAATCCCATCCATTGGCGTCCGCTACGATCCCAAATTGTGTCTTAAAAACTGGCCATGAGGATTTTCCGTCATAGGTCGAGAGTTTAATAGAGGCCCGAGGAAGCATAGCTTGATACTTGACATCTTCGGGATAGTTTTCGGCAGTTATCTTTTGTTTCTTCACATTTTCCAACTCCTTTTCTACACTCTCAATCCTTTCTTCGACGGTCTTGGCGATCTTTTGAACTTTTTCTTCTACTCTTTCTTCAACGGTCTCGGCGATCTTTTGAACTTTTTCTTCTACTCTTTCTTCTACGGTATTGGCTGTCCTTTGAATTTCTTCTACTTTTCCTTCTATTTGTTGAAATCTTCCTTCAACTTTGTTTTCCACGCCGTCAATTCTGTCATTTAAAGATGTTATTTTATCCTCTATTAAGTCTTTCAACTCTCCAAGGTTGGTTGACATATCCTTCTTCATTTCATCTTTTAAGTCGCCAAGGTTGGCAGTCATTTTCTCATCCATCTCGCCAAGATTTGCAGTCATTTTCTCATCCATCTCGCCAAGATTTGCAGTCATTTTCTCATCTATCGCTGACATTTCCTTCTTCATTTCATCTTTTAACTCGCCAAGGTTGGCAGTCATTTTCTCATCCATCCCTGACATATCCTTCTTCATTTCAGCCTGATTCGCAGTCATTTTCTCATCCATCTCTCCTAATTTCTCCAATAATTTAGTCAGTTGCGCTTCCATTGCTCTGGTAATCGGCATTCAATCCCACTTCTGACACCAAATGTTGTGAGCTCGGGGTTCGAAAGGACTGATGCCAATATATAAGAACAATAAAAAGGCTTTATTCACTATAAACAGTGCAGTACGAACACCAATATCTTCTGAAAATTACAAGATATTCAGTAATCTTCAAATCCAATAAAAGCACAGCAAAATTTCACACAGTAACAATGCGTTCAATACGACGTATCAACGACAAAAATCGATCCGAGAAACACAGTTCTCAATGCAAAGCCTCTCGTATGAATTCAATCGCAGTTGACAGACAACTAACTAACTGAACTGATGGAGGTCCTTATATAGGTTTCAGAGATCTTTCTAGATTATTCCAGAGCCTTCAGATGCTAGAAATTACCAGAAAGTGCTTTAACTTTCGATAGAGAACCCAAGCAAGAAAGGATCCCAATGTATAGGTATAAGGGGGGGGGGGGGCACCCAACCTGGAGCCCAGCCGTAAGGCTGATGGGCGTACCACCAGGCGGAAAATCCCAACTACCATCCAAATCCACCCAGCCACAGGAGCAGACTAAGTCAACGAGCCTTAATTAAAACAATAATCAAACTCAAAAGCAAAAATGGCGACATCGCCAATGAATCCAGTTGATTCATACTACTAAACTAAAATATATAAACTAATCCTAACATAAAAAAAAATAAAATAGCAAGGTAACACACAACCTCCTTTTGCTAAAAACTAAATAAAAATTAACTACAAACAAAGCAATAAATGAAACAAAATTTTAAGACCAGTATGGTTACACAAGTCTAAATATTATGAAAATAATAGGTGTCTACTGCAACTGTGCTCATCATTATATAAGACAGACTATATTGAAAAAGTTCATAACAGTTCATAGTCTATAAAAGTTCATAGTCTAATTTGAAAAAGTTCATAACAGTTCATAGTCTATAACAGTTTACAGTCTATTTTGAAAAAGTTCATAAGTAGTCATACCAATTTAACTCCAATATATGTACGTCAATAAATAAATGTGAAGTTTTCTTGAGCAGTAAAAGAAAATTATCAATTTAAAAGCGATATCTGATAAAAGAATAAAGATCATTTAAAATATTGTAATTGTCAGCCAGTTTTTTATAATTAGCGGGATTATTCAAAGTTTTGAATAAATTCTGTCTAAGAGTCAAGCCTGAATTGAATTTGAAATGATGCATCATTAAATTACACCTGCCATAAATATAATGTACCACGTCTCCTCTACTACCGCATTCACAAAGATCGTTTTCTCTCTTTCCAATCTTATACAGAAAGTGAGGAAAACTGCCATGTCCAGTGAAAAAGTATTGTGCCACCTGTGAGCTGCACAAATAATCTGTTTTTACCTCCTTAATTATGTTGTACGTGTCTCGACCAACTGTAGAAGATTGCCATTCCAACTGCCAGGTCTTTAACACTTCTCTCCTACAATACAACTTTATGGCCGAGACAGGTACCGGCAATTCTATGTGTATATCCGCCTGACCATTAATGATCACACTTTTGGCTAATTCATCTGCTCTCTCATTTCCCGATATACCGATGTGTGCCTTAATCCAGCCAATGTTCACCACCTTATCTGGATTTTGATATAATAGATCAAATATATCTCTAACTATGATATTTGCAGGAAAAATATGCTGGAGAACTAGGACCGAAGATTGACTGTCTGAAAATATTTTCACTGATTTAAAATTTAATTGTACAAACCACTTTATTGCCTGCTTAATTGCCTCCAATTCAGCCTGATAAATTGAGTTCCATTTTGATAAACTGACTTTATAATCAAATATATAATTTCCTTGGTGGTATACAGTAAAAGCTGCAGAGGTACCGTTGGCCATTTTAGAACCATCTGTAAAAATAATTGGGTTAACTGAAAAAGGTGGACTGTCGCGCAATGGGTTCATAAAAACTAAATTCTTTATCATATTATAATTTGGATATTCATACTGCTTAATGTTAGTCATAAAATCTTTGCCGCGAAGCTCTTTCCCCCACATTTGTATTGCAGACTTCCCTTTTAAAACATTGTATTGCAATGCATCATACTTCAGTTTGATACCAATTGGAGGGACTCCCGCTAAAACACACAGTGCCTCCGTTGAGACATTCCTATAAGACTTTATAATTGTCCTCAAACCCACTCTTTGACAGGAGCTGAGCTTACGCAGCGCATGTGTTTTCAAATCATCATACCAAATTTCGTGACCATATGCAATTTGCTTTTCCATTACGGTCAAATACCAAGTCTTCAAAATCTCATGACGAATACCTTTATCTCTATAACCTGTCTTTGCTATATTAAGTACAAAGTTTCTTAGATTTGACCTCACAGTGTCCAAATGAACAAGCCATGTGAATTTACTATCAAGATTGAAGCCCAGGTATCTGAATGAATCAACAATATCAATTGTGATGTTGTTTAATTTGAAAATCGGATGTCTATTTTCCATAAGATTTGAACCAAATAACATTGCTATTGATTTATCAATACTAAGATTTAAGTGAAAGTTTTGACATCCAATCACAAACCTGTTCAAAGATTTGTTCATAACTGTCTCCAATTCTCTTCTTGTATCAGAACCGTTTACTATAAGGAAATCATCTGCGTAGGAGACTATGAGTGCATGTTCAGCCTTATAAAATTTAATTAAAGCGTCCGCAATTAACAACCACAACAGTGGGCCAATGCAAGAGCCCTGCGGGCAACCCTTGTGTAACAGAAACCATCTGATGCCATCTGAATATTGAAAACCTATTTTTCTTTCAGAAAGGTAATTTTTTAGGATTGATTTTAAATAGCTTGGAATTGGAGTAGAATCAATGATCTCCGCCAGAATAAACCAGTCTGTACTATCAAATGCACCCTGGATATCCAGTGACGCAACTGCACAATATTTGAAGTTAGATAAAACGTTTCTAACCATGCCTCTAAAATAAGACATAGCAGACAATGTGCTCCTTCCTTCACGGAATCCATGTTGATCAACGTCAAGGTAATTATCTTTTTCCAACTTTATCATAACTCTTGTTTTAATTACTCTTTCTAAAAGTTTACCCAATATCGATAACAGAGTAATAGGACGATATCCCCTAGGAGAACTAGGGTCTTTATTCCTTTTTCGGAAAAAGATTACAATTCCCGATTTCCAAATTCGTGGAAAATGTCCAAAGATCAAGCACTTGTTTAGGATCGCTTTTATAATTTCAGGAAACTTCTTGCATAAGTTTCTAACCACCAAGGCATCTATTTTATCTGAGCCCGGAGCCTTCGAAAGTCCTTGCTGGGCAACCACAAATTTTAATTCCCTCGTAGTCACAGATGAACAATCCCCATCGGCAGAAAAAGATTTATCTGAAGAGTATGAAAAGATGTTATTCGGAGTATCATTTATATTAAAATGTTCACTCATTAATTCTGAGGCAACTTCATCATACGAAGAAAAAGGAGCCGAATTTTCCAAATACGTAAAAATTAAATCTGTATGTTTCAATTTCTTGTTTGATATAAATCTATATAAATTACCATAATTTTCATTTGTTCTCTTACAATAGTCAAGCCATGCTGTTTTTTTAGCATTCTTTACCATCTTTTTATATTTATTCCTTTCTTCAATATAAACATTTCTATAGCTCTGATTATCCAAATTTTTAGTACTTCTTTTATACAAAGCACTTACTCTATTCCTGTATATTTTCAGATCTTTAGTGTACCATGTAATAGTAGGTTTGTAAGATAATACACCTTTTGTAAAACATTTGTCCATTACATAAGTAATCAAAACCTGAAATTGTTCCATCCAATCATCTAGTGCTGTCACGTCATTTACATTCAGCAAAGAGCTCAACCAATTCCTCTTAATTCCTTCAATTATATTGTTAAATTTAACAAATGATTTATTTTTAGTTTTATATCTTTTCTTATCCATAATTACTGGAGCACAGTTTAAAACAAATGTTATATATCGGTGATCACTGTAGGAAAACGTGTCAGCATCAACTTTCCAACTGTCAACATAGTTACAAATTTCATAACCACTCAACGTTAAGTCCGGACGTCCATGTAAATCACCTTGATTAAAAGAATATGGTGCCTCTAAGTCATTCAAAATACACAAATTATTCTGCATAATGTAATCTAATAGAGTTTCTGTTCTGTCATTTTCACGTGAATAACCAAGTGATCGTAATGGAACATTAAAGTCTCCACCTATTACTATATTATCAAAATCTGGAAATAAACCAGACCAATCCGCCATGTCTTCTTCTAAGTTTCCCGACGGGGCTGAATATTGTGAACCAATATATATAATTCTATCACTCATGTTTAAAGAGATAAACACACTATTATTCAGAGTAAGGCACTGTATACAAGTATAATCCTTGTTAGTTATATAAATAGCAGCATTATAATTAAAAGAATAAAAGGAAGGCCAGTGTGATGGAACACCCAAAGCAACTTTATTAAAGACATAAGGATCCTGGACCAAAACCACATCAATTCCTTTCTCCAATACATAGATCCCCAATGCATCATTGGCAGCTCGACAATGATTCAAATTAACTTGCAAAAACTTAAGACCCAAAAAGATGTCCAAATTACCCTCGGAGCCCTTAGCTCCGTTTAGGAATAGCCTTTAATCTTTAAAGGTATAAGGGGGGTGTGGTTGCACAAAAAGTCGCCAAATCCGTCGCCAACTTGGCGACATCGCCAAATTTGGCGACAAAAATAAGTCGCCAAAACCATCGCCAACTTGGCGATAAACCCATTCCTTGGCGATATTTCAATAGACTTCATTATAAAGATGAGGGTGTAAGGTTGTTTTCCTTGCAAACCATCTGAGGCCTTTAGCATTGAGTTACATGATGCTCAATAGGAAATACATTAATAATACTGCAATTTTCACAATAATAAAATAAAATAAATTTAAACAAATGGAATATTTACAGATATATACAAAATTCATAACAATATATTAACGCTTTTTTTTTCTTTTTTCGTTTGTGAATTGAATAGAAATCTCGACGTGTATTTTCCCTTTTGTATGAAATAGGAAAGAAAATTATTTTATCTATTAAAAAAGTCATTAGTTTTAATGGTTTAAAACTAGAAAATATTTTTGAGGATTGAATAAGATTCAGCATATTCAAAAGCCCTTCAGAAAATATTTGCGATCAGATACCTTTTAAAGTGTTAAAAAATTATTTTGTAATACCTTATATTAAAATTTGATTCTCTAGAATCATTTTAAAAATCTACCCCATGCGAAAATTCGCTTTAGAAGAGAAGATATTTCGAAAACAGTTTGAGCGGTTTTAATATGATAGAGAGGTAATTTCATCTTTGAAAGCCATTTTCTCAAGACGGTGATTTTGGTCATTGCGCGCATGATTTCTAAGAAATGGCTGGATAGAGTTTCATAAAATTTTGACAGAAGGTATAAACATATTTCTTTTAAATGCTAAACCGTGTAAATTAAACACATAATATACAGTAAAATAACTTTTATTAGGTTGTTAACATGTTTCGGCTCACTCCGGAGCCATTAAAAAGTAATAATAATAAATAAAAAATGTTTTTGAAAATGGCTTGGAGTGAGCCGAAACATGTCAACAAACTGATAAAAGTTATTTTACTGTATATTATGTGTTTAATTTACACCTTTTAGAATTTAAAAGAAATATATTATTACAAGGTTATTATATAGAAGATATAAACCTTACAGATGCACAAAATAACTTAATATTATGTGCGTCAGGTACAAAATTTAGAACTCATGACTATTTTTATTTTTATTTTTTAATCAAAATTTTGATATTTAATTTTGTTTTATACAACTAACCATTATATTTTTCCAGTGTAGGTCATTTTAAACACATATTATATCAGTACTCAATTTTAAAAAAATAATGGCTCACTCTTACAATTCAATAATGCGAAATTCTGCGCGAAAAACATACAAGGTAAATTCATTTATTAAATAAGCATTAAATTTCAAATTAAATTAAAAAACTTTAGGTGACTTTAGACTCTTTTTCAGAACATTAACTGTTAGAATATATAATTAATTAGAATGTGTGTTTAAAATTTCATATGCAAAAGTTAATTAGATGTAGAGTTATTGCAATCCATATTATACCCACTTTTGCATGTAATTTGTCAGTGTTTTAGGTATCTGACCCCTTAATGTTTTTAAATTTGCAAAACTTGACAAAGATGTCCATCAAATTACAAAGAATTAAAAAAATGATAAAATATAAAATATTATAATTTTAATAAGTATTTTCGTGTATGTAGGTGTAAGAGTGCATATAAATGTATACATCCTGGAAAAAGAAATCGAATGATAACGATTAGTTCAAAAAAATACAATGGCAAAAACTGATTTTTTAACTCCCAACTTAAGTGACAGCAAATAACATGTAGAAAGGAAACGACAGGAAAAAATACAATGGCAAAAACTGATTTTTTTTACTCCCAACTTAAGTGACAGCAAATAACATGTAGAAAGGAAACGACAGGAAAAAATACAATGGCAAAAACTGATTTTTTTACTCCCAACTTAAGTGACAGCAAATAACATGTAGAAAGGAAACGACAGGAAAAAATACAATGGCAAAAACTGATTTTTTAACTCCCAACTTAAGTGACAGCAAATAACATGTAGAAAGGAAACTACAGGAAAAAATACAATGGCAAAAATTGATTTTGTAACTCCCAACTTAAGTGACAGCAAATAACATGTAGAAAGGAAACTACAGGAAGATAGCCTAGATTATGCGAACGATTCAGAGTACAAAAACCTGGAGAAATAGACAGGCTCTGTCACTAATAAATTAGTAGCTAGAGGGTTAAACAAGTTGTGTCTTTAGAAATAAATATATACCAATATTTTTTAGTATGCAGTATCATTAAAATGCATTAACAAAAAATTCTTATTATAACGAAAAGATCCAACCCTGGCATCCCGGCTTACAGAATATGGGTAAAAAGAATTTTTTTTATTGAAAACTATGATAGATTTTTTACATTTAATATATATTTTTTAGCTCGCCCTCTAACATTCGAAAATCATTGAAACCCTCGAAAATCATTTTTATATGAAAAATAGAAATTATTTATTCAAATAAAGTTTTGAAATTTATTAAAAGTGATACTTTCGAATTGGCCTCGGTCCAGGAGTAACAGCCGGAGAAATCGCCAAAGATCGCTATTTACAGCAGCCTTTTTTTATTCTGATAATTTCAGTGATTTAAGCGCATTCGGTGATTTAAGCGGCAGTGATTACATACCTTAAATTTGTGTTTTTCTTATATTTTATTTATTGATGAAGTTTTAATTTCGTTCTGGAATGAATATAAGCCGGAAGTAAATGCCGAACTATTTATATTAATTTAAGTTCAAACGGATTTATCTTTCGTAATAGTCTGGCAGGCAATAGAGATGAAAATAATTTTTTAAAACACAAAAACTGAGTAAATTGTAAAGTAGTTTTCACACAAATTGCGATGCAGTTCTCAAATAAATTGTATTTCAAAGTACATTTTTCCCCTGTTCGACGGTGTAAAAATTGAAAATGTGGGATGTTTAGTAGTTTAAAAAATTGCAATAAAAGCGAAATTTAATTGTTTGGTGTTGCCAACACCAAAATGACGTCAGCGTCACACACGAACACGTTTGTCCTTTATATTATAGATAGATATGAAAATTTATAAATATTCATATAAATATAATATTCATCATATAAATCTCATCATATAAATATTCATCATATATATCATTATAAATATTCATATTTATAAATTTATATGAAAATTAAGCCGTGCAAGCAGTAATACGCTACCGCGCATGCGCGGTAGCGTATTACTGCTTGCACGGCAGCGTATTACTGCTTATTTTACTGTTTAATACTGTTAATTTTACGGTATAATACTGGCAGCTGGGGTGCCAGTTTTATACTGTAAAATCAACAGTTATTTTTTGCAGTGTATACAATAATCCCTTCCGAGCTACCCTCGTTTCCGAAAAACGTTCTATCTTTAGAAAACTCAGAAACCAATAAATTTTCGAGATTTAAAAGGAACATTTATAAAAACAAAGGGTTTTTTTTATGTTACTTATTTTCGGAAATGTTTCCGAGTAGTTTATATAGTGTGTTAGTCAGTTTTCTCAACCCGGAATATAAGTGTTTTTAATGCTATAAATTCTCAAATAAATATTTTCATGTTCAACAAGCATGTTTTATAGATAAATTAATAGCGGTAACATTAACATTAAAATAAATATAATTTTATTACTCTTCGATGTTGAAATTCAATTACGCAGCCGAAAATGTTAAATAGCATCTAAAGAACCGATATTTCGCTTTGAGAAAAGTGATTAATAGATTATAAAAACTTCTCAGAAATGTTTTCGAAAAGTAGTGGCAGCAAAAGAAACTTTGTTTTTATGTTCTTTTAAAAACAATCTTCTTTAAATCTAGAAAAAAAACATTGATTTGTGAGGTTTCTGAAGATAAAGAACACTTTTCATAATCGTGGATAAGAGGTTATTGTATATTTCCTTTCGTGCTTACATTATATTTTCGTATGAAAAAGATACATTTCTCTTTTTTTACAATGTATCACCACCTCGTTTAAAAACAGTCGTCTGGTCCCAAGAAATTAGTAAAGGTTTAACTAGGTTTGACTATAAAATTTTTAACTGTGCTTCTGTTTTAGTTATTCAAATGGGAACTTTGTTTTTATAAATGCTTCTTTAAATCTAAAAAAATATATTGATTTGTGAGGTTTCTACAGATTAAGAATACTTTTCAAAATCGTTGATAAGAGGTTACATTTCCTTTCGGGGTTACATTATATTTTAGTATAAAAAAGATACTTTTTTTTTTTTTTTTTTTTTACAATGTACTATCACTTCTTTTAAAAACAGTCCTCTGGTCCCAAGAAATTAGAAAGGTTTAACTATAAAATTTTTAACTGTACTTCTGTTTTAGTTATTCAAATGGGAACTTTGTTTTTATAAATGCTTCTTTAAATCTAATAAAATATTGATTTGTGAGGTTTCTGAAGATAAAGAACACTTTTCATAATCGTGGATAAGAGGTTATTGTATATTTCCTTTCGTGGTTACATTATATTTTCGTATGAAAAAGATACATTTTTTTTTTTTTTTTTTTTTTTTTTTTTTTTTACAATGTACCATCACCTCTTTTAAAAACAGTCCTCTGGTCCCAAGAAATTAGAAAGGTTTAACTATAAAATTTTTAACTGTACTTCTGTTTTAGTTATTCAAATGGGAACTTTGTTTTCATAAATGCTTCTTTAAATCTAATAAAATATTGATTTGTGAGGTTTCTAAAGATTATGAACGCTTTTCAAAATCGTGGATAAGAGTTATTGTATATTTCCTTTCGTGGTTACATTATATTTTCGTATGAAAAAGATACATTTGTCTTTTTTTACAATGTATCACCACCTCGTTTAAAAACAGTTGTCTGGTCGCAAGAAATTAGTAAAGGTTTAACTAGGTTTAACTATAAAATTTTTAACTGTACTTCTGTTTTAGCTATTCAAATGGGAACTTTGTTTTTATAAATGCTTCTTTAAATCTAATAAAATATTGATTTGTGAGGTTTCTAAAGATTATGAACACTTTTCAAAATCGTGGATAAGAGGTATTTCCTTTCGGGGTTACATTATATTTTCGTATGAAAAAGATAGTCTTTTTTTTACAATGTAACATCACCTCTTTTAAAAACAGTCCTCTGGTCCCAAGAAATTAGTAAAGGTTTAACTATGTGTAACTATAAAAATTTTAACTGTGCTTCTGTTTAGGTTATTCAAATGAAAGGATGGATGGAGTAAAGGCTAATAATTTAAATAAAACTTAAAAACGTCATATTTGTTATTATTACAGCAATCGATTTTAAAATGAATAAAGGAAAAAAAATCAGATTTTGAAGGTGGGTTTCTAAACAGCCGAAAATGAATTGCGTTAAGGGGGAAAAATGAAACATCTGTTTGGGGAAATATACTCGTGTGTGCCAAGATGAAACCAGATTTCAAGATCAAGCGTCGGAAAAGCTAATTTGTTATTTCCTTCATGGCACTTTAGCATGGGAAAACGTAGATTTGACAAAATTCGTAATTTGGGTCAGACAAAAGGAGATTTAGATAATCATTACGGTGTTACGATTTTCCAGCTGTGTCAGTTTCCTTTCGTTGCATTCTTAACATTGTCAGTGTGAAAAGAGATGTTTAATTTCAAGTACTCGTTCACGTGTTTTTGAAAATTGTAAACGTTTTCGAAATTTTCAGAGATTTGAAATATCTATAATTTTAAGAAATAGTAATATATCTATATTATAAAGCAAAAACGTGTCCATTAGTAACCCTGATTAGTTATACCGATAGTAACAACTATGTGATTACAACTGTATAAGAGTTATAACCAGGGCTTGACAAATGCGGTAGCCAGGTCGCCACTGACGACCAAATTCTTTAATCTGGCAGGGATTTTTTGTTATTTATTTATTATTATTTATTTATTTATTTATTTATTTATTTTACTTTTTTATACAGAAAAATTGACAAGAAATGAGCACAAACGACATTTTTTCTACCCCCCCCCCCCCCCATCCATCTCTACTGGTGCTTGGCAAACCATGATCTTCCTCTCCTCTTATACTGTTAATGGAAGAACCAAGTTTAAAAGGCATTCTCCATCTCATGCGCAGAAAAGGTCATTCTTCTCCACTCTAGCCAGCTAACATGTCACGTGATTAGAATGTGGAAGGAGGGAGGAGGTTTCAATAAAACTGTAAGAAATAGTGTCAATCCAACCTTTGTATAATCTAAAATTGCATACAATGCTAAAATATTCAACAAGTTTTTTATAAGTTTAAAATCAGATTTTTGTATTCAAAATTAAGCTGATTAATCTGCCATATTCATTTTAAAGAATAATAACACATAAATATACTATTCTAAATTATGTAACTAATAATTCTTAACTCTGCTTGTTATTTATCAATTAATTCATATAAAACTTTTGTGCTTTATGAAAAGTAATGATAGGAAAAAGGAGAGGGGGGGGGGGTAAACATTTTTTACATGCGACTCGAATGTGTTGCTGGTTACCAGATTTTATCAAATTTGTAAAGCCCTGGTTATAACAATGAAATTAATTATGCTATAATAATTAATCAATTTTCACTTCTAAACAGTTTTTAATTTCAAGTTTTGTATCATAGGATAGAAGAAAAAATATACTTTCAAGTAAAATTTATTTGAAAGCTCTAATTCAACTTACTAATTTTTGTAAGTTTTTTTTAAATAACTTTTACACATAAGGTTTTTTTTTTAATGTATTACCTTGTGACTCGGCAATTTATTCTATATTTGTTTGCTGCAATAATGTAAAGTAACATTTTCAGTAACATAAATAAATATGCAAAACTAGGGAAAAAGTGGCAGCTTTGCCACAATTGGAATGTGATTGTCCAAACGTATCGAGAGCTTCTTCTTCATCTTCCTCAACTAACCAAATATATGTATATATATACATATATAACTATATACAATTTCGTAAAATGGAAAAATTGTTGAACTATTGTCTTTGAAAGTTTATATATAGATAGATTATAAATGAAATTATGACCTAGTCTTGTTATTTCATTCAATCAATTAACTTTTAATGGATTTTTCAAAGCTTTATTAATTAAAAAAGATTTATTTTCTTTCATATAAAATTTCTGTTTCATGTAGTTCGTCCAAACACAAAAATTTATATTAAATGTTAAAAAATAAATAAATAAATAAATAAATAAATAAATAAATATGACTTAGTCTTGTTATTTCATTCAATCGTGTAATTTTTAATGGATTTTTCAAAGCTTTATTAATTAAAAAATAATTATTTTCTTTCATATAAAATTGCTGTTTCGTGTAGTTCGTCCAAACACTAAAAATATATATTAAATGTTAAAAAAATAATAATAAATAAGTTTAAAAAAAAATAAATAAATAAATGAGTTTTCAATTACGAGTAAAAACTATTTTCGTGTAGTTTCAGTACGTAGGGCAAACGCGGAATCGATCCTTTGTTTTAAATAATATTAAAGGAATTCTGGTAGATATTAAATTTTGGCACTTGCGTCTTATTTTAATAGCTACTGTGTACTGGAATGTAGATAACAAATTAAAATAATATTTTTGTTACTTTGAAATGTTTTTATTACTGGTTTCGTATTTTTTTTATATTTTTGTGTAAAACATTTATAAAATTTGTGATAAAAAGATACATTTGAAACTGTGACCAATTAAATTGTCAATGTAAAAAAAGAAATCTAGATGTTATAAAAACATAGTATTAGCTCAGCACATTCGAAATATTCTCAAGATTTATATTTCATTAACTCTGTTAACAATCATAGAATGTTTACAACTAAATATTAAAAAAAAATAGGATTAATATTTTTATCAGAAGTTTGTTTCAGACAATTTTATTTGTTTGGTAGAATAGTTTAAAATAAATTTAAAAACCAGGAAGACTTTTGTAAAATTTAAGCAAGTTCGTGAACTAAAGGAAGAGAAATTAAACAAAATAGATAATCAAAATAATGGAAACTTTACTCAAGTCTTTATGGAATTAATAATATTTTGAAATAACATTCAATTTATTTTTTTAATAATCATATATCTAATTAACAACTATGACTATGTGGATGTTATATGATCGAGAAATCACGCATTTTATTATAATATATATTAATTTCGGTAAGAACTAACTATTTATAATACCTTATAATTGTATAATTCTTTAGAAGATTTGTGTGTAAAATTTACTATGTTTTGGAATTTTGACTTTGTAATGCAAAAATACGCCCTTTGTGTGTGTGTGTGTGTGTCTGTTACTGGTTTATTATTATTATTATTATTATTATTATTATTTAAGTTGATTCTGATTTATTTTTCTTTCAATGTTAAGTTTTTTTTTAGTGTTTAGAAATCTTTTCGCATGCATGTTGAGAACATTCTTCCTATTTGTTTGTAAACAGAATTTTATTAAATACCCAGAAAAATTACAGTGGCAATTATAAATTCTTTTTTTAAAGCATCAATACAATACACAATAATTGCATTAAAATTTAAAAAAAGAAAAAAAAAACATAACTATTTAAAAATCCTGAACTTAAAAATTAAAACATTTAACTGGCATACAGAGTAAAAATATTTAAGAGAAAACAGTGTACTCGGTTTGACCTGCCTACTCGGTTTTACCCTACTCTCGCCTACTCGGTTTTACCCTACACGCCAACACTTTTGAGTAGTCATATTTAGTAAGAAAATATCTAAGATTAAAAAAAAGATGAATACTATTGGAAATTACTAGTGTATACCTCATACAAAAAAATGTAGGAGCGTACGAATCTTGGGTGCCCATATATGTTTTGCACATGAACATTAATGAAATATACGTTAATCTGTCACTTTATAATAGTTTCCTTTTCCCTAAACAAACAGGTTTATATGCTATGTTATCGTATAAGAGATCAAGTACTACATTATTTTTTTCTCATCCCTCCATGTGGAACGAAACGAAAAGTTACTGCCAGAATACGTACGGATGAGTGTATACCTTTAACTGAATGATAAAGCACTTTCGCAATGTTTTATGTGAAAATGGATATCATTAACAAGGAACAAGCCTATTGATTTTAATGAATAAAATTCCATCCGTTAAAATTAATATTTTATCCCCATGCATTTTCTTTCTATAAAAAAATTCTGAAACTTAAAAACAAACCCCACATGTAACAAAAGAAGATTAAACGTCGTATTAAAGAAAATAAGAAAATTTGGTGAACCCACCATTTTTTTTTACTTTAATAGATTTTTTACATTTCATATATATATATATATATATATATATCATGAACATTTAACAACCGACAATTATTTTTAATTACTTATTTTATATTTATAGATATTTAAATTAAAAGATTTTGCATGTAGTTATCGATTAATTAAAGTGATCTAAACTTGTATCTATATTTTGTATGACCATTATCAACAAGATATATTTGAATAACTAAGAAAAGTATATTATTAATCTCCTTCAGAAAGACAGAAAAAGAAAAAGAAAAGAAGAGAAAAAAGAAAGAAGCAAAAACATCAATATAAGACTTATAAAAGAAATCACATTGATATCCATGGTTTATCTGGGTCAGGCTGATAAGTTTAGAGTCAGGCTGATAAAAATAAAATTAATGAAAAATTTTAAAGATCGCGTAATTAAAAAAAAAATAGAAAATACTAAATATTGATATATATATTTTTTTAATTTTTGAGACTGTAGTAAGTAAAAATAAATCATTCAATTAATATTTTTAGTTAAATACTTGCTAAATTAATTCAAGTATAATAGGATGTAAATTACAAGCTTAAAATTATTTCACTTCATTAGTTCGGGCTGGACTGACAACACAATCTATCGTTTTATATCTATAGAAATCGCTTACACAATATAACAATTCATAAAATTTTCAATACTTAATTAATTTAAAAGCAGCTAATTAAAAATAAAAGCAAAAATTTCTAAAGGAACTTCCAAGTTATTTACCGTCAAATTTTGACGAGTACTATCTAGTAATTATTATTAATTTAAGTTTTCTTTGCGAATCCTTCTTCATTCTCATTGTGCTTTTATCGATTTTTTCGGCGTATATGCTTAAAGTGAAAAAACAGAACACATAAAGGCTTATAAAAACCTCTTAATATAAATGTTTCGAACGCACAAATGGCGACATTTTCAAGATCAAAAATGATAAATAGACGATTCTCGCAAAAATTTTTTGAAAATAAACTTGATAATTGGTTTATGTTTATCAAGTTAATTTTCAAAAAAATTTTGCTAGAATAATTCATTTATCATATTTGATCTTCAAAATGTTTGTGCGTTCGAAACATGTCGATCTTTATATTAAGAGGTTTCTATAAGCTTTTATGTGTTCTGTTTTATCACTTTAAACATATATATCTTTAGATTCAATATTTCCGTCTTGAAAAGCGGGAAGTTTCCATCTTCATAACAGGATAATACCAAAACGGAAGTTTTGTGAAAAAAACGGAGAAAAATAGCCTGCAACTTTGCTGAAAGCACATTTTCCGTTTTTTCATGGAATTTTTTTACAATGTACAACTTACGAAAGAATTATTCGAATATTAGCAATATGCACGAAATTAAATATAAACTTTGTGAAATATATTCAAAGAATCTATTTTAGATAAGTAATTTCCGAATGCTACATTTTATTTGATGTGGCAAAAATTAAATGTGGTTTATCTTTTTCTTTTTTGCATAAATTCTGTAGGATTTATTGCTATTATTCCAACCCGGTTCGTTTCGATGTATTCAGTTTGATTAATCGATTATTATTAATAATTACCAAATAATGTCCAAATAAACCGGTTAATATTATTAATTTATGAGAATTTATTGAATTAACCGGTTATTATTAAAAATTACCAATTAAATTCGGTCAATGTGATAAATTTCAACTCGTTTAGCTTGAGATTTCCATTACGCATGTGCATATTTATTCCTGTGAGCGCCTCACTATAATGCAATCATATAATAGCTTTTGTGAACGCATTATTTCATTAATTCAGTGTTTAAAATTTTCACCTAATTGATTCAATAATTATAAAAATAATTATCTTTAACACTTTCGGCCCTGTTGTCCTATTAATAGGACACGTCTTTTGATTGAGTATTATTGTCTCTTAACAGTTATTTTAGTTATTAGCTTCAAACAGTAATTAATGATAGTACATGTTCCAGTAATGGACATATTCGTTACTATGCTTAAATAATCATTTTGACCATACTCCATTAATAATTATTAATAATAGCCGGCAAATGTGATTAATGTGCAATATTTATTAAATTTACCAAAAGACGTGGTTATTATTAATAATAACTGAATTTATCAAATTGACAGTAACATATCTATAAAATGTTCAATCCTACACGGCAAAGAAAAGTGTTGACTTTACGTTATAATACTCGCATCCCAGCTGCTAGTATTATACCGTAAAATTAATAGTAATAAACAGTAAAATAAGCAGCAATACGCTACCGTACATGCGCGGCAACGTATTACTGCTTATTTTACTCTTTATTACTGTTAATTTTACGGTATAATACTGGCAGCTGGAATGCCACACTGTAAAAAATCTGCGTAATGTTCTTGACGTTTACTGTGTAACATTCCTGGGTTTTCTCGGATTATTTCTGCTGATACGAGAATAACGAGAAATCTGGTGTAACATCTTCCACAATCTTATGCAACTTTTCGTAATACTTGAGAAAGTGGAATTTACTGATCAACTATGAAACGTTCCATATGTTTTGTGTGAAACATTCCTTAGTTTTCTCAGGTATACTTTTGAACTTTTGCGTAACTTTTTGGAATTATTGTATAAGAGAAATTATCGGTGATCTGTGTACACTGGACGTGAGGCAATATTGGGTTATTTAAAGGTTTCATAACATAATATATCTGAAAATTATCGCTATGCAAATTGATATTAAATTAAACTGATTTGGCTTATAAATTTATGAATTACACTAAAATTTATTTTTTTATAAATTATAATTTTACAAAGTTTATAATTTTTTCCTTAAAATTATAAAATTAGTTAATATTTTTTTCTTTACTTTTATAAAAAAAAATGAAGCTTGTAATTTTATAAAGTTTTTAATTTATTTCGTTAGTTTATATTTTTATAAATTAATTTAAATTAAATTAATAAGTCCAGGTTTAATCTTACCTATCCCAAGGTCATTAATTTCAAAATTTAAATTTCAAAGTTCCATATGTTTTGTGTGTAACTGACTTGTGTAAATTTCCTGGCATTTCTTTGGTGAAATCCCTAGGAAACCTGTGGCAGAATAGCTGCAACAGGTTTTTTGAGGAACTTTACACCAAATTTTTTACAAGGCAGTATTATACTGTAAAATCAACGCTTTTTTTTTTTGCAGTGTACATACATATAAGGAATTCATCAAAAGTACCTAAAAGCATATTCACTTACCTCTCCTCTCCTGATTTTAGCAGCTAAGCTAAGAGCCGACTCCAGCAAAATGGGGTCTTCAATGTCAGCTAATTTTTTACTTCTTCCACAATACATCAAGAAGAGAACACAGCCAGTCACCATTTCAATCAAGCGCCGAAAAAATCGAATTACATAAGATAGGCATTTGTTTTTCACCAACACAGCCATGACTATGAAAGTTATTTGGCACAGTAAATATCCACAACTGGTAGATGCGAAATCACTTTAAACTATGATAACGTAGGATTCTTTTTGACAGATATCCTATGTCAGAGCATCTGGCTGCAGCTAATTTAAATGCAGAAGTTTTTATATATAAAAGAAGTATCACTAAGTTGAATATATTGTAGTAAAGTCCTTAAAAATCTTCCTTCTATTCTTCCAATTCAGATCTGAAAAATAAAATAAACAAAAATCAAAGTGGGAACAGAGTAACGATGAAATAATTAACAACACAACAATTCACTAACATTTATTACTTTGTGAACGCGTGTATCTTCAGAGAGCACATAATAAATAAAACGGATATTTTTTTCGAAAACAAACATCACCTTAGGAATTTCGACACCAATTTTCTCTAAAAATAAACTAAGTATTTTTTATTAAATATATCTCAGTAATGAACAGACGAAAGTATATTCAACTAGGTAAATTATATCCAGTGGTTAGAGTATCATAGTTGAGATTTTTTCCAACAGAGCGAAAATATGCCGGGACCAGGACTCGAACCTGGGTACTTTGGCTTGCCGTGCCAACGCTCTTCCCACTGAGTTATCCGAACGATATCCTGGCTGGCGTATTTCACTCTTATGTCATGGACAAGGCTGTGAACTGCAGAGCTAATTTCATTCATCCGAGTTATAACTATAGTATTTTACATGATGAATCTGAAATAGCACGGAAACTCCTGTATACCATATAATTAGGTCATAATGAACAGAGGAAAGTATATTCAACTAGGTAAATTATATCCAATGGTTGGAGTATCATAGTTGAGATTTTTTACAACAGAGCGCAAACCAGGCGATCCAGGTTCGAGTCCTGGTCCCGGCATATTTTCGCTCTGTTGGAAAATATCTCAACTATGATACTCCAACCATTTGATATATCTCAGTATTTTTTATTATTTTAACCATAGCTTGCCAACTTTTACGCTTTTTTTCTACCACTAATTCTATATAGAAAAAGTTGCATTATTTAATCCTAAGTTTTCGATGTTTAAATATGACATTTTTTTCTAAAAGCGTAAAAGTTGACAGCTATGCTTTAACATATTATGTAAAGTTTTGTAATTATTGCAGACATGACGTTTGCAATGAAACATAAAACCGTAGACTTTCTACACTATGCTGTAAGTAATTGCCACACTTTCTTGACTTTTTATAATAAAATGTTAAAATTGGTCAATGCCACACGCGTGCAATGCACATACTTCATATTTATGTGGAAAGGCAGATGCTTTAAAGTAGATGCATGAGGAATGTAGATATTATGTACCGGTATGAATGCATACACACATACTTGTGCAACTTGCAACTGCTAGCAATTCATAACACTTCTTTAAATAAAATAATAATATACCCAACCGGATGAAATTATAATCTATTAAAACAATATATATTCATATGAAAACGTTTTATAAATTTAAACAGGTTCCTCATTAAATTTTAATTATAATCAGCAGCACAAGAAAAGCTTTCGAAAGTCCTTTACTTAAGGAAAGCACAAATAAATATTCTAAAAACATGTATCATAAATCTATTTTCATAAATAAATAAATAAATAAATAAATACAACATTAATTGTGATTTGTATATATATATATATATATATATATATATATATATATATATATATATATATATATACAGGGTGATTATAAAGAAACTTTGCCAACATCTGCACTTCTAGCGCCCGTTCTATTTAACCGATCAAGATGAAATTTTAAATATAGTTGTTTGAAGGTATGCGCTCGAGATTCTGTGAATGGCAATACAGTGGTGCTCACGGTTACGGTTATAGTTACAGAAACTCGAAAATTTCGAATGGCAACGCCTACTTTTTCCTGTCTCAAAATGTTCAGCGCATGCGAAAACCCTAAATAGCGTTGAAACGGTACCGATATTTCCAAAAACCGACGTGTTATAGACATACAAACCGTTCTTTAAGGCGCACCGAGCAATAATGCATTCGACAGAGACAAGAAACTGCTGAATGATGAGAACACATATCAGACAAAAGAAAACCTTTATTGGCATCAAACATTTTCCACATGGGTGCCATCACAAGCAATTACGCATTGCATGCGGGAGACGACGGACAATACCGCTGAACGCAACATGACGCGAGGAATGTTTCTAATCTCACGCCGTATAGAATCCTGCAAGCCCGACAATGTTTGCGGATTGCACAGGTAAACTCTGGATTTGAGATATCCCCAAAACCAGAAATCCATAGGCGTCAGATCTGGGGATCGCGCAGGCCACGGAATAGGATAATGGCGTGAGATGATGCGATCACCAAAATGCTGATCTAGGAGCCTTTTAACTGACCTCGCTATATGTGGAGGTGCACCATCTTGCATCCAAACAACGTCATTGAGTGCATTCCGCCGACGCAACTCCGGTAGTACAGAATTTTTCAGCATGGCTGCATACCGAGAGCCTGTTACAGAACATGTTGCAGGACCCGCTGGGGTCGTTTCCTCAAAGAAGAACGGGCCGAGAACAAATGTAGCTGTAATGCCGCACCACACAGTCACTTTGGCGTCAAATAATGGTACTGGTGCCACAGCGTGAGGATTCGTCTCTCCCCAGTGCACACAATTCTTTGTGTTAATGTTGCCATGTAAGGTGAAATGCGCCTCGTCCGTCCATAGTATGCGAAGTGGCCAGTCGTTATCAGCATCATATCGTAATAAAAATTCATTTGCGAAGTCCAGACGTTGTTGTGGGTCACCCGGCTGCAACATCTGGACGCGCTGAAATCGATAAGGAAACATGCGAAGTACTGAGCGCAAGAGCTTGCGGACCGTTGTGTTCGGAATATCCAACAAGCGCGATAATCCTCTTGCAGTTTCTGTGTGCCCTGTAGTCACTGTATGATGCACTTCCATGACAACGTCCTCAGAAACTGTTGGCCGTCCGGAGCGCGGTTTGTCACAGGTGCAGCCTGTATCTTCGAATTTGCGCACTAAATCACGCACAGCTTGCAAAGTACATGGCCCACGTCGTTGTCGATGATTGCGGCGATACACACGCAAGGCTTCCGCAGCGTTCATCCCATTTAGATAATAGAGTTTGATCAATTCACCGCGAACTTTCCCAGGAAGAGTCATATCGTCGGCATGTGCGAGTTCATGAATGACGACTTCGCATACCCGCTTGGTATTTTATAGGCTTCCTCCGCTGAATATCTGGCGAACGGCGTTCTGTGATTGGTATCTTGCCTGTGTCATATGCAAAGTTACTGCGTGCGCACAGATCGTGTTTTGTTGGCCGGTTTTCAGAACTCTTCTTTGTGTATGCATAACACGTTTGTTTTTGGACATATCGGTACCGTTTCAACGCTATTTAGGGTTTTCGCATGCGCTGAACATTTTGAGACAGGAAAAAGTAGGCGTTGCCATTCGAAATTTTCGAGTTTCTGTAACTATAACCGTAACCGTGAGCACCACTGTATTGCCATTCACAGAATCTCGAGCGCATACCTTCAAACAACTATATTTAAAATTTCATCTTGATCGGTTAAATAGAACGGCCGCTAGAAGTGCAGATGTTGGCAAAGTTTCTTTATAATCACCCTGTATATATATATATATATATATATATATATATCACGATTTAAGGATGAGAGGTGATGTAATGCAGTGGCAGTTCCATTTTATATAAATGGTTTTCTAGATAGTGGATGTTATTTTGTATTACTCAGCCGAGGACGGTTCCACGCGCATTTTAAGCTCTCCGAAACGCGGAAAAATGTTTTTAAAAAAAAAAACTGAGAAGGGTCATTCCATGGTAACTTGCGTTACATTTGGAATAATTGATTTCAGTAATTTTAGTAATATAACACCAAAAATTATTCATAATGTAAAGTTGATGTGATTTGCTAATTAAACCTATCTAAAGGAAAATTTGCATGAAAATTACTTAAATTTAGTGCTATTTCTTGAACTCTGGAAATTATATTTAATATAGTAACTTACGTTACTGAAAAAATAACGTAAGTTACCATAAGAAATTTAATTGCCATTGTTCAAGAAATAGCACTAAATTTGGGTAATTTTCATCCAAATTTCAGTTTGGATAGGTTTAATTAACAAATCACATCAACTTTACATTTTGAATATATTTTGGCGTTATATTACTAAAATTACTGAAGTCAATTATTCTAAATGTAACGTAAGTTACCATGGAATCACCCAGAACCAGTCCACTAAAAACGGGCGAAAAATGTCCTTAAGAGCCTACACTAGTCACCCAAAGAAACGTGAACGCTATTGTTAAACTTATATGAGAAATCTTTACAGATTTCTCGCTTGTATTTTAATATTTTTAATTTTTTTTTTTTTTTTTTTTTTTTTTCATAGGATACGTGAGATCGATATCTAATGTTGTGCGTTTATACTTTTCCGATTTTGGTTACAGTTTTTTTTTTTTAACATAAGGAAAGTTTCATTTTCAGAACCGGTTCCAAAAGGAAAGTGTCCGCATATTAAAAAAAAAAAAAAAAAACTGCAACCAAAACGAAAAAGTACAAACTCACAATCGACTTCAAGTATTCTATGCAAAAAAAAAAAAAAAAAAAAAAAAAAAAAAAGTTTAAAAATATTAAAATACAAGTGAGAAATCCGTAAACACTTCTTCCATTGGTTTAACATTAGCATTTGAGTTTCTCCACGTGACTAGTGTAGGCTCTTAAAGTGTCCATTAGTGTTATATTTACATTATTTTATAAATGATTCGACAGAAAGGAAAAATAGAATGTTTTTAAAATGTAATTATACATTTTAATACATTAAAATACATAAGTAATATGTTTTATAAATACGTTTTTAAAATAAAAATACTTATTTCAGGCACTCAGTAACTTATTTCAGTTCAGTACTAACAAAATACCCTATAATCTTCTGTTTCCTTTTCTGTTATTAAAAATGCATTGTATATAAATACAAACGTAAATATATTTAAAATACAATGCATTTTTTATGATTCTTGTCAAAGTAATTTAAAAAGTATTGGCATATAAATTTGTCTTCTGTTTTTCTCTCCTACTTTTACTTTTTCTTACATACCGCTTATATCCTTTTTGAATGATGTGTAAGTAAGAGATATTTTTATGAATAACGTTATAATAAATATATGTTAATTATTTCATTAAAATATTACTTTGTTTATGACTCAGAAAAAATACTATTTTAAATCGAAAATTTAGAACAGTTCATTTTTCCCCCCATATATAATTAAAAATGCAACGGTATTATTTGGAACTTTTCTGACATAAGTTAAAAAGGGACTAATTGTCAAAGACCTCTTTTAAACTATGCATTATGTAATTTTTCTGAATCATTATTTGTAGAAACCAAAAACCAGCAGAGCAAAGAAAATTCTACAACAATCAAGTTAATGCTGCAAAGCAAGTTCTTTACAAAAAGAATTAATTTATGATCTCGGATTACCTACTTTTAAATAATACTTTTCTTTCGCTGTTTGCATTAAACATATTTAAAGGTTTATAGTATATAATAAATATGTATGACATGTGTGGTTAGAGAACATTCTGAAGCGTGTTATGGTTGAAATCCGTACATAAATAAGCAACAGGTAGGTAGGTGCTCTTGAACGTACAGTAAAAAGAGAGAAAATCGAACGTGGTGTATAACTTTGGAACAAAAAGAAAACTTTCGTTTTTATTCTCTGAAACACTTTCACGATTATATCTTTTTTTGTTTTCCTTTATTTTTAAGGGTCATTTACATATAAAAAGTTTAATAACAACGCCATAATTATATTAGAAATTTAAATTCAGAATGTTAAAAAACGTGGGAGTTAAAATGTTTATTCATTTTGAATAATTAATTAGAAAGATATAAATTATCGAAAAATGAACCAATCAATGTTAAAAAAGAAAACTTTAGATATAACTCGAAGGATAATTTGTGAATTTCCTCAACTTTTGCTTTATATGATATTTTTAAAAAATCCCAAGCATACACAATTCTCCAAATATAGTTCTGAATATATTGCTTTTCAAATTTTCAAATACTGATTTTGATTCTTAAATGCTAGCAAGTCAACCGTATAGAAATTGGTTTCCAGAGAACACTGTTACTCTTGCTAAAGAAAAAAACTACTGTGAGGACTGTGCATGCTTTTTCTTGCTCTAGTAGCGCCCCCTTCTGGAAAAACAGAAAAAAAGCGCAGCAGAACGTGGAATGGCAGCAACGAAGAATGTTGTCTGTCATATGAGAAACCAGAAGATGTTATGAAAATGGCCGTGAATATTGCCGATCATAAATGTTAGAAATACGATTAATTGTTTATGTTTATTTAGTGTATAGTGATGTTCCTGTCCCTGTCACTGTCAAGTGGTGTAACTTTATGTAGTGTATTAAACTTTTGTTCGTCATTAGAACGGCCTTTATTAAATTAGAACACTCCCACATCAATAGAGTCATCACACTGGTGTCAGAAAAATCGGATGAATAACAGGCCGTACATAAATAAGTGAAATATTTAGGATAACTTATATAGAGGTAAGATAAAATTTTCTGTTTAAGCATGTGATCAACTTACTAAGCTTAAGAAAACTCGAGGTGTAATAAAAGCATCTGTTACCTCTATTGTTAAAAAGATAGAAGATGCATGGACGTTGGAATCACCGAATTTTGATGAAACTGAGGAAAATTTAGCCCAGCTGGAACAGAAAGGTATCGATCTCAAACGAGAAGAACCGAAATTTTATCATTAATTGATGATTAAAACTTAATTGGAAAAGACGCGAAAGCCTCTATTGAATATCATGAGAAAATCACGAGAAAATCACTTTGTGGAAATTTAGAATCAATAAGAAATTGAAACAAAATAGCAAAAGTGAAATTACCCCCATAACTCACATCGATAATAAGCCTGCAGAAGTAGTTTCGCATACGGATAAACTCCCTACCTTAAAGGTAGAAAAATTTTACGGCGAAATAAGTAAATTTCAAAATTTTTGGAATTCATTCAAAATAGCAGTACATAACAATGATTCATTGTCAAATATTGAAAAAATGAGCTATTTGCATAGTTATTTAGGTGGTAGCGCATATAATTCTATCTCTGGATTCGCGTTATCCGATAAAAAATATTTGGAAGCGATCGAAATTCTCAAACAACAATTTGGACGAAAAGACCTAGTTGTTACACCACACATAAATACTTTATTATCTTTGAAGCCCGTACTGAAAACAAATGACGTCATCGCTCTACAAAAATTATTTGACATTATTCAATCACAAATAAGAAGTCTTAGATCTTTGGACATTGAATCAAATAGATTTGATAACCTGTTGACACCCATAATTCTTAAATCCCTGCCGAATCTTTCGTTAGAATATAATAAACAATGTATAAAACATTCAAATGGCGCATTGATGATTTGTTATTATTTATTCGTACCGAAATAGAGTCGAGAGAAAAACAAAATTATTTTACTGGCAATTTGGAGTACCCAAAGTCAAAACAATCATATAGTAATAATTCGCCTGCATTATGTAATTTTTCTGTCATTCTGCATTATTTCATAAACAAATTCTATTCGTACTATTCGTAAACAAATGTTCGCTAGCGATAGAATTAATTCTGAAGTTTCTCATGTTTCAGCCACAGCAGAGGTGTTTTGTATATTTTGTTCGAGTAATAATCATTCGACTGAGGAATGCAATAAACTTCCCGTTGAGCAGAAAATAGCTAAATTAAGAGCGGATCTTCATCTGTTTGAGAGGGAAAAAGTACATCGCTAAAAACTGCAGTATAAAAAATAAAAAATGCACTAATTGCCGCAGATACCATAATGTTACGATACGCAGTTATTCATTTGGTAATGAAAATAAATTGGATAGGGGAGATAATTCGAGTGCAAATGAAAAAGCACTCACTGCTAGAGTGAGATCGGATGAGTTATTTAATTTGAAAACACCGCAAAAAGAAACGAAATTAATTGAAACATTACCGACAGTAGATATTGAATGTAGTAATAACATATTACATGGCGTAATAGATAGTGGAACACAAATTTCTATAATAAAGCCTGATTGTGTACCCGAATACTTTAAAAATCCTTGTGGTACTATAATATTGCAATCTGCATTTGGACACCAATTGAAAGCTCCTTTAATAAATATTCCATTGAGTATTACAGTTGATAAATTAAACCCCAAGATATCTCCTAATATTACGATAACATGTGCCATGGTTGATAATTTAATTAATGATTTATTACTTTCTTTGGATACATACAATGAATTAAATAATTAAAAAATATATAATGAAAATAGAAAGGCATTAAATTGTAATGTTGACGCGATAAGTGACAATACGAAAGAAACCAACACTGCAGATCTGTCTGGTTCAATTTTAGACCATGTGTCAATTGGAAATGAGAATGCAAATGAGAACATAGATCATACACCTGGCGACGACCCTGATACTTTTATAAGTGTTTCAGAAAAATTTATATGGCAACAGGAAAACGACCCTTCGTCAAATCAATGTTGGATTGATGCCAAAAATAAATGCAACAATGATTTTGTTCTGGATAACCTGTTATATCATCGAGATAAATTGTTGGGCGAAACGATACACCAATTGCTCGTACCTTAGCCATGTAGGAAACAATTGTTAGAACTCGCACATTCCAGTCCTTGGGGCGGGCATCTAAAAAATAAGAAAACTGTACAGTGGCTGAAATATTCATTCTTTTGGCCGAAAATTAAAAAAGATGTTAACGAATTTTGTAAACAGTTTTTATCATCCAGCTCCGAGCAAAACCAAATAAGTTTGATAACATACCTATAACTCCGGTTACTCGTCCTGACGAGGCAATGCAAATTGTAAATATGGATATAATCGGCCCAATTGAACCACCTAGTGGAGGATACAAATATGTACTCTCCGTAGTAGATCAGTGTACTCGTTGGCCGGAAGCGGTCTGTTTAAGAAATACCTCTGCTAAATCTACATGTGATGCCCTTTTACAGATCTTTAGTAGAACAGGGATTCAAAAATTAATTGCGAGCGATCAGGGCCGGAATTTTACTTCTGACCTCACACAAGAATTTATGAAACGTTTAGGAACTGCCCCACGTTTCTCTGTACCTGGATACGCACAATCTAACAGTTTAGTTGAAATATGGAACGCTATTCTTAAAGGAATGATACACCATACAATAAGGGAAAATTGCGGAGACTGATACAAGCACATACCTTTCCTTATGTGGGCATACAGGGAAGTACCGAACGCCAAAACTAATGTTAGTCCATTCCAAATGTTATATGGTAGGCGTCCGACTGGCCCCCCTCTCCATATTGAAGTCATCGTGGGCCAATGAAACACCTGTGCCATGCGGTCAGTTAGGCTCAGTTACAAATTATTTAAATTATTTGAAAATAAAGTTGGAAAAGGCAGCCGGACACGCCGGAATTTCCTGCAGAGATAAACAGCAAGCTTACGCCTATTACCACAATAGACGAGATAGACACAAAGAATTTAAGCCCAATGATCAAGTTGTTGTTTTGATTCCTGACAGCAGTCATAAAGTATATGCTAGATGGACAGCACCCGCCACTATACTCGAAAAGAAATCTCCCTATAGTTATTTGGTACAGTTACCGGACAACAGTGTCAAACATTTGCACGCCAACAAAATCCGAGAATTAAAAGCCCAAACCACATAGGAGTAATATACGATGCCAATATCGATTTCGGCGAAATCGAAAATATCTCCAGAATTGGCAAAGAAAATCCCACCATAATCGATAAACAATTACAGCTAAAGCATTTATCACATGAAGAGAAGAAACAACTGTCCGACCTGTTACGTAAACATCCAAACCTACAGTCTGGATTTCCAAAAATTGCCAATGTAGGCGAACATTACATTAGGTTGAAACCGACCAGCCAACCAAAACGTCAGAGACCTTATCGAATTCCTGAGGCATTTAAAAATGAAGTTGACTGACAAATTGAAGAATTGCTTGAGTTAGGTCTTATTGAACATTCAGAGAACGAATATGCGCATCCAATTGTTTGCGTATCTAAAAAGGATTCTTCAGTACGGCTCTGCGTCGATTATAGATATTTCAATTCCTAAACCGCCATAGATTCATTCCCAATGACCAATGCCACCGATCTTATATATAAAGTAGCTCCGGCGAAATTCATTAACCTGTTGAATTTACTAAAAGGATACTGGCAGATCCGTGTAAACAAGGAATGCAAACATCTCACGTCCTTTGTCACGCACCGGGGACAGTACGCTTTTGTAGTCATGCCATTCGGATTACGCAACGCCGCAGCCACTTTGCAAAGATCCATGAATCGTATTTTAATTCTCAGATAAAATTTCTAGGTCGTGTGGTAGGGTCCGGTATACATGCACCCGACCCCGACAAAGTATCGGCGATACAAAACTTAGAAGTTCCCAAGTTAAAGAAAGATGTCAGGAGCATATTAGGTCTTTTATCTTATTACCGATCCTATGTTCCTTCATTCTCCGACATAGCTCGTCCATTGATCGAACTTACCAAGAAACGTGCCCCTAATGAAGCTACCTGGTATGAGGATTGTGACAAAGCCTTTAACGCTTTGTCATTTATAAAAACTGAAAAAAAAATGAAAAAAAAAGAAAAAGAAAAAAAATTAACGTATACCATAACAGGAGTTCCCGTGCTATTTCAAGATTCATCATGTAAATGCTATAGTTATAGCTCGGATGAATGAAACTAGCGCTGCAGTTTGCAGCCTTGTCCAACAAATAAAAGGGAAATATGCCAGCCCAGGATATCGTCGGGATAGCTCAGTAGGGAGAGCGTTGTTACGGCAAATCAAAGTACCCAGGTTCCAGTCCTGGTCCCGGCGTATTTTCGGTCTGTTGGAAAAAATTTAACCTATGATACTCCAACCATTGAATATAATTTACCTAGTTGAATATACTTTCCTCTGTTCATTATGATTTAAACTTTTATTTTAACGTTTTTGTTTCGAAAAGAGTTGCAGCATGCATCAAGATTGTTCTTTAGACATACTGCAAATTTTGAACAAAATTTTAAATGCGTGTAGCATTTTAAAGATAAACAACTGCGAATTATTAATTTTGAGTAAAATGCATTTGAAATACACTATGGAATGTTATTTTCATAACGTACTTTTAAAAAGTTTTAAAAAGCACTTTATACCAAGTATACGGCAGTACTATATTGATGCTGTTTTAATGTTTAACAAGAAATTTTAACACAAAAACAAAAATTGCTATTTGTGATTGATTTTAGCTCATTTCAAAGGCCGCCGCTCCCCTAAAAGAAGGCAAACAGATTAATTTCATTAATAAATGAAAATAATTTTGATTTCTGAATGATTCAATGATTTCGATCATTTCTGATTCTTTCTTTTTTCCTAACATTTGACAAAACAAAAGTAAAAAAAAAAAAAAAAAAAAAAAAAAATGCAAGCATGATATCATATTTTACAGGCATGAGAAAACAGGTACACCCTCCCCCTCCTAATTCTGCCACAAATCATCTTTAAAAAAAATATGCCTAGCACCAATCAATTAGTTTGTTAATAACGATCGTTTGCTAATAGTGCTATTGTTAAATTTTGCTTAGGGGATCGACTACACATAGAAATCGTAATAAACCTTAAAATTTTCAATACTAATACTTAACTTTGCTTTTCTTCGATACGTTTTACCTTCAGATACCACAAGGGAAGCCATTCGGTCAAGTAGTTTAGAAGTTAAAGTTTGAAACTCCTAAGTCCATATTACAATGGCTGGTAGTTTTTTAAGCATACCTCAAAAACTACTTGGCGGAATGAGCTTTGCATATTTGAAGCTTCTAGAAATATATTTCTGTATTTTAAAAAAAATCATAAGATGCAATTCTTTATTTATATTATTTTAAAATAATAAAGATTTTGAAATTCATATTCCAAAAAAAAAAATTAAATGATTGATATTTTTTAACATAATCGCTTTCTAGAATCTTTAAATATGCGAATCCAATATTACATCTCATTCCGCCAAGTAGGTTTTGATTTATTCTTTAAAAAAATGTCTGCATTTCAATCTGTTTTGCAACGATTAAAATTAATTTAACATTAGGAGTTCCAAACTTTAAACCTGCATAGTTCCGAATGTCTTTCGTTTAGGTATCTGAAGGTAAAATTTACCAAAGTATTCAACTATGACGTCAAAATTAAGTGTTAGTATTGAAAGTATTAAAGTTTGGTGCAATTTCTACATGTAATTCTCAAGCAAATTTAAATGTAGCATTAATTAATAGACGCTATTACTAATCGATTTGTACCAGCCACATTTTTATACGATGATTTGTGACAGAGTTAGTAGGGGTATACTTTTTTCCACGACTGTACAACCAACACCATCCTATAGATAATGCCTAAAAGGTGAGATTTGATGTCACAGCAGATCGGCCGATCAGCACCAGTGTTGAGGCGATAACATCCAATTACTCCTGCAACTTTCGCAGTTCTTTGCTGCTGATCAAATACCTTCAGAAGTAAGTTGCTTGCTATTTTAAGAAATTAACGTTGTAATAATTAAGTTGTTAGTTATTTCAAAGTAAAATATAAATTGTCTATTACACTGGCTTAAAATAAGCAAAACTCTGAAATATCATCCAAGCAATTTGGCTTACTATTAGGTTGACATATAAAACATATGCATTTTATAAACATAAAAAATCCCATGCAAAGAAAAATGCAAGAAGCATAAAAAGTAAATTTTCAAGTTATAACATTTCTCATTTATCTTACACAAATTATAAGGAAATTGAACTATTATCACTGCCACATAAAAATCCATATTTAATAATTAAATTTTAATCTTTGCATCTGAAGAAATGTTACAGATATTTTTAATTTTTCAAAATATTTCTTCCCATAGTTTTTTATTATTATTATTACTATTAATCATACATGCTAAATGTATTCAGTTATTCTCATTCTTTCACTTTCCCTTCTTAATAAAAAATAAATAAATAAATTTAAAACTCATAAATCAGCAATAAAAATAAACCCGAGATTGTGCAGTTAGAACACAATTATTTCGATGAATAGGAGCATCTTTTGGAAAGTAAAAGTGGCTAATTTAGGGCCTGTTTTATAATTACCCTTTCAAAAGGGTAATACATATTTGTGCATCATTTTAAAAACTCATAACCATAAATGAAATTTCTCACAATGAATTTGTAAAGCTAATATTGTATAACAGCGAGAATGTATGTACGCATTAGAAAGTCGGCCGATCCATAACACATACAATGCAGCGTTGCCAGTGGTGAAGCTTTATCTATAGGATGGTGTTAGTACAACCGGCTTTCTTGAAAAATGATATTATCACTTTCTGAATTCTTCGAAATATTAAAATATTTTAAAGTTATTTATGAGAATAAAGTTTCTAAAAAGAAGTATTTGAAAATAGAATTTTGAAAAACTAACAAATTATAACATCTTGTAATGATATATTTCGTTTAATTTCTAAAAGGCGAAAAATAAAAACTTTATAAATCGTAAAATAAGTTTTATTAGACTGTTGACATATTTCGGCTCCATCTGAGCCATTATGAAAAATTAATTGATAGCGTTTCAAATAATAACTTCATTGACCGTTCAATTATAGAATATTCTTATTTGCTTTTATATTTGTTCTTATTTGTTTTTCTTGTTCTTATTAATTAACAGTAATAAATAGTAAACTAAGCAATAATACACTGTCGCGCATGCGCGGCAGCGTATTACTGCTTATTTTACTGTTAATTTTACGGTATAATACTGGTAGTTGGAATGCTAGTATAATACCGTATTTTACTTTTTTTTCCCCAGTGTGTGGATTATTTGACAGTTACGAAAATTAAGTAATTTTCGAACTTGAGACTTGTTCATTTGACTTTATTACAAATCATAAATCTTCTATATAGTTGTATGTTGTATTTTAGTTCGAACATCATACATATGCGGGATTATTTCTTCATATAAGGTTTGTTATCAGTCAGACTGCAAATCCCCCAATCTAATGTTAAATCTATGAGCGTGGTATGCATCCGTAGTTTTTCAAATTTCTCCTCAGAAAATTAATTTTACCTTCTTTTTTTCTGTATGCTGTTCTTGAAGGATGTTTCTTACTTTTTTATTTGACAAAAAATTCCTAAAATGAATAGTTAGTTTTATTTCAAGTGTTGAAATCTCATTTACAACTTGCCGCTTCACTTAGATTTTAATACTTAAAATATAAAATTAAGTTTAAGAATAGAAACATTTTGTGAAATAAAAAAGTACGAAACATCCTTTAAGAAGTGCATACAGAAAACGAAGATAAAAATTTTAATTTTCCGAGGAGAAAATTGAAAAATACGGATGCATGTCAAGCCCATAGATTTAACATTAGAGAATGGAATTTGTGGCCTGACTGACGAGGAACCTTAATACCAAGGATTAAACTCTAACAAAGCCTAAGGAAAATATACGTAACCATTTTTTTTATTCAACAAATTGATGTGGTACATACTGAGTCATGGAAGGCTGAGTAAAACAGTGTCTAACTGCGTACCGTTCTACGTACTTTAATACAATTATATTTATTCCATAATGAATAATATGCATTATTTGTTTCTTTAATATGCTCTTATGTCTTTGAGATACGGTCACCCATACATAGGGAGCGGTGGGGGGATCTTTTCCCATCTTTCCACCACATAGCAGCTGAAGTCCTTTGACTTATCAGATTTTTAAACTTTTCAAGCATTCTACAATACATTCTACAATGAATTTATGAAAGACTTACAAAATTGACACTAACTTATTGTGTACTATGTATGGTATACGGTGACACTAATAATAAGTTTATTTTAAAGTTATAATTCCCTTATTCCTATTCATGCGCATTAGTAACTTCGGTTCACTTTTAAAATAAGAGATCTATAAAGTAGTCTTGATCTGTAAAGTAGGTTCACGAAAACATAATATAACCTCTTCCGAGTTGCCTACGATTTCGAAAGGCGGTCCTTTATTTTTAGAAATCTCAGAAATCAATGGATTTCCGAGATTTAAAGAAACATTTCTGAAACAGAAGTTTCTTTTGCTTCCCCCTAATTTTCGGAAACGTTCCCGGGTAGTTTTTACAGTGTATAAATCAATTTTCTCCACCTGGTATCAACACGAAATATCGGCTTTCCGGATGCTATCAATTCTCAAGTAAACATTTGCGACTGCGTAACAGAATTTATACATACTCAAGAATTACAAAATAATGTTCATTTTACTCTGTTAATCTAGCATTTCTACCAATTGAACATATTTGCTGAAGATGAAAACTTTTGTTTGCGAATTGATAGCATCTGAAAAACGATATTTCGTGTTGATACCAGGGTGAAAAAACTGATTAATACACTGTAAAAACAACTCGGAAACGTTTATAAAAATTACGGGCAGCAAAAGAAGCTTTCGTTTCAGAAATGCTTTTTTACGTCTCTGACATATATTGTTTTGTGGGGTTTCTGAAGATAAAAGAACGCTTTTACGGAATCGTGGATAACTCGTAAGAGGTTATAAGAATTCTTGCCCTGAGTACATAAAAACTTAGCTATCTCAAAATCTGTGCCTTTAGAGGTATGGTTCTTAGGATACTTTTCATCATTTCCAAGCGAAGATTTTCGTTCTGCAGAGTTTGTGCAGTGGTATCCGAACTTCCGATACTACGGCCTTCAGAACGAAAATCTTCGCTCGAAGTAGATGAAAAGTATATAATGACTATACCTCTAAAGGCATAGATGTAGGGGTACATAGTTTTTATGTACTCAGGGCAAGGATTCTGATTCTGGAATAGTTTGTGTGGTGGTATCCTGATAACATGTATTATATTTTCGTAAACCTTTGCACTAGATCAACACATACGTCTCTCTCTCTCTCTCTCTCTCTCTTTTTTTTTTCTACAGTGTATTCAAGATGCTCCCAATAAGCAGGTTTATATATGGATTGGGTAAAATTTCTTTAGTCGACCAAGACTGCTGTAAATATTGGAAGATTTTGTTCAAGGCTTCAGCATCCTTAGCATAGCTAATTTTCACATTGTTCGTTTCCGTTTCATCGTGTTCCTGAACATCACTTTTACTTCATCACTGTTACCTCAGATTTTTTTTTTTTTTTTTTTTTTATCAGGTCTATGACGTAATTGCTTTTTCATCACTCAAAATTTGAAAAATTATCTCGTTATTTTCTATGTTAATCCATTCCAAAACGCCCACTTACATGATGTCTTTGCATTCGTTTATCCCATTCGCACAAGTAAAAACAGAGGAGGAGGCAATTGCCCCTCCCTTGATTTTTTACGATTTAATTAATTACATTTTCTTTATCTCTCAAGCATTTTGAAAAAAAAAATAGTAACATTTATTATTCCCAGATGACCTCAGGCCTCCGTGGTCAACAATATTTATTCCGAATTTCTTTTTAAAAAATATCTTAAATTGGGAGTTCAGGGGGGGGGGGGGGGGCAGAACTCTGCAATGAAAAAATAATAAATTGTTTGAATTCTTCATTTTGTAAAAAGCCGATAGAAACATAATTTTAGATTTTTAATACGTGTCATTTTTACATTTTTGTATTGTTTTTTTTTATGTTGATATGTATAAAAATTATATTGAGCGTGAGGTTTTGACAAAAAATTCTTAGTTTATATTATCCATCAAAGAAATAAAAAGCGGCCTTGGCAGCGAACTACAGACATGTTTCAAAATTTTGCCGTTCCATGGATTTTGTTCTGCTGGTGTTGAAAAACATTTACAATTTGATGCGGTGATAATTTGAGTTTGTCCCTGAAAAATTGACTTACTTGATTGACAGAGATTTTATTATCAGCGAGTACTGTACAACCTTTTTTAATGCTTTATTTAAGTTGATTGCCGGATTAGTTAACACAGACTTAAGTTCACAAACGTCTAATTAGTAGATATTCTACAGTAAATATATTTATAAAAAATGATACTCTAGAATCAGACCATAATTTTTATAAGAAGAACTTCAACTTACATATATGATTATCACATTAAAAAATGTAAATAATATTTATTTATTATTATATATTATTATTATTATTATTATTATTATTCAGGACCTTAACCAACCGGCAAAGCCAAAGGAGAGAGAGAGGGGGGGGGGGGGCTTTGAAATTTTTTGTTGAAGTTAATTCTCAGTTTATATTTTTTAATTTAATGATAAATATATATATATATACATAAAAGTAGAGAGTACGTATATCCACACACAAACACACTGTCATAATTTTTTTATTACAAAGCTTTAAAAAAATAAATATAATATACCTGATATTATTATTAAAATATTATAAAATCCACACAGGGTTCAGAAAGGAAGGGGGACTCAACTCACCCTGTCCCCATCTGGTTACGGCCTGATTATCATTATATATGTTTTATCGAAAAAAAAATGTCATCGTAAATATGTCACGCGGCATAATTGTTAAATATCTTATTGGTATCTGAATTTATCCCATGATGTCTTTTATTACTTTATCTAAACATTGCGTTCATCTCATGCAGCCAACATAATGAAATCCAGGGAGCGGCAAAGTTTTTGAACAGATGTACCTGTTTTCCGTAGCCTAAGCCGCAATTTAATAGATGATAATATAAACATTAAAAAAAAAAGCTAAATTTACAATACCTCTTGCAAGACAATCTTTTTAACATATCAACATAAAAGAAAATAAAAATAATAATAATAACAGTTAGAATTAATTAATAAGTTAATCATTTTCCAAAATTTAGAATTGAAACAGTATTTTTATTTTAATTATCGCCAGGAGTGCTCTGTCCGTCTAAAACGACCGTCTAAGACAAATTTTAAACAACAGAAATTGATTTTCACGGGGAATTCAAAGCTACATGATGAGAAATTCTTATTTCTCCCCCCCCCCCCCCCCCCCTCTCTCTCTCTCTCTTTCTAAGTGTTTTATCCTTTTTAGTCACATAAAACGAATAAATCTTAGTAAGTTTTTTTTTTAAATCACTAGAAAAAAGAAAATTAAATTTCAAAATCCAGGTAGGGGCAATACCCCCTTCTCCCACTTACCGGTGCCTATGCATGCATCCTGTAAAGCATGCTTTCCCAACAAGAAAAATGTAAATATAGAAAAAAATTTAAAAAGATATCAAAGAAATTTTGGCAGAAATATTAAAGAGTCTTTCCATCCTCTTCATTACAGACCTCATGATATGTTCGAAATAAGACAGCAAATACATTTTAACCGTGTCATCAAATCATGTAAATTCTAGAAATTGATGTGCAGGAGATAACACAGAAAAAAATTATGGATTTTTAGGTGAATTCGTCTGAACTTTCGAGGGACCAAGAGACCTAGAGGGACCAAGGCGCCTGGAACTTCAAGAACTTATCTTGTTAGTAGGTAGTTTCTTGGTGAATTAAATAATATAAGATTTTTTAGGATATTAGATAGTTAAATTTCAAAATTAAGGGAGGGGCAATGCCTTGCCCAAAACTCTCTGCCGGTGCCCATGCATGTATCCACTAAAGCATACACTGCAAAAAATAATTGTTGATTTTACAGTATAAAACTGGCATCCCAGCTGCCAGTATTATACCGTAAAATTAACAGTATTAAACAGTAAAAAAAGCAGTAATACGCTGTCGTGTAAGCAGTAATACGCTACCGCGCATGCGCGGTAGCGTATTACTGCTTACACGGCAGCGTATTACTGCTTTTTTTACTGTTTAATACTGTTAATTTTACGGTATAATACTGGCAGCTGGGATGCCAGTTTTATACTGTAAAATCAACAATTATTTTTTGCAGTGTACTTTTCCAAACAAGAAATGTGTAGTTATAGAAAAAAAAAAAAAATATATATATATATATAGACATATCAAAGCAATTGAGACAAAAGTATCAAAGACTCTTTCAATTCTCCTCATACAGACCCGGTGATACGTTCAGAATTTAAAGATAGCAAATAGATTACAACTGTATTATCAATCATTTAATTTCTGAAAAATGATTTATAGAAGTACCACAGAAGAAAATCATAGATTTTAAATGATTTCGTCTGATCTAATACTTCAAGAACTTACATTATTAGCTGATAATCTCTCGGTGAGTAAAACAACATAGGGGTTTTGTAATACTTAAAACCATCAATTGAGAAAATTGGAAAACGCACTGTTTTAAAATCGGCAGAAAAAAAAAAAGAAAAAGACATTCGCTCATTTTTCGTAGATGTATATTTAGAAAAAGGGAAAATGCATAATTGACCACCAAATATTTAGCAAATTATTATTTTCTAAAAAAGGAAGAAGAAAAGCGTAGATGAAAATAATTAAATGAAATAATAGCAACTTTAAAAAAAAAAAGGTGTTTTCTATTTGATTTTTTTTTTTTTTTTAAGAATACTTTAAAATTATCGGTAGTAGTTTCAAAAACTGTCAATTGTTAATATATTTTTTTAAGTAGACTGTAGAGAACAGTAAAAAAAGTCGACCACATTTATCTCTTAGTTCTTGCTTTGCTGACGCACTCTAGACTAATATTATTATTATTTTATTATAATATTATTATAATAGTACTAATATTATTATAATTTAAAAATTATATTATTTTTTTTTAATCTCTGAATGTTTTAACTAAAATTTGCAAAACTTGAGACACGAATAAAAAATTATATAATCACTATGGGGGGTCCAAAATAATTAATACAGTTCAGCGAGAAAAAGAAAACAAAAGAAAAGCAATCACTTACCTCATACTTTGACATTGCTGAAAAATGTCTGCAAAACTCAACTCTGCAAAGAATCAGTTCTTTTCTACCTTGCAGCCAAATAAAATAAAAGATAAATCCCGAACGGAAGTGAAGTGAGGAGAGTAGAGAAAGTGATCTCTGCGAATTCTCGTTGGAAAGTGAAAGCGAAGATTTCGCTGCCAGACGTTCGGAGTTCCGTGTTAGCACAGAAACACCGTTTGGTTTCAGCGGCGGCCTACAAAAAAAAATTCGTTAGAAACAACACGGTGAATTCCACCTCAGGCTGTAGGTCTCAAGCAAGCAGTTCTTCTGACAGTGGCCGCTCACGTGACACCGTCGCGCTTCATATGAGATAAAGTGATCTAGTATGAAAATCACTGTTGAAGGTGCATCTTGAAATTACTTTGTTACATAATTTTGTAATCACACCAGACAGTTCACAAATAACACTTTTACTACAATTTCAATAATTTGAGGCCAAGGCTCATATTCAATGAAGGATAGCTCTACACAGAATACTCTTATCTCACTTTTAGGTTCTTAAATTATGAGTTAGAGAGCTAACAAATGTCGTTTAATCTGCACCGAAATACTATTTTACAACTATGCAGCGGTGAAATCAGGGGAGGGGGAAACGAAGGGAGACACCCGCTCCCCCTAAGCATTAAAATGTTGCCCCGGAAGGATTCAAGCTTAGTGCTTATTAATGATCTATGTATGCAAATCCCTCCAAAAAGAATAAATAAATAAACTCCATGATGTTCTCATCTCCCTCAAAGCTCCATCCCGGGGGGAAATTTCAGCACTGTATCTATGTTATCCAGGGCTTGAAGCGTACAGGAGAATTTTTATTTTTCTTACTAGTATCCTCAATCAATAATCTTGGGGTGCTTAAAGGGATTCCTTTAAGGCAGTAGCGTAGCCAGGGTGGGGGTGCAGATGCTCATGATACCACTAATTTTGTAAAGTTTTCTTTGCCTTATGTAATTGGAGAACATTCTGCGATAACCAAGGTGAAGAAAATGTTACAATTTTACTGGTATCCAGAGCGTTTAGACCCCCTCCCTGGCTACACCACTGCTTTAAGGCTTGTTATCAGTCAGACCGCAAATTCCCTTTTTTAATGTTAAACCTTAAAGCTTGGAATGCATCCGTATTTTTTAATTTATCCTCAGAAAATTAAAATGTTTAACTTTTTTTTTCTTTTGTATACTCTTCTTGAAGGATGTTTCTTTATTTTTTATTTGACAAAATATTTCTATAGTACACAGTTAGTTTTGTATTAAGTGTTAAAGTCTTACTCCCATCTCATCCGCTTCACTTAGATTTTAACACTTTAAATATAGAATATTTTAGAACTATTTTGTCTAATGAAAAAGAAAGAAACATTCTTCAAGAAAAATATACGAAAAAAAAATTAAAAATTTTAATTTGCTGAGGAGCAATATGTAAAATATGCATACATTTTGACCCCATAGATTTAACATTAGAGAGGGGAATTTGAGATCTTACTGATGAAGAGCTTTAACATATGCAATGGAAATATATAATGAAGGCAACTGTTTCGAAATACTGATAGGAGGAATAAAATTTCTCTTATGCGCTTCGAGTTCTGGTTATCTTAACAGATTGTATGCGAACAATTTTTCCAAAATGAGCGCGAAATCTATTTGTACAAACATCACTAGAAATTGAAACCTGCTCATAACCAATTGAAAACATGTACGCTTGGATTACGCCTTATGTTTTCTTCTTTGCAAAATTTTGGTACGAGCGCTTTTATCATGAATCGATATAGAACGTATTTTTACATTTTTCCCACATATAATATGTTAAGCTATTCAACAATTACTATGTATTGTAATTAATATTACTGTGCACAGCGAAGCATCTTCTCAAGAAACGCAATTATTGCACACAGGACATGTGTAATCTGGTCCTTATATTCTTTGTGTGTTCAGAATTGACATGTTTACAAAATGCCATCTAGTATAATTAAAGATTTAGTGGAATCAAGAACTAACGTTAATATTAAATATATTGAGAAAGTGAATGTTTTTTTATCTTTAATTTTTTTTCCTCAGTATTTTATGCAAAATGCTTAAATTTCACACTTATTGTGTTTAAATGCTACGGAACAATTCAGTTTGAATTCATTTTTATATACAGAGTTTCATATATTTTCTTATAAATTTCAATAAAGAGTGCAAAAACTCAAAACTTATTAATAAAAAAATTTCAAATATAAAAAACTTCAAAGTTATACTGAATTTATAACTAGGTATAGAATTATGAAATGTCGCTGTTGTTTCTAATGTCCTCTGGCCGACCAAGATAACGACCAGATGCAACAGACTCTGGGAAAGAGAGGTGCAGCTTCCATTTCAGAGACTACTTCACTCACGCGAAAACACTCGCTCGCTAATGTTAATCCTATGGGAGAATTCTTTTTAAATATGTCGTTTGCATTTCAATATTTTCAAATGATTTTTTTTTTTCATAGAATAGCTCGATCTCTACAAATGTCGTTTTTTACTTTTTCGATTTTATTTACAGGTTATTTTTATTAGTACACTTTCACTTTCGGAACCGGTTATGACATTTTAATTAATTGTAAAATAATAATAAATTAAAACTAAACTATTCAAATATTACCCAAACATATAAAAATTAATTTTTAATCAAAATAATGCATAAAATTAAAAACTGAAATTCGATGAATTTGGATTTTAAACATAAAATTTTATTTCTTTCAACCATAAATACTGAATCAATTTCAGGAAAATATTCTCAGTTGCAAAAAGATCGAAATCAGAAATGTGCTAAACAATAACACCCCCCACCCCCCCCCCCATTCCCATTTTTTGAAACTTTCTGAACTCGCACATTGTAGGGTTAAAGTTTGAACAAAATTTTCCCAGCTCTTCTGAATAGTGGTTTGTTTCCTACGTATTAAATATTCGTATACATTTTCAGCTGGAAATATAGGTGGCTAACACATAAAAGTTTGCTATTTTTTTTCTAGTTTGAATTTGTTTAAGTTTATTATTGTTTTCTAGATATCTTGAATAATTCATATATCTTAAATGGTTTTTCTTTTTGCTTCCCTAGCATGTGGTTGAAAGGTTGGTAGTTGGGGTGTTTTGTTGCTTTTGCATTAGTTATGTTTTTGTTGGTTAATTTTCTATGGTGTGGCTTGATGCAGCGATGTCATGTTTTCTGGTTGGTTGGTTGGTTGATTTATGACGACTAATTATATACTCGAGGGATATAGGCCCTATGGAAAAGTGCCCTCTGTGGGGGTCTTTCTAAGAGATTCTAACCCGTATTTACGGCAAGGTTCGAAGAAAACTGCGGAAAACTCCGAACGGTTAGGTCGACGAGCGCGACAGGGATTTGAACCCAGCACCTCCCGCCTGCCAGCTTTGAGAGCAGAACCTCTCAGCAACTGGTAGGGCCGTGTTTTCTGGTGTGTGTGTGTGTTACATGTATTGAAATTTTTGTTTTCTAATTGACGACATTGTAATGTTAATTTTCTGCTGCTAATCAAGTATTTATATATATATATATATATATATATATACATATATATATATATGGATAAAGAGATAGATAGATAGATAGAGACATAGGGTAGAGTAGGGTAAAACCGGGTGGGTGGATCAAACCGGGTACCCTGATTTCTCGCTGATGCTAATCTGATAGTAACTACATCACTTTAGCGTCCCCTAGCAGTGTGCCATCTGCTTTTGAAGTAAGTTAATCTCCGAGTCCGTGCAATGCTATTAGAAAGAAATTCACCTGAAAAGTTTTAATTTTTCGCCGTCTTTTCTGATCTTTAAATGAATCCAGACTGACGAATCGATTTAGGTAACTAAACCGCTGTTTTCGATAGCTTTGACACGATATTTTGATGTCAAGTAGAAGTGTGTACGCCAAGCTATTCGAGAGAAGGACCATGTTGATTTTTGGTAGTTTGTTGGGGAAAAACCGGGTACCCACGGTTTTGCATTGAATTCTGGTTTCAAATGCTCCTTTACAAATAAATCATACAATTACGATGATCAGTTATTAATAAAATATTTAAGGCAATAATTAATCATTCAAGCTAACTATTAATGCTTCTTCACGCAATCGGTGGTGAAGGTTGGATACAATGTTCAGTCTGCAAAGAGTCAGAGTGGGAAAATAAGGAGTGCAGCGGATATGAGAAGTAAAAGCTGAGAAAGTCAATATATGTTTTAAAGTTTGCTTCAAAAATTATTGCAATAAAGCTTTTTCTTACTGGAAATATAAAAAAATAATTTATTATTAGTACCTGATTTTACCCTACCACCGAAATTCGGAGCTGTTTCGGATGGTCCTAGAAAACGCCTTTTCCCAAGTAGAGAATAATTTTCTTGTGGCAACAGGTGCGAGTTTTCTATCCCCAAATACTTTTGTGGGGTTTTCCGCCTTCTAGACTTTTATCAACAAACGAACACCGTTAGGTACACGGTTTACCATACTTTCCTCTCTCTTTCTCTCTCTCTTTATATTCTTTATATATATATATATATATATATATATATATATATATATATATATATATATATATATATATATATATATATATATATATATATATATATATATATATATATATATATATATATAATAGTAATTCAAAATTTACTACCAATAAAATATCATAAAAATTTAAATTATAGTTTCAATGTTATGGTAAATAATGAAATTAATTTTCTTGATCTTAAGATAATTCTTAAAGATAATAAAATTTTGTTTGACATTTATGACAAGCGAAATGATTTTACATTTCAAGTAAACTTATTTACTAATTATATGTCATGTATACATAATATGTGTATACATGTATACATATCAGTATTTGTAAATATTTTACTAAATTTTGCGCATAGAATTAACAATCTTTGTTTAAATAATTTTAAAACTCAAAATTTAAAACTTATCCTTCAAAATGAAATAGAATATGGCTATCCTTTTTATTTAGTTAAGTCAATTTTACGAATATAAATTTTGCTTTCATTGGGGTTATATGTTTGTACATTCTTTCTGTTAAATCTCTTACATTTTGATTGCTGATATATTTGGCTAAAGATTGAATTCCTTTGTGCGCGAGCTGAATGGGAATATCTCAGTTAAATATCATTCATTAATTAAAAATTCAAATAAGTGTGAATTCTAAAAAAATGTTTTTTTTTTTTTTTCAAGGTAGATAAGTTCCAATAAGTACGTTTGCCATATTGGAAAATCTTTGTTATTTTTAAGATTGCAAAGTGTGAATTCTAATTTTTTTTTTTTTTTTTTTTTTTTTTTTACATTTTAGGGTAGATAATTTTTAGCAAGATATATGTTCCAATAAGTGCGTTTGCCATATTGGAAAATCTTTATTATTTTTAAGCTTGCATATAATTATTTATAAAATGAAAATTTCATTTGAATTCTACATTAATGTTTTAGATTTATAGGATTTTTAATGGTTTTGTTAAAATGGTATTATACACTTCACAATAATTATAAATTTAAAGAAAATTATATAAATATTGACATATGTAAAAAATAAAAAAATAAAAAGATCTTATACTGGAAACTCTTATTCTTTATTATTTCTAAATAATTAATATTTATTAGTAATAGTAGTAGATATAGTTTAATATTTTTAAACTAGATGGCAGCACCAAATAAATTATCTAAATGATCTAAAATATATTACTATATTTATATTAGATATAGTTTAATATTTTTAAACTAGATTGCAGCACCAAATAAATTATCTAAATGATCTAAAATATATTACTAAATGTTACTTGGAATACAGGTGAAATTTTTAAATTTTCCAATAATATAATACATATATTAAATTTATTTAAGTTAAAATTATGGTAAATGAATTAATAGTTTTTATATTATTTATTTATATTTATTATGTTTTTAACTTGGAAAATATTGTAATCTCTGTGGTTAAAATAATAACTGCAACTGTTACTAACAGTTGATGATATGGAGGAGGTTCCTTAACTGTAAATTTCACCTGTTCTGTTGGTTTCAGTCTTACAAACATGTGCTTTTCAAATTTTGCTTCGGAATATGGATAAATAATTGATGTAGTAATGTATGGATTTTCTTTATCTTCCTTTTTATTTATTTGTTTATACATTTATTTATTTTCTCCCCTCTTTTTCAAATTGTTGGTTTGATTTGTAGTGTTCCATTTTCAATGGTATCCTTGTTTTTCAATCTTGTTACAATGATTGTTCGGGCAAGGATTTGACACAACTTTTGGCATTAAGCTGGTGTCAATTACAGAAAACAATCATTTTTTGCTTATAATGTGGTTTCCCTGCCCTTGAAAAAGGGAATTACATTATAAGCCTCCATTTGTGTTTATACTTTTGTTTCCCTTTTTGAATAAATAATACTTCATATATCAGGACTATGTTTTATAATTTGTAATTTGACAGTGCTATATGGTATAGTAATTTCATTGTATATGATATATATATATATATATATATATATATATATATATATATATATATATTGTGTGCATCAGGTCAGCATGTTAGCAACAAAGTAGCACTGTTATGTGGAGAGTTAGTTATGTTGTTTTCAAATATGGTGGCAGGTCTTACCCTTTTTATATTTTTTGTTATTATGTAAAATAAGTTTAATTATGCCTAATAAGATACAATTTTATTTAGGACTGTGCAATGGTGCATGAAGCAGATGTATAAGTTTGTCCTTTAAGATGATGCAACAAAAAATGATATTAAAATTTTTAGTCATGTTGTTATCTACTAATAATGTTAAATTGTTGTTTAATTAATATCCTACAGTTTCAAGTTGAATAAGGTTTTTTTTTGTCCCTGAAAATTTGGTCATGTCTTTTACAAATTACATGACGGTGATATGTCTTGTAATCATAGTTTCAAGCATATGTCCCCCTCCCTCACTGTTCTCTCATAATTTGATAATCGCAAATTTCTACAATTTTCAGTTCATTAAGTTTTCTAGGTAAACTAATTAAAATGTTCATTTGCGATAATGGCATTAATAGTTAGTTTGAATGATTAATTATTGCCTTAAATATTTTATTAATAACTGATCATCGTAATTGTACGATTTATTTGAAAAGGAGCATTTGAGACCTTCTCAAAACTTTTTAAATGTTATGCCATTACAGCAACATGCAATAAACTAAGATTTCCATGTGATAATAATCATATAGGCAGCTACTTTGCTTCTCTCATTGCGTGCATATTCACTAGCTTTGTGGAATGCGCACACACAGTGTATATTTTGTTCGCAATACTGTACCCTAGCGCATAGAAAAAAATTTACAGCAAACTGTCCAGTCATTGAATAGTTTTTATAGATAACGATTATTTAACCGCAGTTTATCTCTAATATGACCAATGAGAATGCTTCATAATATGGCTGTCTCTTCGGAGGCGTGGGTTCGAATCCCACCGCTGCCACTATTGTCGGATTCCACTTCTCCGTCCACACGACTTCGAAATATAATCCGGTCTTTTGATATGCTGCCACCACCGATATGAATACGTGATATCGGACACGATACTTGATGTTTATTCAAGAAAAACCTAACTCTTTCAATTAAACTTAAAGTAACAATTTATTAACAATATTTACACTTGAACTCGGATGTAAATTATCCGGTTTAACATTTAAATCAAAATAATTACAGAAAACTATCCTCTGTGTACCGTTAGGCTACGTTCATTCACTCAGAACCGAGATTTCTATTAATCTCACACACGCTATATCTCTTCCTTTCGAGAGATCTCGTTCCACACACGTGCCCAGAGCTGCTCTCTGAACAACCAACCTACACGCTCCAGTCCTGCGTTCGCACTAACTTCCTCTCTGGTCATTCTCCAGAGCACCTTTCTGTCTACGGGGCTCCTGGTCTGTTTCCAAGGGTCTGTCTTCCTAAATAAGGGGTGCAATCTCTTTCTTATCTATGGAAGACCACATCACAAAGGACATACTTCTTCTATTGTATTCAACTTGCTACCCTCCGGATTAAGATTCCAGTACTGAAAAGCCTCACAGTACACAAAAGATACACACACAATAGGATAATAATAAGATAATAATCACAATAGTTCCATAACAATAGTTTTTAAGCCTATAGGTGCCAGGGACCTGACAATGGCCAAGAAACCGTTACCTGTAAAAACGGTTGAATAACTGTACAGTTTGATGAAGATTTTTAACAGTGTAGCTTCAAATACTAACAGATTGGCTTTGAAGACATTAGCGCTCAACCTGTTTTAAAATGTGGATTTAAGCAAAGTTTTTTTTCTAAATATCTTTAGAACCCCAAAGAAATAAGAACTTCTAAAGCTTTGTCGCATAATACCCAGGAAATACACTTCATAAATACACAATTAAAAAAAAAATAGCTCAACGCATTTCAAAATAATTAAAGTTTCTTCACCAGTCGATAAATAACGTTCTACCAGTATGCGAGAGGAGATGGAAGTTTTCCTTCTGTTCTCGTACTGGTAGTACATAATATTAGTAGGATGTACAGCGCATCAATTGTAACATTGTGAAAGGAAAAATAAAGATTTATTCCAAAAACAGAAAAATTGCGCTGTTCATTCTCCAGCAGCAGACGAAACAAGAACAAAAAATAATACATCAGGCATAGATTATGAAACACTTTCCAATACTAACATAATATTATTAACAAATCGATCATAGTCTGTCCTGTAACCGAATTCTTTTGTTCGTCCCTGAAAATGAACTTTAAATGCTACTTATTCTATACTACTGAGAAAGTATGTTTTGATCCCGTTCAGTGATGCATGTCAATTGTGTTTGAATTACTGTAAACTCAGTAAAATGCATCGGAAACGATTTTCCACCATATACCATAATGCATTATTTTGTGTGTCCCTGTAGATGAACTATAAACACTACACACTTCATTTTCAATACCGAATATTCAATAACAAACATCAATAATGTATAAAAAATACATGGTAATTTGAGTATATTTACAAGAGTTAGAGTACGGACAAACAGGCAGACAAACCGAATTCATAAACACTTTTCAAGTATGTTGGAAAGTATTAAAAATTAGACTATACCGGTGCACAATGTTAAGCAGAATGCTGGGGTAGATGAACGTGTACTAAAGAACCAATAAGAAGCGTTAATAATCATTTAGAAATCAATGAAAATACAGAAAATCAACCTATGGTGGGAAACTATTATCCGAAAGAACTATAAACAGTTAATTAAATAGTTTCTTATTTTCTTTTGTAATGTTCAAAAAGTGTAAAAATTAATCAATTTTTCCTAAAACTGAAATTTTTGTAATTGTGTTTCGTAAATGAAAATAATCGAGAAATAAACAAAATATTTTCATTTTGTTGTTTTTGCTGGCACATCTAGCCATAGAAAAAATGAGAAAGGTAATTAGAGCTTAAAATGTACAAAAACACAAGAGGGAGGGAGGATGATCTTTTCTTTCGCTTAGAGTTGCACACTTTTTCAATTACAGTTTTACTCTTCTTTTTTTTTTTCCAAAATATGATTCAATCATCCGTATTCGAAAACAAGTTATTTGAACTTTAATGCTACAAACAGAGAAAATGTGGGAACTTTAATTAGCATAGATACAAGAGACTTATTAATGGCCAGTCTAATATAGGAGGAAGTAGAATGTTTTTAACTATTGTGCATCTCATTTTTTTACGTAACTGTAACAAGTTATCAACTTTAAAAGCCTGATATTGTATTACCTTTTAGTTGCCTTTATCGTCTCTTCATTTTCAACTTGCACTATCAAAAAAAAAAAAGAATAAAAAAAGAAAAACAAGTAATATAAAAAAAAAATTAAGTAAATTCCTACTTTTTAAACATAAATATATAAAATAAACCCGTGCAGCATTAATGTCCCACTTTATCGTTATTGAACATTATTTTATAATCATCGTTGCGGTATTTTATTTCTGTGGCATCACTAATTTAAGATAAATCTTTCATTTCATTTATGAAAACAATGGGAGGATTTTTTTTCTCCCATTTAAAACTAAAATTAATTAATTAAATTTAATTAAAGAATTAATATTTGAAAAAACTGTATTAACATCAAGTGTTATCCACTACAAGTTTAAAAAAATTTATTTTAACTTGAGTGGATGAATAGAAAATATTTTATTAACGATTGAAAATTTGAACAAGATATATATATAGAGAGTGTGAGCTAATAGTAGGAATTTAAAAAAGAAAAAAAAAAAAGAAAAAAAATATGAAAGAAAGCAAGAAAGAAAGAAAAAAAAGAAAAGAAAGAAAGCGGTAATGTCAACTAAACCGCATCGGTAAACTTCCATAGCATAAATATTGTTTGAATGCATAAAATGTACTTAAAGAATGTGTATTCTTAATTCTAATAAGAAAATGCAATTTCTCGCACCCATATACTATAATAGACGTTTTATTAAGATTCAAAATTACAAAAACACATCACAACATTTAATCAACGCAACAAACTGGAGGTCGTCATCAATATTTGTGCATTATTGTTTGTCAAAATTCTTAAACCGTAATTGGGAAGGTGCGATCTCTCATATGAGGGAGTTAGAATGACAATGGAGTAAATAAAAAATTTGGAAAATCTAGATAACCATATTTTGACCGAAAGTATATTAACTTATGTTCAGTGTGTCAGTGAAATAAGTCATACTTCTTTTATGCAGACGCTAAATGACAGAACTAGTTGGGTCACTTAATGCAACGGAATACGACAACTTTCACTAAAACGCTTCATTTCTCAAATTACTAAATTGTGATCTACTCCACTGTCATTCTAACCCCCCCTCATATATTACTGTGAATATTTTTCTATAAAGAAAACACACACTCACAATAAGGAATTGATTAAAACTACAAAACATGTTTTGTTGAGTACATTTTGGTTGGTTTAGCAAAATTCAAGTAAAATTGAACCATTTTACTTGAATTAACAAAACATTTTTTGCTGACGATACAAAAAAATTTTTTGGAATTGCAAAAAAAAATTTATTTTGTTGATTCAAACAAAATTTCCATTGACCTATATTTAAACAAAAAGTTTTGTTTAAATATAGGTCAATGGAAATTTTGTTTGAATCAACAAAAAAAAAATTTATTTTGCAATTCCAAAAAAAAAAATTGTATCGTCAGCAAAAAATGTTTTGTTAATTCAAGTAAAATGGTTCAATTTTACTTGAATTTTGCTAAAACAACCAAAATGTACTCAACAAAACATGTTTTGTAGTTTTAATCAATTCCCTTTTCTGGGTGCAATTCTCTAGAAATTTCTTCCATGCCAAAATTCCTTTTTGAAAACTTTTCGAAACTGCGATTTTTTTTTAATTTATCAATTTAATTGAAAAGTGTTTATGAATTTGGTTTGTCTGTCCGTCTATCTGTCTGTTCATTTGTCTGTCCTGTCTGTCCGTGCTCTACCTCGCGTAAATATAGTCGGATTGCCATGTAATAGTTATATTTTATTGAGGTTTACCATAGCATATTCAGTGTTGAAAATGAAGTTGGAACATTTATAATTCGTTTACAGTGGTACTCAAAAGAATGCTGTTAAGTTATGGTCTATGGGGGAAAATCTTTTGTATTTTATTTTAATGATGCTACACTATTTCATGCATAGTGAAATTGATATAAATTACTGAGGTGCGCTACAAAATGCTTACTATAGAATAGGGTGTGCATAGCATTTTTCGAACATTGACACAGGGACACACAAAATAATTCGGTTACTGTACTCTCTAAGAGCTACAACTGCGAGAGCTGGAAGTGCGTTTTCAACTATGGTATTATTTTTAAATTTAACTAATTTTTTGCATATTAATTGGTGTGAATAAATTCTATAGATCGTATACTGCACCGCACAAAAGAATTTGAGTACATTTCCGTTTATTGGCGGATATTGCTGAAGCAGAATTTTCAACTGTGTTATACATTTCCTAACTGAACCAATTTTTTTGCATACTATTTAGTACACAGATCTGTAGATCATATACAGGCCTGCACACGAGAATTCGGATATTTTTCAGACTATAGATGGCAGTTGCTGGTGTTTTCCGAATTGTTTACTTAGACATCGTATTTCTATTAGATGGTGAGGTTTTGTTAAAGTAGTTTGAATATGTTAGAAAGTGTTTCATAATCTATGATATATAATATATAAGTTTAATGCTTAAACTATACATATCTGTACAATTTCTTACCAATATTTAAATAAGTAAGTTTTAATAAGGAAGATTGTATTTGGTACATTTCGCACTCCGGCGGAACTAGAGTTTTCATTCTTTTCTTTCCTGCAATGCACGGTATCTCATCCAAAATGTACTTGGGGCTTCTACTGGGCGCGCACGAGATGCGAAACACACTTATTTTAATCTTCCACCTTAAAGGTATAGCGGTATTACTCAGTAAAAATATTTAATGCTCAGCTATCTTATTCAATATTAAAATATAATAAACATAAAAATAAATAAGTTTATTCCGTTGTTCTGTTTTTATTACAAATTAGGCTTTTTGTTCGCACTTAATATTTGGTCGGGATGATACAGTTTGCTTGTGTACATTATATATAAACTAGAAATGTTTACACACTTTTGATTCCTTATTTTTGTCAGCATAATTTAAAGCATGCTGCGGAAGTGTACTTATCGGTTCTAATGTAATGTAAAATGTAAAAGGTTGAAAAATTCTGCTGCAAACATTCAACAGTCTTCACATATTGTAGGATTTTATTATTAAAATTTCTAAAATTTAAGAAAAAAAAAAGGTTTTTAATTTGCATATTTGAAATAATAATAATAATAATAATAATAATAAGGAGATAGAATTTAAGCAAACAGTTTTTCTTAAGTAAACAGTTAATAGAATTTTTGGTACTTCTCCGTTATCCCGTCGACCACTTTTCATAACAAAAAAACTATCACCAAACTATAGAATTTAACACCAAAAATGCATGATCGTGGCGTCACATTCACTTGACGTCAGAGACCATTATATGTGTTTGTTATGGCGTCAAGTGGTTTTTAATTCAACATATACCTATGTTTTTCATTATGTTTTACTGATTTAATTATTTATCCTTAATTATTTCATTAATTAAAATAACAATTGCATCCTTAAACGGCAGTGCCATGATATTAAAAAAGAAAAGGCATTGAAAAATGTTACGATGAACAGTTACACCATTCAGTTTCAACTGACGTCACAAACATTTTTTCACCAGCCGAGAGGGATAATTAAGAAAAATAATGTAAATAAATATCCAAGATATTTTTCTTTCTGTTTTCATTAATATATTGTAAATTTTCCGAATTTCTTGTATTGTATTTATTTGTTTATTTGTTTATTTATTATTATTATTATTATTATTATTATTATTATTATTATTATTATTGAGATTCCAATGCAAAATACTTCTCTTTGTTTAGTTGGCGTTCCAGTTTGCCGATAGATCTTTTTTTTTTTTTTTTTTTTTAAGAAAATTGATCAACGGGATAATGGAGAAGTACTGAATGTTTTTTTTAAGTAAGTTAGAAAAAATAAAGCACTATTGATGAACCAAACACCTAAATTTAAAAAGTATGGTTATTTTAGATTTATGTCTTTTATAAAAAAAATATTCAGATTTCTGTGAAAAGAGGATTCTTTTTGTAATTGATTAACATTACCGAATGTTATTGCTATAGGATTTGTGTGTGTGTATACAAATGAATTTTAATTTTTTTTTTTTTAGGCTATATTGTAAGTAAAAATATCTATACAAATTTTAGTTTTTATTTTTATTTTTTTTTTTTGTTTCTTTCAATGTTTTGACTTATGAATATTATTAGAAGGTAAATATACAGCAGAAAAAAAACCTTACTTTACGCTATTTAGTTATTTTACTTGTCAAGAGATGGCAGCACTACAGAAAACATATAATTAATTTGTACTACAACAGATGGCGACACTACAATTTATTTTATTTGAAAATGCACGAAATCAGAAAATTCAGCAAGACGTTAAAGAAATATAAAAGTTTACTTTAATGTAGAAACCTAAATATTGTCATAAAATGTTTAATTTATACACATTAAAATCTTAGATAATAAAATTGCTTAGATTATTCTTATTTGTAGAAAATAATCTTAGATTGAAAAGAGGACTAAACTCCATGTTTCTTGCATTGTACGGTTTCATGATATGTTTTCTTTTTTCTTATTCATTTTTTAAGCATAAATTTAAGAATATTTTACTTTTTTAATGTTATAATCTATGCCTTAAAATAAATATATACTTCTTATGGGATTTATAAATTAATAGATTTTTCCTTTTCCGTGAAACGTGATTCATTAAAAATTACACAAATTTACAATGAAAATACTTTTTCGATAATTTTAGCGGAAATTTTTGGTGTTGAATTTACCAATCACATTAAAAATTGTGTACAAAGTTCACTGCAAACATATTAATAGAATCGTGTTAAATTTTAGTTAAATCTAAGAAAGATGTAGCTTAGCGTTAAATATAAAGCCCAGGAATGGAGACTTTTTATTGATTAGACTGAAGAAAAAAAAAAAAAAAAGTTGTTCTTTTACATAATGGGAACAAGGAAGGTCTTTGTACCTATTGAACCAGGGATGGTGGAATATTTGACTGCCGATTGTTGCGGTATATTTAATTGTGAAAATGCAAAATCATTACTAATAAATTCTTCATATTAAACTTGCATTAAGATTAAGGATATTTTATTGGTTAAGCGCAGTGACCATGCCACATTGTACACACAGTACCAGTAACTAACTAACTAACGACAACACCGAACCCGTTGCCTGATGCACAAGTTATATTCGGTTACAACAAGAAATACATTGAGAATATACAAACACAAAGATAATATTCTTGGGGAAGATAATATTCTTGGATAAGGAAGAATTCAAATATTAATCTTAACAATTACATATAGCAGAAAAACCAAAAAACGCAGCTTTACTATCAAAAGAAAAAGGACTATATCATAAGACTAAGAAAAATAAATGAATTTAAATCTATTTTACTACATTCTAAATGTATACGCATATTTATGCTGGCATTTTTATATAAAAATGATCTATTTTATTTATTTTCCGTTAGTAGTTTCAGCCGTTCAGGAGGCTGTGTAACACAATGTATGCAGCAACAATGTATGTGTTGATGCAAACTGTGAAAAAAACTGTCCGAGACAGAAAAATATTGAGGTCATTTTAGGAATAAGCATGCCAAAAATGTATTCAGTATGCAATTTTTTTTTTTTAAATTCACATAGGTAAATTTTGTAGACCTGTGTTATTATTATTATTATTATTATCGTTGTTTAACAAAATATCTGTATCAGTAAGAAAACCTTTCCAGTCATTTTAAAAGAGAGTTTCCTTACGAAATAAGTTTAACATCAAAGAGAAACAAATTTGCAAATGAAATACAAATAAAATGCAGCAAAAGACAGTTTGTGAGTATTGTATTTATCCTTAAAAAAAAAAAATGAAAATGAAAAAAGTTATGCACATTAAAAAATATTTTAATTAAGAGAAAAATTTTAATTTTACAAATCAACTTTCAAATCTTGCTTATTGCAAAACTGCATAATTATATGATCAAGTAAATTTTTGTAATTCGAAGAGAGAGAAAAAAAATTATATAAATATAAAATTATGCTTTTCACAGTTCAAAGTAAAACTGCTTTTCGCAGTATACCATAATTATACCATAATTATATGAGGAAATTAATTTTTTGGAATTCGAAGAAAGAGAAATTTTGACATAACAATAAAATTGTTCTTATCACAGTTCGCAGTAAAACTGCCATAATTAAAAAAAAAAAAAAAAAAAAAAAAAAAAAAAAAAGCTAATTTTGGGAATTTGAAACGAGAAAAAAGTGAGATAAAAATAAAATTTTGCTTAACACAGTTCGCCGTAAAGGTGCCGTAAATACATGAACACGCTAATGTTTGGAATTCGAAGGTAGAAAAAAGTTAGTATACAGTTAATATTCTAAAAAAATTCACATTTAATACTTGGAAATTTTTCCAGAGAAAATTTCACACGCCTTGCATTCATAATATTCAAATTTTAATTGCTTAATAGGCGTAAAGCCAACATAGTGAAAAAGTACCCAAGCCGGAACTCGAACCCGGGTTAGCGCACTGACGTTCTACCAACTGAACCACTTGGGAACGATACTCAGCCTGGAACTTTTTCACCATAACGTGTTGGAAAGGCTACAAACGCAGCACAAGATGGAATATTTTTCGCCCCCTGTAAGCAATTAAAATTTGAATAGTTAATATTCTGTTGGTGAAACATTCACTAACGATGATTTAATGTTACGACAATCTACTGGCTTCCGTATCTGAATATGGAAATTATACTTCGAATTGTTTGGAATAGCATGATGAATTGGGTGTGAGTGGAGGCGTTATTATGGGGAACAAGGGTGGAAAAGTTTTGTAAGATAATTGGAGAGAAGTAAAATCCTACCAACGACAGATTGCACGGAGGAAATATAATAGTATATATATATATATATATATATATATATATATATCACGGGCCAAACTGTAAGGGGTGATAGAAAACGTCTAGACAAACTCAAAACACCATACAATGCATGGTCGTAACTCAAGCAGTGTAGCGCTACAGGTCACTTTCTGATTGTGGACAGAACTAGTGATGGGCGACATCGATCTTTTTAATAGATTTAATCGATACTATGGCCAGATCGATTTAATCGATGCTATCAAATTTTTATCGATGTTGATATTTCTTATCGATTTAATCTATACTATGGCCAGATCGATTTTATCAATTTTTTTATCGATGTCTCTACGGTTATTATCGATCGTTTATTTTTATTTTCTTTCAAATCGTCACTGCAGATCGATCTTATCACCATCAGAGGATAACGCCTAACGGGAATCTATAGATTATAGATCGATCTCTCTAGCACTAAATTCCATATATTTATTCCTTCACTTTAATTATTTAAGCGGCAAAGCTCAGCAGCTTTTGATCTCAAATTTCGTATAAATAAGGGATTCCCCCCCCCACCCGTCCCCCTTCCCCTCGCCCGAAATCATACCTTTTTTAATTATGGTCAGATTCGAACGGGACTTTTTCTGACATTCTTCCCAAGTCATTTGGTTAATAAATAAACATTGTTATTATATCTGCAACTGTTTGTCACCACTATTTATGAACAATAATGAAAATTTTCGGCTTTTTTCCCAGTTAAAACAAGCCATCCTTGGTTTAGAGTCACTTTACTCAGGATACTCGTTAGCTAAGTTGTATCTGTCAATATTGTCCCCCCCCCCCCACACACACACACACACCGTCTCCCTTCCTTGCCCCTCCGCCACGCCCGAAATCATAACTTTTTTATTTTTTGGTCAGATATGAACGGGACCTTTTCTGACATTCTCCCCAAGTCATTTGGTTAATAAAGAAACATTGGTATTATATCTGCAACTGTTTGTCACCACTATTTATGAATTGATTATTGTTCATAAATAGTGTTGACAAACAGTTGCAGATATAATACCAATGTTTAGTTATTAGCCAAATGACTTGGGAAGAATGTCAGAAAACATCTCGCTCAAATCTGACCCTAATTTAAAAAGTTATGATTTCGGGCGAGAGGGAGGGGAGGGGCAAGGAAGAGGGACGGAAGGGAATAAGACAATATTGACAGATACAACTTAACTAACGAACATCCTGAGTAAAGTGGCTCTAAACCAAGAATGGTGTGTTTTAACAGGAAAAATGCCGAAAATTTTGATTATAGTTCATAAATAGTGGTGACAAACAGTTTCAGATATACCAATGTTTAGCTACTAACCAAGTGACTTGGGAAGAATGTCAGAAAAGATTCCGGTAAAATCTGACCATAAATAAAAAAAATCACTGACGGCTCGGCCTACAGGCACAGGTAGATTTTGAAGAAGCAGACCGTGGGACGCCTGTTTGTTGGGAATTGCGGAAGAAATTACCTTTTTGCCATGATGCCGCAGATGGGACCACCCACTTCGAAATCTAACTTGTTTTCAAGCTGAGCTGGCCGATTTTTTTTTTTTTTTTTTTTTTTTTTTTTGCTATAAGGGTTGGTCTTGTAAAAAACTTGTCAGTATAAATGTTTTAAATAATATTAAGAGGATTTATAATAAATTTAAGCGGATTTGATATCTTGTAAATTGACGAAGTTTGATGAATTGAATGAATTTTTTTCTTCTAACCCTCCCCCCCCCCTTTGGGCCATTTTTAGTGATATAAAAAATATGTCCTACATAAATTTTCGGACATTTTCCTAGAAGTAATAATAACTTTAAACGGATTCGATATGCATCATAATTAAGAAGTTATGGGGGTTTTCTCTTTTCACAAAAAGTCCCCCTCCCCCCCCTCCCTTGGTTCGATTTTGCCCATTAACGAACTTGACCGGGACTTTATGACTCTTGATTTTATGTATCAGCTTGGAAGAGATTTGTGCAGAATTATTGAAGTTATCGTGCCCATAAAAAAGTGACATAGATAGAAAGGTAGATAGATAGATAGATATTAGAGGTCTGCACAGATTGGAATTTCCAGGCATGGGCCCGGCCCAAAAGAAAGCTATCTAGGCACGGCCCGGTCCGATACAGAAATTAAAAGTTCGGCCCGGCTCGTTTATAGTTTCTGGGTTCACGGGCCGGCCCGGCCCGTGCAAACATCAGTGCAAACAGGCCCGGTCCGACCTATACAAAAATCAATGAAATTCAGGTCCAACACAATTTACACATAAAATTCCGATTTTTCTTAACATACAATTCAGATTATTTTCTAGAATACTTAATACATATTTATAGTATATTTTAGATTGCTATCTGTTCTGAAGCCAAATCCTACAGAATAATCGCTTAGACTTAATAGACTCTTACATTCAAATAAAAATTTATTGAAAACAATAATAGCATTCAAAATTAAAGAAAAAAGATTTTAAAAACCTAACTTTTAAAGCTTTATACAATAAAAAAAAAAAATAAAAAAAAAAAAAAAAAAAAAAAGGAAGAAGATTTAAAAAAATTATTTTTCTGTAATTTATTAAGTTATATTTCCAAATATACCATTACCAAACGTTCATTATCAATATTATTATTTTACAAAACAAATTGCTTACCAGATACGTCCCTGGGAGCAATTAAGTCCGGTAGGCCAGGACTGTAGAAAAAAATATAAACCTGATCCCGACTCAGCCCTAGTCTCGCGAAAGTCATGTTAGTTGAAAATGGTTCTAAATTTTGAAATTGGTATGTGATAGTGACAGTGATGAATTAATTTTGTTTCAAAGACGGAAAAAAATATGTTAAACTTCCAAATATATTCTGATTCTGACGATGCAACGAAAAAGTTTCAACAAGTAAAAATCTAGAGGTCTGTACGGGCCTCGGGCCAAGCCCGGGCCCATGCAGATCTCTAATATATATATATATATATATATATAAAGTTTTGAACTGGGGGTGGTTTTGGGTTCTGGGAGTCATAATCGGCGTAGATCTGCAAAAATGTTTCAAAAATTCCAACTTACGGGAGAATGTAATAGGTAGTATTTCTTACCAAATCTACCTAAAAGTTATGATTTCGGGGGAGGAAGAGTGCCCCCTCCCCTTAATTTTTATCTCACATTTACGATCTTTCATTTTCAGCGGCTTGGGCATCAGCCCCCCCCCCCCCCCTCTTTCTTTTTTTTTTTTTTTTTTAATTCGGACAAGAAATTCTATCTAAAATATAATTAGCACTTTTCCCCCAACCAATTGGTTCCCTACGCGACCGTTCATATTTTTAACATTATTTCTTCTCTGGATTCACTCTTAGTACCCTCTAACTCTAAATTGAAAATATAACAATTTTACCTGGAAAGAAAAAGGCTTTTAAACAAAACTAGGGTACTCGGCCCCCTGCTCGCTAACGCTCCTCAACTCCCGTTAATTATAGTGCGATTCACATTGGGACCGCTACGCGATCCCAGCTCACTTCGCTCGCTCGCCACCAGGGTAGGCCGATTAAAATCGAGTTGATTAAAATCATGATTAAAATCACGATTTAAATCACTCTGATTTTAGAAAAAGAATCATTGATTTAAATCAATATTAAAATTTTATTATTTTGGAATATATAGTTTTACCTTGATTTAGAATATAATAAAAATTTAAACAACCCATATGTTACTATTTATTTGGATAAAATGACCCAAAAAAAGGGCCAAAAATACTCTCTGCCTCTTTAAAATTTTCAATTGTAAATTTTATACTCACAATCTGTACATATTGTTTTATTTTCTTCTAATTAAAGGGAGAATAGTGTTCATCACCGAAAAGTTATCCTGGTGGCATTTCCAGAACAAAAGTGGCCCAAAATTCATTTGGTTATTAATACGGCATTATTACAAAGGCCATTACTACCATTATATGCTTCACTTAGATGCTATTTAATATAACATTGTTGTAATATATTGATAAATTAATATTTATATTTATTTTTAAATATCTTGCAATTGTTTTATCCATGGCTGTGTCACAGGTTGTAAGAGCACGGAAAGGCAAAATAATGATAATGAATACTGTCAATCTACAGATGTTTATAGCTGATCAATTATTGAATGAATTATTTTGAATGTTTTTCTCTCGAACAGTAGCTTGTAAATTCTTGTGGTAACAGATAATATTTCCCATCTAATTGATTTTATTCATTGTGAATTTAAAATAGAATGAATCTAGTACGTCCTGGTTACATTACATTTACCTGCAGAGAAATTGGTGGTATACATTTGGATAATATTTATAAGCAGGAAAAAGAAAAAAAAAATGTGAGTTTAGATGGGTGGTAAAATGTCCACAATGAGCCTATTATTTGTGCAATTGTTACAAAATGCAGCATGAATTGGTATCATGTGGATTCTATTGATGCATCAGAAAATTTACATACAACCGAATATAACCTTATAAAAATTGCTCATGAAGTAATATTGAAGTGCAAAGCTGAATGTAACTGTTTTATTAGTAGCCTTGTCACAGATATTGCAGCTAATGTCAAGAGTATGCATGATGAATTAAAAAAGGTGTTATTTGACTGAGATTGAAAAGGGAAAAAAAAACCTTTTGATTTTCCTAAGAATAATAAATTCACTAGAAATTTTATAGCTTTAATCATGAGATCCCTAGCTAAGGCAGATTCTTTTTAGGCAAAATACTGTATCCCAAATGCCTCCTTCGGAATAGTGGAAAGCCCATTATTCAAGTTTTTGTGAAACGTCATATGAAAAAGCAATAAAGTAACTCTGTAGAAAAGACAATTTTCTACTTATGGGTTAGTACATTCAAAACTTAGAAACAAACTGGAGAATGAAAAAGCAGGAAAATTGGGTTTTTTAAACAAAGCCTTGAATTCCAAGTCCTTAAGTCTTTTGAAAAAATTATTATTAATTTTTCATATCTTCTAAAGTATATGTCTATTTTTCTTTTCAATATTTCTACTTACTTAAAAGTAACCAAGGCAGTTCCAAATTAATTTTTCCCATTGACTTTTGATATTAGGTATTAATAAAATTAGAAATGAAAATGGAGGCGACTCTAAAATGCCATTAATTGTTATATTTTTTAACTTTAATCTTTTGAGAAAAACCTTAAACATTTAGGTCATATATTTAAAATAAATTGTGTTAACCAATGTATATATGCATATTTTTATGATACATTTATTTCAAAAGATTGTAGATCTTATACATTTTACATTTACACATCTAAAGAGATTATTTTTAAAAAAATAGGGCATATCTTATATGCTGACAAATACTATCTATTGCAAAAAGAAAAAAAAATGTTTTTTCAAACATTTTTATGCAATTTAAAATTTAATTTCTTTATATTTATTAGTTTCCATATTGTACTTGCATTTAAAGTTTAAAAAAACATCAAGTGTTCTTGCTAAATTCATATGTTTAATGTGTAAAAATATTAACTTTCCAAAATAATCAATTTAAATTAAAAAAAATCAGATTTAAATTTAAAAAAAATCTGATTTAAATCAAATAAATCCGATTTTTTTTAATCATGATTTTTGCGTACCCTGCTCGCCACTATTTGCATCAACTCTAGCCAGAATGAGTACTCCCATAAAGCATTTTAACATATGAAATTTACAAATTTCTATAATGTATAAAAAAGTAAATTGAGACATTCATTGAAAACACAATTAAAAATGCATTTAGTTTGTGCTACCAATAGGGCAGTTGCAATAGACGTCATGTTGGAGGTCACGCACTACAAATAGGCAGTTCTGATTGGTTTAACTACCCTGACCTCCAATTGAAGTACAATGGTTGATCAGCTAATTGCAACTTCCCTATGGGCATAAATCATCTTAACATTATGAAAAAAAAACACTTTGGAAACACAATTAATCTAAAACTCATTGCGCCTATAATATTGTACAGCATGGCTTAAATTAATTTCAAAAAACACTATGACATAATAAGATAGTTCAATATAAATCAACCATAATCGTCTAAAGTTCGTTCGAGGTGAAAAATGCAATCTCTCTCAGACGTAAATACGTTTTCTACTGTGTAAATCTGCTGTGTTGATCAAAAAGCTGATTTGCTCAATGCATCACGTGACCGTAACATGAACCAATGACATGCATCGTCAAAAACAGCTACATCCGCCGAAAGATCATGCTGTGTTTAAACACAGATCCTGCTCTGAATTTTGATTTGCTAAATGGATCATGTGACCGTAAAATAAACCACTCAAAATCGTCGCTCTAGAAACTACGATTGTTGCCAAACGCCAAGATTTAAATTCAGCCCTATTTTCGCGCCACGTAAGAGAAATATATAGTATATAGATTTGACAGTAGCTAATATATTATATACTGCTATGCAAAAGAAATGAGCGCCAGAAATATTGATTATTACCCTGTTATCGCGATTTATGATCAAATTTCCAGCCATTTGATCGATAAGTTTAGGAGTTACTCTTTTTAAGCTATCTGTGTGAGAATCGATTCTAAATAATCGATACTAGAATTTGTTAATCAATTATTTTTTTAATCGAAGTTGTTTAATACAGTATCGATGTTGATCGATTGTCAATTTTTTCAGAATCGCCCATCACTAAACAGAATCCTGTTTACTATACAATTAGGACCTCCAGAGCACTCAAGCAGCACCATGAATGAAATGCAGGTCCGTCTTTTCCTCATTAGTAAAACCAGCCATCCTTTTTGTACTCCACGGTAGAAATGACGATGTGTGTGAAAAACTAGCACTTTGTGTCTTTAATGACAGCGCGATCTAGTGGTTTACCACTTGCGGTACGCCCATGCATTGTATGTCAAAAATAGCACGTTTAGATTTGCTCTATCACCCCTGTATGTTTTGCAAATGAGTTGTGATTCACCCTCAACGTCTCTGGAGGAAATTTGGTCCAATTTAAGATACAGCACCCTCCCCGCCCCTTCAACTTTCTTGAGCAACTTACTTTGCAATTTCTTTATTTCTTCTTCTAATTTTCATCCATATTACCATCCTAGTTATTCACAGTCTAAGAGGGACTACTTAGACGAGGAGGCCAAATCTTTGGAGCACAGATGTCCTCCCGGACCGTCCTAGTCAGTAACACTATTCCGCATAAATAAAATCAGCAATCATTTGTTAGATATTCTGTAAAAAACAGGGTTCTCTTCACAATCAGAAAGCGCCCTGTGCACTCACTGCTTGAGTTACGACCCTGCATGGTGTTTTGTGCTTATCTAGGCGTGTTCTAAAACCCCTTACAGTTTGGCCCATGAATTCAGGGACACCCTATATGATTTCTTGTTATTTTTAAATCTTTGAAAATCCAAAGTATTTGTAATACATCAAAATATAATTTTTTTAAATCTTTTCAGCATGTATAGTATCGTAAAAATAGATTTTTAACTGCTGCCATTGTAAAATAGCGTCAACAAAAATTAGTTATTTGGTATTAAGATTATTTTGAAAGCTATTCATATAAAAACCATTTCATATATCTAGAACCATCACTGTTTCACAGATAATGTAAAAAAAATTATATTACACATTATTAACGTACTAAGGTGTCTGCAGGTAATATGGCCACCGTAAGGTTAGACATTTTTAAACAGTAGTAATAACTGATTTTTAAAAAAATAATAACAATTGACTAAGAAAGTGGCTCTGTTTAGCACTGGAAAAATATTTTAAAATTTAAGTTAGTCAAAACTTACACCTGTTGCAGTTTGTTAATAAAAATGCTAGTTGATGAAGATAATATTGCCCATATGCAGGTAATATGCCCATAGGTGTCATAAAATGGAAAGGTCTATATTTAACGCAGAAAAAAACACCAAATAATCAAAAAAATTATATTTTGAAAATTTATAAAAATAATAGAAAAATTAATGTAAAGTAAATGTAGACAAAGATTTAAAAAAATTAAAATAAATTTACGAAAAAAAGTATTTTTAATTTGTTTTTTAATGCGTGGAGCAAATGAAAACTTTTGTATCTTCTAACTGGTAAAGCAGATACATTTATCATGCACTTAATTACGATAAACAACACACAATCTCATATCTAAAACTTTTTCGCCCATTTGGCCATATTACCAACAAAAACCAATTTTATAAAAGTGTTCATAATTCTGTCTGCGCACTCCGAAATTGAAATTCGTTTATACAGTTAAAAAGAGCATTAAACCACCTAAAATATTACGTATAACAGTAAATACAAATACTTTGTTTAAATAAGAAAAGTAACAAACTTACCAGACACAAGTTTATAATATGCCAACGCAAGTAACAACGAACCAACAATGACTGCCCTCATGTGCACGTGATCAAAGATTGCATTAAACCCGGTACTAAACTATGTTTTTCTGACTTCCAGCGACTAGATTCAAGCGCTATCCTTTGAATTCCACCTTTTGAATTCCACCAATTAAAATCTTTTGAAATTAATAACATTATTGAGGGTTGGCCATATTACCAGCATTGGCCATATTATCATCAGACACCTTATAAAGATTTTTATTATCTGAAAAATATATAAACTATTGATAATATTTTAGTAGCGCAGCTAGGATATTCAAACGATAGAAAATTCGAATCATTACTGCTCACAAAATGAACAGTTTCTTCTTTTACCTAAAGCTTCTCCTTAAAGAGGAATGCTCCTAAAAAAATCCGATTTAAAGTATCATTTCCTTCGGATTCAGTACAACACTATTTCTTTTCGCGGACGTATACTTCTCTCTAGTAGAATGCTCATCGACAAGTTAGGTCTGCATCAAGCGTAGAAGACTGGGCATCCCATATCTTACAAAGAATTTAAAAAAATCTGAAACCTAAATTTCCATATTTAGTATATTTTGCTCCCTTATTAAATAAAATTAAAATTTCCGCAATATATACATTTCCCACATCGAAAATTTTGTTTTAAAATATTTATATAGATACCAGAAATATACTACTAGTAGTAGTTACGAATATTTTTGATAGGATTTCAGATTCTACACTATGTTATGTATTTTAGCTTATTTTGTTTTTAGAGAAGCGCGATTATGATTGGAAAGAAAAAGACAGTTGCACCGTTGCTATCAAACTGCAAGTTTTACATTATGCTAAAGAAAACAGCAACAGAGCCAAAGTTTTAAAATTCCATGCTGGTAAGTTTTGCATAAGATTATGGAAGAAGGAAAAGGGAGGAAAAAATTATATTCTAGAAGCGGTGATTCCGTGACTTAGAGCAAACATGCAGAGTTTCATACAGTTGTCGGATATATTCCGCGTGTGATGCGCAACCCGATTTTTAGCCCTAAAATTTTAGAAAAAAAAGTTTGCATAATATACGAGTAAATACGGTAACAGCCGGTCTTATTTCCGGGGAAACACGATAATAAAATGTATGCTCAATGAAAGGGTTGGTTGGTTGGTTGATTCTATGACGGCCGATTATCTGCACGAGGGATATAGGCCTAAGGGGGAGTGCCCTCCTTGGGGGGGGAGTCTTTCTAAGGGATCCTAACCCGTATTTACGGGAAGGTTCGAAGAAAACCACGGCAAACTCCGAACGGTTAGGTCAACGAGCGCGACAGGCTCAACGAAAGAGAATTACGTACAATGAAATAAGTTATTTATGGCCGCAAACGCATCTTCGTTAACGATATTCAAATATTACTGTTACAAATAATTGACAAAAAAGAAAAAAAAAAATATATATATATATATATATATATATTCTAATAATATTATAAATCTGATTGTGTGCAAATGTTAGGCTGAAGCCAGCGTCAAAATGAAGCATTTAATTATCCTGTATCTTTGCATATAAGTTGATTATAACCCTCAAATGAATATAGGCTGGTTTTCGTTTATTTTATTTCAATATATTTCTTAAAAATTAAAATTTTCATTATTTTCATACAGAATAAATGGACATTTTTTCGTATATTTTACAATGGTTGGTTGGTTTGGTTGGTTTGGCCCAAATGGCCCGGTTTTGCAGCTTTTTTTAAAATGGTTAAATTTATTTTACCGTTGCTAATACTTTATCGTTGCCAATATAAAATAAAACCCCTGAGTAATAATTTTTAATCAACAATTTATTTTCAAGTGAAAATTTTCCACGTGAAAAATGAAAAGGAAATGAATTATTTAAGAATTAAACAGAATATGAAATGATGTCATATTAGAAATAAAACGTGCGTTTTCAAATATTTGATAATAATACAAAGTGCATAAATACGAGTAAGTATGGAAAGCATGCGAATATGATGTCATATATAGAAAAATAAAACAGATTTGTTTTGATGTTGAAATAAAATGATCTTGGGTTATCAAATTATTTGTGATTAATTTCTTTTTTTTTTCTTTTTCTTTTTCACATGAAAGGAATTATTTTAAATGTACGTAATATATGTATTTTAAATGTATGTGTTGTAAATTAAAGTTCTGTGTTTTAAATGAAATGAGTGAAAGATTTATATTTTTAAATGAATTCAATACGAATGATGGGATAGGTTGGCGATTTATCGTCTGCACACGGCTAACATAAAGATAGCATATTTTTAATTTAAATTATAAAAAGTTAAAAAAAAAAATGGATGGCAAATGTCAATGATATGCATCGCAAAATTATCCGTATCGAAAATCAGAAAATCTTAATAAAAATAACTATATTTTTTTAAAGAAAGTTGCTTTTCTCATAAAAGCTAAAGATTTAATATGATTGTGTCGAAGTAACAGCATTTTTCCTCTATCATTTTCCCACAATCGAAAACACTAAATCGTCGTCGTTTCGAACCGGAATTTAATTTTACATTTCTTTTAGTTTTAAAATAGGAAAAACTTTGTTTTTTTTTTTAAATATAGCTTTTTTTTAAAGTTGTTTCATAATAGATTTTTGTAAAGTCTTGCAGGATAAGAAAAATTGCATAGATTTTAAAGCAATGTTTAAGTAAAATTACAATATTTTTTAAACTTAAAAAACAACAATGTTATCGAAAAGAAAATCAATTTTACCAACAAATTCGCGTAATGCAAAAGCAAAGAAGAAATAAAAAAGTAATGAATCTTTTCTTCCAGCCGAATTGTGTAAACTTGAACAAGCCGATCGTGCAAATTCATAACATTATAAACGTGAAAGCGCGTTCTATACAGTAGAATTTTTTTTACATATAGGTAGAACATTTGTGAGAATAGGAAGGTTAGGGGTCTGTAATTATGTCCATAGTCAATTTGATTTGATTTTTTTTTTATCAAGTGAAATTTGGCGCAAAATTAAATACATTGTTGTAACCAGATTTGTTTTTTGCTTGGTAAACACTTAATGATATTTTAGATGATCATTTCCCCGCTCACCTTTGATGCCAACTATGACTGTAAAACATATTAAAAAATATTAGCCGATAATTTTCTAATTTTCTTATTGCTTCATGATGTAAATAGACTTCCTGGTTCATACTTTAAACCTGAATCGGTCATGCCATTGCCGTTCAATTTTTATTCCTAATCCTAACCCTAATCGAATCCTATCCTAATCCTGATAATAACTTTAAAGAATATTCTTTGACACGAATATGTAAATGAAATCAATATCCATAAATGGAATGAATGGAAAATAGAATAAATAGAAATGGCAAAATAAAATAACAAGAAAGTACATTTATTCGACACCTAACCCTAGAGAAAGCGTAAAAAATTTCAAGCGCATGAAATAAATCAAAATAATCCTATATATACTAACAAAAATATGTAAATTTAGATTATCAGATTTGTGTCGTCGGTATTTATTTGCTTATAGTGTTCTTGACACGATAGAGAAAATATCGAGGTTAAATTGGGCAGAATTTAAAGTACTTTCTAGCAACCTTTATTTACATTTTAGAATCGCATCAGATTGTTATATCTTTGTGAAATATCTATCAATTTATAAAATCCACAAGCAGTTTGTTCACTATTTACACCACTTAGCGTGAAGCACTTAATTTAATATATACATAAACAAGATAATGTAGTAAGAAATATATAACATATGTCTATGCAAATAAACAATATAATAATACCCATTTAGCAATGCACACATATACAAATTGTACACCAAATATCACCTAAAATGCATTGTTGTATAGAAGAATTCTGCCAGTGTTGTTTTTCGTTTTACGAAGAGGAATTCCTCAATTTTCACGATTTTACTTGGTCCTCCTTTTTGCATTAGTTGCAGTTTCATTTTCGCGATTGTATATATTATTGGGCATGAAATTTCACTTTTTTAAGACTGGGTTATGTCAAGGCCCCTATAGCAAAGAAATACCGTATGGTCTCCTATAAAATGTGATAAAGCTTTGGTTAATTATATATGTTGTTAATTATCAAGTGAAATGTTTTACTAAGTTAATGCATTTATTCTTTTTTTAATGTTACGTGAACGAAGTCACGGGTAACAGCTAGTATATATATATATATATATATATATATATATATATATATATATATATATATATATATATATATATATCAAGAATTTTATTAAAACAATTTGCAGCAAATTGTGCCACCAACTAAAATAAATAATTTTTTTTAACTAAAAAGAAAAAAAATATATAAATATGAGTGTACAAGTATTCTAATTCCCAGCAACTACGAAAATACTACTTCACTAAATATTAAAATAATAATAATAATTAAATTAAATTAAATAAGGAAAGATTCTACTCCACTTTTCAAACACTGATGTGCGTGTCCAGATAATAAAAAACAAACATTCCGTAAGGCATGGTGACGTCACGGCGACGTCACTGTGAAGTCCCACTGTGACTTTGTGACCGTCGCACAGTGGGTCAATCCTTAAGAAAATGCGAACATAGGGCCAAAAAATAATCATTAAATAATTAAATTTTTTCAATGAAATATTTTAAAAGAATAACTACAAAATACGAATATATGTTTATCTTTTAAATTATACAAAATTATATCTTATTTGTATAGTTCGGAATATACATCTTTCAGCAGAGGAATTTTTCTGCGAATTTTAGTGATTTTTAAATGTGCTCTGAAATGAAACCTAGGTAACCACTAATAATAACTCGTTTAAAATATCGTTATTACTTTCCTAAAACACAGTTTAAACCACTACTGATTGCATTTTGATTGAATTTTATGTATCATTTTACATTATGAACAGCCCCTATAAAATTCACGGTATCATAAACTTAAAAATTGTGTAACTTAAATTGCATGAAGTTGCGTGAAATTTCAAACACATCTTTGTGTTCCTAAAAGCCTGTATTTTAATGTGGTATAGGGCAATATTTGCGCAAACCTGCGCATTTTTGAAATAAATGGATTTGAAACACTCTAAGTGGCTATCGCATAATTTTCCATTAACGGAAAGCATAGTAAATTGTCTGTAGACAAAAATATTTTTTAATAAATATTATACTGTAAGAATTTTCTAAGATGAAATAATGTAAAAAAATAATTTAAAATTAAACTATAAAATTAAATTCAATATATACGTATCTTGTGTTAGATAAATATTTACATGAAAATGCTGAAAAGAGCAAAAACTCTCAGAGGGTTAAATCTACTCTAATAAATGGATGCATAATGTGTGAGTGCTAAAGTGTTATTTAAAGTAAAAGTTCTAATGCTTCTGGAAATTTTTTGTTCCTTTGAACGTTTCTTACTTTGCGTCTAATACTGGAAATCAACGGGTCAGATGTTATAAGTAAATGGTGCAACAAGTCTTTGTTACATGCTCTTCGACTTATTTTTCTCGTATGGGGGCTCCCGTTACCTCCGAAACTCTTTATTTCGAGCTTTGCCAGCTTCTTCCGATAATTGGCCAATTGGAACAGCAAAATTTGTAATTATATTTTTTCCATGAATTAATAACTTATGAATAGAAGCTGGCATACAATACCACCCGTACTTCGAAACACATTCTTTAGCTGTTTCCAGTGCAAATTCGCCAAATTTTTCGGCATTAATTGGTTTGTCACAGGAGATAACTTGCATTATAATTGCAAAACGTTTAATAAGTTCTTTATCCAATCCAGTGATCTCAGCTGTCTTTTCAAACTCAGCAAAAAATGTCCTTGCAGTGTTTCCATCGTGTGTCAAACCACTCCCCTGTTTAACAACATCAATTAGCAAACCTAATTCTTTTCTGAATTCGCATTGAATTTTTCTCTTTGATTCTTCTTTTTGCTTCTTTTGGTCCTCAGTTCTAGCACTTAAAGCTTTAAATGATAAATTGTAAGAAATATGAAGCAAATATTCCATAGACCGTATCTTTACATGGAGACTAGATACACCAAAGCTGTATGAGGAAACGTTTACACTTCTTTTAACAATTTTATCAATGTTATTCATTTCCGAAGGCTTTCACCACAAATATGACATGTTGAACAGGAGGATGTATTTGAAATTGCCGTAATAATTTTTCCATCAATCATTGTTAAATTCATTTCGTGATCAATGGTTATATTTTTATGTGCTATATCAAAAGATCCTTAAAACCCTCAGATGCTAATTTTTCTTCTGCTGCAATGCAAAAGAGCTTCTCCAGAAGTATCCTCTCTTAAACGTTGAGTTAGTTTTCTTTTATGAGTTTCGGTTACATCTGAAAAAGATTTCCGAGATGTTGATTTCTGCGAATTTTCAACTTCAGATGGTTTAAATTCATTACCAACTTTAAAGGAACACAAAAGTCAAGAATCGTTTTTAGTATTGAACCGATCTAATTTTCGTTGAGATTTCTGCCATTGAACTTTTACAGCTACACAAAACTTACGTAAACGCTTCTTTAAATTTTCTTCATCAATTTCTGAAGCACTTAGCCCACAGTAGAACAGCACTTACAAAACTAAGAATTGATTTCTCATAACTAAAACCATTATTTAAATTATTTAGATACAGAAACAAATCTCTGTTTGTTGTCATCTTTCAAAAGAATATTAAAAAAAAAAGCAAAATGAAATAATCTTGCTTCAAATAAAAAAGAAATATACTAAAATTAATATCACTACAAAATAATTTTATAACATTATTATTATTATATTATTATGATTATTATTATAATCCCGATGTTAAAAAATACGCACTGAAATAGGCTCTAAAATGTTGCAGAAGAATGTTCCGGTTTTGTAGAACGATTTTGAAAAGTTATCTAAACATTACATATTTTGCCAATTAAAAATTAAACAAATGTTTTGAATATTTTGTAAAAATACAATCAATGTCATCAATCAATGTCTGAATGTCATTAGGATATAAGTAAAAACATGATAGGTAGTAAAATTATCGTCTGTTAAGCTTTCTCTTTTACTTTGATTTTCAAATTTAATTTAGTTATCCAGTATGCCTCTAAAAGGCCTGTTTTAAACAAAAAAAAGATTAAATTGCTCATAAAAACCATGCAAATCTATTGAATATAATTTATTTTACTTATTTAAACCTAAATATAACAAAAAAAATCTTATATATAGGCTTATACTATTGTGATAATCCTATGTTCGACATCTCCTATACTTTGATCCACTGTGCGTCGTCGTGACGTCGATATGACCTAAATGTGAAGTCGTTATGGCCGTTTTCAAGGCTTTCTGTGACCTCACAATGTGACTACTTTGTGAAGTCACTGTGCGACTTCAATGTGAAAAATGTGACGAATCTGCATCGGATAGGGTGACCAGATTTTACCCGAATCCTATCCGGATTGTTCAGATCAACATTTTTTTATGCTACAAGTTTGTGACGACACTGCACCGGGTCGGGTGACCAGATTTTACCCGAATCCAATCCAGAAAGTTCGGATCGATCTTTTTGGATTTGTTTGGCTACAGAATAGATTTGGATTAGTGGTCGGGTGACCTGATTTTCGTGAACCCGATCTGACCCGAGTCGGGTATAATGTTTTTACTGTAAGTCTTGTTCGGAATAGAATCTTGCAGACGACCAAGTAACCAGATTTTATCAGAAATTGTGTTACGACACAATTTCTGTTGTCGGGTCGGATCTAGGGTCATGCAGGAATCCGGTAACATACTTCTTGAACATGATTAAATGTCTACTTGAACATGAATGATGGTTGAATGAAATTATATTCCGATTCAACACGTATACTTACCTTAACCCAACAACAACAACAAAAATCTGTAGGCCCACAACCCGACCGAACCTTATAAATGATTTCGCATAGATTCGGATAACAAGGTTTTACCAAATCCGAACAAGATCGACGATAAGGATTGGATCGTCAATAATTTTTATTGATGCAACTCGTATTCAAATTAAAACTTTGCATCTGATTGGGAAACCGGCTAATGTAGCCGTTAAGCAAGAAAATTATAAATGTAAAAAAAGGATACTAATATAAAAATAATAGATTAAATATTAAATATTATAATAAAAGTAAATATTTCAATAATATGAAATTATATTGTGCAAATAACAACTCTTTAAATGAATTTCTACTTCCATTTGTTTTATGTAACCACCAAAAATATTGACAATAATTAAAACTATGCTATTTTGCTGTTAAGTATTGAAGTCTTTAAATGTGTATACTTTTGACAATAGGTATTCAGCTGTAAGTACACAAAATATCAAGTCTCTAACTTATACAGTTTCTGAGAACTGACTCTGTGACGGACAGACAGAGAAGCGAGACGAATACGGTTTTGTGAGATGAGCGAAACCCTAAAAATATAATCAGTTTGACCCTAAGCACAACAGAAATAAATAATTGTAAGAATTATTATATAAATTGTTACTGCATTGCATTTTAATTTTCGATTTAAATGCACATTTAAAATAAAACTTTTTAACAGATCATATATTTAAAATAAATTATTTTTAATTCCTACTACTTTGATATTTTTAAATAATTGTTTTTTTAACATTTCTTATATGCTACACAAGGCAGTGCATGAATTTTAGATACAAATTATATTAAATTTAAAGTAATTTTTAACTGTCATATATAGTAAAAAGGGGTGTAATCTAACGCTTCTTCATATGATGTTATTTGTTTTAAAAATTTTTAAATGACAAAGTAAATTTCATGCACAGTTTTATCAAATACATAATAAAAAATATGTACAGAAAATTATAAAGCTCAACCTTAAATGAAAAAAAAAAAAAAAAAAAATTTAAATATGAAAAAAATGGAAAAAAATAGTATCGATAAAAAGCTATTTACAGATATATTTTGTGAAAAAGAACCCCTTAAACAGGTCTCCCACTGGTTCGTTTTTTTTTTCAATACCAGTATCTGTGCTAGGTTTTTACAACATTTGCAGAAGAAATTACGTTCCGTGTCGATGTCTACAAAATTTATAAGAAATATCTAAAACGAAGATTATTTTTTAAAAAGGCGGTATTCAAAAATGAGCAGAGTAGGAGGCTTGCTTGATCTACAATTCTGTACATAATTAAACATATAGCAATATTAAAGCGGTAGATTTTACATTTAAACCACGTTCAAAAATTATATATTATATAATTTGAGTTCATAATTTAAAAAACTGATACTTTGCCCTTTATTTATTTATTTATTTATTTATTTATATATATATATATATATATATATTGGGGGGGGGGGGGGGTTTCCTTTCTCTCCTTTAAGCATTGAAATTTACAAAAATACCTTTTACCAAATATTTCAATATTTCTAAACAATATCTTATATTTTTAATAAGAGAAAAGAAAAAAATTAACCTTCAAAATAAGATATGCTTTAAATCTTGTCTCTATTTTAAATACTATATGTGTTTTAATTACGTTTACTCCAGTATTTGACTGGTATTACTTTATCTATAAATGATAACTATAAAAAATAAAAACAATCTTTTGCTAATTTAAAAAAAAACTTAATTTATTTAAAAAATTATATATATATTTATGAAACTGTTATCTTTTTTAAATAATAAGTTTTGCAATAGATTATTTTTTAGAAACACCGATCATTTTTTGTTGATAACGCACTGCGCCGCAGCCACTCTATTTAGCATCTGATGTGAAGAAATTGTACAATTTTCTATTGAATTACGATTCATCGATAGTAATATATGATGACGCCGATGACATGATAGCTATCTGGCTTGATGTCAGATTCCGGGTCAAGAACCACAGTAACATTTGCTGTGATTCTGATACCATAATACATAGTATACCGGAGTACAATCAGATTTGAGATCTACTGTATAAGTTTTAGAATGCAGTTTAGTGAACATTACTGATATTTTGCATTTTTTTAACAATACAGATAATTTATATGATACAATTAAAAAATAATAAATCTAATAATAATATCAAATAGTTAACATTTAATTAATATTTAAATTCTTACTAGTATACATAACAACAAAAAAATTTCAAGCTTTGCTGTTAATGTTCTTTCTACACTTTAATTATGTAGATTGAAAAAATAATATTTTTACATACCTTTTTTTAGCAGATGTAATTCGTTATGGCATCATGGAAGTAATCCGAGTAATACAAGTGTTTTTCAAGTACAAAAACGTTACAAATGCATTGACGAATACATATTATAACCGCCAACGCTATTGTAAGTATTTTCAGACTTATATTTTAATCTGAATTCTTAAATCCGATAAAACGACAGTTTTTTCTAGAGAACATTTTTTGTCTGTTCCGTTCCAACAATTAAACGTCGTCTTTTACTGTTTAATGGTCTGCATTAGCACTCAAAAAAAAAAAAAAAAAAAAAAAAAAAGAACATGAAACGAAACGGGAATATATATCCTTGCAACTCTTTGACTTAATAAATAAACCATTCGAATGAAACCACTTTTCGAAATATCTTCACCGCAGACGATAAGTTGGAAGAGTTCATTTTACAAATATTGAGCAGATGGTCAATTTTCTTAGCAATCATTAAAAAAAAAATGCTTTCAACTTCCTGTTTAACTGTTTAACAGATGTACAATACACTGAAATAATTCCATTTCTTTTATTTTATTTTATGTCAGATTTACTAAATGTAATTTTTAAATTAAATAATGGCTAGAGAATTGACTTTATTTTTTGAAATAAGGCTTGAATAGCTAAAAAAATTATACGGAAATTTCTGGAGATAAAATGAAATAGTTTTATACTTCTAAGAGGAGCAAATTACTTATTTTATACGTTTATGATATTCATAACCTACTTTATCCATAAAGGTACACAACAATTTAAATAAAGCACTAGCATACAAAAAAGAAACTTTAATTTTCTCAGTATATCCCATTATCTGTATTTACATTTTGACCACAATGGGGCTTCACATTTTAATGGCACTTCGCAATGAACAAGCACCTCCCTCCACTATATTATTTTTCTGTCTTTATCAATAGTACAAGTAATTTATAATTCATAAAATTGTTTAAAGTTGTTTTAACACAAGTTATTAATTTTTCATAGAAAATAAAACTTTTTTTTTTATTAAAAAATAAATTATAAAATTAAGAACGTTTTCTAGTTTTCATATCTAATTATCTTTGTATGATAATCGACAATTACATAGATACAAAAAAATATATATATTTGCAGATCATTTTTTTAGCTAGATAAAGGAATAAGTGACTATAAATTAATTTACAAGGGGCAACAAAAATTACTAAGGTCAATTGGCTCTCAAATGTATCAAATGAAGAAAGATGGCACTAAGTAAAATGTTTCTTCTCATTTTCAAATATTTTTAAAATTCACATTTTTGTCACAGTGTGAGTTCACGATATGGTAGTATATTTTAGTAAAAGTTGTAACGTAACATGCGTGACTTGCAATGACGTCACTGTAACGTCACAAAAATTTAAAAATTGACCAGAAAAGTATTTTTGACGATGAATAACATGTTTTGAAATAGTCCTGTATGTTTTTTAGAGTTTTTAAAGAAGTTCACACTTAAGTCACAATGTGACCTCTCTGAATGGTGGCATTTTGGTCACAGATGTGCCGTGACAATTGTGACTCGCAGTGACGTCACTGTGACCATGCATGCTATGCGGGATCATGCATCAGGTATACATTGTGAAACATTTTCCAATCGTGACTGAATATTATTAAGAAATTTTATATCTAAATAAACAATTTAGTAAATATATAGCTCAGTAAAAATCCATTTTCCGCAATTGCTGTCCATATCCGGTAATTAATGCAAATTCTTTCGTGCACTCCTGTATATGATCTATTACATCTGTAATTTTATAAACACCACGTAATAGACAAAAATTAGATAAGTTTTAAAAATGCATACCTCGCCGGAAAGCACACTTTCAGCAATTATCGATCATGGTCAGTCCCGTAACCGAATTCTCTTGTGCGTCTCTGTAAATGAACGATAAATACTACGCACCCCATAATATATAGACTAGCTGTTTAGCCCGTTCTAAGCATGGGAGTTCATGAATTTAATTCTAAAACCAAAATTAAAAATAAAAATGACAACAAACAACTTTAAAATATCTAAATGAGAATTCCCTATTAAAGTGTTGAGTTGTTCAACTATTCGATTTAGAAAAATATTTTTCTACTTCAGTGCATTCTTTTTAATGAAATTTAATTTATATGTTGCTATGCAGCAGACGATAAAACGATATCTTTGGAATAAGGTAGAGATGGGCATTATTTAACGTATTCGGATAAATAACAATGTTATTGTCTTTTAGTTCATTATTGAGTATTGGTTAACGGAAAGTCCCTGTTAAATTTGGAATGCATTACTCGCAAACTATTTTTTTTTTTAAAGGCAAATAAGTACAATAGTTTTTAATATTAAAATTATAATAAAAATGAAGTTTCCGAAATTTGTTTTCCATATAAAAAAAAAAAAGAGTCATATTTTAACTGCTTATTATGACACGCTAAAAGAAAGAAAAAAAAAACAGAATCAATAACAATCGAAACCAATCAAAAATCTCTATTCATGTCTTTTCAAGCCTTCAGTTAGCTTGCGAAGAAATGATTCAGAATCAGTAAAGCTTAAAAACTGGGAAACAATATCGTAATCAACCAATCACAGTTCAATTCGCATCCAAATATCATCCAGTCGTCTGTCATTCGTTGAAAAATAACACATTCTTTCACTACAGCTGTTAAATAATTTCCAATACCATTTAAGCCTCACAGTTATTTATTTCATTGCAAAATTATCACTAGTAAATCTGCAGATCAGGAGCCTCAACGTCAGCTCTGAAAGATATTGTTTTTTAATCTCTCTTTTCATATTATTTAGCGTCTTACAATTCGCAATTTAATATCTTTTATGTTACATACATATTTATAGGCATATAAAATACATCAGAGGTTTCAGAAAATAGAAGCGTTAAATTAAACACGATTTATGCAATGATATTCTGAAATTCTTATGAACTTCTTATTCTTGTAATTTTTTAGATATAAAAATACATTTCTTATTTTGATATTCTTTGAAATATGGTTGCTAAGCAACTGAAAAAATAAAGAGGAAAGAAAAAGAAATGCATTTTAAAATTTGTAAAAAATAGGAAAATAAAATGTTTTATGTTTCCCGAACAGTTGCAAAAAATTTCTCAATAATTTAAACAATTAATTTCTAAATTCTGATAAATGTATCGGCAAATTTTCAAAGCTATTGCATATATTTAAGACCTCCATATCGAAACTTTAGTATCCGTAATTTTACGTTTGAATCCATTATTAAAATATGCGATTTTCATTTCAATTAAAAATGAAATTTGAAAATCGTCTCCATTCCCATAGGAAAACATTATGACCTAAAAAGAAATGTGCTATATTTTTTGAACGAATGAACCAAATGTAACTGAAAACTATACAGCTAATTCCGGGTACCTCACCAACACAGCCACCAAAAATCAACTTAATAGGACGATTTTTACGGCAGTTATCGCGAAACAGACAGACAAACAGACTGAAACCAAAAACATTTCGCGTATCCACAGTGAGCCTTCACTGACGTTTCGGCAACTAGTAAATCTACAGATCAGGAGCCTCAACGTCAGCTATATGAAAGTCAATGTTTTTTAATCTCATTTCTCATAATATTTAACATCTTATAATACGCAAATTAAATTTTTTAAATTATTACATGTATATTTATACGCATATAAAATAATTCGAAGGTTTCAGAAATTAGGAACATTAAATTAAACACGGTTTATGCAATAATATTCTGACATTCTTATGAACTTCTTATTTTATTTTTTAGGTAAAAAAATACATTTCTTCAGGGGGCTCTGCCCCCCTGAACCCCCCGTAATCTTATTAAATTTATATTCGTGGTTTCCTATTGTTTGTGTGAATGATTCTAGTACATATTGGATTTCGTTCTACACATTGGTTTTATTATGAAAAGCAAAAATTTCGAAAATAATTTCATGTAATACCTAAATAGCAATATTTACTTACCTTCCAACCACGAAGCACTCGCATCTGATAGATAAGTTGAATAATATCTCGTGTACAAAATCAACTTATGGAAATGTAAACTGAATCTACTATATATTCACTTATCTATTTCAGAAATCTAGTATTATTACAATTTTTGTTTCGGAAAAACAGTTTTGATGGCCATTGTACAATATTTATTTGACCTTAGTACATCCTGATTTAATTCGATGGTAATAGCATACTAAAATCTCCCCAAAATAGGCTTATTTGGAAACTTTTAAACCTGAAAACTTTTATTGTGTAATCCTTCATAATCGTGCCCACTGCCAATTCACTAAATAGCAATCTTGATTTGGCGCTATAAAGTATTTTTTGTGATAACTTTTTATGATCTCAGTTACCAATAATTGTGCTATTTCAGGCTGTATGGATTCGTTTTACTACGCTAATTTCTTTAGATTAACTACCTCGTTGTATGAGATATTACATTATATTTTTAAAATAATACTAATTTTCAACCACGAAAAATCCGCATCTCTTCCAGAAAATTAATAATATCTCATATAAAAATGTTTCGGCTATCATTCTATAGTAGTTAAAAGGTAACTTGTACTAAAATAAATTCTCATTTATTTCAATAAAATATAAAATCACCCAATAATATTTTATTTTGCGAATAAAATATTGTAGCAAAATCGTCTGAGTTACTTGAATTTTATCATTTTGATATTCTTTAAACATGGTTGCTATTTTACGGTTAAATTGAAAAGGAAAATAAAAATGAATGCATTTTAATATTTGCAAAAAATGATAAAATAAAAGTATTATATTATTAGAACAGATGTATAAAATTGCACCAAAAATTATACACCTAATTTAAAAAATCTGACGAATGTATAAACAAAATTTCAAATTAATTTGAATAATTTAACACCTGACTTGATAAATTTTAGCCTTCATAACTTACCGTTTAAATACATTAATCAAATGCGACATTTTATTTTCAACGACTGAAAAATTTCAAAATCGTCTGAAATCCCATAGGAAAGCATTATGATCAAAAAAGAAATGTTCTATATTTTCCGAACGAATGAACCAAATGTAACTAAAAACTATACAGCTAATTCCGGGTATCTCACCAACATACCTACCAAAAATCAAACTAATCGGATCATTTTTACGGCAGTTATCGCGGAACAGACAGACAGACAAACAGACAGACAGACAGACAAACAGACAGACAGACAGACAGACAGAAACCAAAAACTTTTCGGGTCTCCACAGTGAGCCTCAACTGACGTTTCGGCAATTACTGTTGAGTCTAATACTTACTGCAGCTGCTGTCGTAGTAATTTAACCCCTTCGGCCCTGACGTCCTACTAATAGGACATATCTTTTATTGAGTATTGTTTTGTCTTAAACACTATTTTTACTAGTAAATCTACAGATCAGGAGCCTCAACGTCAGCTATATGAAAGTCAATGTTTTTTAATCTCATTTCTCATAATATTTAACATCTTATAATACGCAAATTAAATTTTTAAATTATTACATGTATATTTATACGTATATAAAATAATTCGAAGGTTTCAGAAATTAGGAACATTAAATTAAACACGGTTTATGCAATAATATTCTGACATTCTTATGAACTTCTTATTTTATTTTATAGGTAAAAAAATACATTTCTTCAGGGGGGCTCTGACCCCCTGAACCCCACGTAATCTTATTAAATTTATATTCGTGGTTTCCTATTGTTTGTGTGAATGATTCTAGTACATATTGGATTTCGTTCTACACATTGGTTTTATTATGAAAAGCAAAAATTTCGAAAATAATTTCATGTAATACCTAAATAGCAATATTTACTTACCTTCCAACCACGAAGCACTCGCATCCGATAGATAAGTTGAACAATATCTCGTGTACAAAATCAACTTATGGAAATGTAAACTGAATCTACTATATATTCACTTATCTATTTCAGAAATCTAGTATTATTACAATTTTTGTTTCGGAAAAACAGTTTTGATGGCCACTGTACAATATTTATTTGACCTTAGTACATCCTGATTTAATTCGATGGCAATAGCATACTAAAATCTCCCCAAAATAGGCTTATTTGGAAACTTTTAAACCTGAAAACTTTTATTGTGTAATCCTTCATAATCGTGCCCACTGCCAATTCACTAAATAGCAATCTTGATTTGGCGCTATAAAGTATTTTTTGTGTTAACTTTTTATGATCTCAGTTACCAATAATTGTGCTATTTCAGGCTGTATGGATTCGTTTTACTACGCTAATTTCTTTAGCTTAACTACCTCGTTGTTTGAGATATTACATTATATTTTTAAAATAATACTAATTTTCAACCACGAAAAATCCGCATCTCTTCCAGAAAATTAATAATATCTCATATAAAAATGTTTCGGCTATCATTCTATAGTAGTTAAAAGGTAACTTGTACCAAAATAAATTCTCATTTATTTCAATAAAATATAAAATCACCCAATAATATTTTATTTTGCGAATAAAATATTGTAGCAAAATCGTCTGAGTTACTTGAATTTTATCATTTTGATATTCTTTAAACATGGTTGCTAGGTTACGGTTAAATTGAAAAGGAAAATAAAAATGAATGCATTTTAATATTTGCAAAAAATGATAAAATAAAAGTATTATATTATTAGAACAGATGTATAAAATTGCACCAAAAATTATACACCTAATTTAAAAAATCTGACGAATGTATAAACAAAATTTCAAATTAATTTGAATAATTTAACACCTGACTTGATAAATTTTAGCCTTCATAACTTACCGTTTAAATACATTAATCAAATGCGACATTTTATTTTCAACGACTCAAAAATTTCAAAATCGTCTGAAATCCCATAGGAAAGCATTATGATCAAAAAAGAAATGTTCTATATTTTCCGAACGAATGAACCAAATGTAACTAAAAACTATACAGCTAATTCCGGGTATCTCACCAATATACCTACCAAAAATCAAACTAATCAGATCATTTTTACGGCAGTTATCGCGGAACAGACAGACAGACAAACAGACAGACAGACAAACAGACAGACAGACAGACAGACAGAAACCAAAAACTTTTCGGGTCTCCACAGTGAGCCTCAACTGACGTTTCGGCAATTAATTCCAGCACCTAATAGTGATAGTATGAATCTCTACATTTCCTATTATGACTTCACTTACGTTTAGCATTTAGTAATAATAATAATAGTGATAATTTTCATAATTATTGGCAAGCCGTTGGCATTTCTTTTAATTAAAACATACGTTTCACTCTTTAAATTAAAATTTGGGAATCCTTTTCCGAATTGGTCATTTGTGATAAAAGATAAAAAATATTACTAAATTTTTATGCTTGTTTAATTTAGTTGTAATGTGACATTTTCCAAACGTCTTCAAAAATTCTTCCTTAGACTATTGTTATATGAAAAACACGCAAAATAACTACATTTGTGAGGTTTTGGTAAAGAACGCATTCGTTAACTTTCATTAAACCCTAATTTCTGTGATTCCGATAGCTATTTTTAGGTGCGTTCGTAATTATATAAATACGTAGCACCTATTGTCGTCGCTTGGTCCGTCCGTCTGCCCGTCCGTCCGTCCGTCTGTCTGTCCGTCCGTCCGTCCGCATATAAGAACGCAAAAACTACCCAACCGAATGGTTTGCAATTTAAAATATATTATCTTTGCAAAATTTTGTCGAGACATTTCAAATTTTATTAAAATCGAATCAAAACTTTAGGAGATATTAATAAAAATATTTATTAAGAAATTTGAATTTTTTTTTTAAATCGGTGCTTTTTTGTTTTAGGAGCTTCCGAAGTTGAATCGTCAAGCGACCGAGATACTTACTTTATTGCAGAAATTAATCTGCAGACGATATAATTCATTTCACAGAATTAAAAATCAGAAAAGATCTGAATATTTATATAACTAGCTATAGTACGAACGCACCTCATTTGTCACGTTTGACGTACAATTTCCAACTTGTTAATTTTGTTAGCATAACAGTAATTTTTTCCCAAAATTGAAAATAAAATCAGGGCCGAAGGGGTTAACGTAAACAATTGTAGTCTGTTATGCAGATTCATAGAATAATTTTAGACAATGAGGTTTTTTTGAACTGAAAAGTAAAGCAAGTTTTTTAATGAAAGATATTGGGAGATGGGAACTTAAAAATAATTTCGATTCATCGCATTTCTGTAAAACTTAGTGCGGCAGCCATTTTTTACCACATGGCTGTTTCTTTGGATTTTAATGTTTAAAAGGGATGTTTCTCAGGGACTTTTTTTTTAATCAATATTCTGACGCTAGATTTGTTTTTCTTTTTAAGCGGTGGGGCATGTGTTTTTATTTATTTATTTATTACTTTCTCATTTCTGTGTTTTTAGAAAACAATAGCTGGAAAGCATATATATTTCTGTGATTCCATTTTACAGTAAAATAAAAGAAAGACAATAGCATCGCATTATTTGTGTGGGCACTCAATTTTAACACAATTGTAACTAATTTGAAAAACGTAAAAAAAATGTATTTGGATAAATTGTTTGCGATTAAAAGTGTATAAATAATATTGCCATGTTCTTCTGGGATTCACTTTGGATATGCATTAAAGTCGTGGATCAATTTTCATTTTTTCTTCCAAATTATGTTATTAAAACGGTGTTTATACAGCGTGTCTTTTCTTATTATTTTTCCAAAAGCCAATTTCTAAACCGTTAGATTTAGAGGTACAGTTCCTATTGCAAAAATTGTTTAAATTTATTTTGCATCATATAAAAATCCATTTACGTTAAAATAGGTGTTTATATATATTTACATTATTATATATACTTTTTAAATAGTTAAGAAATTAAAAATGTTTTGCAATGTCTGGGTCTTATAAATTTCTCCATGTTCTAACATGTAAGAAAGTAAAAATTTATTCTTCTATGACCAAAACTTACTGAGTTATGATACATGAAATTTAATGCATTTTCAGCGTTTTTGTCATCAAAAATGGAAAAATGTACTATTAGTATTGCATTAATAAATTACAATGATAAACAGCATTTTATTAAAAGTGTATAAATAATATTTTCATGTTCTTGCGGAGTTCGCTATGGATATAAGGTGGACAGATATGGCCGCAATATAGCCGGGAGCCAAATTTCATTCTTTTACAAATCATGTTACTTAAACTATTTTTATTTTTATACAAGATATCTCTTCTTATCATTTATAAAAAGCTAATTTCTAAACCATTAGTTTTAGACGAATAGTTCCAATAACAAAAAATGTTTGAAATTGTGTTATGCATAAATTAAAAACCAATTTACATTAAAAGAGCAGATTTTTTAAATAATTAAGGAATTAAAATTTTTTTACAATGTCCAGGTCCTATAAGTTTTATTTTAAAAAAGTTTCTCCATGTTCTAACAATTGAGAGTGAAAATTTATTCATCTATTCTCCTATGGCTAAAACTTACTGTGTTACGATACTTAGGATTTTATGAATTTTCAACGTTTTAGATATTATAAATGGAAAAACATGTTTTTAGTGCCAGAAAATCTGAATTCCAGAGTGCGAGAAACTCAAAGTATCATAACTAGGTAAATTTTTAATCCTGTAAAAATTAAGTTTTTAGCCATAAACTGATTTTAAAGGTGTGATTTCATCTCAACAAGAAACAGTGTCTATATCTACGTTTCATAATTATTTCAAACATAAAGGCCTTCTAATTAAAACATCCATTGACAGCATTGACATTTCTGACACAGTTAGAATCGAACGCTGGACCAACTATGTTGGAAAGTGTTAAAAAGAAAGACCTGGAACATATGCTCTATATGCTTCTAGTTAAAGATCTGTGGTAAAGTGTTAAAGCAGAAAACTCGAAATTAAAAAAATATATATCCATTAAAAATTATTAAATTAATATATGTATAATACTAAAGAGAAAAAATCCACTTCAGCTAAAAATAATCGTTTAACGACCATATAGGTTCCATTGGATTAGGACTAATATCTACCATTATTACAGGTATACACAATTTATGTTTTGAAAGCCATCAACATACTGGAACTTTTACCAACTTTTAAATTTTCAATAGCAACACCCCGTTTTGACAAAATATTTTTAATCTACGTTTAAAAAACCCGCATTTAATTTTCCCCAAATTATCACCAAAGAATTTTTTTTTTCGTTTTTAAACTTATTTGAAAATCCATATTAGAAATTTCCGTCTTCGGGGCATTTCTAATAATTTTGGGGGTACACGATAATTGTAATTGACGATTTTCTAATTACTGTGTGCGAGTTCTTTCGTGCAGTATGTATATGATCATTATATCTGTGAATTTATACACACCACGTAAAATACGCATCACGTAAAATACACATCACGTTGCATGCATTTAAAGCAGCCATACTCTATCTGCGGCCCGCGGACCGCATTTGGCCCGGCGACTTTTTATGTGCGGCGCCCGAGATACATAATCATTAAACCATCTATATATATATTTGTCTTACGTGGCGCGGAAATAGGGCTGAATTTCTACCTTATCGTTGGCAACAATCGTAGTTTCCAGAGCTCAGACCAATGAACAGACAAGATTGTGTTAGCCCCGCCTCCAATATGGCGGAAAGTGTCAGAGCAGTGAAACTGAAGATTAAACAAGACAATTATTAAAAATAAAATAATATGAACGTAATCCAAAGCGTCTGAGATGATTCCTCATTTTAATTATGAGAAATAGTGTTAATTTCAAATGAATGCATTTTTTTCAAATGAATTCATTTAGAATTTATTTACGAATTTCACTCACACAAAAAATCGGAGATAACAAAATATAAACTTTCTAGAATGCCCTGCTGCCATCTGTTACCGTTTTATTGAAGTAAAAATAATTTCTTTTGCAGAAATCTATAATCAATTAGAATAATAAAATGGTGAACGAAATTTAAACAATCATTGATGATAAACTATCTTCCTAACACGTAGTTTTTTTTTTTTTTTTTTTATGGATTTAAGCCGTGCTGTACAATATTATAGGTGCTAATTATGTTTCCAAGATCCTCTTTTCATAGTATTTAAATTATTTATATGTCCATTAGTAGCATCAACTAAATGCATTTTTAGTTGTGTTTTCAACGGAGTTTTCAATTACTTTTTTACATTAAAAAAATTGTCAATTTTATATATTCAAATGATTTATTGTAGTGCTTATTCCGGCTAGAATTACTAGAAAAATAAAATGAGGCGAGCGAGTAAAGCGAGCTGTGACCGCGTAGCGGTCTCAATGTGAATTGCCTTGCAATTCACCGGGGTTTGGCGAGCGTCAGCGAGTAGGGGGCTGAGCCCCCTAGTATTTATAAAATTAATTAATGTACAAAAAATATATTTAATTCTACCTGCAATGTTAGGTTTTGTTTTATATATTTTCATAGGAGGACAAAATGTGTTCTGTTATTTGAATATAATTTAAAAATTTTAAAACATCTTAAATCCATTTTCTTAGTCAAAACTTCTTTTTACATGTAGTTCTATTTGTGCTACAGTGGAGCGTACATTTGTCAATCTTTCAATTAAACATTATACCAAATTAAATAAATTTGCGTTATATATACATTTTTAAAAAGTTTGTCGTATGGAAAAAGTGACGCCAAAAATTTTTTACACCACTGTTTCCAACTTCACGGAATATTTCTACAACATTTGCAATAGAAATCTATCACGAAGTATATTATTTGGAAATAGTGATGTTAAGATTTTTTGTAACATTTCTTTCTCGACAAACTTTCAACCCTACTAATAATATTAACTTCGTTACAATGCTTTGTTATCTTATGAATTTAATTACCCCTTTTTTGCATTATTAAATAAGTGTGTTGCGGCCCGCCTAACGGCGCTAACATATGTTTGCGGCCCGCGAGAAAAAAAAGGTTGAGTATGGCTGATTTAAAGGCCACTCCCCGCCATATTTCAGTGTTAAGGCACTTAGTTAATGTGCTTATAATTTTTAAATCAGTGTAATCAATTTTCTTGTCTGTAAGAATTAATTCTTTTGCGTTCTAATTACATTAACCCTAACAAATACATAAAATAAATACTTGAAGATGGTAGAACCTTTTAAAACATTAAAAAACATATATTAGATTTCCTTGAAATATCGTGTTTATGTTAATACTATTGACATAATTTAGCTGCAAATTAAAAACTCGAAAACTATTAATTTTTGTTTGCTAAATATGTTTCCTTGAAAACATTAAAAACGCTATTTATAGACAAAATTAAAAAAAAATGAATTTTAAAGAATTTTCGCAAAAATTGCCCTTTTTTTTTAATTTGCAAAATTTGGAGGAAAAAAAAATAAAAAGTTACAGAAATTCTGGCCGCGACAAACTTTTAACCAATGTTGAAAATGTGATGGATTTAATTTTACTGAAAATTAATATTTTTCAAACAAGGGTAGCATTTTTTTCCCTATACAAAAAATTAGTTTTAAAATGCTTCTAAATTACTATATAAGCAATTTTATTATATCATTGAATCATAGAATCATGAACAATCCCAATACACTGATATAACAATAGACTTATTTTCTTTTAGGGTTTCTGGCAATACATTAAAACTATTCTGGAGTCCCGTCATAAATACAGGATGTTTCAAAAATAATCAACCGATTTTAAAAAATCATAACTATTCAGCTTTTAATAAGTTTTGATTGAACAATGTATAGGTAGAAAGAGGGAAATCTAGAGTTTTACGCAGTTGCCGACAGGTAGCACTAACGCTCTTTTTTCGCCCGCCACTTCAGTGTTTGTCTGGCCTCCAAGATCGCCGGACCTCTCAGTGTGCGCTTTCTTCTTGTGGGGGTTTAGTATAAAATACTACATTTATGTGCCTCCCTTCCAGCTACATTAGATACACATAACAGCAGCCGTGGAAGCAGTGAATGCAGATATGCTCGCAAAAGTTTGGGATGAATTTGACTACTGTATAGACATATGCCGTGTGCATCCAAATGTGGTCATACTGAGCATCTTTAATGTGGTTTGCAAGAAAATCTTTAGGATTAGCCATGTAATATAAAATTAATCTTAAATGCCTATGTTCAATATTTTTCATAATATACGCATTTCAAATCGGGTGACTCTTTTGGAAACACCTTGTATTTAACACTTTCCTGATGTTTTGGGAATGTAGCAAGGTTTATAGTTATATATTGTGACATTTAAGAAGCTTATGTCTGTAAGAAATTTCAAAATAAACAAATGTTTGAACACGTAATAAATTGCCATTTTATTTCAGCTCAGTTTCGCCTGTTAGTTTAGGCATTTTACACATAGGCTTCTTACTTGGGATCTCAGAATAAATACGGATGTATATAACTATATTTTACTTATAAAAGAATAGGAACTTAAAACGTAGACACAGTCTTTTCAACAGCTGGCGGGATAAAAATTTACAGTATTTGCAGCAGACAAATAAATTTAAACATGAGTAAACTGCAATGTTTCATATGTTGTTTGGGGAGAAATGGTCAAATGTATCCTTCTTACTGCTATTATAATTGTGAAAGCCTGTTTGAGGATTTTTCCATGACACCAAAATGGTTGAACGAATTCCAACGTAAATTTGTTTATCCGTACGTTATAACTCTCAGAGTAAGATTAAGGCTTCTCTGCATTTCGCCTAATCTTATATAGTTTTTAATAAATTTCAAATTTTTATTATCTTAATACAGAATTATTTTACAATTATACGCAAAAAAATGACTTTATTCTGTACTTTTGTCACATCTTAAGAGAAAGTGAGTCTGAATTAAAGTACTTTGATAACAATTCGACATAATATTGACCTTAACTAAACCCTTTGATTACGGGCTAGGACTGGTGACTATTTATATAGTCAGTCGTATCGAAATTTACAATTTTTTTCTTTGTGATAGATTTCTCTTAGAAAACATCCTAGTACAACTGTATGGAAGAGGTTATTTTTCTGAAAATGGTACGAATAGAATTAAAAAATTGTTTGCTGGCACATATATGTCCCAACCCGTAGTCAAAGGGTTAATCGAGTGCATAATGTGTTCCCGAATGCGAAAGCGATGTCATTTTTCAACGTAGAAAGCACACTTTCATTTATAAAACATAAATTCAAAATTTTCTGAGGTGTACCGCTATACAGTGGTTCAAAATCACTGGCTTAAAGTTAGATGCCATTTGAAAAATTACAGTGGCGGTGACGGCAGTAAAATATTACGTTGCGATTCATCTTGTTGCAATATGCATGGGATCAGGGATTTACAAATTTGATAAAATCTGGTAGCCAACAAAAAATTCTTGTCGCCAGAAAAAGTATTTACCCCCTCTCCTCATTCGTCATTGATTTTCAAAAAGTACAAAAAAATTTATGAATTAATTGAGAAAAAATAATAAAAAGCATAATTTAGAATTATTACTTACAGGGTGTTTCACAAAGGACCCCTAACTTCGAAAATAAATAACTCGGAAACGGTGATAGATATAATCAGGAAATCAGTGGTATGTTTATTAAAAAAGAAAACGCAAAAATCTGATACAGAAACCTCAACATTTTTGTTAAAAATAGCACCGATAGATGGCGCTGCAAGCAGCATTACGGATCCCTATAAAGGGAGCTCCGATACCAAAAACGTTCAATCGTCGAAGATTTCGCGGTTGAAACGTGATCGTTATTAGCGCATAGTGACAGAAATTCTGGAAGTGGCACTGAAGGATATTGTTTATCGCAAAAATCCTTTAGCACTCGACGAGCTGGAGGAGACTATTTGTCAAGCTTGTGTGTTGATTTCCGGTGGCATAGTACAGAGAGTCACTGACAATTTCATTCTTCGTTTGCCACGTGTGTATTATGTGAAAGGTGCACATTTTGAATAGCTTTTGGTGTAAATACAGGCTACTTATGGTTATGCCACATGCAGCGCCATCTATCGGCGCAATTTTTTACTAAAATTATGATGTTTCTGTATCAAATTTTTATGGGGATTTTAATAAACATACCACTGATTTCATGCTTCTATCATCATCTCCTAATTATTTATTTTCAAAGTTAGGGATCTTTCGTGAAACACCCTGTACATACTTTAGAACAATAAATAATTTAAAAAGATAATATAAACTAAGTTTTCTAATAAAACTTACCAAAAATACATATCCCTGAACAAAATAGAGAAATATTTTAAAGGCTAAATTAACCGGCATGTTCGGAAACTACCGTGTGAAGCATGAACCTATATACCTGGACTTCTAACGAAATAGCCTTTCCAAGAAGGAAATCGTTCCTCGAAAAAAGCCTCAAATAGGTGGCGCATGTGAGGATGGTTTCTGCCTACGTCACTAAATTCGTCTGCTTCACCGTTTGACACTGACAGTGACATGGCGCTAGTGCAGCACGGTTTCTGGCCAGCTGCGCAGAACGGTGCGCGTAGCTGTGCAGCTGCCATTTCGTGCCGAACTCTCGGCACGATGTTATCACACGGCGTTAGAAGTCCTGGTATAGAGGTTCATGGTGTGAAGAATGCTTCAAATGACCAGAGTCCGGAAACTTGAGTGCTGCAAAATGTATATCTCATGAATGGGGCATCGATGAAAGTGTGAAGCAGAAAAACAATTTTTTGCCTATTTTCTTCTAGAAGTCAGTCAAATAAATCTGATATTATTATTTTAAAATTTGCATCTGATGAACTTTTTTCTGCCAAATTAAAAACAAAGTTAAAAATATTTATTGGTTGAATATAATTTCTAAGTTTATTTCTTAATATTTTGGAACTTTGCAACAAGTATATTCAGACATCTTATGAGAATTTTAATCTAACATTCATTGTGACTAAGATGAGTAACAGATGCTGCTTTTTATAGTAAAGTAGCATATTGATTATTAAAAAAAAAGCTTATTTATATACATAATCCGGTTAAAATAAAAAATAAAATATTTACATGCTTATAGAATAAATCTATGAAATTTCATTTTTCTTCAAACAATGAAATAACATATCTAACTAAACATTTAAAAAATACACAACGCAGTTCATTTTCAGCAATTTCTGTACATTGTCGGCAATGTGTAAGAATTCCTCCGTGCAGTCCTCTATATGATTTACACTCCTCGTAATACACTAAAAATTAGTTAAGGTTTAAAATTCATATCACAGTTGAAAACGCACATCCAGCAGTTATGGCTCATAATCAATCCTGTAAATAGAGTTATTTTGAGTGTCTCTGTAAATAAACGATAAATTCTACGTACTCAACAATCTATAGAAATATGCTACAGTGCCCCTCAGTAATGTATATCAATTTCAATCAAATAGTGTAACAGCCCCCAGGGGAATACCTTCTTTAGGTATTTACGGGTTTCGCGACCCCGGATTCCCGAGCGATCTTTCTCCTTTCCTGTCTTCTTCTCTTTTTAGTTGTGTATCCTTTTCTCTTTGTTTCACACTTTTTAATCTTCTCTTTTCAGTTTGTTATACCTCTTTGTTCTTGTTCATGTTTGATTGTTTTACTAACTTTTTTGTTCATATTGTTCTTTGTTCTACTAACGTTGTTTTCGTTTTTTTTGTTTAAAAAAAAAGAAAAAAAAATTAAAAAGCTTAAAAAAGACAAAAAATACACATTGTTTCTAAGTTTTCTCTCACATAACTTCTTTTTTATTCAATAGTGGATTTTTTTATTTTCACGTGAGACACTCTGGGTTCTGAGGTTTTTTAATCTCTTCGACTCGGTTCTACCTTTTTAGGCTGATCTTGAGTCCCAAAGTGCAGGGCATTTTCCGAATTCCGGTTCCGTGATCGGAGGACGGTATACATTGTATGGTGGCTGTTAGGCCCAACACCGGGAGACTGGTGCCTTTCGGTGGAAGGGGTTGTAGGTTGGACAGAGCTGTAAAGGCTTACCTACTGACTACCTGATTCCAATGTGAAAGAACTAGATATTAGGAAATGCTATCGAGTTTAATCCAACGTTCGAAAAACGTGGAGGTTTGTTGCCAATAGTTTTCGCCCTTTTGAGAACCTGCGCCCAGAAGTAAGGTTTAAGAAGAAGGGTCGGTGACCAGGCCCGACGTCTGGTGTTTCATCTATTTATACTCTCTAATATGATTACAACTGATGGAAATATGATATGCGAAGTGGAAGCCCCACAAGCGAATAAAGGGAGTATTTCATTGGCCTCTGGCGCAAAAGTAGATAATCAGGGCCAAAGTAATTCATGGGGAGAGATAGTTGAGGTTTTTGCTTCCAATATGGAATGCAAAAATGCCAAATTTAATGCTACTAAAACTGATGAAAGATTTTTTATTGTGAAACGCCAAGAAGGGAGCTTTGATCAGACATCTCCCTTTTTGATTAATAAAGCAATCCAAGGTTTGGTTGGTGAACCCAAGACAGTGAAAAAATTGAGGTTAGGCGATCTTTTAATTGAAGGAAGCAATAGTACTCAGGCTTCTAACTTAATCAAATGTACTCATTTTGCAAACATCGCAGTCAGCATATCTCCGCACAGAACTTTAAATACATCTCGAGGAGTAATTTCTGAATCAGATCTTCTGCATGTTACTGAACAGGAAATTGTTGATAATCTGAAAGAACAAAATGTCATTGAAGCAAGAAGAATAAAAATCTTCCGTCGTGATGAACAAATACCACCTAATCAAATACAAATTCCTACAAAGCATATTATCATCACCTTCAATACTCCTAATTTACCTAAAACAATAAAAGCTGGATATTTATCATGTTCTGTTAGACCGTACATCCCAAATCCCCTGCACTGTTTTAAATGCCAACGTTTTGGTCATTCTAAAACAGCATGCCGTGGTAAAATCACCTGTGGTCGGTGTGGTACAGTTGGTCACGAAAGTACTAACTGTAACGCTCCAGCTCACTGCATAAATTGTAAAAAAGAACATCTATCCTACTCTAAATCTTGTGAACAATGGAAAAAAGAAAAAGAAATACAGACAATATGCACAAAAGAAAACATATCGTACCCTGAAGCCAGTAAAATAGTTGAATCCAGGACACCCAAAGTTGGAGTATCATATGCTGCTGCCATATCAAAAACTGCTTCCAAAACTTATAAAAATATAGCAACTCAAACTGAATCCATTACAGAATTAAGTGTTTTATCAAAGCAAAAAGAAACCCCGTTTACTAAACCTGCTACTACAACTAAATCAACACAATCTGTTTCTTCTAAATCAGTAAATTCTCTTCCTCCTAAATCACCACAAGATGTGTCTTCAAAGTAATCACAATCAATGTTTCCTAAAATTCCAATCCATATAAAAACCTCTCAAAATACCCCCAAAACAACACCTATAAAACAATAGCAGATCTGACTCAGAAAAACATGGCCTACAAAAAATTAAATCCTCTGTATCATCTGAAAACCCAGCTAATAAGAGGGAAAAAATTAAACCACCCAAAAAAGAAACTCAACCAAATAAAAATAATAAAATAAATGTGATGCGTATGCAGGATGAAGACGCGGTGGAGCTTCATCCAGAATCGGATGCAGAACTGAACGATGGAAGAGATGGTATGTCTACTACCTCCGAACAAAGTGACGTTGATATATCTATCTAAAAAATCAATAATGACTAATATTATCTCGTGGAACTGCCGTGCATATCATAATAAACATGCTGAAATCCGTGATATTCTCTCTGACCATCAACCATTATACTTAGCTCTACAAGAAACCCATCTAAAACCCAATGACAAAGCAAAATTACGTAACTATACTACCTACAGGAAAGATTTTGCAGCTAATGGAAGGGCCACTGGTGGAGTGGCTCTTTTCATCTCCAATAATCTACCCCATTCTTATATATCTCTAAATACAAACCTACAAGCTGTTGCAATCCGTGTACATATTAAACAACTCATAACAATATGTACCATTTATTTACCTCCAAACCAAACTATTCAGTCAGCACATCTCGATAATCTACTTCTCCAACTCCCGACTCCATACATCCTTGTTGGAGATTTTAATGCACACAGCCAACTCGGGGGCAACCGTGACTCTAACCAACGTGGTGATACTGTTGAAAAATTTATTGCTGACAACGGCTTATGCCTGCTCAATAATGGTGATCACACTTATTTTCATGAGCCAACCCGTACATTCCATGCAATAGACCTTACAATTTGCTCCCCAGTACTCTATCCTTTCTGGAACTTCTGGGTCTCTAATGACCTGCACGGCAGTGACCAATTTCCTACTTTTATTTCACTGACTACTCCTGCTGATAGGGATTGTTATAATTTTAACAAACGATATATATATGACAGAGCCGACTGGCCATCATTTACAGGACTTGCAAACATCACAGGGGAATATTGACAATGCGCTTGATAATATAACTCAATGTATTATCAATGCTGCAGATTCTAGCATTCCAAAAACATCATCCAAACATAAACATAGAAAGCCATGGTGGAATAGTGATTGCCAAAATGTCAAGAAAAAACAACAGAAGGCTTGGGGAATATTTCGGAGGTACCCAACTAATACTAACTATATGGCATATAAAAAATCAAAGGCTAAGCTAGAAAAGTGCGACGCAAAATCCAGCGTGAATCCTGGATCAACTACATCTCAAGCATTAATTCCAATACATCAAGTAAAGAACTATGGAATAAAGTGAAAAAATGTATGGGCCTATACTCTGATAATCATATTTCTATTTTAAAACATAACGGTCAAACTATCGCATCACCTAAAAACATCGATGAGACAATAGGTAGTACCCTAGCATCTATTTCAAGCTCTGATTCATACCCAGAACCTTTTTTAACATATAAAAGACAAACTGAAAGAACCAGGATAAATTTTAACTCTCATAACTCATATGCATATAATAAACCATTTATCAAATCAGAGATGATAAAATGCTTGAGAGATAGCCATTTATCTGCTCCAGGTCATGATGAGATTACATACATTATGCTCAAGCACCTTTCTGCTCTATCCTTGAATAATCTTCTCTCCTTCTTTAATAGGATATGGATGGAGCAGACTTTTCCCAATGCTTGGTGCAGAGCTATAATTATACCTTTTCCTAAACCAGGAAAAGATGCTACAAATCCCAATAATTACAGGCCAATTGCACTCTCTAGCTGCCTTTGCAAACTTCTTGAAAAAATGGTAAATTGCCGCCTCATGCATATTTTAGAAACTAACAATTGCCTTGCTGCATTTCAAAGTGGATTTCGACGTGGTAGATCAACTATCGATAATTTAATCCATTTGGAACATCACATACGGACAGCCTTTCTAAAACGCAGCCATTTGGTCTCAGTATTTTTTGACATGGCGAAAGCTTATGACAGAACATGGCGTTATGGGATTCTTCGCGATCTTTTTAACCTGGACTTTCGTGGGAACCTTCCAATTTTTATTAAAAACTTTCTTGCCATTCGACGATTTCAAGTTAAAATTGGGGAAATTCTATCCAGTTTTTATGTACAAGCAGAGGGTGTACCTCAGGGCAGTGTCTTGAGTGTCACCCTCTTTGCTATTAAAATAAATGACATCATTAAACAACTTCTTCCTTCTGTGAAGGGGGATCTCTATGTTGACGACTTCCGCATTATGTGTATGGGACAGGATATTCGTTTTATTGAAAGACAACTGCAAATTGCAATCAAAAGTATTCTTAACTGGACTAACAAAAATGGTTTCTTAATTTCTCATGACAAAACATCTTGTGTGAATTTTTGTAGACGAAGGGGTCTGCATCCAGATCCTGAAATTTTTATCGGTTCATCCCAAATTCCTGTTGTGGACAATGTTCGTTTTCTTGGCCTGCATTTTGACAGTAAACTTACTTTTTTACCACATGTTTTACAATTAAGGACAAAATGCGAAAAATCCCTTAACCTAATTAAAGTACTTTCAAATACTTCTTGGGGAGCTGACCATACTGCTCTCCTTAAAATCTATAGAGCTGTGATCCGTACAAAAACCGACTATGCCCGCCAGGTCTATGGTTCTGCCAGTAAATCTGTTCTTAAAAAACTTGACACTGTGCACCACAGCGCACTCCGTGTCTGCTCTGGTGCATTTCGTACATCTTCAATTTTAAGTTTTTATGTTGACTGTAATGAACCAGCATTACACCATAGTCGTGAAAAACTCTCATTATAATTATATTACCGTGTACTCTCTCATCCTGGTCATCCTCTTCACACCTATCTTTTAAATACTGACAATGATATTCTTTATCAGCATCAACCATCATGCATCTTTTGGAGTCAGAATGAGATACATTATTGATAATGGCCCATTGAAAAATATCGAGGTGAGTCCATGTCCTTTGCATGTTCTCCCTCCTTGGAATCCCCCAAAAATTACCTCTCTCCATCCTTTTAAAGGTTATGACAAGAACAACTTGGCTTCTAGTGGTTTTCAACAATTATTTGCTGCACATCGTGCAAAATATAATAGCTTTACTGATATTTATACAGATGGTTCCAAGAGTGGGGATATTGTTGGTTGCGGGGTTTTTGTTGATAACACTACCTTCAGTTACCGGCTTCACACTTCAATTTCTGTCTTTACGGCAGAGTTGATTGCGATAGAGAGAGCCCTGTTACATATATCTCATCATCATAAAACATCCTTCATCATATATACTGACTCAAATAGTTCTATTGACGCAATGAAATCTTTTAAAAAGCATCCTTATGTCTCAGCCATCCTAGATTTTTATAATAATTTGACAAGACGTGGTTATAATATTTTATTTTGCTGGGTACCTGGACACATGGGTATTCCTGGAAATGAAAAAGCAGATGAGGCGGCAAAACTTGCTCTTAATCCATTACACCATAAAATTCCATTCTCAGACGTTAAGGTATCTGCCTACGTACGGAGCACTTTTTTAAAAAAAAGGACAGTTTTGAATAAATATAATTATTTTTAGTTCAATTGTAATACAGAATGATAAGAAAACATAAAATCCTAGCAATATCTTTTTAATATTTTAAAAAATTGGGGGTTTTGCCATTTTTTTAGCAAAATTTCATGTTTACGCGAGACAGCGTACACTCAATTCAAATAAATATATTTCAATTTCCTTTATGCTGCATACTTCTATGACACTTATCTGTGCACTGAACTAGGAGTTTTACAATATCTTCAAAAATAACCGAAAAATTTCAAAATATGTAAAAAAGTAAATTTTTTTTAGTAAAAATTACCATTTTTTCATATTCGAGTACCTATAAAATAATTAAATTATCACATACAGCTTAGATCCTAGTTCAGAGCATAGTGAGTGATATGGAAAGCATTCTCACAAAATTTCACTGAAATATCTTTAAAACTTTTTATGTAATGAATTTTATCGCACATGGAAATAACGAAAAAACTGATTTTCCAGAAATCGCATTTAAAGATTTCTTTTTAGGCAAAAAACTACAATATTTAATTGTTAAAATTACCATTACTCCTCTTCTAATAATCGTAGGAATAAAATTAAAACAGATTTAGAATCGTAAAAGATTGCTCTTTCAAATAAAACAATAAAAAAAAATCGAAAATTTTCCCCAAAACAGCCAATTTGATGTAGGCAGATACCTTAAATTATTTTTAAAACACTTTATTCATAATAAATGGCAAGAAAGTTGGGATTTAGAATACAATAATAAGCTGCATCATATAAAACCCACAGTCATGACCTGGCCTCCGAGTTATCCAAGAAAAGCAGATGTTCTTTTGACTCGTCTGAGAATTGGACATTCAAGGATCACTCATAAACAACTTTTACTTCGGGAGGACAAACCCATGTGTCCACACTGTCACTTTGATTGCCTGACCATCTACCATGTTTTAACTGACTGTCCAGGCCTCCGGCACTTGTACAGAGTTTATTTTAATTCATCATCACCAATCTTGACAAACATCATTGGGGAAACACCTCATGGGGCACTCTTTCATTTTTTAAAACATTCTGGCTTTTATTTTGAGATATAGTTTTTAGATACTCTTCATGTTTTATCTGTAACGATGTTAGTTTGTACTTGCTTAACTTGACATCTGGATGGGGTAACCCCATCCAGGTAATATTTCTTAATGTAGTATGTTTATAGCTCACTTTTAAGATCTCTTTATATTTGTTTTATATACTGTATGACTATATCTGGATGGGTAACCCCATCCAGATAATCTTCTCATTAAACTTTGAGGGGTTTTTTTAATACATTTTTTCTTTGGCGCAGCTTGTCCCGAATGGGACCTTGTGCCATAAAACCCTATACAACCAACCAACCAAATAGTGTAACATCATTAAAATACACTGCAAACGATTTTTCCCCCATAGATCATAATGCAATGGAATTCTTTGTACGTCCATATAAATAACCTCTAATTGCTACTCATTCTATACTCTATAGCAAGCATGTTGCTATCCAACTCAGTGATGCATATTTATTTCATTATGTTTGAAACAGTGTAACATCATTAAAATGTACCAAAAACGATTTTTCCCATTGACAGTAATGTAGCCGAATACGTTTGAGAGTCCCTGAAAATAACCATAAATGTTACACACTTCATTTTCAATATAGAACATGCCATGGTAAACATCAATAACATGTAATAAATTACATGGCAATCCGAGTACATTTACGTGAATTAGAGTACAGACAAGTGGCCAGACGCCAAACATACATACAGACAGACAAACCGAATTTATAAGCACTTTTCAGCTGTGCCGGGAAATGTTAAAAACCGGAGAAGAAATTAGTCAGAAAAATAAACTTTAGCCAGTTGTTGAATAGAAAATGCTTGAAAATTCCCTTGGCGTATTCAGGGTGTCTCTTCTTTTCCTTGACCAATAGTAAAAGTCAAAAGATTTAGTCTTAGGGGTAGCTGCAAAAATATCCCATACGTTGTGCTCCATCATGTTAAAACATTTTTGCCATTGGAAGTAAGTGACTTGCATTGAGGTCGGATTACCCGACTTTACCCGAATCCGACCTGACACATGGTTCGGGTTGGCTCGAGTTGAGGATTTTTTGGGTTCGGGTTCGGTTGACTTTAAATGTTTGAGTTCGGGTCCGTTTCGGGTTCAGTTTTGATTCTTTCGGGTCGGGTCGGGTTGACCCGACTTTTCAAAAGAAAATCCTAAATATTTTTTAATGAAAAAACTATATATTTGAATAGTAATGAGTGTTGATGTGTTGATTTTTATACAAAAACGATAAAATTGATATTAGAGATGTAATTATAGACTACTTTTTTCCATAAATGTATTAAAGTATGAATTTATTTTCTTTCACTTCGGGTTCGAGATTAAATATTTCGTGTTCAGATCGGAACTCGGGTGGACAAGCGGAACTTTCAGGTTCCAGTCGGGCACAACCGGACCTCTGCAAGACTCTAATTGGAAGTATACGCCAAAAACTTTGTTTTGCAATTAGCTATTCGACTACGATGAGAGGGGACATCTTGTATGTTAATGTACCCTATTTAAAAACAATTGACACCTGAAGAAATATATCAGAATAAAATTATAATTTAGCTAGCAGATTGCAAACAAAACTAATAGGTTAAAAAACAAAACAAAAGCATGTGCATCTAAGCAAGAAAAATATTAGCTACTTTAAAGCGGTTGAATGGCTCACTTTTTTCTTCATCTTATTGATATTGATTATATCTTGCAGATATATTTTTTTAAATATGCGAGCCAATTATGTATCAACTTATGTCAACATAAGTTAGTCAGAGTTTTAGTTTTCTTTTTTCAAAATTGGGCGGTTTGCAGTTCAAAATTAAAGTATTCCTCTTTTTAGTGCTAATTTGATTTTATGGTTGTGTTTTTAACAAGATTTAGGTCACGGTAATTTCGGTGAACACGGGTCAAATGACGCTTATTCTCATGGCTTCCATTTTATACGAAAAGAAGAGCTCTTCTGAATTCAACGACCTAGAGTCTCTTACCCCGAATTTATCTCTATTTTTTTTCATTGGTTGTTAGTTATTTCAATCTACCGTTACATTAAAAAAATAATAAGAAATATATTTCTCCAATTATATGTAATTGCGTATGTCTTTTAAATATATTCCACATACGCTTTTAAAATTAGATCTAGTCGTTAAAATTAGATCTGGAAATAGATTCAGATTACAAAAACTAAACTCGAATATCAGAACTACCTGCAATTTAAAATGATTACATCAAAAAGAAAAAAATAATAATGTTATTCAATTATCGTCGTTTCACAAAGTAAAACATCGTTGATTTGTTACAAAAAATTGATTCTATTATTGTAAAGCATAAAAATCTGGAATTTATTATCCATATTGTAAAACATTATTGATGTGTTAGAAAAAATTGATTCTATTACTGTAAAGCATAAAAATCTGGAATTTCTTATCCATATTGTAAAACAATATTGATGTGTTAGGAAAAATTGATTCTATTATTGTAAAGCATAAAAATCTTAAATTTACTACCCATATTGTAAATAATTTATTAATTTCAGTGAGACTATCAGTCAATGTTTACAGGGTGTCCCAAAAACATTGACCTCGGCTTTTAGTCCTTAAATATTGATCATAGACATATATTATAAATTACAAAGTTATACGCAAAAAAAGGTACAGAATTTTATGAAATCGATTAAAAATTTCAGGGATTAAATTTGAAGATATACAAAATTTAAATTTTTATATGGCCCCTGTACAAAAATTTTCCCAATGAGTAAAATGTGCCTCGTACACTAATAAGGACATGTACAAAATTTCAGCATTTTATCAAAAAAAAAATTTTTTTTTAAAGTCGCAGAGATATTTAAACAAACAAAGTTGGTGAGTATTTAATTATAAATAAAAATGTAGATGTTTACAGCTAGAGTGCAGATGACGCGACCCAGAAATGCATCATAAGCATGGATGGAAAACATTTTGAACAAGCTTTGTAATCTTTGCGTAAAGTTGTTATTTCTATATACTTTAGACACTTTTGTACCAATAAATTGTGTAATTATTATTTATTTATGCAATCATTGTTTTCTTTCGTAATTTGTGTACGACGCCTGAAATGCGATCATCCGACATGATTTTTTTGCTTTGCGAACTCATATCCAGGCATTTAAAAGGGGTTTAAGTCAGCATTTATACACTGCAAAAAAAATGTTGATTTTACAGTATAATACTGGCAGCTGAGATGCCAGTATTATACTCTGGAATCCACCAAAAAAAAAGTGGAAGTTGCCACAAAATACATCAAAACTTGGTTTTTCTGAATTTATTTTAACACGAGACAATCACATGTAAACGCGCAATAAAACAAAGAATTAAAATGGCACTTCAAGTCTTTTTTTTTTTTTTTTTACATTGTTCATCGCTGATCGCGTGATTTTGAACAGAAATAAATAAATAATGCCGATAACACCCTGTATAATGATAGCTTGCCTATATTGGTGATGGTTTATACACTCTAAAAAGGACATTTTCAAAACTGACCAAAAAATACTCCAATTTGAGTATGTCGGATAGTCCAAATGGCTCCGAATCAAAATGACTCAAGTTTGAAACATGTATATACTCATTTCTGAAAACATGCACGCACTCAAGAATAAAACATCATGTGCTCATATCTGAGTATGTCCATGTTTCAAAAATGAGTATGAACTGACTTCTATGTTTTCATTTTTTAGTATTACCATGTTTCAAAATTGAGTTTGAACTGATTTTAATCATTTTTTAGTATGTCCATGTTTCAAAAATGAGTATAAACTGACCTCTATGTACTCAGTTTTGAGTATGTCTATGTTCAAATAATCTGAGTATTTCTGGTATTTCAGAATTGAAAGCATTTGGGTCGTCCTATTTGAAACAAAAAGTTTCATAACAAAATGAAAACATCGATTTACTCAGATTTGAAAGTGTCATTTTTCTCAGTGTACAACGCTCCAGTGCAGGATAATTTGCAACATATTTTTTCTGCTATAATTCTACATATTTTAACTTTTCTTATTTTTATTTATTTTTATCACGTTTGTTTTTCTTTTTTTTTTAGCATTATTTACAATTGAACCGGATTAGTTTAATCACGGCCAAACTCGATCCCTACTCCCCTTATGAGGGAAGGGAGAAAGATGGAGTTTGGCCGTGGTTTAATGCAATTTCGGTTAAAGGATCATTCCTCTAAATGTGATATAGTCTAAACATATCATTCTCATTAGCCCTCCATGTTAATAACATTTGGTTAGTGGAGTGCACATTTTAAAAAAATTGTTACAATCGAATTTGTTTACATTTCTGATACACGAATCCTGGATTTTTTGAACAAGAACTTTAAAAGCTTGTTTTACTTTGAAAAAAATATATATTAATTTACCATTCTATAGAAAATTCTGACAATGGTTAGTTAAAAGTTTTCAATATGCCAATTTATAAGTTTTGAAAAATTTAAATAGCACATTAATTTAAATTATATGAGAAATTTATTCATTATTTCAAATTATATCATTTCACAATCAGGGGCGTAGCTTGAAATTTTTATTGGGGGGGGGGGGAGGACCTGACAATGGCGCCCTTTTATAATTTTAATTTTCCACCCCCCTCTCCCCCTCTCTCGCCACATTGCCTTCAGCCATGCTAGAGCTCTGCAGGTGCTGAAATTTCCAGACCCAGGCCCGACTCGGCATAAAAGCACGAAGTTCGGCCCGACCCGTTCAAAATTTTCTTTTGGCCCAGCCCGAAATAAAAGCAAAAAGTTCGGCCGACCCGTTCTAAAATTTCTTTTTGCCCAGCCCGTTATAAAAGCAAAAAGTTAGACCCGGACCGGCCTGGCCCGACTGAATTTCTACAAAGCATGCCGATATTTCTGAAGCAACATTAACATAAAATTAAAATTACTCTTACTTATTCAAAAAGCACACTTACTTATGCATAGATTTTATTTACAGATTATATTCAAAATGCCTGGAATGCAAAATATCAAAAATATTTACGACCACTTAGACAATAACGTAGATAAACACAGATTAAAAAAAATTACTTGGACTATTACATACAAATGAAGATTCAGTAAGAGAAGAAAAATCCGTTATAGGCAGGTTCCATTCTTAGCAGTATGTATTATATTCTTTTTGCACGGATCAAGACATTTTACCATTTAAGAAAGGTTTCCGTCATAGACTGTTTCTATTTCACAGGTTTTACTGTACTTTATTTTTTACTTTTTGCTTAGAATAGTATGTACTATTCTTTAAAAAGAATTTTAACTGTAGAATAATGGACATTTAAAAATTTATGCATTTTTCACAAAAATTGTTGTGCCAGGCCTAATCTTCTGATTTTTACACTGGCTTGCAAATTTTGGTCCATGCATACCTCTAGGATGAATGACGTCCAGGCACAGCTTGGACCGGAAAAAAAGAAGTCTGGCCCGGCCCAAGTTAGCAGAAGCAAGTTTAGCCCGGGCCGTGTAGATCTCTAACTCATGCATCTCAACAGCCTGTTTAATATATGAGTTTCAGTTTTTACAGAAAAATTACAATACTATTTGATTCTTAGAGACCTGATTAAAAATATATGAAATTTTATATGAAAACAGGTGATAATGATTTTATGAATGTGTCAAACGTAATATTTTGAAATGGATTTGAACCTTAACTAAAGCAAACACCTGTACATGCTCTTACATTCTGCTCCGTCATCAACAATTTCAAACCAGTCTTTCGTAAATTAAGTTACATAATCTGCTTTCTTCTTAAATTCATTTGTTTTGATTTTTATAAAAGGTACCTAGTTCATTTCTTTCGTTTACTTACTCTGACAGAATTTGTGCCTGGGAAATCAGTTTTCAAAACAATATATAGTACACTCATTTCAAGAAGCACATGCCTCTAATCCTCCAAATGAATGGAATGTCAATGTCTCTTTTGTCTTGTTTTGCACAAGAGGGGATTTCAAAGAATTCAATAATCAGGGTGGAGGAAATTTTTTGTTCAGAGGATTCTTTCAGAAGAATTGTCATAATGACCACCTTAGAGTAGAGGTCTGCATGGGCTCGTACACGGCCCAGCAAAATGAAGACCAATTTTCACACGGACCGGTCTGGCAGAAAGAAAACAGTTTTTTAACGGCCTAGGCAGGCTGATGAAGGATAAAAAACGGGTCGGGGTGGGCCGATAAATATTAAACGGACCATGGTCCGTTTAAGCGTCCAAGTTTTTTATTGTCCAGTCAGGCTGATAAAAATATTAAGTGGGTCAACTGGTCCGATATAAGAAATTTATGGATCAAACTAAGCATAAAATAGGAACAATTTTCAATCAACTTGACTGGGACTAGAATAAGTAAATGTACTGCATGAGACGATGCTAACTTGGCAACATCAGTACAGAAATATAACATATCCAGCATAGAAATCGGCATTGGACATTTACATCATACCTGAACCTGAGCCTGGGCTTAATTTTTTCAGCAGACTCGGGCAGGCCGGAATTAGGCTTACATTTTATTCTACGTACTCAAGCCGAGTCGAAACTGGGCTTAATTGTTCCCAGGACGTGTCGAGTTGTTTTCAAAAATACTAATAGCGATAATGAATTTCTGTTAACGAAATCTTTGGAAATATACGTTAATAAATTATAGAGATTTTTTTTTATTATACAGCAACAAAAGTTATGATGTTTTTAATCAACTTTTTTTCTTTATTCTAAACTACATTATTTTTTTAATGTCTTTATTTGAATGTAATAGTCTAAGAGTCTAAGTGATCATTAATTGTGCTATTCTGTATTTTATGGCTTTTGAACATCAAGTATTCTAAGATATACTGGAAAATTTTCCTATAAATATGCATGCGATATTCATTAAAAGAATCTTAATTGTATGTTAATAAAAATTGGAATTTTTTTTTGTTGAAATTGAGTGGGTTCAGGTCGGGCCGGTCCGGTCCGTGCCCGTGCCAAACATTTAGTTTTCAGACCGGACTTGGCTGGGTCGGACCAGGCCAAGATAGCTTTTGTTTGGGCCAATCCTGTAAATTCTGGCCCATACAGACCTCTACCCAAGAAATCTTCACGGCCCGAGTCGTGCACCCGGCCAAATGAAGTCAAATATTCAAACGGGTCGGGCTGATAAAAAAAATAAACGGGCTACGCGGGTTGATAAAAAAATAAGAGGAATTACAGGCTCCGATATACCAAATTTAAAAATGATCGGACTAAGCCAATGAAAAATGGAGGATCCTACCCTAAAAATTTCAGCCCATAGAGACCTCTAGACCACCCCCACCCTGAGCCGTTCTGTAACCCTCTCCAGTTACTTCCATTTCTTTACACTTTCTTTGAATTACCAAAGGTGATTAACAGCTACTGAGATAAAGAAAGAATTGTATTTCTAATGATCGAATTACAATATTGCCCTGAAATTGATTGCAATTTCCGTTTTCAGAATTCTCTCTGTTTTGTTAGGGAATAGAAGCAGTAACAGTTCTAAAATTAAATGTTTTACACAAATGTTTTATATTGAAAGTAACTTACTTTGTAATTTAACATTTAAAATAAAGCGCCTGTATAATTACTTGTAACTACTATTTAAACCCTTTCTTATGCGAGTTTGACGGCGCCCTACTATTTGCACATATTGGAGAACTGTTCTAACCCCCTTCACTCAGTTCCACTTCTTCACACTTTCTTTTTACTACAAAGGGTGTTCAACAACTACTAAAATAAGAAGGAAATAATTGTACTTCTAAGTATTGAATTACACTTACTGTCCTGCAATTGATTACAATTCCTATTTTCAGAATTTTCTTTTTTGAATGTATAAACTTTTTTTTGGCAGGGGGGGGGGGGGATAGAATTAGTAACTAATATAAAATTAAATGCCTTATGCAAATTTTGTATGTTAAAAGTAACTTATTTTCTAATTTAAGATTTGAAATAAAGTGTTTGTATAACCACTTATTACTACTAATAAACCCTTTCTTTATGGGCACCTGACGGCGCCCTTAAATCTTCTGTGGCGCCCTACTACTTGCACTTATTGGGGGGGTGGCTCCCCCCCCCCCTAAAGCTACGTCCCTGTTCACAATTTCAAATTCCAGTAGCATTTTAATTAATTTTTATTTTATCATATTAATAGGTTGGTAGCTTTGTATCTCAATTTATTAATGCATTTTCAGCAACGAGAACGTGTAATAACTAAAGATAATAATAAAACTAGCATTTTATTAAATAAATATGTATTTATTTATTAAAATTTATCAAAACATAAACTTATATCTTATCCAAAGTATTTCCATAATTCAGAGTCTGAATAAAGATTGCAAAAAAATTCTTTTCCCCTGTATAATACGGTATGAATTTGATTAGTAATTATAACAAGTTAATAAACAGATAAAATATTTATTTATTAGTAAATTAACAAGCAAGTAAGAATTAATAAATGCTTTTAAATTACTTTAATTTGATAATTATTCCGAGCTCGAATTGTTCAAGTCGTTGGATTTCAACATTAATCAACGGCAATCTTAACATCCTCGTGAATACGTTTTTGTTACATAAATTACAATAATATTTCTTCATCTTCAGTTTACTCGTCTGCAAGTAATTAAATTAACTTGTGTGTGTTTAGTAATTTATTTCAGCAATTTCTCGAACGATTAATGGTATTGCAAACTTCACAGCGTAAGCAAATATTACTCAATGTTTCCGCGTGCACCCAGCAGTGTTATGATATTGAAACGATACTTAGCTTTCCTATGAGCAAAATTTTAATAAAAATTACTCGGCTGAGCACAAATATTCTCTTCATAAAGAAACACTTCGTCGTTTTTTTGGTTGAATGACAATAACTATAAGATGTATAAAGGTATTCATAATTTCAAAGATTTTTTTTTTTAAATAATTATGTCCTGACCTAAATATTCAATAATCCGTTAACAAGAATTGCTGTTTAATACTTTAATATTCACTTCTTTTACAGAATTAGCCAAGTTTTTTTTCCTTTTTAACCATTGGGAAAATAGTTGTTGTTTTCGGTCGAGAATGGACCTCTTGACGTGGTCACTTTATTTTTTTAAGCGTTTTTAACGAAATTCTGTAACTTTAGAAGAAATTTTAACGAAATTCTGTAACTTTAGAAGAATTTTTAACGAAATTCTGTAACTTTAGAAGAAATTTTAACGAAATTCTGTAACTTTAGAAGAATTTTTAACGAAATTCTGTAACTTTAGAAGAATTTTTCTTTGAATAGGCAATAGAAAAGCATAAAATCGTTACAAAAATGTTAAAGTTACAAAAAGGATAGATGCAAATTATCAGATATGAAAAAAAAGCCGAATTCAAAAATTGACGTTGGATGAGAAATCGTCTTATAAAGCAAAAAACGTGGTCTTCAACTTTAATTTCCTCAAAATACCTTTAGCTCAGACATCAATCTAAACAAGAGTTAGAGCAATACTTCAATTTTGCTTAGGGGATGTCTACAAATAGAAATTGTACCAAACTTTAACAATTTCAATGCTAACACCTAAAGTTGGCATCATATTTGGATATTTCAGTTTATTCTACCTTTGGATACCAAACGGGAAGTCAGTAGATAGGGAATGGGACTTCTGCGTCAGCAGCAGGCAGTGGCGGCGGTGCGGTGGTAACACCGCCTGCTGCCCAGATTATACTATAGCAGGTGGGTGGAATAGCTAGCGTGAGGAAGCTATGTTATAGTAGGGTGGGGCGAATATGTCTGCTATAAGAGGGGGGTCTAAATTAATAAAATATTTAAATGTCTTATAGAACGAGGTAACGGTTATGGTATAGTTCGAACACTGCCCCGCTATCCCTCTGCATTTTTCCAATGCTTGTTGCAATTTGTTAAATTAGATTTTTTTTTTTTTTTAATTTAAGAGAGATTTTCCGTTTTTTAATTCTTTAAAGATTCGATAAATAATTTAAATGGTTTCAACCGCTGAATAGCAAAAGTACCATATCGCTCAAATTTAAAAAAAAAAAAAATCTTACGACAAAACTTTTTTTTTTTTTTTCAAGATACTTTCGAGTTGCAATGCCAAGCAATTTTATCAGCCATGTTTTGCATAACAGGCTAGAAAAAAGAAAGAAAGAAAGAAAGAAACCAAATGAACGGATAAATAATGACAGCTGATTCTATTGTAATCAGATTTTTGTAAAATGTTAACGAAATAAAAATTATGGAAATTTAAATCATGCTAATAGCAAAACAATCAAACTACAGTATACTATTTAACTTCATTAAATTTAGAATGGCATCTACTTTGTCATTTTATGCCGATTATATTTTCAGTTATTAGAGTCCCATCGAAACATGACACAGAAGAAAAACATCAACCAATATTTAGCATTCTAAAGAATAGAAAAAAAGAAAAGAAAAAAGAAAAAAAGAAAAGAAAAGAAAAAGGGAGTATCAAAATAAGTTTACGCATTAATTTATATTGCTTAATATTTATTAATGAAGTTTTTAACATTCCATATTATCTCTAAAAAATGTAACTAATACTGATGTCGCTGTCACTGCCATAATTGAATTTGTTGCGATCGGGACCCTTTCTTGGCTTATATTAAAAAAAAACTATTGCATGCAAAAATCGGAAAACTGGTAGTTTTTATAGAGAAATGTATGATAAATACGTAGAAACCGACAGTTTTAAAATCGAAGAATTATTTTACGCTCTATGTAATGTTGAAATCGGTCAAAATAGTTTAGTTAAAATTTATAGGATCAACAACTATCCATAGTTATTTAAGCATCTTTTCAGGGCACATACTGGACTAGTTTGTGGTGTGCTGTGTCCAATTATTTCTTAAATTTGTCTAATTTTTTAATTTTTTTCAAAATTTTTAATTCAAAATTTCATTATTTGATTAGAGATTTCTTTCATGTTTCGAAAAGTTATGTTTTACTACTGATTTTTTTTTTTTTTTTTTTTTTTTTTTTTTTTTAAAGCTCACATAATAATGTTTCCAAATATTTTACAATTGAAAAATATATTTACATGTGAATATTATAAAAGAAAGAAAACTTTAAAATAATTAAATTATTACATGCAGAAAAGCATTTGATGGTGAAATTTTTATCCTATTTGAAAAGCTGAAATAATAATATTTTCAAACACTTTTCAATGGAAGAAAATAGTTACAAGTGAATATTAAAAGAGAAAGAAAACTTTAAAATAATTAAATTATTACGTGCATAAATCATTAAATGGGTAATATTACGTAATATATTTCAAACAATATACAGTTCTAACGTAACTTTAAAGTAACTTTCTATATAATATACAGTTCTAACTTAAAAATACAGAATCATTCAACTGAATGCATTCGGATGAGCTGGCAGAGCGAATGGGAAATAGGAAGAGCAATAAATATAGTGCATAACCTTTGAAGGTCAGACTGTAGATGTTTGACATTTAATCTCTGCAATTTAAGACAGTATTAATCTTAATTTGTTACTTCAGGATAAAAACACGTGGTTAACAATGCACAAATAAAGAACTCCTTTTGAACAGGTATCGGGTTTGTCTATTTGCATTTGAAATTGGAACTGTCTTTTTTCCATAAATTACTTATATGATTATAATTAGTTTTTTCACATTTTAAGATAGAAAATAAGAAAAAATTACACCAGCCTTTCTTATTCTGTTGCATGTTAGTTAGTCATTAATAGTTACAATATGATAAGTTCGAGGCTAAAAGTTTAAAAGAAAAGAACGAAAGAGAGAAGAAGAAGCAAAATAATCTTTATATTCTAACGAAGGTAATTCGTTCCGGAATCAAATTCATTAGCTACACTGTAAAAAAAATTTCGTAAAATTTCAGTAGATGTAGCGTGCAAAATTACCGGTACTTGTACCGTTTTCACACTTTACGGTATGAGTACCGTACTTCTAAGGTATATTAAACGTAAAAAAACCGTATATGTGTCATTTCGATTATAAACGGTACCGTAAAATTATTGTTTTTCAGCAAAAAAATAGCTATTTATACCGTAAAATAATTATTTTTCATTAAGGAAAAAGCTGGTAGCCCCGCCTCGGTGTACGGCAACCTCTGAAGTGATGCTCTTGCTCTTGTTGCATAATGCGTGCAGGCCTGAAGAGAGGTGGAGTGCAGCCGGTACATATACTTTAAATATTTTACGGTACATATGCCATTCAGTTAAATTACGGTATATATACTGGTCCCAAAGTTGCCAGTATATGTACCGTAATTGTTGACTAAAATTTTTTACAGTGTAAAGTATTCGTAAACCGAAACATTGTTTCCTGTTCAATTAAAATTCAACGTAGATGCATTATTTTAGCACCAAAAAATATCTGATTGTGGCATCCATATTCTTTAGCCGAGTCCAAAAACAGTGTAAATTATCCTCCATTAGCCAAAAAATTCACAAGCCAAGTCATTCGTTAGCCAAGGTACAATATTTGACAAAATAAATTCAAGGGGAAAAAAACCTTTTAAAAAATATTTTTTTTAATACAACAGACGAAATTTAAAACAATTTTTTTCCCTGTGTATTCGAAATTCAAATAATTCTGACACTTAAATCACTTTTAAGTAACATTTAAAATTTTTCAGATGTTCATTAAAATGTTAAATTAACATATGAAAATAATTTTCACAAGCTAATACTTTTTGTAAAAGCATTTCATTTTTTTAATTCAAGGTACTCAAAAATCAATACTATCTGAAAGTGAATTATTCTACAGGATTTCAGTAAATATTCACATTCCAGTTTAATTACGATGTTAGCATAAACGCTTATTTAAATAAATCCTTTTTAAGTAATTAAAATCTTGCAAAATTTGTTAAAGTTATTAGCATGAAAATAAAACGAATTATTTTTCATCAGATAATACTCATTTCATCTTATATCATAGAAAAAAAAGACATTTTAATTACTTTTTCTTCTTATCATATAGAAACATCACATCTTATATCATCTTATATCATATATCTTATATCACAGAAAAAAAAAATTACTTTTTCTTTGTATCATAGAAAAATTACATCTTATAGCATCTATCTTATATTAATTTGAAAAAATGTAATTACTTTTACTGGTATTTAAAAGCTTAATTTTTCATTTCATTGCGATCATTTTGCAAACGTATTATTCTATGCAAGGAGAAAAACTGAACAACTGGGTAAGTGTGATCGAAGATCGCTCAAAGGGTTTCGTTTAATATTCCTTTCAAAACACTTTATCGTTTCTTTAATAAATTCAAATAAATTTCTTTTAGCAACAACAACAAAAATAAAAGGTCCTGTTTTTTATAAAGTAAAAATTTGCCGGTCTATTCTTTCGTTTTTTTGAATATCTAAACCAGCCCGCTATTATATTCTGTCATAATAATATCCGTCATGCGGACTAAATACGATATTTAAAAAATAATTTCAAAATTAAACAAATTGTACACCTTCAAAATGTTAAAATATACGAATATTTCCATAATGGGATTTTTATCACGATTCAATCTGTTTCTCAAACTGATATATTTACTATATTCTCTATTACTCATATTGATACTCGCTTTGTATTATTTTCAAAAATCTGAAAAATTCGTTAAACTTCCAATATGACGTCAGATTTTCTTTTTAATTCTCTAATGACGTGATATTAATCTGCTTTGTGTACATACACATACTCATACTCCTTGTATTATTGAGAAATCTTAGACATTTTCCGTTTTATTACCACTATGACGTCTGTGAGGACTGTGCATGCCTTTTCTTGCTCTAGTAGCGCCCACTTCTGGAGAAACAGAAAGAGCGCGGCAGCAGAACTTGAAATGTCAGCGGCTAAGAACGTCGTCTGCCATATGAGAAATCAGAATATGTTATGAAAATGGCCGCAAATGTTATCGGTCATGAATATTGAAAAATATGATTAATCCTTTATGTTTATTACATGTCGTGTAATGTACCTGTCTTTGTCATCATTATATAATCTTTACGTGGTCTTATTAAACTTGTGTTCGTCATTAGAAAGGCCTGTAGTTAATTAGAACACTCCCACATTCAGAAGAGAGTTTACAACGTCAATCAATTTTATTTCATATTTATCTTTTTTTCAATTGGTGTAACTTTTTATTTCATTTTCATTTTTCACGTGGAAATCGTCTAATAGAAAATTAATTATTGTGGAAAGAATTTCATCGTGGAATTTTAATTTTTGGCATCTGCTATAACGAAAAATGTTTAAATTTAATAGGAAAAGACTGATAGAATTTTGGTTTTTTATCTCTATTTATTAAAATAATACGAATTTTTCAAATTTTAATATTTTGAGCTCTTTGTAGCTGGTATTCAGATATATACTCAAAGTTTCAACTCTGTAAGTTACATAGTTTTTGAGAATGGCTCTGTGACGGACAGACAACGGAGCGGGAGTATAATAGGGTTTCGTGAGATGAACGAAACCCTAAAAAATAGGTTTTGCTGTCAAAAATTATTTTTAAATACACTATCCTGACGGAAAATTTTAAGAAACGTGTTTTCTGATGAAGGTCTTCTGATAATTAGGAATCTAAGGAAGCGGTTTCCAAACTTTATGGTTACGCGACCATTTTAACCCTTTAACGGATAAAGCATTTCAATTGCTAAAATGTTGAAATAAATGATTGACACCGGAAATTATGAACAAATTTATTTCTATATATAAAAAACGATATTTCACATATATATAATAAATGGAAAACATTTCTAATAAAATTCTGCTGTCATTGTTGAATTTCGTAATTAAAGTTTTGTGGTTTCACAGGGAAACCAATGAACGTTAAAGGGTTAAACTTTAAACTTTTTTCGCGGTCCATCTCTAATATGTAGGTTTATAGAACCTTTTGTATCTTACGGAAAACAGTTTTGCCAATCCACTACATTTTTATAAATTCAAATTACTTGATTGCTACCGCTTTTTTTAAATAGTATAATTTGTCTTACTTTCGCTTTACTTTAATCAATCATTATACAAGGCGAATATTACTACTTCAAAAAAAGTGGTAGCAATTAAACTACCGGAATTAAAACAAGTAAGCTGACTGGCAATACTGACGGAAAAGGTAAACGTAAAAGGCACAAAGTGTACACACAAGGACAGAAATAGATCATAGAAGTATGAAAGTGGAGTAATCAAAACCTTCTTTCACTTATGTAAAGAAAAATACATTAATTGTTAAAAATACAGTTTAAATGTCAGTGTAATTTATGACATTCTTTTGCAGAAACAACATATTGTCTACTGGGCTGAAACTTTTTTAGGGTTATGATCAAACATCTCTCTGTACAAAGTTTAATAAAAAGTGTTTTCACAAAGTTATTTATCTATATTTTTAAATTTTTCCTTTAAATTCGTAACATATTGTGTTGTAACAATTCATAGTATTCACTGCCTATAAGACGGAATGCTCAGACGAGGAAACCAAATCTGTAGAGTATAGATACCCTTCCCGGTTATCTTTATTGAAGTCTTAAAAAATATATATATATCAAAAATTACAATATTCTGCCAGAGCTGAACCCGCCAGTAACCGCGATAGGGGACGGGGTGTAAAATAAGTAAGTGAAAATAAGAATAAAAAAGATATACAATGGTCAACGACCAGGCTGCCATATACGCGACATGGGGCATAACAATAGAGGCAATAGACAAAAATCATGAAAATCAAAAAGAGAGGCAAAGCCCACAACCAAGAACGAACCAATAGAGGAAACTTTAGTAACTAGGACTTCCCTCAAAGGGATTAGTCTGAGTGATATTGCTGAGAACATAAAGTTAACAATTACGATATAAAGAAGATATCAACAAGAATCTAAGTGAATATACAGCATATGATAGACAAGAGATAGATAAAGATACAACATATGAAAAATAGCAAATTAAATGATAAAATTACAAAATATCATATATAAATTCATATACTGTTATGTTTTCATATGCATTTTTTTATAACATTTGGCAAATAATCTCATTTTCTTAAGCGGGAATTGCTCAAAACTTAAAAAAAAAAAAAAACCGCCGGATCTTTTAAAACGATATTTTTAAAGTCACATAATCAGATTTACAGCCAATAGCGTATTTTAGCAAGCGTAGTTTAACGCAAATTTAATTTAATTTTTGCAACATTTTCTTTGTGACAAATATCTAAATAAAATATTAAAAAATAAAATATTAAATATTGAAATATTAAATCAAATATTTAATATTTGAATTAAAAAAATTTCCTTTGTTTATTTGTATAACTATTTATAGAAACTCGTATACTTCAAACCACATTGATAACATGCTTTGCTACAAACGTGTCTACCAGTCTAACTACTCGTATGTCTTAGCTGTGTCTCTCTCCGAACTCATCTGTCTACTGTCTCTCTACTGTTCTGTATACCCGTCTCAGTATCCGTCTGTCTTTCTACCCGACTCTTTAATCGTGTCGCTACCTGTCTCGCTTCACGTTACACTACTCGTCTATCAACACGTATGTCTGTCTATATACCCCTCTTTCTACCCGTCTGTCAAGTCGTCTCTGTACTCGTCTCTCTATCCACCACGCTAACCGTCTCCCTACCCATCTCCCTACCCATCTGTCAACCCTTTTTTGCACCTGCCTCGCTACCCGTCTGTCTATTCGTTTCGCTACCCGTTAGCTTATCTCTGTCGCTATCCGTCTCTCTACCCGTCTGTCTACCCGTTTGTTTACACGTCTATCTATCTCTCGCCAACTGTTCCCAATATTTAAACAATTTAGTAAACGGAAGCCGTTTATCTGTTATTAAATGCAAACAAGAGTAATTTATCTAAAGAGTGTAATCAGATGCAATTTTTTTAAATACATACATAAACCAGCATAATAATTCACCAGTTTTATTTTCATAGTAGTTTATGTCATTTGACAGTAAATCTCAACTTCTTCAACCCGAACTGCGTCAAGCTTTTTAAAAAAGCCCCAAGGTCCGTATAACTGGGAAGGGGAATTGTCCTCAGGGCTATTAGATACATGTTATTAAGTTAAGTGAAAGTTTCGTAATCGGGTTCGCAGCCAATTTCTTATGTCAGAAAGGGTGGCTTCACGCCATTTTAAATTCATTTCTGTAACTTTCTTTTTCTTTTTTTGGTGGGTGGTTGGGGGGGGGAGGGTTCCAAATATATACACTTAAATTCAAACTTTTGGCCCCATGTTAATATTAGTGTTGTTTGTATTATCAATTAATACTTTGTTGATCGAGCTTCATTCGAAACAAATGTAAAAGACTTCTATAGTTTTTTTTCTAGGAGAAAGTTCCGTAATCGGGCCCTAAGCTAATCGGGGAATTTAATATCATTATTGGTTCTAACTCTTATAGAGTTAAAACAATATTGTTGCTAGCATTACTCTTGCTTGTGACCAACCTCTTCTGTGTACCTGAATAGGGAAAAGTTCCGTATCATGTACTGGTTGGTGCCAAAGGCAGTTGTAGAATTTTACAAATTTTTCTAGAGAGCGGAAAAACATGTTTTTTAAAATATTTACAAATATACGTTTATTAAACCATGTTTTTGAGCCATTTTAAAAAATTAAGTACGGTGCTAAAATAAAATTTTATTGCCATTTTCGATATTTTAATAAGAAATGAAAATACATAACAAACAAATTTAACAAAACTAAGCCATTTTTGGGTACTTCTCTATTATCCCGTCGACCACTTTTCATAACAAAAAACTATCGCCAAACTAAGATTAAACGCCAAAAATACAGTCCCATTTACTTGATGCCAGAAGCATTATACGTATTTGTTATGCCATCAAGTGGTTTTTAATTCGACATTTGCGTGTATTTTTCATTATGTTTTACTGATTTATTAGTTATTTCATTCATTAAAGTTACAATAGTGTCCTTAAATTCTTATATTTTATTTATTTTGATATTTCAATGGCAACGTTCTCCCGTTTATTTAGCGTTACAGTTTGGCGATAGTTTTTTGTTATGAAAAGTGGTCGACGGGATAATAGAGAAGTACCCATTTTTTGTGATAAATAATTGTTATTGCCAGGGGGGCAAATTGTAAACAATTAATAAGCGAACTAAAAAAATTACCGGAAAAAACTTGTGGGAATCTCAAGAAAGAAATATCTGATATAAATAGCATTTAAAATCTTAAAATGGAGAAGTGGTCCGTATAAAAATGCAAAACATTATACACCTGATATAAGATTTTTTTAATTTTTTTATATTTCCGAAAGCACAGATAAAAGGGTAAAAATCCCGGCACAGATGCCATATACTCACCACGTTGGCGCGATTTTTCCCCCGCCCCTTTGGCGAAAACTGTTTGTTGTGTTTGTTTACTTTTATTTTTTATTTTAATTCTATAGATTATTTTTATATGTATATCAATATTAATTTAGGCACAGATGTCATATACGCACCAGATTGGCGCGATTTTTCCCCCGCCAATTTGGCGAAAACTTTGTTTTTGAATATTAGTTACAAATACCATACAATAATAGCATGTAATTTTTTATTTCAATATAAAAATAAAATAACGTAATAAATGAAATAGCTCCTATTATTCAAAAATGGGAAATAAAAATAAATAAATGATAGTTTGATATAAATAAATATTGATATATATAATAAAAACAATTTATAGAATTAAAATAAAAAATAAAAGTTAATAAACAACAATTGAAACAAAATAACCGGGTTACCATGTGAGGCATAAAATTGCCATTTTGTTGCAATCGCGCCAATGTGGTGCGTATATGACATCCGCGCCTTTATTTATATCAAACTATTATTTATTTATTTTTATTTCCTTTTTTAAAATAATAGAAGCTGTTTCATTTATTACGTTATTTTATTTTTATATTGAAATAAAAAATCACGTGTACTATTTGTCACACTATTTGTAAGTAATATTCAAAAACAAAGTTTTCCCCAAGCTGGTGGAGGGAAAAATCGCGCCAACGTGGTGCGTATATGACATTTGTGCCTTGTTTCATTTCACATAGAGGTACTGCTCTATTATCCCGTCGACCACTTTTCATAACAAAAAACTATCGCCAAACTGTTAGATTAAACGCCAAAAATGCAGTCCCATTTACTTGATATCAGAAGCATTATACGTGTTTGTTACGTCATCAAGTGGTTTTTAACGCGACATTTGCGTGTATTTTTCATTATGTTTTACTGATTTATTAGTTATTTCATTCATTAAAATAACAATTGTGTCCTTAAATTCTTATATTTTATTTATTTATGTATTTTGATATTTCAATGACAACGTTCTCCCGTTTATTTGGCGATAGTTTTTTGTTATGAAAAGTGGTCGACGGGATAATAGAGAAGTACCCACATATGTATTGGTACTTTTATGTTAACTTGGCGCAGTTGATAAATCGCCAAATATTTTTCTCATAACATCTTCATATTGCATTCATTTCATTTAAATATAAATCTTTCACTGATTTCATTTGAAATACATACATTAAAAATACACGTCTTTCACTCATTTAATTTAAAATACACGCCTTTCACTAATTCCATTTAAAATACTAAAAAGGAAAAGAAAATAAGAAATAATGCCACAAATCGAAACCTTTTATTTAAACATCAAAGAATTGTTCCTAACATACACACGCGAAATAAAAAAGCTGCTAATGGTGTGATTTACGCCAAATCTCTAATACTAATACTACTCTTACTAATCTCTAATACTTTTCAAACAGAAAAAATTCCAGATTAACTTTCCATTTTTGTTAAATTGAAATATATTTTATTGTGCTGAATATTAGTGATTGCATATTTTTTTGCTCCATGTATTCCATGAACTTTTCAAGTCCGATTGTCTACGAAAATCTCCCGCCGGTGAAAATGACGTACGCACAAAATTTAGTGACGTATGTACTTTAATTGTGCTTTTTTATCTATTTTTTTTAATATAACTTCCAAACGGTTTGACACTTATTCTTGGTAATAAATAGACGACGTTGTCACCTTTATAGGTACCTGCTGTAAAAATTTGAACGAAATCCGTTAAATATTTTTTGAGTTATGCTTGACGAAAGGTTTTAATATCCATCGTAGCTATATATGGGGCAAAGTAATACTGCCCTGTGTATGAGTCTTCGTTGCACTCAGACAATTAATTAAGATTCAATTTTAAAAGAAAGGTCTGAAAAAAATTAACTCTTGAAATTAATTGAAAATAATTGACATGTTTTTACGTTGCAAAAATAAAAATGAATGATTAAAGTGAAAGAGGATTTATATGTAATTATTAAGCTATGCAAAACGTTATTTAAAGCTGTAGTTTGGATTACTTACTATAAGAAAGGCAACTTGCAAAAAGAAAGTGAAACCCGTCCTCGGCAATATATCCCTCTAGAAACACATTGGTAGCATAGGGGCACCGGGAGCGTACAAATCACCTATTTGAAGGCCACTCTTGCACTTAGACGCGGCCCATGAGCACGTTACTGTTTTTAATTAATACTAGTAAAAGAAAGTTTCGCTCTGTCTGTGTGTGTGTGTGTCGGTGATGGCTAGCGAAACATAACGCACCTTAAAGTCTGAAAATTTCGGTGAGGACAGTCCAAAGCATACCCCCATGCACCTGAGGCTCAGATTTTTAATATTTTGATAATTAGACAAGATATTAACTAAAAACTCATTAAACATCGCTTCGAAAATGCGATCTTCTTATTTGAAAATGGCGCTGGAGAAATATCAAACTGCAAAAGTAACAAATGATTTGTAATTGTAGACGGTAAAATTTTCTCATTTTCACTACTCCTCGAATATTAAGAAAGCTATTCGAGGTATAGTTTCGAAACTCACTGCATATGTATTTTATTTTTTTGATTCGAAAAATGCAAATTTTGTGAAAATCAGACCGTAACTTTTCTTATTTTTTTCAAAAAACTGACCCAACGACGAATAAAAAGATAAAAATCACCGAGACAGAAGAGGGGATCGCATCGAATTTATTGCTGTTTCGGGCACTTCGGGAGCCCGTTCCACCATTTACTTTTCTGTACGAAAGGTAAAAAATTATACGATATAAGATTGACAGTGTATAGTAATTAATAAAGAAAACTTAATTTTACAGATTATAAATTATGCAATATAAGACTGACAATGCATAGTAATTAATAAAGAAAGCTTAATTTTACAGATTATTTCTTACATTTGAGAGGATGGGGGTGAGGGGTAGATAAACGTTTTTTAATTATATATCACGTTCATGTTAATAACTATCCCCCCCCTTTTTTTATTCTGTTTTTGGGACCGATTTGCGAGGTTTTTTTTTCTATCTTCTTATGTAATCCAGCTACTATATACAGTACAAAAACAGTAATTAGTCCTCAGTTACCACCTTTTTCGAATAATAATCTTCTTTTTCGGCGTTTCTTTTTTTCCCTCAGTAATAATTAACAGATTTTCCTAAGAATTAGTATATAACTCCCTCATCATATTTCAATTACATTCTTGCGATATTAAATTTTATTACAGTTGATCCTACAGTTTCCTGGTTTTATTTTCGTGTTCTGGAGTTCTTGAAAAGTCTAAAAATTTATTTACGTTCATTACTCAGTAACTCTAAACCTCTTGTTGTTTCCAAATAATGCATTTTTGAGACTCTTTGCGATTTCTTCTACCCTAACGACACGATTTCTGTAATTCTATTTTGTTGTTGTTGTTGCATAGGGACTTTTTAAAAGTTTTTTCACCAGTCATCTTTTAATTTTAGTACTACTCTTACACCACTAGAGGGAGCTTTTAATGTCGAATAAATCGAAGAGTGTATTGAGACGGAGTAGGAGTGGAAACAAGAGACCAAAGTGTGATAGTTGCACCTTTACGAGATGTTCCCAGGGAAGTACTAAGATGCCGTACCTAGCAATGATTTAACCGAAAGGTTTATTGCAGATATTGGGGGTAGGAGAAAATTCGCTAGGAGTGAACGCCCCGGGTCCAGAGATTCTCTACTGGCTCGCTATAAAGATAATTTCGAACAAATCATTTTTTCTCCCGTCGCTTTGACCAAAGATTTCTAATGAAGAAAATTGCTCAGTTTTGACGCTCCTAGATGTATGAGCAAAGTTTGTGCCAGACGCCCTCTGTCGAAATTAAATTAAAGGAACCTTGGTGGTGATAAGAAATTGGTATTCCGCTCCATTGCCTCAACGAGAGTCACCTGTATAAGGAGAAACAACCCCTGATTCGCCGGGATATGTATGACCGAAATGGCATATAAGTGATCCGACCACCTTGGTAAGTCTTTCTCCAAATAACTAACTTTTCAGGAACTTTCAATTCAGTTGAACATTATCTGGATTTGATTTAATAAACGGACATTTCTTTTGGAAGACTAATATTTAGTTGAACTGGTTGTCCTGTTTTATTAGTGGTATGAAACGTCTGAAACTGTAAATTATTTTGTTTAGTGATCATATATATCCTCAAAAACCCAAATATCGGAATTAATGAGTGATTTCTACTGAAAGTCTCACATAAAATAATTTGTTTTCCATATCCAATCGTATCTGGCGGGTCCCTCTTCGTGGTCCTGACCCGACTCCTTCGGTGGAGGAGGTGACCGGGAGCGAAGCATTGCGCGGACACACCGTCAGGTGACTTCGAATCGGCCCTTTGAGTAGGGAAGAAGACCGAGCGCCTAACATACGGAGTGTTCGTCGACACGACGGGGACAGGAGGTGACTGGTCTGGGTTCCTCATCGTTGGTCCGCCAGTGGGAAAGGAGTCTCTGTTGTGCCGGAGTCGCCATGCCTTGACCCATTGTGGTTCGCCCTTATGGGTTGTGGGTTCGTGGGTCTCCTCCTCGCAAGCGCAGGTTCTCTGCGACGCGAGCATAGCCTGTGATCGGAATTTCCCGTAGGTGGCAGACAGACGACTCCGTAGGCCAATCCTAAGGTTCACGTGGATCTTGGGCAAAGGCTAGCAAATGCCAGCCGGATCCCTCCAAAACTTGACTAAGGAATTGACGGAAGCACGACCGATCTCTGTAGAGCACGAACTCGTCATGACTCTGTTGTGCACCGATCGTCGGAAGATACGGCGTGCAGCAACTATCTGCGACGAGACGGAGGCAGAGATGAAATAGTCCCAACACGAGTCCCACAAACTCGTGGAAGAGTATCTCACGAAATCCACTGCAGCTGGAGAGTTGTGCGCCGACCTCAACCGTCACCGCAGGAAGTGCCCGAATCGAAGAGACGATCACCATCCAAAGGCGGCCATGGCAGGACCGCCAGGGACGCGAACGTTCTCTTCGAGGAAGGGACTAGCCCGCTTTCTGCCATGTGATTACGAGGAACCGGGCCGGAGGCTGCCGACTAACGCGGCATCGATCAGCCAAAACTCGAGACCTTGGTCCGAAACCCAGTCCGAGAACGTCTCTCGTGCAGCCAGGAGTTTCCACACCTGGCGGGCGGACTAGTGGCACACCTACTAAGCTTCTCTTACTAATCTCGATCGGGCCCGTCTCTTTGGCGCGCTTAGAGGGAGTTTCCACGTCCTCTAGAGTCCGATAGTGGTGTCTTTAGGTTATTTCCGTTTTTTGAGTGATATGATATGTGTATGATCTCGTAGTTCTGAGGTTGTCGCTGGGTTACTGTCTAGTTCTGCCTAGATGGGTTCAACCTCGCGCCAGACTGCGTAGGAACGACCTATCCGAATCCCGTCTATGGGAAAGAACCGAATTTCCTCGTGGTTCTGGGTCGGAGAGAGGCATCTTTCGCTCTTTTTTAGTGCATAACCATGTGAACCTCACGGCCGATGAAACCAGTAGCTTGTCCTTCCATACATGTCTACGATCGGAAGCCGTGGGAAAGCAAGAGCCGTCGGAGTAACTCGACATATGACCGAGGGACCGTCTCCCCCTATGGGGTTTCGCGAACGAAGTCGTCGGGGGTTCTTCGGCGGTTCGTCAGGTGTCTGTTCCACGCAGAAGTTTCCCATGAATGGGATTACTGGCGCAACGACCTAGAGGTCGACACCTGGTAGAATGACTTGGGGGTCCGCAGTGGGGAGCGGCCTCAAGCCGATCGTAGCGCCGGGCGAGACAAACCCCTGGTGCGTTATAAGCCCTTTAGAGGCTTGGGCGCGATGGTCGTTTACGCGCGTCGGCGACCCCCGTGGGCGTCTGACGGCGCAGGATAGTTTTATATCTAATCGTATATATTATTTCTCCTGTCAACATCCCTTTTTCTAAGAAAATACGAAACGCGGAATGACGAATGAGATACCATATGAAAGGATTTCGAACAGGCTTCTGACATAGTACAAATATATTTTCCTAAAACGTGTTTTTTGATTAAAATTTGCTGATGATTAAAAATTAAATCGGCATTGTTTTCATAAATGAAATGAAAGGTTTTCCTCAAATCCGTGTTGCGACAAAAATAAAATACTGCATTATCAGATGACGTCATCCTATAATGCAATTAAAATACGATTGTTAATTTATTTCTTGCGCGTACTTTTTGAAAAAATATCGAGCTTTTAATCTGGTTTTTATTTCATTTTTACGCGTGGGTCACCTATTATTTATTTGTTTTCTTTGTTTAATCATGGCTGTGTATATGCGTACTGTATCGGAGCACCAATAGATTACGTAATTTAAGGATTATCTTCCATTTAGATATGCAATTCATTAGGATTCACAAAAATTGTAATTTTTTTTTAATATTGTATTACTCTGTTAATACGCCAGCGAAGTCTGACGTCGCTTAAATGGCTGCTGGACCACAAAGTTTGAACATCCCACGTTTAAGTTCCCATAGGCTTGCAAAAAAATGGTGTACCAAATATTGATTTATGTATTTAAGACATTTCTCGAACAGTTTTTCAAAATCTGAGGAAATGCTTTTATATGAATTCCCTAAACGTCTGATTCAGTGTTTCAATTTTTTTATTCGTTTTTTTTTTTTCAGTTTAGGGGTCTTGGCAATCTAGAGAAATAACGTTGTCGAGAGAAGAAAATTTGGCAAAAAATTTTCTGGCAATATATTCCCATTTTCTTATACACAAGCAATCATCATATATATTATTTCTGTTGTCAACGTCTTTTTTTCTATACACGTACAAAACATACAACGATGAATGAGCTATCATTCAAAAAGTGTTTGAATACGTTTCTGAGATAGTACACCAACATTTCGTTAAAACGCATTGTTTGATTTAAAAAAAAAAAATCAGTTAGTTAAAAATTAGTGCTAAAACGTACCAAGAAATAATCTCAAAGATTGCAGTGCGAAAGGTTCGCACGGGTCCTTCTGGTATTTAAATATTCTTGTTATGAAATCTTGATATGTATTTATAAAATTTTCTACATATACATATCCTCAAAAACCCAAATGCCGGAATTAATGAGTGATTTCTACTGAAAGTCCCACCTAAAATAATTTGTTTTCCATATCCAATATTTAAATATTCTTGTTATGAAATCTTGATTTGTATTTATAAAATTTTCTACATATACATATCCTCAAAAACCCAAATGCCGGAATTAATGAGTGATTTCTACTGAAAGTCCCACCTAAAATAATTTGTTTTCCATATCCAATATTTAAATATTATTGTTATGAAATCTTGATATGTATTTATAAAATTTTCTACATATACATATCCTCAAAAACCCAAATGCCGGAATTAATGAGTGATTTCTACTGAAAGTCCCACCTAAAATAATTTGTTTTCCATATCCAATATTTAAATATTCTTGTTATGAAATCTTGATATGTATTTATAAAATTTTCTACATATATATATCCTCAAAAACCCAAATACCGGAATTAATGAGTGATTTCTACTGAAATTATCACCTAAAATAATTTGTTTTCCATATCCAATATTTAAATATTCTTGTTATGAAACCTTGATATGTATTTATAAAATTTTCTAAATTTGATGTATACTGATCCCTATGTATGCAAGAACTTTTTTATTTAGGAGATTTCTATTATCTTCTATTTACAATTTAATAAACTTTAATAAATTTTAACCTTTACTAAGGGTCTTTATTTTAAATGGCTTTGTGTGTTTAATGTTTTGTAATAATTAATAATAACTTCATTCGTTTCTGAATTTAAATCAAAAGTGCCATCAATAAATTTTTATTTTTATTTATTTATTTAAAAAAAAAAAAAAGAAGTTGAGAACACTTTTATTATTCATTAATTAGAGAAAAATTTAAAATATGATTTTATTAAGAACTCTTGACTTTTGTTGGATTTAAACGTTTAAAATTTAACTCTCTAATGTAAAAATAATTTATTTGTTAAGGACTAAGGTGATTGGTTAATAACTGAAATTAAGTGTTGAAATTTATCCTAAATATTTTTATTCTTTAATATTTAATATATTATTTTTATTATTCCATAATTAATATTGAAAGAAAGGCTAGTTTATTATTATTTTTTAAGAATACCTGAAATAAGTAAAGTTTGTGACTCATAACAAACTAAAAGGGATAATTCATTTTAAGTAAATGTCTGCTACTGGGATTGGTATTTAATGCTTTAAACTTTGAAGATTTATAAGAGAAATTATTTATATTTATCTATAAATAGTAATTGAATTTTCCATTTAATATTGATTTTGAAGTGAGTAAATGAAGATTCCAAAGCTCCTGATCTTATCTTCAGGGGATATTTTACTGGGTTATCTTAATTTTAATTTATGGGTTAAAAAACACAACGTTAATAAATTCATTTGCTTTTTTTTTTTTTTTTTTTTTTTTTTTTTTTTTTTTTTTTTTTAAGTATATTTTGTTTAATTTCAGGAAATCGTTTAAAGGATTTAATGCTTTATCCTTCTATATTTCTCTAAAGTTAATTATTGGGTCACATTCGTATTCATAATTATTAAAAAAAAACTTTAACAGAATCAATATCACTCAATAACTCAGAATTTTCCAGGTAACTAAAAGCTTTCATCTTCTTTTCATTACCATAATTTCTTCATTTCCATCTCCTAGGATAAAATAAAAAAGTTACACATATTAATATCAATATCTATTAATTTTCATATTTATAGATATATTTTAATCATACAAAAAAGTTTAAAAAAAAAATATTTTACAAGAAAAAAATCATTATTACTCAATAACTCAGAATTTTTGCTTAAAAAAATTCAATTTCTTATTCCAGGTAACTAAAAACCTCCATCTTCATTTCACTACCATAATTTCTTCATTTTCCTCTCCTAAGATTAAATAAAAAAAGTTCCTCATATTAATATCAGTATCTATTAATTTCCATATTTATAAATATCTTTTAATGATGCGCAAGAAAATTTTAAAAATTTATTTTGCAGGAAAGCCTTATTATTACTCAATAACTCAGAATTTTAGCAATGGTCTTTCAATTACTTATTCTGGGTAACTAAAAGCCTTCATCTTCATTTCATTACCATAATTTCTTCATTTTCATCTCCTAGGATTAAATAAAAAAAAGTTCCTCATATTAATATCAGTATCTATTAATTTCCATATTTATAAATATCTTTTAATGATGCGCAAGAAAATTTTAAAAATTTATTTTGCAGGAAAGCCTCATTATTACTCAATAACTCAAAATTTTAGCAATGGTCTTTCAATTACTTATTCTGGGTAACTAAAAGCCTTCATCTTCATTTCATTACCATAATTTCTTCATTTTCATCTCCTAGGATTAAATAAAAAAAGTTCCTCATATTAATATCAGTATCTATTAATTTAGATATTTATAAATATCTTTTAATGATGCGCAAGAAAATTTTAAAAATTTATTTTGATGGAAAAGCATCATTATTACTCAATAACTCAGAATTTTAGCAATGGCCTTTCAATTACTTATTCTAGGTAACTAAAAGTATCTATCTTCATTTCATTACCATAATTCTCCATTTTAATCTATTAGGATAGGATAAAAAAGTTCGACATATTAATATCAATATATATTAATATCAATATTTATAGCTATATTTTTATTATCAAGAAAATTTTAAAATTTTATTTTACAGGAAAAGAATTATTGTTACTCAATAACTCAGAATTTTAGCAATGCCCTTTCATTTACTTATTATGGGTAACTAAAAGCCACTATCTTTATTTCATCACCATAATTCTCCATTTTTCATCTCTTAGGGTAGAATAAAAAAGTTCGCCATATTAATATCAATATTTATAGCTATCTTTTACTGATGCAAGAAAATTTTAAAATTTATTGTACAGGAAAATAATCATTATTACTCAATAATTCAGAATTTCAGCAAAAGCCATTCAATTTCTTATTCTATGTAACTAAAAGCCTCCATCTTCATTTCATTACCATAATTCTCCATTTTTATCTGTTAGGATAAAATAAAATATTTCAACATATTAATATCAATGTCTATTAATATTAATATCTATAGATATATTTTAATATACAAGAAAATTTTTAAAAGTGGCTTTACAAGAAAAGAACAAGTATTACTCAATAAATCAGAATTTCAGCCAAAGACTTTAAATTACTTATTCTGGGTAACTAAAAGCATCCATCTTCATTTCATTACCATAATTCTCCATTTTCATGTGTTACGATAGAATAAAAAAAGTTCGACATATTAATATCAATATCTATTAATATCAATATATAGCTGCCATTTAATAATCTAGAAAATTTTAAACTTTTATTGTACAGGAAAAGAATCATTATTACTCAATAACTCAGAATTTTAGCAATGGCCTTTCAATTACTTATTCTAGGTAACTAAAAGCCACTATCTTTATTTCATTACCATAATTCTCCATTTGCATCAGTTACGATAGAATAAAAAAAAATTCGACACATTAATATCAATATTTATAGCTACCATTTAATGATCAAGAAAATTTTAAACATTAATTGTACAGGAAAATAATCATTATTACTCAATAACTCAGAATTTTAGCAATAGTCTTTCAACTACTTATTCTAGGTAACTAAAAGCCACTATCTTTATTTCATCACCATAATTCTCCATTTTTCATCAGTTACGATAGAATAAAAAAAATTCGACACATTAATATCAATATTTATAGCTACCATTTAATGATCAAGAAAATTTTAAACATTAATTGTACAGGAAAATAATCATTATTACTCAATAACTCAGAATTTTAGCAATAGTCTTTCAACTACTTATTCTAGGTAACTAAAAGCCACTATCTTTATTTCATCACCATAATTCTCCATTTTTCATCTCTTAGGGTAAAATAAAAAAGTTCGCCATATTAATATCAATATTTATAGCTATCTTTTACTGATGCAAGAAAATTTTAAAATTTATTGTACAGGAAAATAATTATTATTACTCAATAATTCAGAATTTCAGCAAAAGCCATTCAATTTCTTATTCTATGTAACTAAAAGCCTCCATCTTCATTTCATTACCATAATTCTCCATTTTTATCTGTTAGGATAAAATAAAATATTTCAACATATTAATATCAATGTCTATTAATATTAATATCTATAGATATATTTTAATATACAAGAAAATTTTTTAAAATGGCTTTACAAGAACAGAACAATTATTACTCAATAACTCAGAATTTCAGCCAAAGACTTTAAATTACTTATTCTGGGTAACTAAAAGCATCCATCTTCATTTCATTACCATAATTCTCCATTTTCATGTGTTACGATAGAATAAAAAAGTTCGACATATTAATATCAATATCTATTAATATCAATATTTATAGCTGCCATTTAATAATCTAGAAAATTTTAAACTTTTATTGTACAGGAAAAGAATCATTATTACTCAATAACTCAGAATTTTAGAAATGGCCTTTCAATTACTTATTCTAGGTAACTAAAAGCCACTATCTTTATTTCATTACCATAATTCAACATTTTCATCAGTTACGATAGAATAAAAAAAATTCGACACATTAATATCAATATTTATAGCTACCATTTAATGATCAAGAAAATTTTAAACATTAATTGTACAGGAAAATAATCATTATTACTCAATAACTCAGAATTTTAGCAATAGTCTTTCAACTACTTATTCTAGGTAACTAAAAGCCACTATCTTTATTTCATCACCATAATTCTCCATTTTTCATCAGTTACGATAGAATAAAAAAAATTCGACACATTAATATCAATATTTATAGCTACCATTTAATGATCAAGAAAATTTTAAACATTAATTGTACAGGAAAATAATCATTATTACTCAATAACTCAGAATTTTAGCAATAGTCTTTCAACTACTTATTCTAGGTAACTAAAAGCCACTATCTTTATTTCATTACCATAATTTTCCATTTTTTATCTCTTAGGATAGAATAAAAAAGTTCGCCATATTAATATCAATATTCATAACTATCCTTTACTGATGCAAGAAAATTAAAAAATTTATTGTACAGGAAAATAATCATTATTACTCAATAATTCAGAATTTCAGCAAAAGCCATTCAATTATTCTAGGTAACTAAAAGCCTCCATCTTCATTTCATTACCATAATGCTCCATTTCCATCTGCTATGATAAAATAAAATATTTCAACACATTAATATCGATGTCTATTAATATGAATAGCTATAGATATATTTTAATATATAAGAAAATTTTAAAAAATGGCTTTACAAGAAAAGAACAAGTATTACTCAATAACTCAGAATTTTAGCCAAAGTCTTTAAATTACTTATTCTGAGTAACTAAAAGCATCCATCATTTCATTACCATAATTCTACATTTTCATCTATTACGATAGAATAAAAAAGTTCGACATATTAATATCAATATTTATAGCTACCGTTTAATGATCAAGAAAATTTTAAACATTTATTTTACAGGAAATGAATTATTATTACTCAATAACTCAGAATTTAGCAATGACCTTTCAACATTCAATTACTTATTCTAGGTAACTAAAAGCCACTATCTTTATTTCATTACCATAATTCTCCATTTTTCATCTCTTAGGACAGAATAAAAAAGTTCGCCATATTAATATCAATATTTATAGCTATTCTTTACTGATGCAAGAAAATTTTAAAATTTATTGCACAGAAAAAGAATCATTATTACTCAATAATTCAAAATTTCAGCAAAAGCCTTTCAATTACTTATTCCAGGTAACTAAAAGCCTCCATCTTCATTTCATTACCATAATTCTCCATTTTTATCTGTCGGAATAGAAAAACAAAGTTCATTCCTATTCATGACCACGCTCGCTTCAACCTTCTATTAATTCAATATCACTTTCCCCTTTGAGTATTGAGAAATTTCCGTTCCTTGCTCTAGTTTTCATTTTAGCGTGGTATAATAATGCTCTTTTTTACTATCTGGTATCTCCGTTTTTGCCGCTTGTTACCGGATGACCTCATCACAGATCTTGAGTCATACGGCGTCTCTTAAGCCAGATTTTTAATCCCAGACGCGTTCTATTAACCGCTGGAAGATCTGGACATTCGGAGCTAGGCTCTAGTGGAGCGTGAAAGGTTTTTTTTCTTGGCATTCCACGCGGTTACTGAGAAGTTTTGTGGGAATCATAACTGAGGCAAGATGTTGGAGAAAATCGAAGCGGAATTAAATTTTGAAAAGGTAAGTGAGATTTTACTCTTTTTTTTATTATTAGTTTAGATTGTTGTCATTTATTTACATAGACTGAAGTGAAAGTGGAGTTCAGGGTACAGTCCTGAATGGTCGGGTTGAAAACCTTACCCGAACACCCAAAAATTCTGCTTGAAGTCAACCCGAACCCGACAAAAAAAATTTCGGCGACACGAAACCCGACAAAAAAAAAATTGATAACTCGAAACCCGACCCGAACTCGACACAGTTAAACCCGAAACGGACCCGAACCCGAAATATTCAAACTCTAGCCCGAAGTGGGAGAAAATCAATCCATCAGTTTAATAGAGGATTCACTGGCGCCAACTTTAGAAAAATATTGGGTGGGCTAAAAATATTTGGTAAAATAGCATGGCCAGTAATTTTTTTTTTTTTTTTTTTTTTTTTTTTTATTGAAGGGTGGATGGAAGTGGATGGACGATAACTCAAAATCAAATTATCATGTTTTAAAGTAAAAAATAAAGTTGTAATATTATTAAATTATATTCGTGATTCTTTGAGATACCAATATTTACTATTATATCATCATAGTATGACTACAATTTGAATGTGCAAAAAGCTAAACATCGAGCAAAACATTTCAGTCATTTTTAAGTGATTTATTAGTGTCAGTGGGGTATAAAAAGAAATGGTCATTGACTCACCCCTACTGGTAAATGATAAAATAAATTTTGTTTCAGGGTAAAAAATAAACAATGAAATACTTAATAAAATAGAACAATGGGATTTGGGCAGGTTGGGATGACTTTTTTTTTCAGTGTAGGTTCATTGTGATAAGGCGCTTCTCTGATTAGTTTTGGGGATTCATTGGTTAAGTGTAAAGGGGAAACGGGGGTTAATCCCCCCCCCCCTCCTTAATTTAGATAAATGGGTTTTTCATGCAGAATTATCAGATTTGCTTCAAATTTTGTATATGGGTTCATTATTATTTATGTCGATTATGTGTAAATTATATTGTATCATCATTATTTATGTACAAATTATATAGTATTATTTATAAATAATACAATATAATTTACACAAAATAGATTATATTGTAATGATTAGACACAAATTTTAATATTTTCATTTATTATGTGCATAACAAAACCGGCACTGGACAAAAATTTCTTTCAAATCCAATTTTGCGGAATATTTTGTCCCACATTGTTTGTCCAATTTTGCGGAATATTTTGTCCCATATTGTTTGTCCAATTTTGCGGAATATTTTGTCCCACATTGTTTGTCCAATTTTGTGTGTCCAATTTCGTGTCCTTTCGTTGTCTTGGTAGCCGAAAGGTTAAAAGGAAATGTTTGTTTATTGAAAAAAGAATAAATAAAAATCAGTTTGATTTGTGGTTGAAACACGTAAATAATATTATTCATGTATGATGAAGGTTACAGTTACATCATATATCCTTCAATACTTGAAAAGGAGTAAGGTGTTCTTCTTCATTAACAGTAGTTATGCAAATTTTTATACATTGTCATCAAATCAAATCAAGCCCAAGGATATATAATTTTTTTTTCGTGCGAATGGTTATCCTCCCCTTTCCTTGAAAAAAAAAATCAAAATTTTGCAATCTATGTGAAATAATGAAATGTTCGAAGATGAGTTGTATTTGAATTTCGCATGTTTCATTGTGAAACTGAATTGGATTTGAAATTCGCATTTTTTATTGTGGAACTTAATAGGATTTGAATTTTGCATGCTGTGTAATCTTTTAGTTCTGTATTTTCAGGCATTTAGTGCTTGAAAAAAATAATTGATGGAGTTACTCAATTCGATAATATATGTATTTTTGTGAATGTTTAAGCTAATTTCCGAATGCATACACTGATTTTGTATTTTTATACTCTTCTATTTAACTTAACTTGGGTTTTATGTGTAAATTTGTGTGATTTTGTAATACATTTTTCACTCACTTCCTGATATACATAAAAATTGTGTATACACGTGTGTTTCCGATGGTAATACAACAATTTAATATTTTAGAACTTAATTATAAATTAATAAATTAACTTTAAAGCGTTTTTCTGTTAGCCGAGCGCAGGTGATAAATGGACCAAATGTTCTTTATGGTTACTAGTGTATACGAGTTACAAAAACAATGGAGTTAATAATGCGCCAAACCACGCTTGCCAAAATAGGCCAACTGGCTGCGAAATTGCAGCAGCGAAATATTGCAAACACTAGAAAGTAGAAAAGATAAATAAACAGGAAAGATCACGCATCAAGCATAGATAATGAAACACTTTCTAACTCTTCTAGAATGCTGTAACGAAATTCCACCGTTTAAAAAGGCGATATATCTAAGTAAATAACTTAAAAAACTCAGAACGCATTTGAAAACAAGATTTCGTCAATTACTATTCATAGCCGGAAAAGTACTCGAATTCTTTTGAGCATTCCTGTGCATGGTCTATAGATCTGTATATTATATAGTGTGCTAAAATTTAGCTTAGTTTGCAAATCGCATACACTGCAATAAAAAGTGTTGATTTTACAGTATAATACTGGCATCCCAGTTGCCAGTATTATACCGTAAAATTAACTACTGGCAGCTGAAATGCCAATATTATACTGTAAAATCAACCCTTTTTTTTTTGTTTTCAGTGTAGCAGAGTTGAAAGTTGGTTAATAGACGGAAATATACTAGAATAATTTTGTACAGCTCTGTATATTATATACAGATGTTTATACGCGCGTCATATTAATTTATAATTTAATTCTGGTAAAAGAAACGCATAACACGACTGAAGACGCACTTTCAGAAATTATCATCCATAGCGAGTAATGTGTTCTTTGAGTAGTCTTGTGTATGAATTTATTTATATTCTAAAAACGTCTTTTAACATAATAAATATAGTTTAGCTGAAAAATGATAACTCAATTAAAAACACCTTTAAGCAAGTCACGCTCATACACAGTAATGCTTACGGATTATTTTGTTTATCCCTGTATATGATCCATAGAAATTATACACACCTTGTGCTGTGCAAAAATTTAGCTAAACTCAAAAACGCATACCGCAACTAAAAACGAATTTCCAACATTTATTACTCATAGACAGTACTGTAACCGAAATCTTTTATGTGTCCCTGTAAATAAATTTAAAAAAACTGTTATGCATGTCATATTCTACAGTAAGCATCTTGTAGTGCACGTCAATAATGAGTATAAATTCCATTATTTTTGAAATAGTGTAACGTCCATGAATATAAATAAATGATGTTTTACATCTAATATTCTACAGAAAGCATCTTTTAGTGCACCACCTCTAAAATACATTTCAATTCCATTATGTTGGAAATTAGTGCAATATCGTTAAAATAAACTGCAAGTGATTTCTCCCTCCCACTAAACAATAATGTAATTTTATTCTTTTGAGTGTCCCTGTAAACGCTCCAGGTTCCATTTTCGATAGCGAACATGCCATAGTAAACCTCAATAACGTATATCAACTATACATGGTGTCCGAGTGTACTTACGAAAGTTAAAGCACGGACAGACGGCAGACATATAAACCGAAGTCATAAACACTTGTCAACTATGTGGAAAACGTTTAAAAAAAGTAGTTAATATAAATAACTTTAAAATACCTTATTTTGTAGTTAATTGTAATGTTATTTATCTATACTAATAAAAGAAAGATGTTTGAGTATGTGTGTCTGTTGGCGATGGCTAGGAAAATCTACCGTACCCAGAAGTCTGAAAATTTGGAAGTTTGTAAGTTTTACAAATTTCTTACCAGAAAATTTTAATAATAATATTTTCTTTATTTTATCGCAAATATGCATGAAGGGCAATTATGTTTTATATGCCCTCATTGCTATCAGCCATGTAATTTGCTATGCCTGTTAATTTACTACCTGTTATGCGCCGGGAATGTGTGGAATTGGCTTCTCCAAGCAAATCATCTTCGAAGACATGAATGTCAGTTAACGCGTTAATACAGGGCAACCACTAGCAATTATTTTTCCTACCACTATTTTACCACGCAGATTATTGTTATGAAATAGTAGTAGACAAAATAAAAAATTAAAAAAATAGTCGCCAGTGGCAGCCCTGTAATATCACCCGATAAGTAAAGTTATTAACTAATAATGATTATATTCAGGAAAATCTTATTTAAATCTCACCTAAAACTTACCGACAAAAGTATTCAAATTAGCCAACCTGACCTTTTGATAAGGTGACCTATCTTTTACCAGTCTATGAGTGGATGTAAAGAAAGAAAGAAAAAAGGAGAATTAGATAACTTAATTTTCTTTTTAGTGCACTTTGATTTATGAGAATTGTTTTAATTACAATACACGGATTTTATCACAATGCAGTGTTTTGTTTAATCAGAACAGTTTATATGTTCTTCGTTTGTACATTTTTAATTTGTATAATTTCAGTATAGGTTCTAACTTATTTCAATGTATTCTAGGGATAAAACATTTAGTTTATACGGTAGAGTATCGTCAGAATTAGGTTTATTTCAATCACTTCTGTTATTATATACAGTAGAATCTCGTTGCAACGAATTTTTCAACAAATTTTTTAGTTTAACTACTATTTTTTGGGTTGGGTTGATTATTGACGGCCAATTATCTACACTTGGGACATAGGCCCGGGGGGAGTGCCCTTCGTAGGGGTCTTTCTAAGGGAACCTAACCCGTATTTACGCATGGATAAATCCACGGCTCGAAGAAAACCACGAAAACTCCGAACGATTAGACCGACACCTCCCGTCTACCAGCTTCGAGAGCAGAACCTCTCAGCCACTGGTGGGGCTACTATTTTTTGGATTGTTAAAAAACGTCCTATGCTGTCACATTATAAAAAATATTCACTTTAACGAATTTCATATTAACAAATTTTTTGAATTAACGAATTTATTAAAGGCTTACAAATAATAGTCATTTCAATTTCACGAATCTTGAATTGGGGGGGAAAAAACTCTATTGAAAAACTGGAATTTGAAGGGAGGCAGACGATAGTGAAAATGAAGCTGATGATGATTTTCCAACTAGTACCAAAGGTTGTATTGTACGATCAAAAAGTGGCCTATAGAACACTGAAACTCTTAAAAAGTAATTATCCCAGCAAAATTATGTTACGAAAACATTTTATACAATTTGTTTTGAAAAATGCATGTCAACTTCAAAGGAGAAAAAGTTCTGATTTTTGATTTTTTTTTTTTTTTTTTTTTTTTTTTTCGTAAAGAAATAAAGTTACAATAACGGCAGATGTCAGAGAGGTTTTTTAATCCGCCAGATATGTAAGATGAATTATTTTATAAAATTTACGATTAAGATATTGAAACTTCAGGAACTTAATAATTATCTTATTTCTAACTAGTAAGTTCACAACAGTAATGCACTGTATATTTATTATTGACTGACATGTTTGCATATTAACCGAAATTGAATGTAAGCGTAGTAATAATATATATTTTTATTGCAGATTTCCTTTTTTTAAAAACGTAATATTGGAATTTCACATTAACTAATTTTTCCGTATAACGAATTTAATCGGTGGTCTCCAGAAAATCGTTATAACGAGATTTTACTGTATATACATAACCATTAAACCATCACAGAAACATTATACAACATCTGGGTAAAAATATATTAATATGAAAAATGAGCACGTATCTGTTTGAATAATATCTATAAATATGTAGAGAAAAAATAATGATTAGAATTTAAAACAAAGATAATATAATATATATAGATTGGAGGGGGAAATGAAAAGAAAATAAAAAACCTGAAAGATGAAGCACTCAAATCTGTAATGAAATATATTCAAAATTAACAATTAAAGAAAAAAGGGAAATTTTGAAATAGATGAAAAAAATTTGAAATTATTGTGGAACCATGGCAGAATTATCAAGCCCCAATTACCATAAATTCCACAAAAAAATGTATGATTTCATCTTTGTACGAACTATTAAGTTAAAATTGTACAAAATTTGGGCGATCATACATTTAAAAAAAAAAACAGAAATAAGATATTAGAAATGAAAAGTATAAAAATATAAGTGAGAATAATTTCCCCATATTTAAACTTGAAGAAACATGGTTAAATGAAAAAACACCGTGAATTACAATAGTGGCCAAAATTGTGGAAACCTTTTTGAAAAGGTGTATTTTTTAGGTTTGATGGTTCTTAACAGCCCTTTCTGTTTAAGTAATACCATAAAATTATAAATCAGTGGAAAGAGGATTTAATAAAGAATGTAATTCAAAAAATTTTGTTCAATTATTAGTATTGAATCAAAAGTTATAGACAAATGAAAAAAAAAAAAAAGCAACTTGCTTAGGTTAACATGAGGTAAGTTTCCTTAATTTGAATGTAGCCAATGAGAGTGAGTGTTTAGACAACCAATCAGGTGTCATTCTGTTTTGGCAGTGAGTCAATAAGAAGTAACAGTAAGATTCAACTGTTGTTGTCGAGTTTTGGAGATATGAGTGAGAAGGACATTTGTCTGTGTTTTATGTGATTGAAGTTAGAGTTGGATGTAAAACATAAGAAAATTAAGGAAATGGCGTAAAGAGTTGATGGGTCACCTAGAAAGCGATGTAAAATAGTACAATTAAGTGAACAGCGTTACAGTTATGACGAAATCAGAAGACAAATTGGTGGACATGTAATCAAAGGTGGCATCTCTAAATTTTTGAAGCGGTATAAGGAGACTATGTCACTACAATACCAAAGTGATAAAGGCAGGAAAAGGTGTACAACAGCAAGTGGTGATAGAAGAATTAAGATATTGTGCATAGGTGGCAAAAGAAAATCATCTGGATGTATACAAGGTGACGTGGCGCAAGCCAATGTGATGTTGAGTGCAAGGACAATTCGGGGCAGACTCCAAAGATTTGGTTTAAATACTAGAATTACATGATAAAATCCCTTTTTATCTCTCCAACAAAGGTTGAAAAGATTCAATAGGGCTAAAAATCATGTTAACTGGACAACAGAAAAATGGGAAATTTTTATTTGGTCTAACGAGACCAAAATTTCCCTGCTTTTTATAGTGATGGCATAAAATAAGTAAGAAGCAGAATTGCAGAACAATTGCATCCTATTTGCATTACACACACTGTGAAGCATCCAATCAGTGTTGCTACGATATGGAGTTGTCTGACATTAAAAGGTGGTGGCAGAATTTGTGTGATTACTGAGAATATGAATTCTCAAAAATACATAAATGAAATACTTCAATACCAACGGAAGCTTTACGCACGTGATATTTTCCAAGACAATGAAGCATTTATATTTCAACAGGATTCAGCTCTATGTCATCTATATATTTAAAACGCTAAGCGTTTTGTTTCGACAATCCGTGAGAATAAACTACTACATCAAATTACATCATTCTTTTTTTAAATGAAAGATATTTGGTCACAGATTTGTTATCGTACATTCGTTTGTTCGAAAATTTAATTAATTAGCCGTAATCTTAAATTAAAATTTTACTTCTGCTTATGACGTCATAAAGTCGGCAATCGAATTAACGCCCACTGTTGTGACGTACAGAGTTTATTTTCTGAACTCAATGATTGCGAGCATAAAAAATAAATATTAAATATTAAAAGCACGTGACTTTTAGGCCGAATTTTTTAATTTGTAAGTTAAAATATAGTTAAAATGTTTAAGTATTTCGGTAAAAATATTTATCCATGTGTTTTATAAGCAAATAAAAATTCATATTTACTGTGACGTCACGGAAATATTATCCATTGGGTTCATTTTATCATTAAGCATTATAACTTTGTTGATGCCATTTTTTTCATTACAATTAAATGCAAAATATATTTTTATTTGTATGCATGGTGCTGAAGCATAAATGTACGTGTGAAAAGTTTGTACCGGTGAAAATGACGTTATGCGTAGCTTGAAATGCATTTTAACATTGATAAAACTAAAAAGAAAAATTGATATGATTGTGTCAACATGGCGTAATATTAACTGATATTTCAATTTTTAATTTTAAAGATTAGAACTGGAGCCTTTATTGGTTGCTTCATCTTGATTGCATACCTTGATTACATGTTACCAATTACTTTTTTTAAATTATAGTATTAAGTTATAGGAATTATAGGATTTAAATTATTAAGATTTCCTTTTTTAATAAAAAAATTCACAAAAGTAAAGAATTTCAGGAAAAAAAAACCCTTGAAATAAGGATTGTATTTTTAGCTAGAATAAACAATGTAAGGCTATTATTTTATAGGAATTATTTTGGTAGGTTTGCTATAAGTTCATTTAACAGTTCCTTATTAGCGGCAAAGTCTTATTTCTTTCACTGTGAATTTTTCTTTCTATGTCAAAAAATGGTAGTCTACTTTTGGACGCCAACCAAAACACAGTGGCAATAATTAGATATGTATAACGGTTGTGACAACAAACGGCACTATCGCTTTAGCTTTCATCGCGCTTACATCACTTCTAAATACTAAAAATTTAATTTTTTTACTACATTTTACAATTTGTCGTGGGGAATATGGTGGCAATGTCAAACTGATTGGCATTACACATTTGTTTACGGAGTGTTCATTTGGAGTTTGCATCGGAAATAGCATTTCACCGGGGGGGGAGGGGGGGGGGTTAAAATAAAATATTTGAAAGACTGTTTCATACGCACCCCTTCTTAAATAATAAAGAAGCTTATTTTACTGATATTGTTATAGTATTTTTTTCCGTCACGTTTTGACGGGTTCCATCTAGTGTTAAATAAAGTATGCAAAAAGTTGTTTCAAGTCAATCATATTCCAATGTTGGAATAGCTCGAGAATAACCCAGACCTTAACCCAATTGAAAATGTATGGAGCAGACTAAAGAAACTTGCTGCTCAGAAGCTACTCAGCAATAAAATCCAATTAATACACTGCAAAAATTCAATCTTGGTATCACATTATAACAGCTTCATAACGAAAAGACTCAGTTCACTCCATGGGGAGATGTGGCAAGTCCGGAATTAAGAGTAAATGTATGGAGCAGACTAAAGAAACTTGCTGCTCAGAAGCTACTCAGCAATAAAATCCAATTAATACACTGCAAAAATTCAATCTTGGTATCACATTATAACAGCTTCATAACGAAAAGACTCAGTTCACTCCATGGGGAGATGTGGCAAGTCCGGAATTAAGAGTAAATGTATGGAGCAGACTAAAGAAACTTGCTGCTCAGAAGCTACTCAGCAATCCAATTAATACACTGCAAAAATTCAATCTTGGTATCACATTATAACAGCTTCATAACGAAAAGACTCAATTCACTCCATGGGGAGATGTGGCAAGTCCGGAATTAAGAGTAAATGTATGGAGCAGACTAAAGAAACTTGCTGCTCAGAAGCTACTCAGCAATAAAATCCAATTAATACACTGCAAAAATTCAATCTTGGTATCACATTATAACAGCTTCATAACGAAAAGACTCAGTTCACTCCATGGGGAGATGTGGCAAGTCCGGAATTAAGAGTAAATGTATGGAGCAGACTAAAGAAACTTGCTGCTCAGAAGCTACTCAGCAATAAAATCCAATTAATACACTACAAAAATTCAATCTTGGTATCACATTATAACAGCTTCATAACGAAAAGACTCAGTTCACTCCATGGGGAGATGTGGCAAGTCCGGAATTAAGAGTAAATGTATGGAGCAGACTAAAGAAACTTGCTGCTCAGAAGCTACTCAGCAATCCAATTAATACACTGCAAAAATTCAATCTTGGTATCACATTATAACAGCTTCATAACGAAAAGACTCAGTTCACTCCATGGGGAGATGTGGCAAGTCCGGAATTAAGAGTAAATGTATGGAGCAGACTAAAGAAACTTGCTGCTCAGAAGCTACTCAGCAATAACATCCAATTAATACACTGCAAAAATTCAATCTTGGTATCACATTATAACAGCTTCATAACGAAAAGACTCAGTTCACTCCATGGGGAGATGTGGCAAGTCCGGAATTAAGAGTAAATGTATGGAGCAGACTAAAGAAACTTGCTGCTCAGAAGCTACTCAGCAATAAAATCCAATTAATACACTGCAAAAATTCAATCTTGGTATCACATTATAACAGCTTCATAACGAAAAGGCTCAGTTCACTCCATGGGGAGATGTGGCAAGTCCGTAATTAAGAGTAAATGTTACCCAATTAAATATTAACTTTGTATACCTCCTTTTTTTATATGTTTCACTTTTCTTCTTTATAATTGCTGTTCTAATAAACATTACCTCATGAAATTTATTGCATTACATTCTTGATTAAACTATCTTTCCATTGGTATATAATTTTATAACATTATTTGAAAAAAAAAAGTGGTGTGTTATGAACCGTCAAATTTTAAAAATACACCTTTTCAAAAAGATTTCCACAATTTTGGCCACTACTGTATAATGCAAACCTTGTCATCACGATAATGTCCCAAGTATTGAACCAAATTGGAACAATGTATTGATCTTGCAAATATCTTGAATGAGTTCGTTAATCAAGTTATGTAGCTCTTATAGTTCGTTTACAGGGAAACACATAAGAATTCGTTACATTATTGATTATGGAAGGGAAATCGTTTGTAGTGCATTTTAATGCTGTTACATTATACAAGTCCTTCCGACTCAGTCGGAAGAGTAGGTTGATTTCTTTTTCTTTTTTTAAAGGTAAAATATCTTGCATGAGTTCGTTAATCAAACATATTCGGTATTTCATTCGAAAATAATGGCCCTTTAACAATCCAAAAAACCTTACGGTCAATGCGGCTATATTTTTAGTTTATTATTATTGCATGTTAAATATCTTATATTTCAATAAAATATTTAGGAATTGTTTACTTTGGGAAGTAAAACATACTAAAATAATTTCGTTGTTATTCATTGAAGGACTGGGGTTCGAACTTTGTTTCAGCATTGGAAATATATTACAGCTTAGTATCATCATACAGTGCGCGTCAAAATTTTAATACAAAAGCCGTTTTCAAATTAAACTTTAAATATTTACTCTATGGTAAATCCACGTTCATATGTGTTACAATTTGTAGTTCTATAAATATATTCATAACAATTATACTTTAAATTTTATTTTAAACCATCGAATTTAAAAAAAAGAAAAAAAATAACTGTATGAAATGTTTAAGCATAGTAGTTATTTATTTTTTACAGAAGGGTAATAATTAAAACTCAATGTTTGATTATTGTTCCATTACATTTAATTGGCTGAAATACTAGGTGTTCTATCGATAACATCAGGTTCGGTATTGTTGCCGACTCTATTTCGCATCAAACGTCCTCAATGGCTTTTTTTAATTCTTTAAAAGAAGAATATCCGGCTTACTATTTTGGTAAAATACATGGATGAGAATATCCCATACATTTTCTATCAAATTTACTAGATGAAGACAATTCAAATCCAATACCAGGTTAGAATTAAGGTACTATGAAGTTGAGTTGGAAGTATGAAATGGAACATTATTATGTTGAAAAATCCAGTCATCTCCATCTCCACCTAAAATTTACCCAACAGGATGTAAACTATTGGCAAATGTCTTCTGATATTTTTCAGATTTTTGACACCACTTATGTTAGAGGTATCTGACCATTGAAAAAAAACTCTCCCCCTACCATTTTAGAATTACCACCATGTTGTCTACTAAATATACCCCTCGGTTCTTTCAGAGATCATGTCAAGAATATGAAAATCCATTTGGGCCGTCTAAATTCCATTTTTGTAAATTTTATCGCTGATTAGAACATTAGCCATTTATTACCAAATAATATGATGTGCTGTTTGGTCCACTGTCGAACTTTTTTTTTTCATTCATTCAATTCCTACTATTAGCTCACACCCTCTATATATTTATATATCTTGTTCAAATTTTCAATCGTTAATAAAATACTCTTTATTCATCCATTCAAGTTCAAATACATTTTTTAAAACTTGTACTGGATGACAATTGATGTTAATACAGTTTTTTCAAATATTAATTCATTAATTAAATTTAATTAATTGATTTTAGTTTCATATTTCATTTCTGTTCAAATGTATAGACTCACTCCACTTCATTTCTGTTCAAAAGTATGGACTCACTCCATGTTTTCGTCACCTTCGTCCATGAACAGCCCCATTATCTTTTTACGCGTAAAGGTTTAACTATGATACTTCATTCTGAAGTTTGGTAATTTTTGAAAATCAATATTTGAAAAATGGCATAATCATTAGATTTGAAATTTATATCAAGAAAAATATAATTTTTTACCTTTCTAACGCAGCTTGTCTCACAATTTTGTGAGAAATACTTTTCGAGCTATTAATTTTTGATATTTTAGCTATTTATTTTTTATTTAATTTTTAATACATTTCAAAAATTTATCTTATATAAGATATTTAGCAGGATATAAATTTAGGAATAAATACCATCAGTGGCGAAGCGCTTAGATCGCTGGAAAAAAAATTCTTTTTGACCTAAGTACGAATTGACTTTAAAAAAAATTATATTACTTGTTTATTATGTGGTTTCAAGCATGGCAATCAAGCCAATTGTACTATTTTTCATGTACCCTTATTCTATAACTCTTCTATGAATAGTTTTTTATCTTATTATTTGTCCTCCAATTATATTTTTAATTTGAGAAAGAGAATAGTTCTCAATTGAAGCCAAGTTCCTGTTTCGCAGAAGTTGATTATTCGTGGTGTACCTTAGTGAAATTTTCGCTTGAATTCTTCACCACGAACCTAAACTTCACAAATATTCCATTCAGATCTTTTTAATGCAGTTGCAATTTCAGAAACGAACTTATTATCTACACTCATACTCCATATTTTTAACCCCTTCTCATGTGGAAATTCTTCAAACACCTCAATTTTGACAAAAAACAAAAACAAAAAAACAAAACAGGTGCTTCTTATAAAACCAGAAATTGTATGCGTGCGTTACTGCTTACGTCATTTTGGATGAAAGAGTGATTATGAATTAAAAATGGCTGAAAACATTATTTGACACGTAATAATTTATCTACCGCTGATTTGACAGATGTATAAATAGCCTGGGTCAAAAATCCTAGACACATTTTGAAATTCAATAAAAAAAATCAAGCAATTAACGAGCGAGAATACGGTTTGAACGAATATACTTCTCATGATCGAATACATCACATACAAACGTTATTCAATTTGATTCCACACATAGAAATATGGTATTACGTTGTCCAAAAAATGATATGTAACTACTTATCTTGAGTTTTTATGTTTTATACAGATGGTTTTATCGCCATCTATGGGAAAATTTTGGAATTATTTTTTAATGCACTTTAAAAACTTTCAATCTTGTGAAACATTTCCGTGCAAACCACATTCTCGAAGGCCAATTTCTTTATTTTTTATTGAATTTAAAAATATGACAAGGTCTTTTGGCCTACTCTTTATATCCAAACTACTGTTCAGAATTAGATAACAAGAACTTATTTTCTCAGATGGAGGTAAAAATGATTTCTTAAAGTTGCTGGTTGAATCTGCATTGTCATTCTTTCACTGGTATGAATAAATCACGTGTCATGATAACTTCCAGACGATTAACTTTGACTGGATTAATTAAATAAAGAAGTTAGTGTAAATTGCATGCTTAAATTATGCGTAGAAATTGTGCTTTGTTAAATAAAACAATGGTTGAATCATGATCATGAATGAAAAAAAAATAACTGAAAACATTATTTGACACAGAATAATTTATTGACGCTGATTTGACCGATACGTATATCCAATCTAATATTCGGAATATGATAAGAAAAACATCTTTCTCAGATGGAAATAAACCTGATTGCTTAAATCTGCTAGTTAAATCTCCATTGTCATTCATTCATTGGCACAACTAAATCACGTGCCATGGCAATTTCCAGAAGAACTTAATTAAATACAAAAGTTCATATAAACTGCAGACTGCAGAGTAAAATTAAGAGTAGAAAAAGTGCTCAAAACAATATTTGACACGGAATAAGTCATTGAACGATTGACCGCTGATTCGACTAATACATATATTATATCCAAACTATTATTAAAAATCAGATAAAAAAAACCTCTCTCAAATGCAAACAAAAACGATTGCTTAAATCTGCATTGTTATTCATTCACTAGCATGACTTAATCAAGTGTCATGGTAACTTCTAGAAGATTAACCTTGATGGGCTTAATTAAATAGAGAAGTTCATATAAATTTCAGGGTAAAATAATGTGTAGTAATATGTGCTTTGTTTAATCAAGCAGGGGATTTGCTTGTTGCCTTCGTCAGTGAAGGTTGTACTTTAAGCAAGTGGCTCATAACTGGATAATGGAGCAGTGTTCCATGAACCAGTGCTGTCTAATTTTTTAGGGTTTTTTTTTTTTTGGTTTTTTTTTAGTCTTTTTTTTGTTTTGTTTTTTTTGCGTGGAGCATTAGAGGATAGGCTGGCCTTGTCGCTTAGAAATAGCCCCAATACCTCCTAAAACTCAATCTCAAACTTAATCAAGCAAAAGTCAAATCATAATTATGTTTTAACCTTTCACTGGTAACATGATTTAAGACACCTTAGTTAGGTAACGGAGGCTGGGGTGACACAACATCCCTGTTGCCATAGGAATATTAGTAAATTAATATAGTTCAAAACATTATTTCTACACCATTTTCAATACCGAACATACCATGGTAAACCTAAATAACATATATCAATTACATGACGATCCTAGTATATTTAAGTACTGCGCATGCGCGGCAGCGTATTACTACTTATTTTACTGTTTATTACTGTTAATTTTACGGTATAATACTAGCAGCTGGGATGCCAGTATTATACTGTAAAATCGACATTTTTTTTTTTTTTTTTTTTTTTTTGCAGTGTACAGCATGGAGTGCGTACCATTTGTCGTTCATTTACAAATACACACAAAAGAATTAGAGTACAGTACAGACTAAGATCGATAATTGCTGGAAGTGCGTTTTCTGCTGTGATATGCATTTTTAAACATATCCAATTTTGGGTGTATTAGGTGATGTGTATAAATTCTATAGATCGTATACAGAGCTATACGAAAGAATTCGCACACACTAGCGGATATGGACAGCAATTGCCGAAAATGGATTCTTATTGAGTTATATGTTTATTTGAGTTACTTATTTAGATATCTCATTTCATCCTACACTGCAAAAAAATTGCTGATTTTACGATATAATACTGGCAGCTGGGATGCCAGTATTATACTGTAAAATCAACATTTTTTTTTTCTTTGCTGTGTAAAAAAAAAAATCTTAATAATATGCTGTTAGTGATGGAAAATGTTTCATAATATATGCCTGATGCATGATTTCTCGTTCTTGTTATACCAGCTTTATGGCTCGGACGGGCTGGGGCTCAAAGTAAAAATTTTGCTTATTCACAAATTGAAAAAAAAAAGTCCTTCCGGCCTGTACCGGGAGGAGAAGGTAGCTTTCCTATATCTTCGTTTTAAAATTTTAGCTAATGTTACACGAAAACAACAGCAAGATAAAATGCAAAGAAACGTTTACAAAAGATTCGTTAATACTGAATTTGAATAAGAAATTCGACAAATTATTGAGCAATAGCCAAATTGGCTTCATTCATGAAGACTTATTTTGGTCGAAAAAAAAAATCCCGAACTCATTTCTTTTATGCCGTGTTGCTACTTACTGACATATATACATAAATGCCAACATGAAATTAATTAGATAAAGGTTCATTAAATAAATTTTCTGGTTTGAAACTTGTTTAACCTGGGTCAAATGAGAAAACATTTTATGGAAGAATAAGTTAGAGGTTGGCAAATATGCATACATACAAGAAGTCATTTCTATTCACAAAGGCGTAAAAAATTGCCGAAATTTTTATTGCGATACCAAGAAATCATGCATATATATATATATATATATTTTTTTTTTTTTTTTTTTTTTTTTAAATTTTCCATTGAAAGTAAAGAATCTTTTAGAATAATGCTCTCATTAATTGGGCGTTTCAAGACATAACAATCAGGCATAGATAATGTTCCAAAAGCTTTAAAAAAAAAAAGTATTTTTGTGTTATAGCTGCCCCAACAATTATGATTATGCCAAGGTTGAAGTTATGATTTCGACAAGATCATCGCAAAGCATCATACCCAAGATCGTAGCCAAGATCACGCCAAGATCATCGCAATATATAGGTCGATTGGCGATTCATCCTTGGGGGCCGCTATATAACACGAAAGTACCAAATTTACAATATATTAATGAAAACAGAAACAAAATCAGCAGTAATAAACAGTAAAATAAGCATACTGCTTATTTTACTGTTTATTACTGCTGATTTTACGGTATAATACTGGCAGCTGGAATGTCAGTATCATACCGTAAAATTAAGATTTTTTTTTTTTCAGTGTAGGAAAATTAAAAGCACTATTCTATTCCATGGCACTTGAATAGTAATTTCTGCCAAATTTCAATCTTTTATATCTAAAAAGACTTCGCAATTGTGTCACAAACATTCGTGTTGTTCTTCGGGGAGAAAAAGGAACATCTTTCTTTAGATAATTATTTCGATAAAAGTGAAATGGTCTATGAACGATTAAATTAAACTCTCTTTCAGAGTAACATCAGACGAACTAGCGTGCACAACTTATTCATTATTCGCAGCTTTGCTGTGATAAGTTCCATAAATTGATGTTATTTGTGCTTGAACCTAATGGCTTTTATAACACTTTCCAACATAGTTAAAAAGTGTTTATGAATTAGGTTTGTCTGTCTGTCTGTCCGTGCTCTAATTCGCGTAAATGCAGTCTGATTGAAATGCAGTTGATATATCTTAATGGGGTTTACTGTGGCATGTTCGGCATTAAAAATGAAGTGAGTAGAGTTTATACTTCATTTACTGGGACATTCAAAAGAATTCCATTACGTTATGGTCTATGAGTGAAAATCGTTTGCGGTGTATTTTAATGATATTACACTACTTCAAACGTTTAAATTTATATATATTACTGAGGTGCACTACTATAGAATATGGAGTGCATCGCATTCATCATTCATTTACAGGAACACACACAAAAGAATTCAGTTATATTATTGTCTAAGAACAATAATTGGTGGAAGTGCATTTTAAGTTGTGATACGCGTTTTCAAATTAAACTAATTTTTTGCCTATTACTTGGTGTACATAAATTCTATAGATGATATCCAGGGCAGCACAAAAGATATCGAGTACATTTCCGTTTATTAACGGAAATTGCTGAAGGGAAATTTAGAACTGTGGGATGCTTTTCCTAACTGAACTAAATTTTAGCATACTATGTAATATATATACAAATATATATATTATATACAGGGTTGCGCAAAACCATTCGGACATTTTTCCGATTATTGGCGGTAATTCTTGAAACTGGGTTTACAAATATGTTATGAGATACGTTTTCCAAATTTCACCTTATTAAACAGTGAAGTTTTGTTAAAGTATTCTGAAAGTGTTGGAAATTCTTTCATAATCTATGCTTGACCCATGATTTCTCGTTCTTGTTTAGTTTTCTATTTAAATTTTGAAAGTATTTATAAGTAATTTCATTCAATATTACACAGCACAAAAAAAAAAAAAAAAAATTGCTGATTTCACGGTATAATACTGGCACCCCAGCTGCCAGTATTATACCGTAAAATTAACAGTAATAAACAGTAAAATAAGCAGCAATACGCTACCGCGCATACGGTATAATACTAGCAGCTGGGGTGCCAATATTATACCGTGAAATCAGCAATTTTTTTTGCAGTGTATTTAATCAAATTATCAAATTTATTCAAAGTTTTGTCCAAGTTATCCAGCTTGAAATTCACAAAACGTCCCTAGACGTTTTCTCCTGTTCGTCCTTATAGTTGAGCGATAGCTAAAATAGTAATAATAGTAAACTTCGAAGTGGGTTAATTGGACAGTGAGAAACGGCGAATCCTTAAAATCTCACTAGCCATTCTCAGACACTGCCCTTGAACTTTATCAATAGCCATTGCAAAACAAACTTCATTTGGAAATGGCAGTCTTTTAAAAACTCGAAATATTAATCTGATCGGGTAATGAGAGTAATGAGAGAGAAAAAAAACTCGACTTGTAAATAAAATTGCTTCTGTTGTCAGCCTATGAAGATATTTGGTTTGCAACCTGTTACCATTATGTAATTTAGTATTTTAATTCGTAGCTATATTCCTGGAGCTCCTGTATCGTTCTCCTAGAAACGCGATGTCACAGACTATTTATTAAAAAAGTAATTCAATTTTTAAAATGTCAGTATAGAAAAATGTTATTACTGTTTACGAGTTACAAAAGCAATGGAGTTAATTATACGCCAAACTATGCTAACCGGCTATGAAACCGCAAAACCTAAATACTTAAATCAGAAAATAGAAATGAAATAAAGAGTGAAATATATATTTTTTAAATGTACTCTTTTGTCATTTAATAATTTAATATTAATTCAATTGTGGCAATACGTTAAGCAAAAAAAATAAAAAAATTCTGAATAGGTAGTTTAAAGTTGCCTTTCTTCCTTTCCCGTTGCCATATCTGAAAAAGAAACAGAGCAAAAATTACATTTTTTTTTATATAAATTCGTTTGTTAGCGCTTTCTATCAAGTGTAAAAAGCTTTAAATTTTCAATAATCGGGGCCAAATTAACATATTGTAACCTTTTTTTTAAAATTATTACCTGAATTGCAGAACATGAAATGAAATGCATTAAATGCATTATAATTTATTTATTTATTTATTTATTTTATTTTTATTTTAGTTTTTTTAGAACATTTCTATCTTCTAGTCCTATAACTCTCTTAATAAAATCCCCTTTATGACCTTTTTTTTTTTTTTTTTTTTTTTTAAGTATTTGCATCACGCTTCATGACTCTACACTTTTGGAGAACTATTACCATTATATCTTGCAGATCATTTGACACAGTGTTTGCATGAATCATGGATCTAAAACTCGAAATATTTATAAAATAAAAATGGACCTTTGACGTCCTTGACCCACCTTAAGTGAGTCAAAGGGTCATCCAATTCGAAATCTGCTCGAATCCCGGTACACAGACACAAATAAAAGTATTAATTTGTTTTTTGATGCCCTCGACCCAAAACCCTTTTTTTTAAAAAAACCTATTAAATTAACAAATATTTTAGAAAATTTGCAAGAAAAATGCAGTCTTTCTTTCTTTTCTTTTCTTTTTTTTTTTTCTTTTTCGATAAGAAAAATCCTATTTTTGTTCTATAATGGTTATTAAGTTGTCATCGCAAATGGTTTTTACTTTCTTCTATCTTTACAAGAAAAAAGTATTGGATTCATAAAAAATTTTGACTTCCGGTTTTCGACAGATTTATACATTTTAGAAGATCCTGAACACGATTTGACTGTTTTTAGAAAATGTCTGTCTGTGAGTCTGTTTGTGGGTCTGTCTGTCTGTATGCGTGTGTGTCTGTACGTGACAAAAATTTTGTGGGCGCTCTATCTAAAGAACTAATGCACGAATTTTCATCAAACTTCAATTTCAGTTAGATGTTGACATAAGTTGTTGTTCATTAGGTTTTGGTGTAAATAGCCTAACAGGAGGCGCTGTTTTATCCTGCATTTTTCAGGATTTACACGATTTTAGCGATAGTCATATCTCAAGAACTAATGCACGGAATTTCATCAAACTTCATAGTCTGTTATTTTGAAATAGGAACATGAATGAGATATAAGAAAGTCTTCGGATTGGCAGATCCGAATAAGTTTTTTTTTCTCCTTTTTACATTGTTTATCGTTATTTATTAGCACCAATTGAATCACATTATCTAAATTTTCTAGTAGTACTTTTGCGTATTGTCAAACTTTTTTCACTCTCTCGGGCGCATTTGAATTTTCTTAACATCCTCGTTTGTATAGCATACACTTCTCCCTAATTTATACACATACATTTATTTACATTTGTGTGTAGGATGCACATTTACCTAAACACTGCATAACTCAGCATGTATAGATGTTGGAGGCTATACATGCATTCTTACTAAATACTTTAAATGTCATTGTAACAAAGTATCTTCGCGACTACAAAATATACGAGGGAAGAAATAATGCCAAGAAGTACCGTCTTTTACATCAGTGCATGTAACATTTTCAATATTTAGTTCCTAGGCAACTTCCTAAAAAGAAGAAGAAAAAAACAGAATCTTTTTAACACTTTCTAACATAATTGAAAAGTGTTTATAAATTCAATTTGTCTATCTGTCTGTCTGTTCGTCTGTCCGCGCTTTAACTCATATTTAATAATCTAGAATTGCCATGTAATCGATACATTTTATTGAGGTTTACCATAGTATGTTCCATATTAAAAATCAAGTGTGTAGCATTTATAATTCGTTTACAGGGGCACTCAAAATAATTCATAACATTATGGCCTATGGGAAAATCGTTTGACGCTATTTCAACATATTGAAATTGATATACATCACTTAGGTCCACTACAGGTGTTTAGTATAGAATATGGTGTGCATAGTATTTATCATTCATTTACAGGAACACACAAAAGAATTCGATTACAGTAATTTCTAATGGGCGGTAATTGTTGGAAGTGTGGTTTCAACTGTGGTATGCGTTTTTAAATTTAATTATTTTTTGCATACTTGGTGTGCGTAAAATCTATTGATCATATACAGGGCTGCACAAAAAAATTCGAGTGCATTTCCACTTACTGACAGAAATTGCTGAAGAGGAATTTTCAACTGTGTTATGCGTTTTCTAACTGAATTACATTTTGGCATACTATGTATATGTAATATATATACAATTCTATCGATCACATACAGGGCTACACAAAAGAATTCAGGTATTTTCCTGACTATATGTGCTAATTGCTGAAATTGGGATTTTTAATGTGATATGCGTTTTCCAAATCATTTATTTAAACATCATCTTATTTCACCTTATTAAATGGGGAAGTTTTTTTACAGTATTCTGAATGTGTTGAAACGTATTTCATAATCTATGCTTTATGCATGTTTCTTTTTACTTCTTTTATTTCTATCAACACCCATAAGTACTGTACTTATCAATTAGTATTGGGTCATCCGGAAAGTTCTGCGGTTTTTCAAAAAGCGAAGCGCGGTTTTGTCTTGTTATTTTCCTACTGTTGATAAGGAGTGACTTTGAATGGCCCAGATATGTACATTCGGTGTTTTCTGCTTGCGCTGCATAATTCGCACTTGTTTTGTGGCATAAGTCTTGTTTCAGTACAGTACTAAGAATGGTCAACAAAAAAGTTCATTATTTGTCATATTATGCTCTTTTATTTCAAGATAGGTAAAAATGCTACTCAGACTGCTCGTAAAACTTGTACGTATACGGACAAAGTGTTGTTTCGGATAACACAGTTCGAGGGTGGTTTGAGAAGTTTAAGCGCGTAAATTTCAACCTCAAAATTGATGCCCGCTCTGGACGACCATCATCTGTAAAGGAGTACCTCATTAAAGAAGCTAATCAAATGACTATACACTGTACTTTCTGGAATAGTTAGTCTGTGTGATAGCTCCTGAACTGTGTAGCATGAAATTTCAGTGATTTCTTGATTGACTTCTTTTAAAAGGTCCTCCTTTAAAGATGATGGTCCCGCTTTTTTTGCCTTTTTGACTCGCTGTCTTTTTACCTGCAATACTTTAGGAATTAGATTTCGGACAGCCATACAAGGTGTATCTGAAAAAGTGGGCAAAACTTTACGGGGTGATAGAACGCAGCTATACGAGCAAATTTCGTCATAGAATGTACTGTCGAAACGCAAGCGATGAGAAGTTAAAAGGTCATTTTTCACTGTCGCAGTTAAAGAATTAACTCAAGAATGAGGAGTTACTTCAGAAAAAAATTTATTAACAGCAATGTAATTAATGTACATGCTCAAAGAAATTGCTCAAAAGATCTTCCGCCAGCTGTAATGCACGCTTCACACCTGCGGGATAGGGACAGACCTACATTTGCGAAGACACCAGGCCTTTCCCGGATATCCCCGTCAACAACGGCAATCCTGGCGACTAGATCCATATCGGTTTCAATGGGGCACTCGTAGATTATGCTTTTTATATGGCCCCAAAGAAAAAGGTCCAAACATGAGAGATCCGACGATCTTGGTGGCCAAGCTATGGGACCACCTCGACCAATCCATCGCCCTGGGAACGTTGCATCTAAAGTGTTCCGCACATCCAAATCAAAGTGTGCTGCTGGCGCACCGTCGTGTTGAAACCACATCCTCGACCTGATGGGGGTTGGGGTTGGAATTGGACGCAGCAGCTCCGGCAACATCGTTCGTAGGAATGTGTCATACCATTTACAACGCCACCTAGTGGATCGCGCGGCCATACATTCTATGACGAAATATGCTTGTATAACTGCGTTCTATCACCCCGTAAAGTTTTGCCCACTTTTTCAGATACACCCTGTATAAAAGAATACTCTATATACTAGTCAGTTGTGTATTAGAATTCTTCTGCACACATATCATATCATGTACACATTCAAATCTAAGTTTAAATACATTAGCTTCAAAATAACAAAATATGTAGAAAATGTCAAATAAATAAAATATGCAGAAGATGATATAAAAATACGAATATTCTGATGTCTTCAGACCGAGTTTTACGATGAAGAAATACAAGCTTGTGAAGGTCTTTCAATTTATTTCCCACCAGCGGGTTTTACGGAAATCTGCCATTTTATTGCTTATTGTTCTATCTTATGTCTAGATGTTTTCGACTAAGCGGAGAATGGAAATGAATAAAAACACAAACATAAATAATGAATAAAATTCCAGTCTTGTGTAGCTGCGTTTTGTCAGAACATAGAATTTTTTTAACTACTAGTAATGTATCCATTCTATACACGGGCGTGATGAAATGATATTCTAACAGATAATTCCAAGGAAGAAAGGGCATCTTTGAATGCATGTGATATATGTGTCTCCTTTAACAGAAGACAAATGCAATAGAAAAACGGAAAATTTAAAATGTAGTAGAACATCGGTTTTCGAAAACAATTCGTTCGATAAAACAGTTCGTGAAAGGAAATGTACGAGAACCGAATGAAATTCTCGGATATGCCAATCCCAAAACTTTCTTCTATCTCATACATGTTAATACTTCCAAATTCGCTATCACACCGCCAAAAAAATCAATATTTTTCGTCATTCTGTTGTACGTCAGCTCCTTGCGAATCGTCGGGTTACCTGGATGCGAGCAGCCGATGAATTATACTAAACTACGAAAAGTCCTTCTGGCCTGTACCGGCAGGAAATGACAGCCTCTCTATTGCTTGGTTTAAAGATTTTAGCTAATTTTAGTAAAAAACACGAAGCTAAAATGCGGGGAACCCGATTACAGAAGAATCATTCCCAGTTCTCGTCAATATTGTATTTGAATGAGAATATCGCCAAATTAGACAGATATAGTCGTTTGCTTCATATATGGCAACGTAATTTTGTCGCCAAATTTGGCGATGTTTCGCCAATTGTCGACAAGCTTGGCGAGAAATTGACGTTGGCGAATATAAATAAGGTAAAGCTAGGATAGTCTGCGCACAATTCAAAAGAATAGCAATAAAAAATCTAAATATTATTTTTTTGCTAAACTATCCATGAATAATTTTTACTTCATTTGTTTTTTATGCATTTCCATTGCTATTTTCTTGTTATGTTGCAATTTAATAGAGCAGTTGTAATAAAACTAAGAAAGTTATTTTGCGCAATCTCTCCTTACAGGGTTGGTGTGATTGCGCATATGGGTAGGAGAGATTATTACTAATAATAACTACAATTAAACTGTTAACAATAATAATTACACTTAAATGACATTGCTGTAAGGTTTTTGTGAACAAATTTTATTGTATTGGGAGTGAATATTTCAACCTAATGCTTAAAGAATCAGAAAAAGGAAATAATTTTAAAAACGATTAAAAAATTTTAATTAAAGGGAAAAAATTTAAAGTATCAGAAAAAGAAAGTCCAGATAAGATTGCAAAATAAAATTATGTAACTTAATATCACGTTTAACTTAAAATTAGTCCATTTTCCTTTTTCATTTTTTTTATGCAAATTTACCAATAAGCTGCGTAATCTCTCCTAGCATAGAAACTAATGAAAACAATGCGCCATCTCTCCTAAGTAGCAGATGCGCAAACTCTCCAATTTCGGTAAGGGAGATTGCGTGGCCTTTTATTTAAACATGGCCGCTACTAAAACGAACCGTTGATGTTCACATTGTTAGTCTAGATTAGTAGCTTATGAGAAATCGTTTAAGTTTAAAATATTTTGTACTATTGACATAGTATAGAAATTCTGATGATTAGCTATGAAAATTCAAGCACTTAGTTTGGGAAAACAAAACAAAATAGCAATACTTTATCTTAGACGCTCAAAGCAATCAACGTGCACTTTCAAGTAGACACTCCACTAGTGTTGTTGTACAACTACCTAGAGTCGCTGCGCACTCACTCTACTCCTTCCCCCCGAACCTCTATGTGCGCAATCTCTCCGACTGCGTCATCTCTCCTGGCTTTACCTTATATAGAATTAAACATATAAGAGTCAAAACGATAGCAATGAAAGAAAATTTGCCGAAACCATGTTCACTAAAACTCATAAATTAAACCCGTTTATGTCGAAATCCGGCTGTATTGTTTCAAAATGTCAGCCACCCGAAAATTTCAAACTACTATATCTCAGCCATTTTTTAAGATAGAGGTAAAACAAAACATGCTCTGGAATCTTTGGACAAAAACTGAACATTTAAAGGCAAAATTTTTTAGGTTTTTTAATTTTTTGTACATTTTTTTGAATTTGAAATCTTTAAATGGCTATCAGAGCGCCCCCTCCAAGGGCAATATCCTCAAATTCAACTGGGACCTACAAGGCATAGTCAAAAACATATACAAAAAATTTGTTTCAATTATCTGCTTAACTTCATACCCTTTTCGATGATACAATAGTGAAAATGATACAAAAATAGCTATCACAGCGCCCCCTTTCGTCGTAATATCCCCAAACTAAAGTGGAACCTGCTTGCCAATAACTAAAAACCTAAAAATCAAATTTGCTTCAATTTAAAGCATAACTTCAAATACTTTTCGATGATACAAAGAGGACATACACACGGACAGACAGACATTTTGTAAAAACATGTTTTTCAGAACCTCTGACCCCTAAAACGTGTAAATCCGTCGAAAACCGGAAGTCTAAAAAATTTTCCATTACAATGCTTTCTTAAATTATAGATAGAAGAAAGCAAAAATGAAAACGCGATCAATTAATTTTCACCTATCAAGTCGATGTGTAGCAATAAATTGTACTGTGAAAGAAAATAGTGCATTGTTTGTAACAATGCACTGTACAGGAAACTATTTTAAAAATTACATTATTGTACACTGTATTAGATAATGACAATTTTGTAATATTTTTAGTAAAAATGTAACAAAAATCTAAAAATCTTTATTGCTAAGACTTTGAATGACTTGAGATTAAAACAAGAACGAAAAATCATGCGTCAAGCATAGATTATGTAACACTTTCCAACACTTCCAAAATAATTTTGAAAATCTTTACCGTAAGGTGTAAGATGATATCTAACTAAACAATTTTGAAAAACGCATAACATATTTAAAAATCCAATTTCAGGAATTACCAACAATATCCGGAAAAATGTCCGAATACTTTTATTCAGCCCTGTATATGATCTATAGATTTGTATATATACTACATAGGATGCTAAATTTTAGTTTAATAGGAAACGCCTAGCACAATTCAAAATTCTCCTTCTGGAGTTTCTGTCAATAAACGGAAATGTGTTCGCGAACTTTTGTGCTGCCCTGTATAGGATCTACAGAATTTATACACACCAAGTAATAGACAAAAAGTGAGTTAAATTTAAAATCGCGTTCAGCAACTTAAAACGCACTTCCATTATTGTTAACAGACAGTAAATAATTCTTTTGTGTGTCCCTGTAAATGAACGATGACTGCTATACACACAATATCTTGTAGTAAGCCTCTTGTAATACACCTTAGTGATATATATAAATTTCAATGCGTTTAAAACAGTGAAAAATTATTTAATTAAACGGCAAACGATTTTTCTCCATTAGACGTAATGTAACGGAATTCTTTTGACTGTCCCTGTAAAGTAATTTTAAGTGCTATGCACACCCTATTCCATATTAACCTTCTTGTAATGCACCTTAGTGATATATATCAATTACAATGTATTTGAAATTGTGTAACATCATTAAAATAAACCGCAAATGATTTTTCCCCATAGACCGTAATGTAACGGAATTCTTTTGAGTGTCCCTGTAAAAAAACTATAAGTGCTACACACTTCAGTTGAAATAGGGAACATGCTATAGATAACGGCAATAACATATAAAAATCGCAGGTCAATCTGAGCATATTTACGGGAGTTAGAGCACGGACAGACGGCAGACGGCCATACGACAGACAAACCGAAGTCATAAACACTTTTCAGCTAGATTGGAAAGTGTTAAAAAAGAGGGGAGCTTTATTCTTTTTTTTTTCTTTTTTCTTTTTTTTTTCAGATTATTAGTACCACTAAGCTAACTCTTCTTTATAAATCTTTAATGTGTGAAATGCATTAGTACCCAGATAACTATATCGCATGTATAGCATGTCCCATTCGAAGTCATGAAAAGCATAATAAAGAAAAGAAAAATATCAGTGGATTCAGCAACCTCGCCGCAGATGTTCGTTAATGCTGCGAACACTATACCTTATGCATGTGCATTTCGCGCCCATTAAAACAAGTTGAAAATTGTACGTCAAACATGACAAATGAGATGCGTTCGTACTATAACTAGTTTTATAAATATTCAGATCTTGGAACAATAGCTGTTGCACTCTTATACAAAAAAGCATGAATACAAAATTTATTTTATGTGCAGATTTTCATGTTATAGATAACAATTTTATTTTATGAAATTAAGTTTCAAGACACTTTTACAAACAATTAATTACAATTCTATTACATTAAAATTACACTGTTAAAATTTTGCAGCAAACTGTCCAGTCCTTTGACCGTTTTTGTAGAAAATGGTTACATAACCGTAATTTAACTATAGTCTGCCCATAAAATGAGCAATAATACGGTCAGAATAGAATTAAATTACGGTTATGTAACCGTTTTGTACAAAAACGGTCAAAGGACTGGATAGTTTGCTGCAAAATTTTAACAGTGTATACTATGCGCAAATATCTGATACAAGACAATGTACAAAAAAATCATCGTTATTATTTCACTGAAAAAAGGAATTAAATCGTCTGTTATTATGATATGATTAATTTCCGTAATAAAATAAGGACATTTCAAGTGGACAACAATTTATCTTTTGTTGACATTTACTGAAAATTCCAATGGGAAACTTAAGCCTAGCTCTGAAAATTTCAGAACTTGAAAACCATATTTAGACTATTTTTCCATTTAATATCTATTTTTCCGGAAACATCTATACTCAAAAAACTGTCGGTAGATTATAGGATTGCTATAATTAAACAATTTTAGTATACAAATTCGGTTTTTAAATTCATTAATACGGAAATGATGTAGCTCCATTATAAATAGGACGTAATCACCATGGCAACCTAGAATCATTACCTATTATGGGATATCATTGAATTAGTTACGTATGATAGGATTTAATAGAATGAAGAAAACTTTTATTAATATGTTTTTATTCGATTTTCATAAAATTTGAAAGGACTCGACAAAATTTTGCAACGATTATATATATTAAATTTCAAACCATTCGGTTGGATAGTTTTGTATTATATGCGCTATTATATGCGGACAGATGGACGGACCAGACGACAACTATAGGTGCTACGTATGTATATAATTACGAACACACCTAAAAATAGATAAAAAAGAAAATAAAGAAAAATATTAAATTTGGTTGCCTTTGCTATATATTTTTTTTTTTTTCATTTGGTCGATTTTGTGAAGACACTCTAATTTTTTGAGGACCGAATCAAAAATTACTCGAATTTCTTGTTCGAGAATTGAATGTTTCGACAAATGGGACGTTCAAGAAGAGACGTTCTAATGTACTGAGTTTGAAAGGTTTAATTCTTTGTACTTGTTCATTTTATATTTAATTAATTGAGTAAAATTACTTTGTTATTTTGCAAAGCAATAAATATGTGTATTTAATTGGTAAAGGGAATTTCATTATTAAAATTATGTTCAATTCCAATAATGTCAAAATAAATCATATACATACATTTTACGAATTAAAATAGTACTTTTTAGCTTTACTTTACTTTTTACTTTATTGTTTATGTTTTTGTTGCTGCTATTGTTGTAGTTCTTTTTAAGCTACAAAGTCCTATTTCTTTCACTACACTTTAAAAAAAGGGCAAATGTTTCTTTATCTAGCTCTTATCTTTCTGAGATTTACGAAAATGTAACTTCTTTCGAGTTGGAACGGTTTGCAAAACCGTTCCTTTATAATTTAAACATTTTACAGTTGCGTAACAAAATTTATACATGCAAGAGTGACAAAATAATGTTAATTTTATTGTTAATTTTAATGCTGTTAATTTTAATGCTGTTAATTATCATGCTTGTTGAACATGAAAATGTTTACTTGAGAATTGATAGCATCCGAAAAACCGATATTTCGGGTTTAGAAAACTGATTAATGCACCGTAAAAACTTTTCGAAAACGGTTCCAAAAATTACGGACAACAAAAGTTTATATATAAATCTTTGGTAACCTGGAAGAGGTTACATAACAACATTTTCGTAAATCTTCTTGCTTGATTAAGAAGGATTTTATTTTTCTGAAAATTAGGTTTACGAAAATTATTACCTTTTCGTAAACCGTAAGAAAGATAAGAGATAGATTAGGAATCATTTGTAATTTTTTTACGTAGTACGAACTTCTATTGTCGTCAGAAATATGTGATATACTTAATATTAAAAATATAGCCCAAAAATTAACAAGGTATTCCGATGTCATAACGATGTTGGCAACGACGTGCGCTTTCGGTTTCGCTTTTACCGCTCATACATCACTTCAAAATATCGCATAACTTCAATTTTTACAAAATCAAATAGAAAAAAGGTGTACTTTCAAATGAAATTTATTTTTAAACTGTAGCTCACTTTAGTAAGGGTTTAAATAATTTACAAGCATGATTTTTTAAAAATATATCTGGACAAAAACATTTATTTGCTACAAATGATGTGGTGTAACTAGTTACAGAGTTACTATAATAAGAAATTGATTGCCTAGAGCAAATTAAAAAAAAAAATGATTATTTGATTGGGCTTGTAATTGAGTCCACTTCCAAGAGTTGCCATCACCACTTTTAAATTGAATGTCAATACCATTAAAAGCTTTAAAAAAATTCTTGCCAATTACATTTTCTCAAATCCGTCATTTAGCTATGGACCTGATTATGGAAGATTAACCCAAAGATGCACTTTGGCGCTAAGCTGAAATTAGCCAATGAAAAGGCAAATTTTCATTCTATGTTGAGCATAAAATTAATATCAAATTAAGTTGAATTGCTTAAATGATACGTTGTGTAAGAGAATGATCGGTAATGCATTTTATTTATTTATTTGCGTGTGGTACATTTGACGATCATAAAGGTTACTAGACATGTCAGTGCCTCTGGGTTACTAAATATATTTTTGAAAGAAAGGGGTCACATATTAGAATATTTTTCAGTAAAATCCAAGGGACTATCGGAAATATGAATATCTCGTTTTATGAAAATGTATATGCGAGCCTTATCACCGTGTCGCTTCTTTTTATTTTTCCTGTCGTCTCCCAATTAAGATAAGTGTATTCCGCCAACGCTATCTGATCCGCATACCCGCTTCATTAGTGAGTAAAGAAGCTGTTGGGAAACTTTCAGTCGATCTCTGGCAGTTGGATTTGAAAGAACACATGCAGAAATGATCGACTCCAGTTTTGATACAGTAAGTCCATTTTTATTTCTCAAATATTGACTTATATTAAAAACTGAGCTCCATTCGATTAATTCAAACCAAATTTTTAATTGTGAGAAAACCTATATCCCTATTTCCCTATATAAAAAAAAATAATAATAATATTTCATTACTGTAAATTAAATTTACGTATTTCATTTTTTTTTCACTTAATCATAAAGATTAAGTAAGGTATTATAAACCAAAAAGAAAAAAAGATTTATTTTCATCTTTTACATGTGACTTTCTGTTCCTGATCAAACAATCTTGCAGACATAATGTAGTCAATATTAATGAATAAAAGTAATAGCATATGTAATACACATGCTGGTTTCCCAATCTATGTATATTATATGGCAAAAACATTTCCGTGAGTACACTGATGTCATATTGACATTGGCAACACCTGACCAATAAATTTGCTTTTACTGCCTTTCTTTATATTTTTTAAAATCTTCTAAACATTGCATAATTTTAATTTTTACACCTTTAAATAATAAGAAAAAAAATGTACTTTAAAATGCAATTTGTTTGATAACTGTATCTCAATTTACTGAGTTTTGTAATTTTTAAAATAATTGTCAAGCATGATTTTTTTTTAATAACCCGATAAAATTAACCCAATTGCAGAAGCAAACGTTTGCATTTGAAATAAAGTAAATAATACATTTGTTTCCGGAAATATTCCGTAAACGATTAAAATTTTCACTAAAATAGAAATAAATATATAAATGAAATACAAGTTTAAAAATGTGTAACTACGCGCTTAAACACTAAAATAACTGGAATAAGAAAAGTTGCTGTAAATAGTGAAATTTTTGTCGATTTCCTTTGATATTAACCGCTGGCATGCGGCTAATACGAAAGTAATTCCGTTTTTAGTAAATTAGAAAACTTATTTAAATGCATAATTGATATTTCTCATAGATATATATGTTACGGTCAATATGATTAATCCGGTCATTATTAATAATAACCGGTTATTATTAATAATGACCAGATTAATAATATTGACCGTAACATATATATCCTTTATTACCTAATTGTTGGGCATTCTGAAAAATATATATTAGATATAATATAAAAAAATCTGTTAGAGTCTTCAATTAAAACTTATTTTCACCTATGGTCCGGTGACCACCGGGTAGTTATGTTTTGTAACCTGGGAAGTCTGAGTTGGGTCCTCTAGTAATAATAATAATAATAATAATAATAATAATAATAATAATAATAATAACACAATCTTTAAAACATTGCCTACAAATATTGCGAACAGAAATATTACTACATACTCCAATCTTGAGAAAATATTATTGGGAAAATTTATGTAAATAGCAACAGTGTTACTGAATATTGATAAATATAGTACAAATGTTACATGTTGCTGTTAAATTTTTCGAATGGAAGAGATGTAATTAGAAAAGTTTATAAAAATCTCATGAAAGTTATTAGAAAAAAAAATGGCAGTATTGTTATAAAAAAAATGAAAATAACGGCCATGTTACCAATGAAAAATATGAAAACGGAGGAAAGATTACAAGTAAAATTCTGGAAATGTTACAGGGAGAATTTCGAAATAATTATGAGAATGGTTTCAGAAAAATTTATGAAACCACAAAAACAGTGTTGACTTCAGACTTTTCTCCGGTAGGGATTTTTGCAGCTCCAAGAAGGAGACATTATGGTGTTCTGGGAGTGAACCTGTATTTTCAAACTATTCATATATAGAAAATCTCAAAACATCCGGAGGAAGGGGGGGGGGGCTCTGGTACTCCAGAAGGGAATATCTGCCCCCTGAATTAATCACCCCACGAAACGACTATAAAAACATAAAAATGCCAACAATATTGCATAAAATGTTCTGGAAAAAGAATAAGTATTATTAGACAAAGATTTGAAAATGGCGGCTAACCATCAGAGAGAAATTATAATATGACAAAAAAATTATTAGATAAAATTATGAAATTTGAATTTTATAGAATTTATATAAATGTTTACGATTGTGTTATAACATTATCTTTTAATCAGCTTTTAACAGAGTGATTTTAAAACGTTCAGGAGTTACGTCCTAGTCTACGTACAGTGAAACAAATAACACATAATCTGCGTGATTAAACTTACTAATTACACCGTGCTACTTATATCGGATTTCCAAAGGTCAATGATGTATGAATTGAAGTAAAATCTAAATATCCATGGAAATTCTTATTTTTTCTAATATGTCTATTTACAGTCAAGCCGCACATGAAATCTGCTTTCTCATTGTTGTGTATCATGATTAATGTATACTCAAAAATGACACTGTGATATTTACAACCGATAAGCAGAAAAAATATTCCACCTCAAAATATGCCAATTTATACAATCGTAATTATATCAATATTATTATTATAAAACTTATAAAAGAAAAGAAAAAAGAAAGAAAGAACCATCTAATTTCCAAAAAAGCTTTAGTATTTTCGTAATTGAATGTATGAAAAAGAGTAAAGTATGAAATACCCTCAAGTCTGTGACAAAAATGTGGGTAAATTGAAGTTAGAAATTAGAAATTAATCTGTCGTTTTCTGAATAGAAGATCTAAGGGGGAAAAAAACTATTTGAAGTATACTTACTCTATAAACCTGTGTATCAATGCGGTGTTGCTAGTTGGCTACTTTATTTTCGTGTACTTAATTGCTAGTACTTTTTTTTAAATAATAAAATTCCTCTTACTTAATAACAGATCAAATATGAAAAGAATATTTTTTCCTTTAAAAGAAAATTTAATAAACGTCAAATAAATGTGAAAATCGTACTGGATTTTTACACGAGTGAAATTTTATTTTTCCTCATATTAAAAACCTCTAAAAACTGACTGACATTCAGCTGAGAGACCAAAAAATAAAAACAAAATTGATTTTCATACTTCTAAAATTACTTTTTTATTTTATTTTTCAGCATAAAAGTTATTTAAATGCGAATACAAGTTAAGAATTTTACGTCAACAAAAATTTCACATATATATATATATTTTTTAATTTTCGACTTTCCTTGCATAAAAAAGATAAAAATTGGAAATAAATAATGCCAGTGGCTTTACTTTAATTTGTTTTTAAATAATTGAAATTTTATAAATTTAACTTCTTAAAATAAAAATTACTTTTATGATTTAGCTTCGGAGCAGAAAATTAAATTAGATTCAGATCCGGAAATGACAAAATAATTTAAGTTTAGTTCCGGTTCTCGTTCAATTAGAAATAACAGTTGTTATCAGGTTTTTTTTATTCCGTTCCGGTTGTAAGCCCTGCCTGTACTCAGGGCCGGCGCAACCATCGGTCAAACGTGGCAGCTGCCCATTGCAATAGCCAATTTGAGGTCTTGTTTGGGTTCCCGGAGTTTCTCTATACAATTCGAAATAACGTTTCCTCTTTGGGTCATTCCATGCAAAATGAGCAAAAATAAAAAAAAAAGTCGTGGCCACATAGTAACCGATTTTAATAAAATTTGGTTCACAGATGCAATTCGTATTTAAATAGAGCTATTCAAAATATCTTGACAAAAAATAAAATATTTTGGCAGTTCTGGACATTTAAAAAACTTATGACATAGAATGGCATGTATGGAATCGTTCAAAGTTGCAAGTTTAAGGTTCCGTATCTTAAAAACTATTTAAGATAAATGAAATTTTTTCATAATATTGTAACACGCGGACAGTTATTATCATATTTATTTAGTAATAATAATTTCGTAACACCATGGTTAACCTTAAATTGGTTGTAAAAATTGAAATATTGAAAATTTTGAGAAAATTAAAAGCGTTATAAAAATCAAAAGAATTTAAAAACATATGTGAAATTGATGTCTGATGTAATGTTACATATGAAAACCAAATTTCTCAAATTTGGATGTTGCCATTTATTTTCTTCATCTTCAAAATAGCTTAGAAACTTTTAAAAAAATTACAAAATCACGATTTTTCTTCTTATGTATACTTAAAAAATCAAATGAAGGGAAAATCTGACATTAACAATATTGCATAAGCATAAAGTTCAATAAGCCCTTGATATGCTTAAAAAAATTCAATATTGCCTTTTGATTCCTAACATAACAGAAATGAGTTCAAAAAGGTAATATTTGTTACGTTCATGGGCGATTTCACTTCAAATTTCTGCGCCTTTACTGCCATCTTGCAAAAAAAATGTAGTGTTGCCATCTATATTGAGCCTTGATTGCTATATAATTGTTTGTTAAACCACTGCCCCGTTTAAATCAATAATTTATTCTACTCTAATTTAAAATATTGTTGAGGAAAAATAAACTGAAAGGCAAGAATGAAAGTTTTTATATTTAAAATATGCACTCTTATCTATAACGTCAAATAATTTTAAAAATTTAAGATGTTTCGTTCATGTTCAAACAAGTAATAGAAATATTGAATTTTCCCCTCAAAATTTTCCATTATTTATTTTTTTCTCATTAAAGAATAAAAAGGCAAGAATGAAAGTTTCTATATTTAAAATATATACTTTTATCTATAACGTCAAATAATTTTAAAATTTAAGATGTTTCGTTCATGTTCAAACAAGTAATAGAAATATTGAATTTTCCCCTCAAAATTTTCCATTATTTATTTTTTTCTCATTAAAGAATAAAAAGGCAAGAATGAAAGTTTCTATATTTAAAATATATACTTTTATCTATAACGTCAAATAATTTTAAAATTTAAGATGTTTCGTTCATGTTCAAACAAGTAATAGAAATATTGAATTTTCCCCTCAAAATTTTCCATTATTTATTTTTTTCTCATTAAAGAATAAAAAGGCAAGAATGAAAGTTTCTATATTTAAAATATATACTTTTATCTATAACGTCAAATAATTTTAAAATTTAAGAGCTTCCCTTCATGTTCAAACAAGTAATAGAATTATTGCATTTTCCTCTCAAAATTTTTCATTATTTATTTTTTTTCTCATTATGGAATAAAAGGACAATTACTAAATTACTCCAATCTGTTACTTATTATTCATTCTTAATTATAAATAATTTTTGATAAAGTCTTTCCGCTCCTACGGCTAATAATGAAAATTGAAATTTCAAGCATGTAGACAAAACCTCGATCTTATATCAATTTTTAATGTAAGTTTTAATACTTAAATAAACAATCCTGAAATTTATTATTTTACATTTACTCATAAATAAATATGATCTACTTGTATGCTGATTTTCATTAAAATCTATGACATGTCAGCCACAGCTGATTTGCTCATTTAGCATGGAATGACCCCTGTATAAAATAATAATATTTTTGCTCTAGATTTGTTTTTAAATATTTCTTCGTGAGAAAAAGATGAGTATTAAATTTATTTCTAATAGAAAAAGTTGATATAATTGTTGGGGAAAATGTAGCTTTGACGATCTTGAAAGTAACCGTGAACTCGAAAAATGAATATTTAAAATATTGTAAAGGATAGAAGATTCTTCGAAATTAAAAGTAATTATGCACTTTAAATGTGAAAGTAGTGGTATTTTTCACACATTATATTATCTACTAAGTGTAAATGCCCGTCCTAGGACGGTGGCTAGAAATCGTATTTTTCACTTAAATTTTTAAATAATTGATAAAAATATTCATATACTATTCATTAAAAACAAGGAAAACTGACATTAAGTTCAGGGCCTCATTAATGCACGGGATTTTACCTCTGGGATTTTAACAACAAATTTGTAATCTGGTGTAAATAACATGACAAAAAAAAGAGGAGAAATTGCAGCTCTATCTTAATTAGTAGAAGGAAACAGATATATATTGAATGCAAATCAGTACAAATAGCTTTTACTGACTCTGAAACATAAACATGTTTATATACTATTCATCGACAATAAGGAAAATTTACCTGAAATGTTAAGTTCAGAGCCTCTGGAGTTTTAACAAAAACATTTTAATCTTATGTAAATAAGATGAAAAAACAGAAAAGAAGTTACAATTTTTTCTTATTTATTAAAAGGAAACGTATATAGATATACTTTTAATTTGTGCTTTATAATGAAGCCTTAATTTTGTTATGACATATTAGCCGGAAACAAACGCTGAGCTATTTGTATTGATTTAAGTGAAAATGTGTTAATGTTCAGTAATCGTTTCAAGTTTCTTTTTTTTTTTCTTTAAACCATAACACTTAATAATTTTATTTTTTCTGAAATCCACAAATTTCTGAATTCTTTATTAAAAAATTAATTTATCTTACGCATAATTTATTATTATTATTAAAAAAAAACTATCGCTAACCTGTAATCAAGATATACAATCAAGATGAAGTAAACAATAACTGCTCCAGTTCTAATTTTTATAATTAACAATGGAAAAATCAGTAAAACTTGCGTTGTGTTGTTACAATCATACATATTTTTTTAACTTTATCAATGTAAAAATACATTTCAAGCTAAGCATAACGTCAATTTCACCGGTGCCAACTTTTCACACGTACCTTTATGCTTAACTTACATGAATTCAAATAAAAATATATGGCATCAATAAAGTTATAATGCATAAAGATAAAATAAACCCTATAGACAGTATTCTTGTGACTTCACAGTAAACATGAATTTTTATTCACTTATAAAAACAAAGTTGCACTTGCAGAAACATTTTTACCGAAATTTGACTGGTAAATAAAAAAATCTACGTGTCTGAATATTTTTCACTATTTTACTTACCCATCAGTATAGGGTAAGTCTTGTAATCGTTTTGAAAATCGAAAAAAAAAATTTGACGGATTTACACGTTTCAGATACTGGAGATACCGAAAAACATATTTTTAGGAAAAAAAAATTGCCGTCCGTCTGTGTGTCTGTGTGTCTGTAAACGCTCTATCTCCCGAACAAATTGAGATAGAGACTTGAAATTTGGTATGTACTTAGTATGTAATAATGGGAAGAAGCTTATTGAATTTCAGTAACCTTGATTATCCGGAACTCTTTTTTTTTTCGGACTCTCGAAATACTCGTTCTGATAAATGGTATATAAAAATTTTCGAAATTGTTTATTTTAAGGAGTCAATATAAAAGACAATAAAAAAACATAAATTTTGTATAAAGCATGAAGTCGATCGGATAATGAGTTACCGAGATATTTGTAATCCTATTTTCCACACTCTTCGATTTTTCGTGACCCTGTATTTCATCCAAATTTCAATTCAAAGATATATTTTAATTGGAAATGAGACGCTTAATCAGATGCAATAAACCGCTAGTTAATAGGATTATTGTTTTTGGAGTTATAAGGATGTTTCTTTTAAGCAATTCAGTAATCGAGCCTTCAAAGTTTCTGACGTCATGAAGCCACGATTTTATTCGAATTGCAATGCATTTTATAAGTAATTTACACATTTTTTATTTTAATATTTTACATTATGCATATCCATGATGGGTAAGTATTACGGTGGCCCTTTTATTTGCAACAATGAAAGTAATCCATCGTTTCCATTGCATTATTAGGAAGGGTTTCGCACCGGCATCAACACACTGTGCTTTATTAGGTGCGTTCGTAATTATATAAATACGTAGCACCTATTGTCGTCGCTTGGTCCGTCCGTCTGTCCGTCCGTCTGTCTGTCCGTCCGCCCGTCTGTCTGTCCGTCCGTCCGTCCGTCCGCATATAACAACGCACAAACTACCCAACCGAATGGTTTGAGATTTAAGATATATTATCTTTGCAGAATTTTGTCGAGACATTTCAAATTTTATTAAAATCGAATCAAAACTTTAGGAGATATTAATAAAAATATTTATTAAGAAATTTGAATTTTTTTTTTTTAAATCGGTGCTTTTTTGTTATAGGAGCTTCCGAAGTTTAATCGTCAAGCGACCGAGATATGACAGAAATTAATCTGCAGACGATATAATTCATTTCACAGAATTAAAAATCATCAAGATCTGAATATTTATATTTAGTCACGTTATATCTACAGTACGAACGCACCTCGTTTGTCACGTTTGACGTACAATTTCCAACTTGTTATATTTAGATGTTATGTATTATTCTATGATACAAACAATTTAAAAATAAATTTTATTAGTCTGTATTGCAGTACATGTTGGGCCCCACTAAGTGCTTTGCCAGGGCCGTTCGGCCCTGTCTGCACTGTGCGACACGTTAAAATATTTAAACCAAGAAAGCACAAACATCATATTTGCACACATCCAGCTGGTCTGAATTTAAAAGAAAGATCATTGCGTATCTACAGAGACACTTTTATCTTATCTCGTATTACGCTATGTTTTTATATGTTGCATTCTGGTGTTGTGTCTCCTGACTATCATATTTTCTTAGTAATAGATAACCATTTCTTATGCGTGTGACAAATCGTTCAAACAGACACGAAATATGTATGTAATGCATTTTTTCATGTGTGATGTGCCCTTCTGTAATTCGCGCATCCTAGCTTGACAATAATAATAATAATAACAATATAACAACAACAAAAACAATAATAACAATAACATAACAACAACAACAACAAAAACAATAATAATAATAATAATAATAATAATAATAATAATAATAATATGAGAAAAAGGTTTCAAATACATTTTTTTAACAAAATCTAATAATTCTAAATAATATTGCACAAGATTAATAAAGTAATACACCAAGAATTTGCATATTGAAATGGAAAATGGCCGCCCAACAATCATAGCCCGTTCCAGCCCGATGTAAAAACTAAAAGTTTAGCCTGGCTTGGCCTGGCGCGTTCTAAAATCAGTGAAAACAGGGACACCCTTGCTCATGTAAAAATCAATAAAACCGTGCCCGGCCCCAACCGAATCAATTTTCTATAAAAAATTGCATTTTTTCTTCACATACAATTAAAATTATTTTAATGAATACTGCATACATATTTATTGGAAAATTTTACTGTATATTTTAACTTACTATGTGTTCGCAAGAGATTGAATACTGAATAGCAACATTGATGATCAGTTAGACTTCTTGACTATTACATTCAAATAAATATATTAAAAAATATTAATGTAGTTTAGAGAAAAAGAAAAAAGTTAGTTAAAAACATCATAATTTTTGAAGCTGCATAATAAAAAGAAAAGTAGATTTTTGAAAATGCTTTTCTACAATTTATTAAAGTATATTTCCAAAGATTTCGTTAACAGAAGTTCACTATCGCTATTTCTGTTTTCACAAAACAAATTGCTTGCTCGACACGTCCTGGAAACAATTAAGTCAATTTCCGGCTCGGCCCAAGTATTTGGCCTGATCCGAGTCTGCTGAAAAAAATCAAGCCCGGGCTCAGGCACGATGTAATTGACCGATGCCGCTCTCTACGCTGGACATGTTATATTTCTGTATTTATGTTATCAAGCCTAGAGAACGTAATTAAGTGTTTATTAAAAAAACACAAATTAAAATTATATTTATATCTGTTTCCTTTTAATAAATAAGAAAGATTTGTAACTTCTCCTCTGTTCGTTTGAATAGCTTTATGAATGTGTATGCTATATAATAGCATTATGAATGTGTGTGATATAGCATTATGAATGGGTATAATATAGCATTGTGAATATGATGTATGCTATATAGCATTATGAATGTGTACGATATAGCATTATGAATGTGTATGACGTGACATAGCATTATGAATGTGTATGATATAGCAAATATCATACAATTTATATTACCCTTTTTTTTTTAACTTTTTAGATTATCTAAATGTTTTTGAAAGTTTTAATGTAATTGTCATTTAAAATAACTGTCCCAATAAAAATTTTACAATAATTATTGTTTAATATCAACGAAATGTTGCCAAATATTTTAGAGTAACTAGACTAATATTCTGAAAAAAAAAAAAAACTTTTTTCATCTTAATAGTTAAACAAATTGTATATGAAAAAAAAAATGCTGTAATTTTATCACTTCAGTTCCATTTGTTTATACTGTTCAATGACCTAAGATTATAACTCAAAGAGATTTTTATATCAAACGGACTGTAGACTTTAGACTTATCTTATTTTTATCATCTTTCTCTTTTTACTCAGAAAACTTCAACAAACTTAAGAAAAACGAATAGGTAAAAAAAGGTTTAAGCGTGAATTTCCTTAAAGAACGCTGCAGTTATGTACGAGTAAAACAAGTAAAGACGAAGTATTTTTTGAAAATTTAAACGTTATTATGCTTTTTACCATGTCAAAAAGTGATATAGTAATAAGATTACGACCTTTCTGTATTTGGACTGCTACGATCTAAACAAATGACTTCCATTTCTAGACAATAGTCTGCGCAGAATTAAATAATAGTTTCGAAAGTGGAAATACTCGAAACGATTTATCACTGAAAATAAATTAATTCAAGTACATTTCTCGTATGCTTGGTGCCTTTTCGTTAACAATTTTATGATAAGATTTGAGGAGACTTGAATATTTGGTTTCTCCTTAACAGCTAGTCTAAGAGAAGAAAAAGAGAAAACAGTGTACTGAATTAAATGAATCATGTCCAGAATCCAATTCATCTAAAACTCGATAAATTACATCAACGTGAAGACTTGTTTTATTATTTAATTCTAAGGATGTAGATTATTCATCTCTTTTAGATATTTCTTGAAAGAAAAAGATGGAGGTTTCGCTTGTAGTCTTACATTTCTTTTACTAAATAGTGATAGTTTTTTATGAATTTTCACAGCCAATTCTTACGAAACTAAAGCTCTATATGTGCCTACAGTCAAGCTTTACATAATGTTTTATTGGATTCGTGCTATAACGTTTATCATACATTTTGTGTGTGTGTGTTTTATGCATATTGAATGGGTTTTAGTATTATAGATTATTTGTTATTTTATGTATGCACTTGTTTATAATGTGTAACATATTTTTTTAGAATTGGGTTTTTAAAGCTTTTAATAACATTTGGAGAAAAAACAACTGATTTTTAATACATTAACTCTCTTCTATTTGTGTAATATATTTTTTAAAAAAATAAGCTTTAATTAAACTTAATATTTTGTTCTTTACTAATTATAGTTTTATGGGGGTAAACGAAACGTATTTTTTCAGTGTTACACTTCATTTTTAAGTAAGATCAAAGTATGTGTATATATGTAGAAGTTTTTTTTTTTTTGTGTTTTTGGATTTATCTATTGGAAATTATACAAAAAAATAGACAGCTTTGCTTAATGTTCTAAAATAAATATTTTCTTCCAAAATATTCTTTTAACTTTTAGCAGTCGCATTGCATTTTTTCTTCTCTGTATTATATGGTTTATCATTCTAACCTGTTTATACACCTTATTGTGTTTGCTTAAACTGCTTTTGATATATTGAGTTCTTACTTTAAAAAATCTCTAGTTCATTTTTTCTCTTTTTTTTTATGCTGAAAACTAAAAGCAACAATACATTTTTATTGATATTTTTAAATATATGTCTATTTATTAACGAATAGTACCACAGAAAAAATATGATTTTGTTTCGTCTACTTTTTATGCTATTAAGGAAATTTTCTGGGAAAAAATGGAAACGACCAGCGCATATAAGGATTTTACTAATATTAATTCAAGTGCCTCTTATAATGTATTCGTTAATAAATGCAATAAGATGATTTTCTAAGAACCAGTTATAGTAATACAAGTATTTATTATTATTATTATTAAAATGATACCAGATTATAAAAGTTTGCTTTGACTTACGATATTAAGTATCTGTTATAAGAATAACTGTCTTGTTAGCAATTTCTTAATGAGTAAGAATAGTCTAAACGATATTTGATATATTATGCTATATTTTTTTTCTTAATCTAGCAAAATATTATTGTTATAAGATAAATACAAATATTTCAACGCAATCAACATGTAGCATGTAACAACCAACGTAAATACAAGCATAAATAAACAGGATAAGATTATCAGAAAAAGCAATCAGAAAATACTCATAATTTGTATTAATAAAAAATTAAAAATAATATAACTATAATCATAGAAGAGATTGATTCCCCAAATCAGCCCTTTTAGATTATTTTTATAAAGTTTCATAAAATTACATGAATAAAATTTTGTATATGATATTTTACACTAACGCAATGTATAAAAAATCCGATTTTGTCAAAAGAGACTAAAAATATAATTTTACAACATATTCTACTTTTTAAATTACTAACATTCAAATGTCTGTAACTCAAATTTTAAGCAACATTATTATCTGCATATGCTATAAAATGTTAACAAAGTTTTAATTATTTAAAATTAAGAAATATTTATTTACAAAATAAATTTATTAAAAGCTATAACTTTTACGAAACGAATATATTTGTAGTGTATTACTTGTGCAGTTTTGCTGAGTTAACTAATTTAATTTAAGAAACACTCGTTTGTGAAATAAGTTTATACGAAATTATAATTTTTTGTGTAACAAATATATTTGTTTATAAATATGCAATATTGTTGATTTAATTATGTTAAATTTACAAAAAGCAAATATAAAGGTTTTTTTAATTTTAAAAGAAAGTGCCTCTTTTAATTTTGATTAAGAATATTTAATATTATTTTGCTTCCAATAAGTCTTTACTTTACTGTAACATAATACAATGAGACAAAAGATTTTTTCTTTTCACCAAGATATTTCAAAGGCGGTGGGAAGTATACTACCAACTTAATTTTAATTTCCAATTGCCGATATTGCACCAGAATCTATGAAAAAAAAATGCTTTTATAATGGACGTGAAGAAAAGCATTCATTTATTTTCAAATCATTTTGTTCGTAAATTCTGGTGGCAGTCAATTATTTCATCGTTTTAGGAACATAGTACCCATGAAAGAGTTAACTGACGTCTAAATGTTTTCCTCGAAAAATGTTTTTTTTTTTTTTTTTTTTTTTTTTTTATGGTTTTTAGTGTAAAAAAACTGAGAAATGTTTCCTGTCGTAGTACAAATGTTGACGAAACTTCATACTTCAATGTAACCTCGTAGTTATCTATGATTCCAGAAAATGTTCTGTTACCTTCAGAAACCTGTAGGAAAAGATGCAATCAGAAATCTCAGAAATCAGTAGATTTTCAAAATTGACAGAGAAGTAAGACAAAAATAAATTTTAGAAAGTAAAAGAAAAAAAAAATCAATAAATTTTCAAAATTAATAGAAAAATGAAAAAAAAAAATCAACGTCTTTCGAAAGAAGAAGAAAAAGAATGGGTGCGCAAACGAGCTTTTCTATTTTAGAAATGTTTCAAGATCGAAAACCTATCATTTTTTCAAAATTTCAGTTCTGCAAAGAGTGTTGTAGCAATTTAAAAATTATAACTAGGACTTAAAAATCCTCTTCAAATACATTCAACAATTAGGATTATCAATAATTTATATAATATTTAAGATAATAAGTAATCGTTCAAATTAAACTTTCAAACGCTACCGCGCATGAGCGGCAGCGTATTACTGCTTATTTTCTGTTTATTACTGTTAATTTTACGGTATAATACTGTCAGGTGGGATGCCAGTATTATACTGTTAAATCAACATTTTTTTTTTTTCGAATTTACATGGATGATTTTCAAAAATTAATTTCGATTTGTTTAGAAAGCAGAATATCAGCCTTTAACTCTCCTAATTCGACAGAGTTTATCATAAAATGCAGAAAAATGTAGATTCATTGAATACAAAGGACATAATTTCATAGAACTATAGTAAATAAATGTTTGGGGCCATATTTTGATTAATATTGACTATAATTCGCAAAAATCTTGAATAAATTCATAAAGAGATGTCAAATAAAAAATAACTAGAAGGGGAGAGGATGAGTTTTTTAATTTTTTTCGGATCTTGTCCTTAAAATGGATTAAATTTACAATTTTTTTTCTTTCTTTTTTTGACTAAAACAATTGACTTTATCACGTCCATGAAAAAAAAAAAATCACCAGAATCATATAATTATATTAATGAAGCTGAGGAATACGTTTTCGTGATTTTTACAAACCAGTTTCCATTCAAAGGATTAGCATTAGGTAATGGGCACACATACTATTCTCTATTTACGACGATTTTCGGTCAAGGGCGGGGTTTATCCTAGTAATATTTCTTTGCTGATGACATGTTTTCTTCTTCTTGTTCAAATACTTTTCCACTATGCAATTTCACGTTAATTAATTGAATAAAAGTTCACGAATTAAACGTGGAATGTTACACATAAAATAATTGAATCAGCAGGCTAACCCAAAAAATGTTAACAAGTATCATTAAATATCTTTTAAAAGATTGCCAATAATATACTTCAAAAAACGATTGCAAAAAATTGAAACAATAAATATTGTGAATTTCACCAGGTTGTTAAAAATTGATAGGATCAGTAGTGTTTTAAATTATATTTGGTATTTTTTGTAAATGTTCAAATTTTCAATTTAATAGTGATTCGAGAAATTATTCGTGAGAAGTATCGCCCCCCACACACAAATGACACTGATGTCCAGAAATTAAGGGGCAGTGACCATTTTCAGACGTTTCGTTGAATATCTACTGAAACTCGTGAGGAAATGCCCGAAATGCCCTTGAACTTTGAGGATGTAAAGAACGTGTTTGACTTCATGTTTTTCAGTGATGATTTTGTTGCGAGGACAATTAAGGGGGAGAAATAATAATTTTAATAATAAAATAATATTTTCGATCACCCAAGTAACAGAAAATGCTAAAATTTGTCTGTCACTGTAGCAAATGACTATGTAGATACTCTAGATTAATTTTAACACAATTATTTCAAATTGGTAAATACATCATACGAGTAGTAATTTTCCAACTGGACGAAAAATGTCCGGGCCAGGATTCGAACCTGGGATCGCTTGGCTGAAGCCGCCACGCTCTACCACTGAGCTATCCCGGTCGAATCTGGAGGGCATAATTCATCCAGTTAACCTTATTGATCAAAGCATCTGGTCTGATATTTTAATCAGCTCAACAGAAAAGATCGCAGGTAATGGAACTTTGAACAACGGTAATGGAACAACGAATTTCTGTTGAGCTGATTAAAATATCAGACCAGATTCTCTGATCAATAAGGTTAACTGGATGAATTATGCCCTCCAGATTCGACCGGGCTAGCTCAGTGGTAGAGCGTGGCGGCTTCAGCCAAGCGATCCCAAGTTCGAATCCTGGCCCGGACATTTTTCGTCCAGTTGGAAAATTACTACTGGTATGATGTATTTACCAATTTGAAATAATTGTGTTAAAATTAATCTAGTGTAATCACGTATCCAGCGTTTACTGGAGATCCTTTACCTGCGATCTTTTCTGTTGAGCTGATTAAAATATCAGACCAGATTCTCTGATCAATAAGGTTAACTGGATGAATTATGCCCTCCAGATTCGACCGGGATAGCTCAGTGGTAGAGCGTGGCGGCTTCAGCCAAGCGATCCCAGGTTCGAATCCTGGCCCGGACATTTTTCGTCCAGTTGGAAAATTACTACTCGTATGATGTATTTACCAATTTGAAATAATTGTGTTAAAATTAATCTAGTGTAATCACGTATCCAGCGTTTACTGGAGATCCTTTACCTGCGATCTTTTCTGTTGAACTGATTAAAATATCAGACCAGATTCTCTGATCAATAAGGTTAACTGGATGAATTATGCGCTCCAGATTCGACCGGGATTGCTCAGTGGTAGAGCGTGGCGGCTTCAGCCAAGCGATCCCAGGTTCGAATCCTGGCCCGGACATTTTTCGTCCAGTTGGAAAATTACTACTCGTATGTAGATACTGTTCAAGATTTGTGTGCATTTGTGTAAGCATAGCACGTATATTCGTGAAGATGTTAACATTTCTGTGAAAAATTCAAAAGGTATATTTTTATAGCATGCAGAGTTTTCTGCCGAATTTAAGACCGCTTTCCTAAAACTTGACAAACAATTATAGAAATAGTATAATGCAATTAAAATATTAAAATGTTGAATATTTGATGAGATATGGGTATTTGTATGAAATAAATTTTAACTGCGCATGCGCGAACTACAGCAAAGATTTTTTGTCATTATTTGATAGCCAATACTATAGGGCAACTCATATTAAAAGACCGGTGAAATATCATGAAATTGCAAAAACTTACAACAATAATTGATAAATTAAGGAGGAAATCCCATATAATCCTATGGGATTTCCTCCTAAATTTATCAATTATTGCTGTAACTATTGTTGCTTCAAAGACCCATATTTTATTTTCGTGACGTGTTGGAGCGAAAAGTTATGTACGTCTCATCACTAGTTACGATTTTAGAAATAATGCGGTGCCCACATTTATTGAGTAATTTTAGGGCTTTTTTACGGATTCTGACACGTTCCGCTTTTTTTGTGTTCTGTTAAATTATGGTGGCAACCAACGGCAAAATATTCTTTTTTCATATGCAGTTCATCATGAATAATTTTATGTATGGCTGTGGATCCAATGTTAAGTTATTTCTGTATCATTTGGTAGGTACAGCGATTAATCATCGGTAAACATTTTCGTAAAGCCGATACATTTTATTTTTCTGATTACAGCTCACAAAGGTCTCCCTGTGTGTGTTTCATCCAGGAAATAATTTGAAAATCTTCTAAATTACTATGCAAACCCTCTTAATACAGTGGCACGAGATGGAGCTTTATTTTCATAAGCTAATTGTAGACGTTGGAGCCATTCTTCTTGATTTAACCCCTCTTTAAAATCATAGAAAATAAATGCTCGATAATGCTCTCGCGTCATCTTCATTTTCTATTTTAAAATTTATTCTACGATAGCTAAGCTAAAGTGCAATTGTTGCTACAAGGTAAAAAGGTATCGTCTGCGGACATTAAAAAGAGTTCAAATTTAAATATCCAACCAAATAATTATTATTTATTTTTATTTTATTTATTTATTATTATTATTATCATTATTATTATTTGGTGGGAGAGAGATGTATTGTCTGCCCCGTCTAAAAAATTTCAATAATACCCTCGTATTTGCATTAATTTCTACACTGCAAGAAAAAAGTGTTGATTTTACAGTATAATATTGCCACCCCAGCTGCCAGTATTATACCGTAAAATTAACAGTAATAAACAGTAAAATAAGCAGTAACACGCTACTTCGGTGTATGTATATATGCATGTACATGCATGTACATGTCCATGTATATGTACATGTACATCTGTACATGTACATAGATATACATGTGCATGTACACATGTACACATGTACATACACATGTGCATACATATATACATTCACATACATATACATACACATACATATGTATACATGTACATACATATACATACATATACATACATACATATACATACATATGTACATACATATATATGTGTACATATGTATGTATATGTATGTATGTATATGTATGTATATGTATGTACATGTATACATATGTATGTGTATGTATATGTATGTGAATGTATATATGTATGCACATGTGCATGTACACATGTACACATGTACATACACATGTGCATACATATATACATTCACATACATATACATACACATACATATGTATACATGTACATACATATATTATATCGTAAAATTAACAGTAATAAACAGTAAAATAAGCAGTAACACGCTACTTCGCGTGCGCGGCCGCGTATTACTGATTATTTTACTGTTTATTACTGTTAATTTTACGATATAATATATATACTGGCAGCTGGGATGCCAGTAATATACTGTAAAATCAACACTTTTTTTTTTTTTGCAGTGTAGTTAAATGGATTATGAACATTGTTCTGTGCATACATTACATGAGAATCACTAATCTCCCTTAATTGGGATTATTCAGGCGAATAATTCACTTGAATCGCAAACGAATCGTACTAACCTTCGTTATTAATATATTAGTAATTATATTATTAATAAATATATTATTATCTATAATTATTAACGTAAGCATGCGTACCAAAATACAGAAAAACTTTGGTATTTGATGGCTGGTATTTATTTCGCAGAGTATGTCTCCTCATGACTTCAAAAGACTAAGTATAAAATGCGCTCACATTCCGTTCATTTGTTTTATAGCTAAAGATTACTCCAAACAGGTAAATTTATTTTATGGCCACCCTGTAAATATAAAAATAACCAGCTTTAAAGAAAATTAATTACTTTACTATCGAAATTGTAATAATCAAAATGCTCAATGATACATTATTCATTAAATTATTTTCATTCAAAATTGTGGATTTTCATTCAAAAGTCCATTTTTGAAGAGAAAAAATGTTATCTCATTCACCTTTATCGAACTAGAACGCTTATCCGATAAAAACGCAATATAAATATTAGAAATATTTTTTTAATGAAATATTTGAAGCAATTATCTTCCTTGTGGTCATTTTGTTTATTTAGAGCAAAATATAACTATCGTGAAGTAAACAACATAATAAGAAAACAAATATATTAAAGTTCGTTGACATACAATTCTTATTACTATGTAATGAAAAAAGAACGATAAGAAAACATTTTTCTCAAATTATTATCTTTTACATACAATAATTATCACGTTTAATGTTGCACCCACTTTTTGTTTGCACTTCCGTGATTTTTTTCTGTCTTTTTCAAAAAATTTAAGGTATCCTACTTTGAAAAACACAGTATCACCAGAACACGTGGATTAACGGCATATGACTAAAAACGCACCATGTCATTTTGATGGCTTATCAGAAAAGTTACTCATATGAAATAAAGTCATAATAATTGACGCATTAATTATAACCTTTGGCATACCTGTCAACTTTTACGCTTTTTTTTCCAAGTCAAATAAACAAATTTTAAACCGGAAATTTTACTTAAAAATGAAATCCAATAAGTACCGCGTAGAAACAAAACACATTTCATTAATTAAATTTTCTGTCTGAAAATATGCTTTTTATGTGCGTTCGTAATTATATAAGCACCTATTGTCGTCGTCTGGTCCGTCCGTCCGTCTGTCTGTCCGCATATAACAACGCAAAAACTACCCAACCGAATGGTTTGAAATTTAAGATATATTATCTTTGCAGAATTTTGTCGAGACATTTCAAATTTTATGAAAATCGAATCAAAACTTTAGAAGATATTAATAAAAATATTTATTAAGAAATTTGAATTTTTAAAAAAAATCGGTGTTTTCTTGTTATAGCAGCTTCCGAGGTTTCATCGTCAAGCGACCGAGATACGTATTTTATTATAGTAATTCATCTGCAGGCGATATAATTCATTTCACAGAATTAAAATTCAAGATCTGAATATTTATATAACTAGCTATAGCACAAACGCACCTCATTTGTCACGTTTGACGTACAATTTCCAACTTGTTTGATTTTAAGTTGGCAGCTATGCGTTTCTTATATTGGGAATAATTTTAGGAAGTCGCATTGGACTTCATTCTCTTTCTTTATTGCACATGCATATATGCAGGACCAGATCAAGAACATGTGGTTTTCCAGACATTTTGTTTCATTTCACCCTTTACTTACAAATTAAAGAATGTAAAAGAATGAAGCTGAATAAATAACTATAACATAACTTCTTGACAACATTTGTCAACGTAGGATTAAAAATATTAAAATTTTATGAATAGATGTTTAATGAATGTATGGGATTTTAGTATCCATCGTATATATATATATATATATATATATATATGTGTGTGTGTGTGTGTGTGTGTGTGTGTAATTTCATAAGCCGAAGCATGTATAACGTTTATTGAAATATTTTCTGTAACGCTTCTAGACATGCTCTAAAGCAGGGGTTCTGAAACTTTTAGACCGACGTACCACTAAATCGAAGTTCATACTTCCGCGTACCAACCTGGTAACAAACGTAAAGCTAATATAAAAAAAAACCTGTCTAAAACGAAATATCTCTCCGACCTTTTGTATTTTCGTCATAGCAGGTTTTATAGCATTTAAAAATGAATGATTACATTGCTAAATTGACTGCTTTATAATAACATTCAAGTAAAAAATAGTATCATCATTAAATTTTAATAATGCATACAATATGAAAATACAGTATTTTGGTGTAGTAAAAAAGCCACAGCACTTAATGACATATTGGCGCACACTGATTCATATACTATTGTAGTAGGCTAATGAAATGGATGGGCTTGTTTTATCAAGCACAACTTCCTCATATCTGGCTCAATATTAGGAAGTTTTAATCATAAGTCAGATTCGATGTTTAGTTTATTCCTGTACTTTTTTTTCATATAACAAAGGGGGGGGGGAGCACATTCACAGAGATATGTTGTGCTAAACACGAACAGATTTTGTGTATTTTTGACGGTACACTGATATTCTCGTCAGCGAAAATTCTGTTACATTCATCCTTTTGAATGTGGACTCCAGTAATCCATCACAGGAGAGGAGAGCTGAATAAGTTCACTTCTTTCCTCTCTCGTGAGATACAGTGGCAGGATGTCTCAAATGAGAAACGAATTTCCAGAGCCTGATTAAAGTCATGAGGGGCTCAAGACCCAATACCTTTTCGGAGCCAGTCTCAAACCAAGATAATAGCTATAATTTATTTTATTTTTTTTTTATTTTTTATTATTATTTTTTTTTTTTTTTTGGGGGGGGGGGGGGGTAGTATGGGTAGTATTCGGTGGTTATCCTTAGATATTATGATATTGTTACAAAGTTAATCAAAATCTTTTTTGGTTTTGGAAAAAATAATTGGAAAAAACTGCATTTTTAATAAACTTTATCTAAACAATTTTATTTATTTTCGTGGGCCCTAAGCCATGGCCTAGTCGGCCTCTGCATTAATCAGGTCCTGCGAATTTCTTATCTAAAGCTTAGTTAGCGCATTTAACATAGGCTCAATTCAACCGTATTAATAATCTGCATACCTTTAAATGCGACAGCAATGTCGCTCAGAAGCCAAACACTTGCAAGTTCCGTTCATACATTTTATACACCACCTCAGTACATATGTACAATGCTTTACCTTAAATCTGCACTGCATATGACCACAGTATTTGTTTGATTGGAATAATCGTACTTTCTTAAAAACTGATTTCCATGAAATAGGAGGAAACTACAACACTTTTTGTAAAAGAGAAGAAAATATTTCAATCAACACAATGAATCAATTTATGAATTATGTTTGAAATGAGACTTTTATTTCAACACTTCCTAGAAGCTCTTCTATCACTAAGAGAACAATGCGTAACAAAACAACACTTGGAATGTTGTTTTGTTTTAACTCCTCCTACTTCCAGACAATCAGACTTTACCTTCAGATAATTAAATTTGTAGAGTTGTTTAAAAACAGTTCTTCCGTTAATTAAAAATACTTCATTCATTAATTTTAAAATTAGATCTTTATTGAAAAATTCAATTTTTATCTATATAAATCTAATAATTGTCTTTTTAATTCTGGAAACCTGATTGTATCATAAGCGTTGAGTGCGAATTTCAGCAAGTCTGCTATAACAAACATTTCTCGTAACAAGAAAATAGAAAAAGCGTTTTCAAATCCTAAATCACGTTCGATTTTTTTTTTTTTTTTTTTTTTTGAAAATTTCCAAGTTAATAAAGACAAGCCGTTTTTGATTCTATAATAATATGCTGATGTTTGCATTTTATTCCACGTACCAGTATCGGACTTCTGCGTACCAGTAGCCAGAGCTTTACGTACCAGTACTGGTACGCGTACCATAGTTTGAGAACCCCTGCTCTAAAGAATGCAGTCGACAAATTTAAAGATGTTACTAGTGACCAACAGCATGTTTTCTATTGAAGATGGTATGTGTAATATTTGTAGTTTTTTACAGTCTTCAAAAAGAATTCGGATTTATTACCGTATATACACTGACGCAGCGGAAGGGTACTTCGGGGTTAAAACCCTTCTCAGGGCATTTAAAAGCTGATGAGATGCATACAAAATTACTGGTATTAAGATAAAAATATGATACGTCGAAATCAAAGTAAAGAAAAGCATAAACATCATAAAAATTTTTGCCATTTAGTTCTTTTCAAGTCTTCATAATAAGAGCCTCAATTTCAACACAAAATTAATGATAAAAAACAAGAACGAAAAATCATGCGTCAAGCACAGATTATGTAACACTTTCCAACCTTTCCAAAAATAATTTTACAAATCATTCCGTTTAATAAGCTGAAAGATAACATCTAAGTAAACAATTTGGAAAACGCATAACCTATTTAAAAACATAATTTCAGGAATTTCCAACATATACAATATTTGGAAAAATATCCGAATACTTTTATTCAGCCCTGTATAGGATCTATAGATTTGTATATATACTACATAGGATGCTAAATTTTAGTTCAGTTAGGAAACGCGTAGCACAGTTTAAAATTCTCCTTCTGCAGTTTGTCAATAAACGGAAATGTATTCGCGAACTTTTGTGCTTCCCTGTATATGATTTACAGAATTTATACACACCACGTAATAGACAAAAAGTGAGTTAAATTTAAAATCGCGTTCAGTAACTTAAAACGCACTTCCAGGAATTATTGTTAACAGACAGTAGAGAATTCTTTTGTGTGTCCCTGTAAATGAACGATGGCTGCTATACACACAATATTCTGTAGTAAGCCTCTTGTAATGCACCTTAGTGATATATATAAATTTCAATGCGTTTAAAATAGTGAAACATTATTTAAATAGACCGCAGACGATTTTTCTCCATAGACGTAATGTAACGGAATTCTTTTGACTGTCCCTGTAAAGTAACTATACGTGCTATGCACATCCTATTCCATAGTAAGCCTCTTGTAATGTACCTTAGTGATATATATCAATTACAATGTGTTTGAAATTGCGTAACATTATTAAAATAAACCGCAAATGATTTTTCCCCATAGATATCGTAAAGTAACGGAATTCTTTTGAGTGTCCCTGTAAAAAAACTATAAGTGCTACACACTTCCGTTGAAATAAGAACATGCTATAGATAACGACAATAACATATAAAAATTGCAGAGCAATCCGAGCATATTTACGGGAGTTAGTGCACGGACAGACGGCAGATGGCCATACGGCTATACGGCAGACAAGCCGAAGTCATAAACACTTTTCAACTAGGTTGGAAAGTGTTAAAAAGTTAGGAGCAATAGCAGCAAAGTAATACGTATGTTACTGTTATAGTTTTCTCTATTTTGTTTATCTGAAGATTGAAAGAAATGCTCTTTTATGAAACCTTTAAACACATAAATACTAACTTTATCATGGTTGTTTGTGCTTTTCATTATGCCGGTTTTTAAGTGCCACACATATTTACTACACACAACCTTATGGACATGTAACATAATGGAACTGTTCATTTTATGAGTAACAATGGTTCTAAAATCCTCCCAGATGAGGACCCTGGCTGATGCGTCACTGGTATTATAGACAGTAATTGGTGTAACAAATTTTTTAAGGATTTTTTAAGCTTTTTCTTCAACATTTGGAATTTGAGTTTTTAGAAGCAGATGATAACGAAATTTAAGTATACTTTTATGGCCACTTACAGCATTTTCCCTTTGTACATTGCAAAAAAAAATCGTTTATTTTGCAGTACGCGGTAGCTTATTACTGCTTATTTTACTGTTTATTACTGTTAATTTTACGGTAGTAAAATCAAAATTTTTTTTTTTGCAGTGTAGATATAGTGAGCCACAAATCTCCTTACCGCCTCTGTATTTTGAGACAATGGAAGGTTGTCGATCGGAAATGAATAGAATAGAAGAGACAAAATTTACTAACTGGCAAGGTTATAAGCAAAAGCTTACTCCAGAGTGTCTGTTTATTCACGACTATCTGCATAACAGGGAATTATAACTTATTCGCGTGCACTCATATCATTTGTTTGTCCAGTTTCAGCGGTTTAAAAGAAGTCTGTTGTCAATTTCCTTATAAATAAAAATAAATACGTCGCATGTCCAACGCACCTTTTTTGCAGCAAGGTTGCGATTATATAAGACAATGGACAATATTTTCGTGACGTCACAGTGAACATAAATATAAAAATTTTTGCTGGTTTATCAATCCAAAATACACTTATTTAAATACATTTACAGTAATTTAAAACGCAAACTAAATAAATAACTCAACAAGAAAGAAAAACCGTGCTCCAAGAATACACTTTACAACACTTTCTAATACTTCCAGAATATGTTAGCAAAACTTCTCTGTTTAATAAGGTAAATGAAATACCTAAATTAAACATTTTAGAAAATGCATAACACATTTGAAAACGATTTCAATCAACAATTTCAGTGATTATCGTCCATAGCCGGAAAAGTACTCCAATTATTTTGTTCAACCCTGTATTTGATGTATAGATTTGTATATATTCTACATATGCTAAAATTTAGTTTAGTTAAGAAACGCGTAGCACAGTTTAAAATTCTCCTTCTGGAGTTTGTCAATAAACAGAAAACTGTTCGCGAACTTTTGTGCTGCCCTGTATATGAAATACAGAATTTATACACACCAAGTAATAGACAAAAAGTGAGTTAAATTTAAAATCGCGTTCAGTAACTTAAAACGCACTTCCCGGAATTATTGTTAACAGACAGTAGAGAACTCTTTTGTGTGTCCCTGCAAATGAATGATGACTGCTATACACACAATATCTTGTAGTAAGCCTCTTGTAATGCACCTTAGTGATATATATCAATTACAATGTGTTTGAAATTGCGTAACATTATTAAAATAAACCGCAAATGATTTTTCCCCATAGATATCGTAAAGTAACGGAATTCTTTTGAGTGTCCCTGTAAAAAAACTATAAGTGCTACACACTTCCGTTGAAATAAGAACATGCTATAGATAACGACAATAACATATAAAAATTGCAGAGCAATCCGAGCATATTTACGGGAGTTAGTGCACGGACAGACGGCAGATGGCCATACGGCTATACGGCAGACAAGCCGAAGTCATAAACACTTTTCAACTAGGTTGGAAAGTGTTAAAAAGTTAGGAGCAATAGCAGCAAAGTAATACGTATGTTACTGTTATAGTTTTCTCTATTTTGTTTATCTGAAGATTGAAAGAAATGCTCTTTTATGAAACCTTTAAACACATAAATACTAACTTTATCATGGTTGTTTGTGCTTTTCATTATGCCGGTTTTTAAGTGCCACACATATTTACTACACACAACCTTATGGACATGTAACATAACGGAACTGTTCATTTTATGAGTAACAATGGTTCTAAAATCCTCCCAGATGAGGATCCTGGCTGATGCGTCACTGGTATTATAGACAGTAATTGGTGTAACAAATTTTTTAAGGATTTTTTAAGCTTTTTCTTCAACATTTGGAATTTGAGTTTTTAGAAGCAGATGATAACGAAATTTAAGTATACTTTTATGGCCACTTACAGCATTTTCCCTTTGTACATTGCAAAAAAAAATCGTTTATTTTGCAGTACGCGGTAGCTTATTACTGCTTATTTTACTGTTTATTACTGTTAATTTTACGGTAGTAAAATCAAAATTTTTTTTTTTGCAGTGTAGATATAGTGAGCCACAAATCTCCTTACCGCCTCTGTATTTTGAGACAATGGAAGGTTGTCGATCGGAAATGAATAGAATAGAAGAGACAAAATTTACTAACTGGCAAGGTTATAAGCAAAAGCTTACTCCAGAGTGTCTGTTTATTCACGACTATCTGCATAACAGGGAATTATAACTTATTCGCGTGCACTCATATCATTTGTTTGTCCAGTTTCAGCGGTTTAAAAGAAGTCTGTTGTCAATTTCCTTATAAATAAAAATAAATACGTCGCATGTCCAACGCACCTTTTTTGCAGCAAGGTTGCGATTATATAAGACAATGGACAATATTTTCGTGACGTCACAGTGAACATAAATATAAAAATTTTTGCTGGTTTATCAATCCAAAATACACTTATTTAAATACATTTACAGTAATTTAAAACGCAAACTAAATAAATAACTCAACAAGAAAGAAAAACCGTGCTCCAAGAATACACTTTACAACACTTTCTAATACTTCCAGAATATGTTAGCAAAACTTCTCTGTTTAATAAGGTAAATGAAATACCTAAATTAAACATTTTAGAAAATGCATAACACATTTGAAAACGATTTCAATCAACAATTTCAGTGATTATCGTCCATAGCCGGAAAAGTACTCCAATTATTTTGTTCAACCCTGTATTTGATGTATAGATTTGTATATATTCTACATATGCTAAAATTTAGTTTAATACAAAAATACATAACAGGTCAAAAATTCCCCTTCCGCCATTTTTAACAATAGGCGGAAACGGTACTTCTCTATTATCCCGTCGATCACTTTTCATAACGAAAAACTATCGCCAAATTGTAGCGCCAAATAAACGGGAGAACGTTGCCATTGGAATATCAAAATAGATAAATAAATAAAATATAAGAATTTAAGGACACAATTGTTATTTTAATTAATGAAATAACTAATAAATCAGTAAAACATAATGAAAAATACACGCAAATGTCGAATTAAAAACCATTTGATGACATAACAAACACGTATAATGCTTCTGACATTAAGTAAATGGTACTGCATTTTTGGCGTTTAATGTTACAGTTTGGCGATAGTTTTTTGTTACGAAAAGTGGTCGACGGGATAATAGAGAAGTAACGCGGAAACATATTTGAATTCTTTTGTACAGCTATGTGTATTACCTTACATATTTTTATACACGCCACATAACTTAATTAATAGCCAATAAACTAAAATTTAATTCAGGCTAAAACACGTTTAAAACTACTGAAATCACGTTTCCAGAAATTATTATCCATAGGCGGCCATTCATCCAGTTCTTTGAGTGGTCCTGTACATCATTTTATTTATATTCTACAGACATATCTTAGTATACTAAATATAGTTCTGCTTGAAACTGCATAACTCAATTAAAAACCACCTTTAAGTAATCCATGCTCATGCTCCATAATGATTATGAATTATTTTGTGTAGCCCTATATATGATCTATAGAATTTAAAAGCACCATTTTCTATGCAAACATTTAGTTAAACTAAAAAACACATATCATAACTGAAAACGCACTTCCAGCAATTATCACTAATAGACAGTGATTCGACAGCAGTACTGTATCCGAAATCTTTTGCGTGTCCCTCTATAAATGAACAATAAATGCTAGGCACATCATAGTGTACAGCAAGTATCTTCTAGTAAACCTCAGTAATGTATATGAATTTCAATATATTTGAAATAGTGTAACATAATTAAAATACGCTGCAAACAGTTTTTTCCCGTAGACCATTATGTAACGGAATTCTTTTGCGTGTCCTTGTAAATGAATAATAAATGCTTTGCACCCCATATACTACAGAATGCATGTTTCAGTGCACTTGATAAATGTATATCAATTTCAGCATACGGAGTATTTTTGCCTGTCCCTGTAAACGAAATATAAATTATACACATTTCATTTTCAATAACGATGGTGCTATAGTAAAAGTCAATAGCATATAAAAACTGCAGGGCAATCAGAGTACATTTACGAGAGTTAGAGCACGGACCGAAGTCATAAACAATTTTCAAATATGTTGGAAAATATTAAAAAAGATCATGCATATTTTGAACATTGTCCATTTAAATATAGTTCTGGTGTCAATAAATCATCATTTGAATGGAAGGTGGTTTTGGGGTCTGGGGGTCATGATCGGTGAAAATATACCAAAATTTTCATAGTTTGAAACAAGGTCCCCTTATCATAGTACTAGGCCTCACAATCAGCAAGTTTCCTTTGACCGCTATACACGTGGTTAAAAAGCACATGGTTGTCCTGCTATTGGCGCCATCTAACGACAGTAACAGGAGTATTTTTTATTTTGTTTTCCATATGTGTTTTTTCATTTTATTTACGGTATACTATGTGTTTGTCCTCTTCAAATGAAAATTATTTATTTTAAAATTGTCATATATTCGAGACATTTTTTTTTTTCATAACATAAACTTATTTTACTGTTAAACCAAAATGGTTTATTGCTGTATTTCTTTGTATAAATCACATAAAGAAAAAAAAATCAGGAAAGAAAAATCTCATTTCATGAGTTTGCGAGTGATATTGATCTTCGAAACAAATTGCTAATATCTATATCTCGAAAAGGTAAATATGTAATGTAATTTTCTATTTTTTCTATTTTCATATTATAGATGAAAGACATTTTGACTTTTCTCTTAGTTAGAATTTTATGTTACGTATAAATTTATCATCGTTTCTTCTTTCTTTCTTTTTCTTTTTTTTAATGCACATTTTGATCATTTTATTTATTTATTTATTATAATTATTAGTCTATCATTTTATTTATTTTTCAAGTGATGGGGTATCATTTTAGATTAACATATCTTTTAAGCGTAAACTTCACTATTTTGTGGTCGAAAGTTTATATATATGAAGAAGTGAGAAGTTTACTTGAGAAGTTCCATAATTAGGTCCACAGCCAATTGGCGTATCTTGCGAGCATGGTTTGGCGCTGGCGCATATTTAATTTCTTTGTTGTAACTCAGGTACATTCCAAAACACATTGTTTCGAACATCGCTCATGTTTGACGCCAACTTGGCTATGGTCTCTATTATGAAAGATTATCCGTGGTTTCATTTAATATAAAGTATCAGATTATCACAAACTTGCTAAAAGAAATCTTGCCATTCGTTCAGCAGATGCTGAGGAGGATTATATCGATCTAGAAAATTTGAAAGTGTCGAGCTTTATGAGTGAAAGCAAGCATAATTTCCTTTTTTATTCGACTAGTTTGAAATAACAAAAACCAAACGGTCATATATAATAAATATAGTTCCATTTAATGTGTATGAATTATAAATACTATTATTGTTATACTATACGGATGAACAGACAAACATACGAGCTGAAATCATAAACACTTTTTTAGGTGCGTTCGTAATTATATAAATACGTAGCACCTATTGTCGTCGCCTGGTTCGTCCGTCTGTCTATTTGTCCGTCCGTCCGTTTGTCCGCATATAACAACGCAAAAGTTACCCGACCGAATGGTTTGAAATTTGAGATATATTATCTTTGCAGAATTTTGTCAAGACATTTCAAATTTTATGAAAATCGAATCAAAACTTTAGAAGATATTAATAAAAATATTTATTAACAAATTTGAATTTTTTTTAAATCGGTGCTTTTCTGTTATAGGAGCTTGCGATGATTTTTAATCGTCAAGCGACCGAGATACTTATTTTATTACAGAAATTAATCTGCAGACGATAGAATTCATTTCACAGAATTAAAAATCATCAAGATCTGAATATTTATATAACTAGCTATAGTTTGAACACACCTCATTTGTCACGTTTGACGTACAATTTCCAACTTGTTAAAATTTTGGAAAGCATAAAAATGTTTAATAATCACTTAAATTATACGTGTCTCCACCCCTCCCCAACTTTCCTCCCTAAAAATAAATTCTTGTCATGCTACGCTTATGGTGTTTGTAAATCTTTTTGGGGGGATTCTTCCGTAATAACGTTTGGGGGACTCTTCCGCCTACAACCAATTGGCTTGTTACAGTAAGTGTAATTTGGCACAAAACTAATTTAATTTTTTAACCAGTGTTGTAACTCCCGTACACTTTGAACTACATTCTTCCAGCATCGCTCAAATTTGGCGCTAACATTGGCTGTGGACCTGATATTACAGAAGATTGACGAATACTACATTATGTATTAATTAATCTGATATTTAAATCTTCATTTTCAACAACATTTTTGAAAACTTGATGATAATTGTGCGATATATATGTATTACGTATTTATTTTTGCGTAATTCGAAAAATATTTTTTAAATTTTGTCAATAACACGAAATTTTTTCATAGCTCCATTTTTTTCTATGCATTTGCTTATGAGCTAGTATCGGTAGTGTCCACCAGGCGGCGATACTTTCCGGAGAAAGTCAATTAATAAGTTGGCAATTACCGCGGACATTTTCACCCATACACTTTCTCCGGATTGTGAAGTCTGATATTATGATAAGGGAGTCTTGGTTTGAAATAGCGGTTTTTTACCTACTGTTGCCAGATTTTAAAAAGCTCAAATAATAATATTTTCAAACACTTTTCAATTGAAAAATATATTTACACATGTATTTTAAAAAGGAAGAAAACTTTAAAATTATTTAATTATTACGTGTGAAAAACATTTAATGGTGAAATTATATACCATATTTAAAACGATACATTTAAAACGTCGTATTTAAAACGATACATTTAAAACGTCATATTTAAAACGATTTTCTTATACCGTCGTTATAAAAGTCCGGGAGGCAGCAAAATGTTTTACTTAACCATTGTATACAAGCTGATTTTCAAATGTGTAATTGCTCTTACTTCATCAGTCACAAAAACGACCGTCAAGTGTCTCTACAGCGGTGGATGCGGCCTTGGGAACAAAAAAAACCGCCAGTCAAAGGAAATGAATGGCAATCCGATTACAGAAGATCGCCACTGGTCGCGAAAATATCATGCAATCTTCCGTAATCGTGTAATATTTTTAAAAGAGAGCAAGTTACCGTGTTTTTAGAGCCTGCACTCTAAAATTGGGAGGAGTGAGAAGTTGACTCTTTGGAAGAGTGAGAGGCCTTTTCACTCTTTTTGGAGTGAATTTTATAAAAATACACTCCTTAAAGAGTGGAATTTTCCACTCCCTAGAAAGGAGTGAAATATGTCACTCCGTTGTCGAGAGTGACTGTCTCACTCCTTTGACAAGAGTGAAATATTTCACTCCGTTGAAGAGTGAAAGCCTGGCATTATATAATTTTGTCCATATTTATTTATTGAGAGAAACGAAATTATCATTTTTCTTTTTCTTTTTAGGTAGATTTCGTAAGAAATACTACCTATTACATTCTCCCTTATGTTGGAATTTCTGAAAATGTTTGGAGATCTACGCCGATCATGACCCCTAGAACCCCAAACCACCCCCCAGTTCAAAACTTTATCTATCTATCTATCTGTCTGTCTATATAGCTATATCATTTTTTTATGGACACGCTAACTTCAATAATTCTGCACAAATCTCTTCCAAACTGATACATATAATCAAGGGACATAAAAGCTTGGTCAAGTTCGTTAATGGGCAAAATCGAAATGGGGGGGGGGGGTTGTGAAAACAGAAAAAAACCCATAACTTCTTAATTATGATACGTATCAAATCTGTTTAAAGTTATTATTACTTCTAGGAAAAGGGCCAAAAATTTATGTATGACAGATTTTTGATATCATTAAAAATGGCCTAAAGGGGGGGGGGGATGGGAGTTTAAGAAGAAAAATATTCATAACTTCGTCAATTTACAAGATATCCAATCCGCTTAAATTTATTATAAATCTTCTTAATATTATCTATAACTTTTATACTGACAAATTTTTTATAGGACCAACCCTTATAGAGAAAAAAATCCCTGCCGGCTCCGCCTGCAGACACAGGTAGATTTCGAATTTTGCTTTTTAACCATAAATATAAAATAAACTTAGGTGGAGAATTGATATTTTATCTTTTTTGTACTACTATTTATTTATTTTTTTTAATCATTGTTCAGCACTATATAATGCGGTTATTTTATTTTTGTGGCAACACTAATTTGAGGAAAAATCGTGCATTTCATTTATAAAAATAATGCCGATTTAATTTTTAATTAATAGCAATATTTAATCAAAAACCATGTTTTAACGAAATGTGGGGGGTAGTACTATGTCAGAAGCTGCTTTAAAAAGCTTTCGAAGGAGGCTACCTCATTTGTTGTTGTGTGTTTTGTAAATTCGTCACTGCAAATAGCTAAAAATTATTATATTTCCATTTGGAAGAATTTTTTTTTTTTTTTTTTTTTAAATAATCAGGCATAAAGAAAATAAAATTAGTTAAATTTCAAAATACTGAGAGGGGCAACGGCCTCCACTGTCCTTCTGCTGACACTTATGTTTTATGAAAATGCAATAGTTATTTGCAAGTATTACGACAAAATCTGTAATTAAACTATGTTTTATATCTGTCGAAACTTTTTAAAACTATAATAGTAATTAAACTCAAATAATTGATAAATGTCAGTTTCCGTAAATTGATAAATGCAAGTTGCATTATGAAAAATATACCAAATAAAGAAATTAAAATGTTTCTAATTTATTCTCCTACAACGGTTTATTTCCCGCTGATAAAAAGTAATGAGATCAAAAAACTCTTTATATTATAAACGAAGTTGAGTCAGTGATAACGCTAAATTCAAAATGCTGACCTGGCTGTTTTGCTTTGTAAGATGACGTCAGTACGTCATTGGCAATTGGCATTCGCGCGGTAAAAGAAACTGTTTTAATGATTTGTGCTTGTTTCACGAAGTTTGTCCAGATTTTAAATGGTGTATAATTCCCTGATTATAATGAAATATAGTATTTAAATTGTGGTTCTCATAATGTGTGGTGTGTCATCTGCATCTGCAACTATATTAGTGCAGTTTTTGTTCTTCAAAAATTTACTTCAATGGCTATTATTTGATTGATAAAGATGCCATGCTGTTTCTAGAATAAGAAAATACTCGCGAAATACCAAGTTCCAGAATTATATAAAATTTTCTTCAATATACAGTGTCTCACATAAGTGATGGGACACTTGTGCTTTACAAAAGGAAACTAATCAAATAAATTAAAAAAACATGTACACATTTTTTTTGTGGGTGTGTTTCATACTTAAATTTAGTAAAGATTATTACATAACATACATTTTGTCAAAATATTAAAATATTAATTTAATAAAAATACAAATGTTTAGAACGGAGCAAAAAATAGCTCACATAAGTGATGGGACACCATTATATATGCAACAAAAATCGTCTGAAATAAGCAATAAAAATATTTTTTGGGGTTTTATTTTTACTTAAAAGCAATTGGCAATAATTTATAAAATCGTCTGCAGTATTTCTCTCCAGTTTGTTTTGGAATTTTTGTGTTTTTTAGCTCTGTGTAGTCATGAATGCTAAACGAAAAGAAACTTCGCCTGAAATTCGAAAATTAGTTATTAATTTGCATATTGAACGTGGAAAATCTATTAGAAAAACTGCTGAAACAGTTAACTTGAGTCGTTCAACAGTTTTCAATATCATTAAACGATATAAAAAGAATCATATGATTCAGGATAAAAGAAGACCTGGCTGACCATCAAAGCTATCCAATGGAATAAAGCGAATTATCGTTCGAAATATTAAAAAAAATCCAAGAATTAGTGCTTCAAAAGTTGCTGCTGATTTACAAGCATTATATGGAATAATTGTTAATCCTGAAACTATTAGAAGGGTAATTCGATCTGCTGGATATCACGGTAGAGTAGCCAGGAAAAAATTCTTCGTAAGTGAAAAGAATAGAAAACTCAGACTAGCTTTCGCAAAATCCAACATAAATAAGAATTCTGATTACTGGAATAAAGTTATATTTGCTGATGAGAGTAAATTTAATATATTTGGTTCTGACGGTAGAATCTTGGTGTGGAGAAAACCCAGGGAAGAACTTCGCAAACAGAACTTGGTACCAACAGTAAAACATGGTGGAGGAGGAGTTATGGTATGGGGGTGTATGTCGTCCGCTGGAGTTGGTAATCTTGTTTTTATTGACAGTATAATGGATCAGTACAAGTATATTGATATTTTAAAGCAAAATTTGAAATCTTCAGCACGAAAATTGAACCTTCATAACGATTTTAAATTCTACCAGGACAATGACCCCAAGCACACTGCTCTGAACGTTAGACTCTGGCTGCTATATAACTGTCCTGAAATAATAAAAACACCACCACAATCTCCAGACTTAAATCCCATAGAGAATATTTGGCAAGAATTGGAATCAAGAATTCGCAAACACACCATTTCTTCAAAACAACAACTAAAATCGGTGCTTCAAGAAGAATGGGGTAAAATCACTCCAGAAATCACAAAAAAAATAGTCGAATCCATCCCAAAAAGATTAAATCATGTTTTAAAAGTAAAAGGAAATCCAACAAAATATTAAAACCTTTTAAAAAGTAAAATTTTTGGATAAATATTTGATGGAAAAGTAAGTGTCCCATCACTTATGTGAGCCATTTTTTGCTCCGTTCTGAACAATTGTATTTTTACTAAATTAATATTTTAATATTTTGACAAAATGTATGTTATGTAATAATTGTTACTAACTTTAAATATGAAACACACCCAAAAAATTTTTGCACATGTTTGTTTATTTATTTTATTGCAGTTTCTTTTTATAAAGCACAAGTGTCCCATCACTTTTGTGAGACACTGTATATATTTTTAATTTTACTGATTCATCTGCACATTTAAAGAAAGATATAAAAGACAAATAAAAAGTGCATATATTTTTTAATATTTATATAAACATTGATTTAAAACTTTGTGGATTATTTTACAAAGGTAAGAGCTCTTGCGCGATTATTTACGAAAATATAATTTTTATTTTGAAATGGAAGTTTTACGCGAATATTATTACTTCTGTAATATTAATTATTTAAACTACTTTTTTAATAATAATATGTATTATCTTATTTGTATATTTTTATATCGAATAAATATTTTTCAGTGTTACAAGAATTGTATTTTTTTTTTATTATTATTTATGTATTTATTTTTTCATTTTCCACTAAATTTATATCATTTCCAGGATTAACGATCTTGTTTACTAATCCTTAAATCATCCACTTTATAAATACATGTTTTTTTTTTTCTAGTAAATAAACTGATTATTGCTTGAATACATAAAAGCAGAGTATTGCTTTTATTGCTTGTATATTCAGACCCATATTTGGCAAAAATTTTCGTATTATATTTTTGCCAAAAAAAAAAATCCTTAAAATTTTATATTTCGATTTTGCAAAACTTCAAATATTGAAACATAATATTAATATTGATTTTTCGATTACTTCTGGTAAAAAGGTGTTTTCAGATTTTAATTTGAAATTGGAAAAAGGTAAGTGTTTTATATTATTTACGTACATAACTACATTTTTCACATAAAATTGCTGGGGATTTTTTGTAAAGTATATTTATGCATTTACATGAAAGATAAGAAATTAACAATTGGACATGATAAAATGTACTATATATAAGGAAAATGATCTTGAAGCTAGAAAATATTTCTCCTGCATGTTATTAATATATATATATATATATATATATATATAATTTTCTAATGACAGTTTAGTAACTCTGGTACTACCATCTGATGTATATAAGAGAAATTACTAACATGGCAACATAATTAAAAGTATAAAGTTATTAAATGATATTGTATTAATATGTTTTTCAATTGTAATTTTCAGTTACAGGTATTACTGGTATGATTTCGCATATGAATTTTTATTTTTAATGACAAATCATTTAATTCTGTTACACATTATAATTTTGAAGTTAATGTTTTCATGTTAACAAAATGAAATATATATATGGGAAATGTTATGGACATTTTAGCTTCAGATGGCGAACATAAAACTTGACAAATAATCATAAAAGCATCCGAATAAAGTTATCATAAAATTCTGAATATTTTATTAATAAATTTTAATTAAAAAAATTAAATTACTGTTATATTTAGTTTCAGGATTTTTTTTAAATCTGAAAACTTGCTCAAAAAAAATAAAAACTGCAATTAGATCCTGTGTTCCATCTGTATAACATATTTAGATTTCAAGGCACAAATTCATTTTGAAAGCTTTACGTTATAAAAACTGCAGAAAATGTAAATTAATTTTGATTTTGATTTTTTATTCTTTTTTAAAATAAAAAAGTTTACAATAAAAAAATGGAAATCAGAAAAAATCTACAATTTAATATATTTACTTACATAAAGTTAAGATGTATATTTAACACCTAATTAGTTTTTAAACTTGAATGAATTTTTCCTAGTGTTATTAAAAGAATAGATATATTTTTTTAAGGATAGCTGACACTTTCTATTAACTAGGTCTTACAATTATCATCTTATCTATATAAAAAAATGCCCATATGGTCACCTTAATAATAATAATAATAATATATATATATATATCTGTGTTCCATCTAAATAATATATTTAAATTTCAAGACACACAGCCATTTTAAAAATATAATACAAACAAAGAATCCAAATCGGTTTACATAATCATATATGAACTGGAAAAATAAAAATAAATAAAAAAGTCATATTGAATAAGATTCTAAATAAAGAATCAAAATAATGTGGAACTAAAAAAAGAAAATTGAAAAAAAAAAAGAGTGGTGGTGGTGGTGTGTATGTGTGTGTGAGGGGGGGGGAGGGGGGATTGGGTAGATAAGAACCATGTTTGGCCCATGGCAGAGACAAATATATTATTTTTAAGGAGTTTTTCATTTTTGTAATAAAATTTAGGATTAAAATGGTTCTTTTTGTATAACTATTTAAGTATGCTATGTACAAGATATAAAAAAAGTTGTTTAGCAAATTTTAATATACTCTTAACATTTTTACAAAAAAAAAAATCTTTCTTTTTTATTTATTTATTTTTATTTACTTATTTATTTTAATAAGAAGGGCTCGTAACACCAGCGTGGTTTTTATGGATGTTAATATTTGAATAAAAATATAAAACATTCAGAAAAAGAATGAAAACTTGATTTTTCCTTATTATTATTATTATTATTGAACTATTCTATTCAAATGTTAAAATAATTTAAAGCATACTTAAAGGATAGAAACTCGTACTTTCTACTAAGAAAATGAACTGCATGAAATGAAAATGAATTGCAATGAACTGAAATGAACGAAAATGAACTGTAAAATGAATTTATGCAGTTAAAATTCTCGATAGCGGATACCTCGGGACTTCTGGGTTTGTTATCTATATACCTCCATTTAGCGAACTATAAATCAGGCTTGGAGACCACCGACCAGGCCCCTACCTACCGGGATTCGACCCAGTTTGACGGGTTTGAGTGCCTGGAGAATGGGGCGAAAATCGCCTGATCGCCTCATGGAGGCGGTCCACTAAGACAAGTACCCAGGTCGGCCAACTAATGGAGTCCTGTTTTACTGTGTTGTTCACTCCTGAGTTTCAGTGTTCTGAGATCTGACGCCGCACACCACGAACTCGTCATTGCAGTTGGAATAGGGCTGGACAATTTAGTGCCAAAACTTTGGTACTCAACTTAGCCTGAGAATTGGGGGGAGAATTTTGAGGGAAAGTAAATTAAGCAATTAATTAATTAAAAATTTTTGAAGATACTGTGATTAAGTAATAATTGCCAAAAGCTGGGTTGCTTCCAGAAGAAGGACATGATTAATGCATGGGCAAACTCTTCCCCGGCTCTGACCCCCCTCCTCTCTGATTTTAGGTGCCTTCCAAATTTGATATTTCTTTCAATATTTTAAACTTATAGAGTAGGATATAGCGGACATTTCGAGACTATAAAATTTGTCTACTATTCGGAGGTGTCCACATTTCTGATGTAAAAATATTCAAACATGTATGTGTTGTGGATTGAAAAGGTGGATTTTCGCTAAATAGAGGTGTCCGCTTTTACCTCTAAAACCGGACACTTCCGAATAGCGGAAAAATTCTGTGGTCCCGAAGTATCCACCATTGAAAGATTTTATTGTTTTTAGATAAATATATTTTTTGTTTTCAATCTTATCTTACTGTAAAAGCTCAAAACATTGAATATAATCTGTACAATGTCGAAAGAGATTTAAAATATCAGCTTTACGAAAATTGCGTATTAAATTTTAGGCCCCATAAAATCGGGTGTGTGTGTGGGGGGGGGGGGGGAGGTAGTGCCATGGACCAGTTTTCCCATGCTTTAATCAAGTTCTTCTTCTGGAAAAATTACCAGCCCTGCTTTGTGGTAAAATATATTCCCATTTATCGAGGATGCAATGTGGTCAAATATGGCTGCATTTAATGCTTTAAAAAAAATGTGGTCAAAAAAGGCAACTTATTGCCGACAGATCAGAGCACGAAAATGGCCGCAATTCAGACGTTTCAAATGTCTTAAATTCAGACACAAATAGGTGTCTTAAAAGATTAAGACACTTTAAAGTGTCTCTTTTTTTAACCATCCGTTTCAGACATTTCAGTTTACAGTGATAGAAAAAGGGATGTTGACAACAGAAATAATATGTATGATTTTAGAATAATAGGACTTTGCAAAATAGCACTAATTTACGGAAAGTACTGTCAAAAGATAAGAGTTTATATTTAAAACAAAAATTAAAGTGAAATCACACATTGTTAGTCATAGAATATCCCTCTATTAAATAGTTATTAATAAAACTTTAAAAGCAACTAAAGTACAGTAAACAATAATGTTTGATTAGATTTAAATTCATTAGCAATTAATACAGAGATCTAAAGATGTAAAATTTGAATTACACATGAAAAAAAAAATAACGTACATCACAGGAATTATTAAAATACTAAATACAACTTAATGGGTATTTGAAAAGAAAGAAATTAATTAACTGATTAAGATTTTGGTTAATTACTTGCCCTTATGGTAATTTTAAAACTATCATATCTTTATAAGGCAAACTTTAAATTTTAGGCCCCATAAAATCGGGTGTGTGTGTGGGGGGGGGGGGGGGGAGGTAGTGCCCTTTTAAATGTTTTGTAGAGAAAATGCAATGAAAGTAAACACAATTGTGATAAGCTTGGAATAAAATATTTTAGTTTATTTCTGTCAGTAACCTAATTTAATTCATTATGTAATTCCAATTGAATTTTTCCTTAAGAGTTCAATTACTGTTACAAACTATGAATTAAATAAATGTTGCCAATAAAGTATTTTATTCCAATCTTTACCACGCTTGTGTCTATTTTCATTGCATGCTCTAAAATATATGATTCTTTTAAAATGCCCGTAAAAGAAACAAAAAAAAAATAATTCACTCCATAAAAAGTGAACATTCACTCCTATGAAAGAGTGGCTATTCACTCCTCTGAGGAGTGAGAAATCCACTCCTTTTGCAAGAGTGAATAGTCACTCCTATGAAAGAGTGGATAGCCACTCCTATGAAAGAGTGACTATTCACTCTTATCAGGGTGAAAAAACCCACTCTTTTTGCAAGAGTGGATAGTCACTCTTCTGAAAGAGTGAGTATCCACCCCTGTTTAGAGTGAATATTCACTTCTCGGGAGTGAGTATTCACTCTTTCAGAGAGTGAACAATTTCACTTTTGCCTAGAGTGAATAGTCACTCTAAAGAGGTTGGGCAAATTTTGACTCTGCGATAGAGTGAATATCCACTCCTCCGGAGTGAATAGTCACTCTTTCTTGTTTAGAGTGTGCGGAGTCTGAACGTAGGTTGACTAGCGTAGCATCGTAGAGGGCAGAATGGCTTAGTATTATATAAAATTGTTCCCCCATAGTCAGTATCAGATTTCCTTTTTAATTTGAAAATTTAAGATTTCAGTGAGTTTAATCAGTTTTTTGCAAAAACACTTTGTATTGGCTTAGTACAAGCTAATAAATATATTTTTTTTTTTTTTTCGAAATGTATTTTATATTTTTAATGTATTTTGTTTAAAAAATTTAGCATATTTTAAAAACGAGAAACGTATTTTTTATATTGCATTTTAGGTTCTAAATCGAATGTATTTTGTATCGAAAATGATTTCTAGATATTTTATGCCCAACTCTGACATCCTTAATTTTGATATCATTATAACTAAGTCTCCACTATATTTCGCGTACATAAAAAAAAAACCTTTCAGTGGACTTGGCTAAATCACTGTAGAGGAATTAAACAAAAACAAAAAAAAAAAAAAAACATGAAATCCATTAAGGTTGTTCTGAAACCCAAGGGGCTACTTTCTGATATATTCACGAATTCACTTTTATTATTAACGCTGATCTCAAATCAAAACTGGCTACTTTCTAACACATTTTAGGTGCGTTCGTAATTATATAAATGCGTAGCACATACAGTCGTCGTCTGGTCTGTCCGTCTGCCTGTATATAACAGCACAAAAACTACTCAACCGAATGTTTTGAAATTTAATATATATAATCGTTGCAGAATTTTGTCGAGTCATTTCAAATTTTATGAAAATCAAATCAAAAAAACTTGAAAAAGATATTAATAAAAAAAATTTCATTCTGTTACATCCTATCATACGTAATTAATTCAATGACATCCCATGATAGGTAATGATTCTAGATTGTCATGGTGATTAATGTCATATTTAAGATGGAGATTTATTATTTCCGTATTATTGAATTTAAAAACCGAATTTGTATACTAAAATTGTTTAATTATAGCAATCCTATAATCTACCGACAGTTTTTTTATATAGATGTTTTCGGAGAAATAGATGTTAAATGGAAAAAGAATCTAAATATGGACTTCATGATTCGAAATGTTCAAAGCTAGGCTGAAGTTTCCCATTGGAATTTTCAGTAAATGTCAACAAAAGATAAAATGTTGCCAACTTAAAAATGTACTTATTTTATTACGGAAATTAACCATATCATAATAACAGACAATATAATACATTTCACTAAAATAATAACGATGATTTTTTTTTTTTTTTTTTTTTTTTAGGGTTTTGTTTATCTGACGAAATCTTATTACTCCCGCTCCGTTGTCTGTCTGTCACAGAGCTATTCTCAGAAGAAGTTTCTAGTCCAGTCATTTTAGGAAAAATAGCAGAAAAAAATAGAGCAAAGCTGGATTTTTGCACAGGTGCTAGTTAGAGTATGTAGTTTAACATACAAAAAGTCCTCATTGATACGATGTGAGCTTTCGCCGCCAGGGGGCGCGAATAATCTGAAAATCGTTTTTTTTTTTTTTAGATTATCTCATTAACGATGACATCTAGAAAAAAAAGTTCAATTACAAAGATGTAGAAAATTTAATTTCCTACAAAAAGTGTGCATGACATTTTTTTGTCACACCAATACTTCTTTGTCAAAAATCAAGAACAGTGAACGTACTCGGAAGAAAAACGATAAAAATACTTTTGAAGAAAGGAGGTGAATGTATAATATGCTTATTTCCATACCACCCTTGAGGTAAAGCATTTAGTGCATTTTTAAAAATTCTGGTTCCCCCCCTAAGCGTAATCAACATATAATGACTGGCTTGTTCAAATCTCAATCATTTGACTGCTTGAGTAGTCGTTTGCACCTGTACAATTTTTTCACTCGATTTAGTTTCGTCATCCTTTGTATTTTTTCTTCAGTTGTTGTATTACCTTCACTATTTTCTGGTTGGCCTTCGATATCATTACTAAATTCAGATGTAGCGATTCCCTCATGTCAGTATCCTCCTCATCTTCTAATTCAACTCTACTTGCATTGTGACATGAAACTCCGCAACAATTTACGCAAATATAAGAACACTTGAATCCAATTTTTTGGCATCCACACGGTTTGCCACATCCTTTGGAGCAAGTACAAATAATGGATTAAATAATATTTTTTGGTGCGGGCGGTAAGATAGCTGGAATTGGAGACAAATTAAGCACATTTTGCCAGCCCCAGTTCTCAGGAAGAAGTTTATTGCCCAACCAGTATTGTAATCGATGATAAACACATAAACTGTGCAATCTATCTGCGTCCACGGTAAGCGGTAACTATGAAAACCTGTTTTTACCAACAGCAACTCCTTTCTTTAAACATATATAATGGTACTTGTTCAGAGAAATTTCTGCTTTACCACCATATAAAGCAAGAAAAATAGTTTTCCCTCTCTCGACTATTTCAATTTGGGATGCTTTGCCACTTTTAAAGGCTCGGGCAGCTTGTGTGTTACGGTTTCCTTCCCTTTTCGAAATTTTTAATAACGACATTTTGCCTTTCTCAAGCATTGCTGTGTAGAGTCACAACCTCAAAAAGCGTGAAGAAACGATATATGATCTTTCAGAACTGCATCATTATTGAGACTGTGCGACGATTACAAGGTGGTTGTAATTCTTGTTCTTCGAGGCAAGGCTTATTAAAAATATCTCTGTCTCTGGAGGTGACTATTTCAATTTGGGATGCTTTGCCACTTTTAAAGGCTCGGGCAGCTTGTGTGTTACGGTTTCCTTCCCTTTTCGAAATTTTTAATAACGACATTTTGCCTTTCTCAAGCATTGCTGTGTAGAGTCACAACCTCAAAAAGCGTGAAGAAACGATATATGATCTTTCAGAACTGCATCATTATTGAGACTGTGCGACGATTACAAGGTGGTTGTAATTCTTGTTCTTCGAGGCAAGGCTTATTAAAAATATCTCTGTCTCTGGAGGTGACTATTTCAATTTGGGATGCTTTGCCACTTTTAAAGGCTCGGGCAGCTTGTGTGTTACGGTTTCCTTCCCTTTTCGAAATTTTTAATAACGACATTTTGCCTTTCTCAAGCATTGCTGTGTAGAGTCACAACCTCAAAAAGCGTGAAGAAACGATATATGATCTTTCAGAACTGCATCATTATTGAGACTGTGCGACGATTACAAGGTGGTTGTAATTCTTGTTCTTCGAGGCAAGGCTTATTAAAAATATCTCTGTCTCTGGAGGTGACTATTTCAATTTGGGATGCTTTGCCACTTTTAAAGGCTCGGGCAGCTTGTGTGTTACGGTTTCCTTCCCTTTTCGAAATTTTTAATAACGACATTTTGCCTTTCTCAAGCATTGCTGTGTAGAGTCACAACCTCAAAAAGCGTGAAGAAACGATATATGATCTTTCAGAACTGCATCATTATTGAGACTGTGCGACGATTACAAGGTGGTTGTAATTCTTGTTCTTCGAGGCAAGGCTTATTAAAAATATCTCTGTCTCTGGAGGTGACTATTTCAATTTGGGATGCTTTGCCACTTTTAAAGGCTCGGGCAGCTTGTGTGTTACGGTTTCCTTCCCTTTTCGAAATTTTTAATAACGACATTTTGCCTTTCTCAAGCATTGCTGTGTAGAGTCACAACCTCAAAAAGCGTGAAGAAACGATATATGATCTTTCAGAACTGCATCATTATTGAGACTGTGCGACGATTACAAGGTGGTTGTAATTCTTGTTCTTCGAGGCAAGGCTTATTAAAAATATCTCTGTCTCTGGAGGTGACTATTTCAATTTGGGATGCTTTGCCACTTTTAAAGGCTCGGGCAGCTTGTGTGTTACGGTTTCCTTCCCTTTTCGAAATTTTTAATAACGACATTTTGCCTTTCTCAAGCATTGCTGTGTAGAGTCACAACCTCAAAAAGCGTGAAGAAACGATATATGATCTTTCAGAACTGCATCATTATTGAGACTGTGCGACGATTACAAGGTGGTTGTAATTCTTGTTCTTCGAGGCAAGGCTTATTAAAAATATCTCTGTCTCTGGAGGTGACTATTTCAATTTGGGATGCTTTGCCACTTTTAAAGGCTCGGGCAGCTTGTGTGTTACGGTTTCCTTCCCTTTTCGAAATTTTTAATAACGACATTTTGCCTTTCTCAAGCATTGCTGTGTAGAGTCACAACCTCAAAAAGCGTGAAGAAACGATATATGATCTTTCAGAACTGCATCATTATTGAGACTGTGCGACGATTACAAGGTGGTTGTAATTCTTGTTCTTCGAGGCAAGGCTTATTAAAAATATCTCTGTCTCTGGAGGTGCTAAGGCAGTCGAGCAAGTCGGCATCGTCGCCTGCAATAGCAGCCAGCGCACCAGACTTTGCTACTTCAGTGGCTGCGTTAACAATAAGTGTGTCAGCATTTCTTTCTGCCTGTTTCGCTTTGAAACCATTCTCTATAAATTTCTACTTCAGAATAGAGATGAGGTGTGTATTTTTTTTTATGATTAGATAAAAACTTTTGACTAATTGACGCATTCATTTCTTCGTTAATATCGATGTCAAGAGTTAAAATTTTCAAATACCGATGAGTTCATCCGGCCTCTTTTGAATTATAAACTTTGTCAGAGTAAAAATTTAAAACTGTTACACATTTACAACAGTAGTGTCTTAAGATATAGGAAATATAACTTTCTACGACACTCCTGTATGAGGAAAGTGCATCTGACGTCACTGTGGGAAAGCGAGAAATACATGACAGTCATCACAAGTGTTCAAGCGGTCTGATTAGTCTACGATAAAAAGATCTGTAATGTGATTGGTCTGCGTCACCATGACGATTCCTGCAATGATTGCTAAGGAGAAAATGCAGATTGGTTGATTAAATTGTTTGTAAACATGTCCTTTCCTTATTTACTGGTTTCCACTTACTTGGTAAAAAACCTTATAAAGCATTTAAGGTGGTACCTTGCTTCAGCTGCAACCAAGTCAATAACATTAGATAAACGCTTACTGACTTCTTTGTCCCATTTGTCTTCACTGCAGACACAATTAGACTATTTTTCACCTCTAAGCTTTTAACTATTATCACTTTTTCGCAATACTTTAGAGATTTCTTTTCTCCTTCTGTATAAAAGCTTCATCCAATGTATCAGAACACAGTAAAATTTTTTCATTGAATTCAAACAAGTGACTATCTTTCTCAACTCTATACTTCTCATCTTTTCATTTAACGGTGTAATTTGTGTGGACGTTGATGATTTTATGCAACAAATTTCTTGTACGATTTAACAGAATTCTTTCCTGTATAATTTTTCCAACACGTTGGATGGACTATAATTCCACTATTGTTTTCTGCCATTTCTTCAAATACTGTCCAATTATTGTCACTTCTTTCCAAGCTTGAGGTAACAAGTGACTTCAGTGCCGTTTTTCCAATCATTCACAACGCAGCTCTCACCACATACAAGAGAAATACTTCGTCAATCTACATTTTAACGCTCTCGATCAACAATCAAGAAAGAGTCATTTTACACTCTCAAAACTATTAAAAACTTTCTACAATAAGCGTGGAAAATAACATTATTTACTTTCTAAAAACTCACAAAGAATACTTCATTCAGTAAGTTAGGGTGATTTAATACCAGCGAAATGCTCATCAATTGAAATAAAACTTGGCAAAGATACCAGCACGTGGTATATTAAAACATAAGCATGGGATGCCACGACAATGACTATTTCACCAGCTTGCGAAATCAGTCTACAGAGAAAAGGACAGAAGAGAAGGTGTAGGATTAGAAAGTAGATAGGTATTTTTCTGCTTCCTGGGCGCGTTCAATACAATCGTTTCTCTATTTTTTCCAGTTATGTTCACTGCTTCTGATATTTGACAGGGAAAGATTGGTGTGATAAAAGATGTTATGGACACTTTTTGTAGGAAATTAAATTTTCTACATCTTTTTAATAGAACTTTTTTTTCTAGATGTCATCGTTAATCAGATATTCACGAAAAACCGATTTTCAAGATCATTCGCACACCCCCTGGCGGCGAAAGCTCAGATAGTATCGATGAGGACTTTTAGTATGTTAAACTACATACCTTAATGAACACCTGTGCAAAAATCCAGCTTTGTTCTAATTTTTTCCGCTATTTGTCAAAAAAAGTACTAAAATGAGTGTAGTATTCGTATTGTTGAGTGGTTTTCAGAGAACCGCCTTAAATTTGCAACTTTGGGATGTCTTCTTATTCATAGGCTATGAAATCGTATTTCTTTTTTTATCCTATGAATTCAATCCAAATTTTAAAAAATACTATCAAAATCCGGTTTCATTTTTCATTGTTTCTAAAAATATAGCATTAGATTTAGAGGTATGACTTGATGGAAGGCCTTACCCTTGATGGAACTTATCACATAGAAGATTGTTTGGGTAAAGTGATGGAATATTTTCTTTCAAAACAGGCTGATAGTAATCCTAGTTAATTTTGACTTTTTTTTTTACTTCCTTATTTTAAAATTTCCGTTATATAATAAGATAATCTAATAATAACCATAAAACCTTTACCAAAACGTTAGTTGTTTTTTTCTGAACCAACATTTTAGATCTTTTTCTCTTATTACTTACCCATCATATACGTAGTATAGGGTAAGTCTTGTAATCGTTTTGAAAATCGAAAAAAAAAAAGTCCTTCCGGCCTGTACCGGGAGGAAAAGGTAGCTTTCCTATATCTTCGTTTTAAAATTTTAGCTAATGTTACACGAAAACAGCAAGCTAAAATGCAAAGAAACGTTTACAAAAGATTCGTTAATACTGAATTTGAATAAGAAATTCGCCAACTTATTGAGCAATAGCCAAATTGGCTTCATTTATGAAGACTTATTTTGATCGCCAAATTTGGCGATATTTCGCCAAATGTCGCCCAATTTTGCCAATTTTGTCGCCAATGTCGCCAATTTTGGCGTTAACGGATATGAATATATAGTTTTATGCGTATGATTGGGAAAATTATTACAACAATGAAAGAAAATAATTTGCGAGTAATCGCGTTAATGTGCTGTTTTGTTTCAAAATGTCAGCCACCCTAGAATTTCAAACTGCTCTATCTCAGCCATTTTTTAAGATAGAGGTAAACCAAAAAAGCTCTGGAATCCTTGTATCAAGGCCTAACACGTAATTAAAAAATAAATTTGAATTTTTAAATTTTTTGTATATTTATTTTAGATTTTAAGTTATTTTACATCTTTAAATGGCCGCCATCTTGAAACAAGATGGCGGACCAAGCTGGCCAACGAACTCGGTCGAGACATTAGTGACCTTAATACACACAATTAGTTTCATCAAAATCGATTCATAATTACGGGCGTTATCGTATGACATAGGTCAGATATATATATATATATATATATGGATATATCTATATATATAAATCAACATTTGGACGGAGGGTGGTTTTGGGGTCTGGGGGTCATGATCGGTGAAAATATATCGAAATTTTCCGGAACTGCTTTCCTCCGAACGGCTGCAATAGGTAGCTTTATACTTTTTTTGTATTGAAAGCTACCTAAAAGACGGATTTACCCGTGTCAGACACTGGAGATTCCGAAAAACATATTTTTATAGAAAAGAAAATTGGCGTCCATCTGTGTTTCTGCAAACACTCTATCTCCCGAACAAATTGAGATGAGACTTGAAATTTGGTATATATTTAGTATGTAATAATGGGAAGAAGCTTATTGAATTTCAGTAACCTCGATTATCCGGAATTTTTTTGGACTCTCGGAATATTCGTTCTGCTAAAAGGTATATAAAAATTTTCGAAATTGTTCATTTTAAGGAGTGAATATAAAAGACACTAAAATAACATTAATTTTGCATAAAGAATGAAGTCGATCGGATAATGAGTTGCCGAGATATTTGTAAACCAATTTTCCACACTCTTTGATTTTTCATGACCCTGTATTTCATTCAAATTTCAATTCAAGGATATATTTTAATTGGAAATGAGACGCTTCATCCGACGCAGTAAACCCTTAGTTAATATGATTATCAATTTTGGAGCTATAAGATTGTTTCTTTTGCGCAATTCAGTAATAGAGCATTTATGACGTCATCAAGCCACGATTTTATTCGAATTACAATGCATTTTATAAATAATTTACACATGTTTTATTTTCATATTTTATATTATGACTATCCATGATGGGTAAGTATTACGGTGGCCCCCCAATGACTAGTTTTTCACTTACCCATCATACGTAGTATAGGGTAAATCTTGTAATCGTTTTGAAAAAAAAATTGACGGATTTAAACGTTTCAGACACTGGAGATTCCGAAAAACACACTTTTAGAAAAAAAAAATCGCCGTCCGTCTGTCTGTCTGTGTGTGTGTGTCTGTAAACGCTCCATCTCCGAAGAAATTGAGATAGAGACTTGAAATTTGGTATGTACTTAGTATGTAATAATGGGAAGAAGTTTATTGAATTTCAGTAACCTCGATTATACGGAACTATTTTTTTCGGACTCTCGAAATATTCGTTCTGATAAAAGGTATATAAAAATTTTCGAAATTGTTTATTTTAAGGAGTGAATATAAAAGACACTAAAATAACATTAATTTTGCATAAAGAATGAAGTCGATCGGATAATTAGTTGCCGAGATATTTGTAATTATATTTTCCACATTCTTCGATTTTTCATGACCCTGTATTTCAATTCAATGATACACTTTAATTGGAAATGAGACGCTTAATCCGACGCAGTAAACCGTTAGTTAATATAATTTTTAATTTTGGAGTTATGGAGCATTTAAAGTTTATGACGTCATCAAACCACGATTTTATTCGAATTGCACACATGTTTTATTTTCAAATTTTATATTTCGCATAGCCATGATGGGTAAGTATTGCGGTGCCCCCCCCCCCCCCAACGACTAGTTTTGGTAGTAAATCGATCTTTTTCTGTGACAATCAGATAAATATATCCATGCTTCATCAGCTGGAACTACATAATTTTCATACAAAAATCTGCACAATCTTACGCTGAGAAACATGGTTTCGCATTAGATGGTCATCATAATGTTATTATTATTATTATTATTAATTATTTTTTTTATTAGCTTTAAATTGCATTTTTGCCGAAACGTCAGTTGAGGCTCACTGTGGAGACGCGAAAAGTTTTTGGTTTCTGTCTGTCTGTCTGTCTGTCTGTTCCGCGATAACTGCCGTAAAAATGGTCCGATTAGGTTGATTTTTGAGGTATGTTGGCGAGGTATCCGAAATTAGCTGTATAGTTTTTTATTACATTTGAATCATTCGGTTGAAAAATATAGAACATTTTATTTTAAGTCATAATGCTTTCCTATGGGGATGCTGACGATTTTTCTAATTTCATTTTTATCTGAAATGAAAAAGAAAAATTTGCATAATGGATTTAAACATAAAATTAGGAATGCTAAATTTTCGATATGGATTTCCAATAGTTTTAAAATTTTGCCAATAAATTTAATAGAATTTAGAAATTAATTGCTTAAAATATTTGAAAATGTTTTTGCAATCTGTTATAAAATATAAACATCTTATTTTATTATTTTTTACAACTAGCCGCCACTGGTGACCAGTTTGGTCGCCCTTAAATGTATGTTAAACATTGTAACAAATTATTATTATTCATAATTTTTTTTTCCTTAATCCTTCGCCAAACCGGAAAAATCTAATAGATAAATCAAGAACTTTTGCGATCGTGGTAGCATTTTGCATATTTTTTGTTGTTATGTATTTCATCTTTCTTGACAAAAACCGCTTAACCCACTTTATAATAAATTAATCATTGTGTGTGTTTTATAATAAAATTGTGTGTTTTTTAATATAAAATAAACTATTTCATAATAAAATAAAAGTACATGCTGTTTTAGTAATCTCTAATAGGTACTTGAAAATGGGATTTTCTCGCCAAAATGGCGCAAAACAAAAATCGCGCCAACACCAGTGCGTCCGTGACAGCTGTTCCAATTTAAAATACATGACGTTCACATTTTTCTTTAAAATAGAAAATAGATAAATAAGAAATAATACCATAAATCAAAACATTTGATTTCAAAATTAAAGTATTGTTTCTAATTTGCACGCGCGAAAAATAAAAGCTGACAATTCGTTTCGAAATTTGATCCTTTAAATATTATTACATGAGTTCAACTTACGTCAAGATTCAAGAAAAGATCCGGAAGGAAGTTGAGTTGCATAGAACAGAATTATGGTAAACTTTGACTGTCTCACTGGTGCGGACTATTTTTTTTACACCAGGCAGCGGTCCAAAAATTCATGGTTTAATATTTTAAACGTTCACAACAAATGAATCTTTTTTTTTTTTTTTTTTTTTTTTTGCTTTCATGGATGGAGAATTTGAACTGCGAACCTCATCATTCGCGTAGAGTTTGCTTTACGAACTCTATGGTTTGATATTTTAAACGTTCATGACGAATTAATCTTTTTGTTTACTTTCATGGATAGAGAATTTGAACTGCGATCCTAATTTCAACTGAAGCTATTGCAGAATATATGCATAATGGAACGTAAGTCATCTCTCAAATATTAATTTATTTTGAACGATCTTTCTAAAAATGTAACTTTTATGCAGTTTTATTCGAAAAAATAATTTTGAATTAAAATGGCCGCCTGGCATATGAAAAAGTGAAACGGGCATCCCGGAACTGTTGATGACAGTCACATGACTTACGGTTTTATTATAGAGATTTTTAAAATCATTTATTTTTACTTTCCACTTTAATTTATTCGTTGCTTAGCAACCATGTTTCTAAGAGTGTAAAATAATAAAATTCAAGGAACTCACACTATTTTGGTGAAAAAAAAATTTTTTTTTTCTTCATCAAAGCGAATGTAATATTAATGAGACTACGGGATGCCTATTTATTTAAAAAAATTCAAAGAATAAGCAGTTCATAAGAATTTCAGAATATCGTTGTATAACACCGTGTATTTCTGGAACATTCGAAGAATTTTATATGCTTATAAATATGCATGCAGTTGAAAAAATAATAGTTGCGTTTTGTACGATGTTAAATGATATAGAAAATGAGATTTAAAAAACAAGTTGGAAATTGTACGTTAAACGTGACAAACGAGGTGCGTTCGTACTATAGCTATTTATATAAATATTCAGATCTTGATGATTTTTAATTCTGCGAAATGAATTATATCGTCTGCAGATTAATTTCTGTCATAAAATAAGTATCTCGGTCGCTTGACGATTCAACCTCAGAAGTTCCTATAACAAGAAAGCACCGATTTAAAAAAAAAAAAAAATCAGGTTTCTTAATAAATGTTTTTATTAATATCTCCTAAAGTTTTGATTCGATTTTTATACAATTTGAAATGTCTCGACAAAATTCTGCAAAGATAATATATCTTAAATTTCAAACCATTCGGTTGGGTAGTTTTTGCGTTGTTATATGCAGACGGACGGACAGACAGACGGACAGACAGATGGACAGACAGACGGACGGACGGACAGACAGATGGACGGACCAAGCGACGACAATAGGTGCTACTTATTTATATAATTACGAACGCACCTAACAAATGACTTGCAGAGCTGACGTTGAGGCTCCTGATCTGCAGATTTACTAGTATAATTTTGTTTTTATTTACTATAGAAACATGTTTAAAGAGTTTGCGATAGTTCTTCGATTGGATTTTCTTTTAAAACATGAGATGCGACTTTAGATAAAATAAGTGGTCAACATAACTTTGTTAGGTATTCATTTTTAGGGTTTCGTTCATCTCACGAAACCCTATTACCCCCGCTCCGTTGTCTGTCCGTCACAGAGCCATTCTCAAAAAATATGTAACTTACAGAGTTGAAACTTAGTGTATAAATCTGAATAGCAGCTGTGAAGAGCTCAAAATATTAAAATTTGAAAAATTCGTATTATTTTAATAAATAGAGATAAAAAACCAAAATTCTAACAACCTTTTCCTATTAAATTGAAACATTTTTCGTTAAAGCAGATGCCAAAGATTTAAAATCCACAAGGAAATTCTTTCTACAATAATTAGTTTTCTATCAGACGATTTTCACGTGAAAAATGAAAATGAAATTAAAAGTATTTTAAAAACACAAATTGCACAAATTGTGCTTATTAGTTGCTAAAATCAGTGTAAAAATTGTTTTAAACTCATAAAAGAGCTAAAATCCTACATGTTTCGGCTTTAAACTTAAAGCCATCATCGGGGAAGAGGAACAACACAAACGACTACTGATCTTTTAATTTTCGACACGAGAAAATTGAAATCAACAGTATGGAAAAAATTAAATAAAATAAGCGGGCGCTCTCTGTTGCCAAAGAGCGAAAAACAAAACCATGAATTAACAAGGGGTTAAAATAATGTTAATTCATGGTTTTGTTTTTCGCTCTTTGGCAACAGAGAGCGCCCGCTTATTTTATTTAAATTTTTCCATACTGTTGATTTCAATTTTCTCGCGTCGAAAATTAAAAGATCAGTAGTCTTTTGTGTTGTTCCTCTTCCCCGATGATGGCTTTAAGTTTAAAGCCGAAACATGTAGGATTTTAGCTCTTTTATGAGTTTAAAACAATTTTTACACTGATTTTAGCAACTAATAAGCACAATTTGTGCAATTTGTGTTTTTAAAATACTAGTTAACAGTGTAGTGTCCAAATGGATTCAATTGTGAAATTAAAAGTTTCACCAATTGAAAAAAAAAAAGATAAATATGAAATAAAATTGATTGACGTCATAGTCGTAATAAAACGGAAAATGTCTAAGATTCCTCAATAATACAAGGAGTATGAGTATGTGTAAGTGGACAAAGCAGATTAATATTACGTCATTAGAGAATTAAAAAGAAAATCTGACGTCATATAGGAAGTTTAACTAATTTTTCAAATGTTTGAGAATAATACAAAGCGAGTATCAATATAAATAATAGAGAATAGTAAATATATGAGTTTGAGAAACATATTGAATCGCGATTATGGAAATATTCGTATATTTTAACATTTTGAAAGTGTACAATTTGTTTAATTTTGAAATTATTTTTTTTTATATTGCATTTAGTCCGTATGACGGATATTATTATGACATAATATAATAGCGGGCTTGGACCGCTATCCGGCTGGTTTAGATATTCGAAAACACGAAAAAATAGATCGGTAAATTTTTACTTTATAAAAAACATGACTTTTTTTTTTGTTGTTGTTGCTAAATGAAATTTGTTTGAATTTATTAAAGAAAGGATAAGTGTTTTGAAAGGAATATTAAACGAAACCCTTTGAGCGATCTTCGATCACACTTACCCACTTGTTTAACTTTTTCCCAGTCAAATTTAAATGTTGACGTTTCTTTACTTTTTTTATTAATTATGTCGATTATTTTACGTGTAGAAATAATAGAACCTTGACCCATTGCTTATTTTCCAGCGACATTTTAAAGTATAAAATATTTTTAATGATGCAGACGACCATTAACCCCTATTCCGAATCGATGTCACATAGGTTTTATTATTATTATGATTATTATTATTTCCATTTAAATTTCAGTCAGAGAGAAAATCTGTAAAATATTTTATTGGACAAATTAATAAGTCATGCTGCCAAAAACTCTAAAAAGAATAGTGTTAGCTAAACTATCATTATTTTTATGCAGACGATTTCTATATTCCATAGATTTATTTTTTTATTTTTTTATTTTAGACATAAACGAAATAAAAATTACATTTGAGGAATTTAGGAAAGGTTTCAAATTTTCTTCTCGTTTTACAAATCGGTTATTTTCATAATATTCTTATAGCATGCATCAAATTGCCGTGATTCAGCTGTCTATAAAATGTCACGTGATGCATTGTGTTTCCGAAAACGTTTGTCGTTTAACAACCTCGTTGTAAAATCAGTAGGAACGAAGCAGCTGGATTAGATCTTCTTTTCGGCAGTTCGCTTTGCGTTTTATTCTATACAATACAAGAAAATATATTTTTCCTTTGATAAACGAATAAAATTTTGGATTTCATGACATGATTCATTGATAGTTTAATGAAACTGAATTCATCGTTTTGCATCATATACCAAGCGACAGTATTGACAGTATAGTTATAGCAAATGGATGTCATTTTTCAAATGGTAATTATTATTTGTATTATTATTTTTTTACTACTTATTATTTCATGGTTCTCACTGAGAAATACAGTGTCTCACAAAAGTGATGGGACACTTGTGCTTTATAAAAAGAAACTGCAATAAAATAAATAAACAAACATGTGCAAAAATTTTTTGGGTGTGTTTCATATTTAAAGTTAGTAACAATTATTACATAACATACATTTTGTCAAAATATTAAAATATTAATTTAGTAAAAATACAATTGTTCAGAACGGAGCAAAAAATGGCTCACATAAGTGATGGGACACTTACTTTTCCATCAAATATTTATCCAAAAATTTTACTTTTTAAAAGGTTTTAATATTTTGTTGGATTTCCTTTTACTTTTAAAACATGATTTAATCTTTTTGGGATGGATTCGACTAATTTTTTTGTGATTTCTGGAGTGATTTTACCCCATTCTTCTTGAAGCACCGATTTTAGTTGTTGTTTTGAAGAAATGGTGTGTTTGCGAATTCTTGATTCCAATTCTTGCCAAATATTCTCTATGGGATTTAAGTCTGGATATTGTGGTGGTGTTTTTATTATTTCAGGACAGTTATATAGCAGCCAGAGTCTAACGTTCAGAGCAGTGTGCTTGGGATCATTGTCCTGGTAGAATTTAAAATCGTTATGAAGGTTCAATTTTCGTGCTGAAGATTTCAAATTTTGCTTTAAAATATCAATATACTTGTACTGATCCATTATACTGTCAATAAAAACAAGATTACCAACTCCAGCGGACGACATACACCCCCATACCATAACTCCTCCTCCACCATGTTTTACTGTTGGTACCAAGTTCTGTTTGCGAAATTCTTCCCTGGGTTTTCTCCACACCAAGATTCTACCGTCAGAACCAAATATATTAAATTTACTCTCATCAGCAAATATAACTTTATTCCAGTAATCAGAATTCTTATTTATGTTGGATTTTGCGAAAGCTAGTCTGAGTTTTCTATTCTTTTCACTTACGAAGAATTTTTTCCTGGCTACTCTACCGTGATATCCAGCAGATCGAATTACCCTTCTAATAGTCTCAGGATTAACAATTATTCCATATAATGCTTGTAAATCAGCAGCAACTTTTGAAGCACTAATTCTTGGATTTTTTTTAATATTTCGAACGATAATTCGCTTTATTCCATTGGATAGCTTTGATGGTCGGCCAGGTCTTCTTTTATCCTGAATCATATGATTCTTTTTATATCGTTTAATGATATTGAAAACTGTTGAACGACTCAAGTTAACTGTTTCAGCAGTTTTTCTAACAGATTTTCCACGTTCAATATGCAAATTAATAACTAATTTTCGAATTTCAGGCGAAGTTTCTTTTCGTTTAGCATTCATGGCTACACAGAGCTAAAAAACACAAAAATTCCAAAACAAACTGGAGAGAAATACTGCAGACGATTTTATAAATTATTGCCAATTGCTTTTAAGTAAAAATAAAACCCCCAAAAATATTTTTATTGCTTATTTCAGACGATTTTTGTTGCATATATAATGGTGTCCCATCACTTATGTGAGCTATTTTTTGCTCCGTTCTAAACATTTGTATTTTTATTAAATTAATATTTTAATATTTTGACAAAATGTATGTTATGTAATAATCTTTACTAAATTTAAGTATGAAACACACCCACAAAAAAATGTGTACATGTTTTTTTAATTTATTTGATTAGTTTCCTTTTGTAAAGCACAAGTGTCCCATCACTTATGTGAGACACTGTATAAGCCATTTTGTTGATATTTAATTAATATTATACGTATAATTGCAAGTTGCTCATAATGCGTTTTATATTGTACTATAAATCTTTTAATTCCGTAAACTTCTCAGAACTTCAACGTCAACGTTAACCAACATTTTATTAAATTACAATTTTATGTAAATTACTGTCACAAATAACTTCGGCTTATTTCAAGATTAGATGTTTTCTTTAATGCTACACTCTAAAAAAAAAAAAAAAAAAAAAAAAAAAAAAATGTTTCTTAATCTATGAATATATAATGTAACTACGTACGATAATATACCTCTTCCAAGTTATCCACGATTCCGAAATGCATTTTTTACCAGTAGAAATATCAGAAACCAATATATTTTCGAGATTTAAAGAAGTATTTATAAAACCAAAGTTTCTTTTGCTGCCTCTTAATTTTCGGAAATGTACTGGAGTAATTTTTATAGTGAATCAGTTTTCTCAAACCAGAATATCATTTTTTGGATGCTACCACTTCTCAATTAAACATTTTCAACTGCGTTAATTGAATTTATACATGCAAGAGTAACAAAATAATATCAATTTTAATGTCAATGCCAATGCTGTTAATTTATCATGTTCGTGTACAAAACATGCTTGTTGACCATGAAAATGTTTACTTGAGAATTGATAGCATCCGAAAAACCTATATCCCGGGTTGAGAAAACTGATTAAGACACTATAAAAACTACTCGGAAACGTTTCCTAATATCAGTGGCTTCAAAAGAAACTTCGTTTTTATAAATGCACTTATATATTTATAAATGTTTTAGGTTATTTATATGGTGTATTTATATGTTTTATGCATTGTGTATGTATGTAGTAAATATTTATATGTATGTTTACGCATATGTACTATATTTTACGTATTTATATTAGATTTATGTATTTATAATGCTTTTATAAATGCATTTTCATAAATAAATAATTCTGTAAATCGCGAAAATATAGTAGTTTCTGATGTTTCTAAAGATAAAGAACGGGTTTCGTAATCGTGGTTAACTCGGAAGAGGTCATTTTATATTTTCGTTCGTGATTATATTATATTTCCTTGGATTAACATCTGTCTTTTTTACAGTGTATTACCTCTGAACATATATTTGTTTAGTATGCCTTTGTACACGTATAGCTTTAGAATAAATGCTCCGATTTTAATCATTTTAATATGTTGGAAAGGGCTCAATTTTTCGGCAGTGAAAATTAAAAAACTTCTGGGTACTTTCATGTTACAGCGGCCCCCTACAATTACGATCATGCCAAGGTATGATTCAGCTATGATTTTGATAAGATCATCGCAAAGCTTATATATGCATCCTGTATACACATATATATATACTACAAAACACTCATCTATGTGCCATATACGTCATTATATACATATTATTTACTTCTTAAATGTCACATATACATCATATACGTCTTATACACAGGTCATATATCTACATATATTTGCCCTAACTGCCAGTATTATACCGTAAAATTAACAGTAATAAACAGTAAAATAAGCAGTATATTACTGCTTATTTTACTGTTTATTACTGTTAATTTTATGGTATAATACTGGCAGATACTGGCAGCTGGGATCTCAGGTTTTTTTTCGTAAAATGAAGATTTCTTTTTACAGTGTTTATATGACTATAACTTGGTCATATACGTCACGAAATGTTATATATATCATATATTATTAAAGTGTCATATATGTTGTATAATTTGGCGATAAATCTTGGTCGCTTGTCGATTTATCCTTGGGGGCCGCTGTAACACGAAATTACCCATTCGGATATATACCCAGAAAAAAAAATTACACACTTTTCACTTAGTGTTTTCAGGTGTCTTTATTTACTCAGGACGTCCCGACTTATTAGGATTTCAAAACCCGTCTCACTGATCCAAGTGCGCCGAAAGTCCCGATATTCAATAGTGTACAAAATTATTTTAAGCTTCTAACAAGGAAATCTCCTTGAAGCGCATACTCGGAATATTTAAAAAAAATTACTAATGTAACTAATCTTATATGTAATAAAGGATCTGACACATTTAGCTGCGGAATCTCAGCAGGAAATCTGAAAAAAAAAATACTTTCGAGTATTTGGTTCAAAAAGACTGGATATGGCGAGCAACACTTTTTCCTCGCAAATGCAAGCGATTTTATTGCATTTGAAAATTTCTGGTTAAATGAATGTTTTAATGTGAAGTACTTTATGAATTTAAACTTAAACGATTAAATAGATTTTTTTTTTCTGTAAGCTTATACAATATATATACAAGTTGCGTGTTGCTGAAGTTATTTAATCTTACACAGTTTCTCCGGCGGATAAGCGTTAAATATAATTTAACAGTAACTGCCCGATTAAGAACGCTCTATTATGCATTTTTATATTGAATAAGTTGCTGTTTCCATGGCAACAATACTTTTAGCTTGTTGTCTCTTCAGAATCGGATCTTAATTTTTAGTTTGAAGCATTTTTAATCAATTTAAATTTTGTTCTAAACCGTAGAATACGCTCGTTAATTTTCTTTAAATATACATATAATTGCATATTGCAAAACCATAGTTGTAAAAGTGTATTTAATTAAGTTAAAATTCCATAAACTAATTCAGTATGAAGAATAGAAAAAGTTTTGGTACTTTTCCGTTATACGGACACCATTGTCGCCAAGCATACATTTATATACATTTACATACATTTAGATACATTTATATACAGACATACATTTACATATATTATGCATTAGCATACATTTTGGCATGGTGTCCGTATAACGGAAAAGTACCAAAGTTTTTTCTGAAAAAGTAATTTATCATAAAAGCCTGTTCTTTTTTACTTTTTTCTTTTTCATTGTGTCGCCAACGAGCGATAAATCACCTAAATAAATGAAATTGTCATAATTTTTTTACGGACGTTATATCGAGGTTCAGTAGCAATTTCTTTTATAGATATATATATCCTCATGAGAAAAATAATCTGTAATTTTTTCAAATATTTCTGAATATGCGCTATGGAGACCTTCTTTATGTAAGTGCAGCATGTTATTCATTATTACACTCTTATATTTCTTTTATTTTTGTATGTAAAGATGATGTATGTAAAGGGATATGTAAAGATCGATTTTTCAATCGATTTTTCGCTCACTTCCTGATAGGCTAGAATTATAAAAATTATGAACACAGGTATGTTTCCGATGACAATACAATATTTCAATATTTTTAAAACATAATTATCAATTAATAAATTAAGTTTAAGGCATTTTATGTTAGCCGGCCTCAGGTGATAAATCGCAAATTATTTGTATGGTTATAGATGTAAACGTGTAGCAAAATAATGAAGTTTAATGATGTGCCAAACCACGCTCGCCAAAATAGACCAACTGACTGAAAATGTAACAACGAAATATTTCGAACACTGAAAAGTAAAACATATAAATAACTAGTCGGATGTGTCAATCCCAAAACTTTCTTCTATCTCGCACAGGTTTCGCATACACTAAAAAGAATCACCACCAATTTATATCAAGGTCTTACTGAAACTCAAGATTTATTAAATTCCGTGCATTAGTTCTTGAGATATGACTATCGCTAAAATCGTGTAAATCGCGAAAAATGCTGCATAGCAGCGCCACCTACAGGCCGATTTTTACCAAAAACTAATCAGAACCAATTTATATCAGGGACTAACTGAATCTAAAGTTTTATTAAATTCCGAGCATTAGTTCTTGAGATAGAGCTATTGCGGAAATCGCGAAAAATGCTGCATAGCAGCGCCACCTGCCGGGCGATTTTTACCAAAAACTAATCAGCACCAATTTATATCAGGGACTAACTGAATCTAAAGTTTTATTAAATTCCGAACATTAGTTCTTGAGATAGAGCGCCCACAAAATTTGTGTCACATACAGACAGACAGACAGAGTCACAGACAGACATTTTCTAAAAACAGTCAAATCGTGTTCAAGACCTTCTAAAACGTATAAATCCGTCGAAAACCGGAAGGCTAAAATTTTCATGAATCCAATACTTTCTTCTTGTAAAGATAGAAGAAAGTAAAAAATAAAGAGTAATATATATTTCTTAAAATATATTTTTTATTATTATTATTCTACGTTAATGTCTTAAAATAACGTACATTTCTAGAAATATTTGTATGAATCTTTAATTTTCTAAGATTATTTTAAATTTTATGGTTATATGGACATTTTTTATGACAACTGTTGGTCAAGATTATACTCTCTAAGGAAACGGATATATGATTTATAATAAATATTGCAATAATGAAAATTTTATTATATTGTAGAATTATATTATGCTAAAAGTGATTACCGTACATAATAATAAGGTCTTAAAAACCTTTAAACAAACAATCCGACTCTCAACGCTATTCGTACACTCAATGACGGTGATGTTCTCAATGACATTTTGATTGTCACCGTTATTGGGTGTACGAAACCAGTCGGTTTATTTATTTAAAGACTTTTAAGATTTGTTATTATGTATTGCAATCTCTTTCAATATATATATATCAGACCTGCTAAGTCTCCGGTTTTTTGGATACCAGTAATTTAGTACAGAAAATGTTGTTTTATTGAATCGAATCGAAGCATTTTGCGATTTAAAAGAACAATATTTTCTCTAAAAAATTACTGGTGTGCAAAATTTTTTTTTATCAGTTTGTTGAGTATTATTTATTATAATGTTGTTAATTAACAGAAAAATTTGTCAATGTGGCAAAACTTGTAAAAACGGAATCCTACCTCAAGGGTACTCGGTATCCTTTGAACTATTTTTTTTATATCTTTTTCACTAATTATTAAAAGGTTTTATGAAGTAAAATAAATAATTTAATCAAGCAAAAATACAATTTTTGTAAATAATAATAATAATAATAATAATAATAATGATTTAAAAAAAAATAAGAAAATTTTAAAACCACTCTTATAATTTGGAATCTTTTGAAATATCTTTTCTTGCGTACTTTTCTTAGAAGTGTGCTCTATAATAGAGTACTGCACTGTTCAAGTTGAACCGGACCCGAACCCGAAAATTCTGCTTAAAGTCAACCCAAGCCCCATACACTTCAAGCAGAAATATTCAAAACTTAACCCGAAATGAAAGAAGCATATAATTCAAATATCGAAAAGTAGTCTGTAATTAATATCTCTAATATCAATTTTATATTTTTTGTATAATAATGAACACACATATATATATACTCATTAATATTCAAATATATAGTTTTTTCATTAAATATATATATATATATATATATTCAGGACTTTATTTTTAAATTTTGAGTCAACCAGAAACCGACCCAAAAGCATCAAAACTCAACCCGAAACACTTAAAATCAACTCGACACTTACCGAAAAGAAAATGAGCGTCAACCCGTAGGATTCTGGTAAAATCGGGTAACCCGGAGTGATGCAGGAGCTCTATAGCTGTGAGGTTAAAATTTCCAAACGTTTTTACTAATTTAGCCCTTCGAACGGCGATTGTATATTATTTATACCACTTAGTTTTAATTCCAAACTGACAAATGACACCAAGAATGTTTAAAGAAAATTTTGCGTTTATAAGGAACGGGAAGAAAACAATTTATTTGTTTGAAACCAATTTGTTCATAAATTTTGTTACCATTCAATCATTCCAACATTTTAGCAACAGAGGTATTTTACCCCTGAAAGGGTTAAGAAAAAAATAAATAATATGTTATGACATAGTTAAAAAATACTGCAAAAATGACTATTTGCGATTCCGTCTTATCCAGTTTTAATGTTATATTCAGAATTTGTTTTTGAAGTTATAAGAATGGCATTTTTAGAGATAATATTGTTTAAATTTTGTATGTAAATATCGATTGGCATACAAATATTTACCTCATTAACTCCAAGCGTATCGTTTAAGAATTATTTAATTAACAGAAATTCAATGCAATGAAAAACAAATGTATTATATTTAGAATGTGTTATATTTTCCCTATTGGAAAGTGATCATTCAGCTTTTATAACCTTCCTTTTATATAACGTTGCATAATTGTAAAGTGTTCTTAAAATATGTTTACCTTAACCTTATTGCGTAGAGTTAGGTCATTAAAGTTAATTTTAGCTCATATCTTCGTGATGTTGCATATTTTGAAAGTTAATGATCTTCTCTGTTCAAAATGACGCATTTATAATCAATATTTTCTAGAGATATTTGTGTGTGTGTGTGTGTGTGTGTGTGCGTGTTTTGTGTTTAACTGGAAATATATATCAAGTATCAAGAATAGGAACTATATATAATATATAATATATCAGGAACTATGCATTCCAGAAATATGCATCAGTATGTTCGGTCGTAAGTATTTAATCATAAGTATTAAGGATCGTAAGTATTTATTAGAGGGTGCATATATGCACCCTCAAAAAGAGCATACAGAATTTGTTTTAGGCACAAGTAAAAAAATAAAAGTAATATTTGCTTTCTCTAATTAGAGCATTTTTGTTTAAGTAAAGGTAGCTTTTTCTTTTAAAGTGGTGCCAACCGAATAAAATTTGTGTAAAAGCCGCCGGTCCCGAAGGGGTGAACATTATAAAAAGAAAAAGAAAACACTAAAGAATGGGTAATTTGATATTTCCGTAACAGGTCTTAATGAAAAATGGGTACTTCTCTATTATCCCATCGACCACTTTTCATAACAAAAAACTATCGCCAAACTGTAAGATTAAACGCCAAAAATGCAGTCCCATTTACTTGATGTCAGGAGCATTATACGTGTTTGTTATGTCATCAAGTGGTTTTTAATTCGACATTTACGTGTATTTTTCATTATGTTTTACTGATTTATTAGTTATTTCATTAATTAAAATAACAATTGTGTCCTCAAATTCTTATATTTTATTTATTTATTTATTTTGATATTCCAATGGCAACGTTCGTCCGTTTATTTGGCGTTACAGTTTGGCGATAGTTTTTTGTTATGAACGGGATAATAAGTCGACGGGATAATAGAGAAGTACCGAAAAATGTTTGATACTTCACCGAATTTAGTCGAATTAATAATTGAAAGAAACCTTCCGGCAATCGTACTTTTAAAATATTTTTGTTTTTATTTAATATTTTGTTATGTATTTATGTAGTTTCTATTAGAAAAAGTAAAAATTTACCTATTGCAGCCGTTCGGAGAAAAGCAATTCCGGAAAATTTAGATACATTTTCACCAATCATGACCACCAGACACCAAAACCATATCCTCCGTTCAAATGTTGATTTATACATATCCTTAAGACTCTCCGTGAGAATATACTACGGATGTTTAAATTTATTGTAAGCAAAAGAGTGAAAAATTGATATTTGCGACATTTGTCGCAGAATGAAGGGTTCCGAGTCCCCTCAAATGGAAAAATTTCATGATTCCGACAAAATGAATACGATATAACAAACAGTGAACGTGCTAAAACGAAAACATGTCTAAACTAGTCGGATGTGCCAAGCCCAAAACTTTCTTCTATCTCACACAGGTTTCGCATACACTAAAAAGAATCACCACCAATTTGTATCAAGGTCTAACTGAATCTAAAGTTTTATTAAATTCCGTGCATTAGTTCTTGAGATATGACTATTGCTAAAATCGTGTGAATCCTGCAAAATGCAGCATAGCAGCGCCACCTGTAGGGAGATTTAGACCAAAACCTAATCAACAACAACTTATGTCAACATCTAACTGAAACTGAAGTTTGATGAAAATCCGTGCATTAGTTCTTGAGATATAGTTATCGTGATAATAATGAAAAAAGTAGCATAGCAGCGCCACCTGTTGAGCAATTTACACAAAAACGTAAGCAGCATCTATTTATGTCAAGGTCTAACAGAATCTAAAGTTTTTTTTAAATTCTGTGCATTAGTTCTTAAGATATAGCTATCGTAAAAATCGAGGAAAAAGTGGTATGGCAGCGCCACCTGTTGGGATATATACACCAAAGCGTAATCAGCGTCCATTTATGTCAAGGTCTAACTGAACCTGAAGTTTTATGAAAATAAGTGCATTAGTTCTTGAGATAGAGGTATATCGGAAATCGCGAAAAATGCAGCATAGCAGCGCCACCTGTCGGGCGATTTCAACCAAAAACTAATCGGCACCAATTTATATCAGGGACTAACTGAATATAAAGTTTTATTCAATTTCGTACATTAGTTCTTGAGATAGAGCGCCCACAAAATTTTGGTCACATACAGACAAGCAGACAGACATTTTTTAAAAATGGTCAAATCGTGTTCAGGACCTTCTAAAACGTATAAATCCGTCAAAAACCGGAAGTCGAAAATTTTCAGGAATCCAATACTTTCCTGTTATAAAGATAGAAGAAAGTAAAAAGTATATTTTCCGGTGTTTTGCGATTCCGTTTCATCCAGTTTTAATGCTATATACAGAATTTGTTTTTGAAGTTATAGGAATGTTATTTTTAGAAATAATATTTCCTAATTTTTGTATGTGAATATCTATTGACATACAAATATTTACCTTATTAACTCCAAGCGTATCTCTATAATAAAACCGTAAGTCATGTGACTGTCATCAACATTTCCGGGATGCTCGCATCGCTTTTTCATATATGCCAGGTGGCCATTTTTATTTAAAATTATTTTTCGAATAAAACTGCATAAAAGTTACATTTTTAGAAAGATCGTTCAAAATAAATTCATATTTGAGAGATGACTTACGTTCAATTATGTATATATTCTCCAATAACTTCAGTTGAAATTAGCTTCGCAGTTCAAATTCTCTATGCATAAAAGTAAACAAACAAAAAAAAAAAAAAAAAAAAAAAAAAAAGAAGATTCATTGGTCGTGAAGTTTTAAATATAAAACCATTAAACCATGGAGGTAATCGTTCGTAAAGTAAGTTTTCCGTGAATGATTTTTTGGAGCGCTGCCTGGTGTCAAAATCAAATAATTCGCACCTGGACCCGTGAGACAATTAAAGTTTACCATAATTCCGTTTGATGAAGTGCTTATACAACTCAACTTCCTTCCGGATCTTTTCTTGACGTAAGTTGAATGTAAACAAATACAACTCATGTAATAATATTTTGAAATGATCAGTTAATTTGGTATTTATGTATTATACGTGACAGGAAGAGATTTCACCGAAAATGATTGTTAATCGCCAATCATATTTACCATTGTTAATGACTAATCGCGTTCAAGACAGTAATTTAATATACATTTATGAAATACATAGTATTATTAAGTACTTTTATGTTATTTGGGCGCAAATCTCGCCAATAGCATTTTTAAAATCGCCAATAACAGCTTTTATTTTTCGCGTGTGCAAATTAGAAACGATACTTTGATTTTGAAATCAAATGTTTGATTTATGATATTATTTCTTATTTTTCTATTTTCTATTTTAAACTAAAAGTGTGAACGGCATGTATTTTAAATTCTAACAGCTGTCGCAGACGTACCGGGGTTACCACGATTTTTGTTTTGCGCCATTTTGGCGAAAAAACCCCATTTTCAGGTACCTTAGAGATTGCTAAAACAGCATGATTCTTTTATTTTATTATGAAATACTTTATTTTATATTAAAAACACACAAAATTTTATTATAAAACACACACAAAGGTTAATTTATTCAGCCAATAATTATATCGCCAAAATGATATCCAGTGCGTCTGCGACAACTGTACCCAAAAGGACCCATCATTAAAAATGGTAAATAATATAAAATCAAAGTAAAATAATACAAAAAATAATTTAGTGTACATTTATAAAACACATAAAATCATACTGATGGCGTTTAGCTTAGATATTTACGATGGTAGTTTTATTGACGGTATTTTATATCACCGGACTGAATATGAGATATATATTGTAATCACATACTATATACCTATGAATATAATATACATATCTATATCTACTATATCAATAAAACGTCTTCAATTGTCTTTTATATTTTTACTACATAATATTAACTATAGAGTTACAATATACAGAGAAAAAACGGGTTGCTGTAATTAGAATTATAGGCGCCAATGTTTGTGTGGCGTATTTACCTGTTACTAATCTTAATAGTCAGTAGACATTAAGCAGAAATGCCGAAGTTAGGGAATTACGCAAGTATGAAAACTCCTGAACTATATCAAGAAAGGGGAGCAGAGAAAAACAAAGTCGTACAAAGATCGGCATCTAGAAGGAGGTTCATGAATTTTAATCAGATTATACGACACGAGTCAAAAGTGCTGACAGCAAATATGGTTTAAAGGGAGTGTGATTATAAAAACTCACTTCCAAAAGTTCAATGTTTCACCAAACCATACTCGAAAATTACGTGTAATAACATGCAACCCGATTATGGCACATATTTCAAGATGTTTTAGATGAGAATAATGATAGATTTTCTAATCTTCCGTAATCGAGTCTACAGCCAAAGTTAGCGAGAAACAAAATAAAATATTAGCAACAATGTGGTTCAGTGTAAATGTGGATATCATTAAAGACTTTCACAATATGGATTTCATTGCATCAAATCGTATTAACTAAAACACGTTAATTGGCAATGGACCCAATTACGGAAAATTACTTAATATGTTTAAGAATCTCTGCATTAGCGAACATATTGCAACTGATAAGCAAACGGGCATGAAGCTTAAATGCTTAAATGGTTAAAGCAGCTTTTGTCAAGAAAAATGAAATACATAACAACAAAAAAAATATGCGAAATGCTACCGTGATTGCAAAAGTTCTTGACTTGTCTGTTAGAATCTTCCGATTTGGAGAAGGATTAAAGAAAAAAATTAAATTAGGAATGAAAGTAACGTGTTACAATGCTTAACATACATTTCAGGGAGACCAAACTGGTCGCCAGTGGCGGCTAGTCCCTTAAGATTTATTTAATTAACACAAATTTAATGTTATGAAAAACAAATATAATTTTCTCAATTGGAAAGGTGGCCATTCCGCTTTTTAGCTCACAGGCTATCAAAGCCTGAGAGCTAATGTGCCCGCCCGTTCTGTATGTATGTATGTACGTATGTTACGTAACGCGATAACTCTTGATAGAGCTAACCGTTTTGCTTTCAATTTTGTTTATAGAATCCTTGTGATAAGGCGCTTCCCTGATTAGTTTTGGGGGTTCATTGGTTAAGTATAAAGGGGGGAAGGGGGGGTTAACCCCCCTTAATTTAGATAAATGTCTTTTTCATGCAGAATTATCTGATTTTCTTCAAATTTTGTATATAGGTTCATTGTGATAAGGTGCTTTCCTGATTAGTTTTGGGGGTTCATTGGTTAAGTATAAAGGGGGAAAGGGGGTATAATCCCCCCCCCCCTTAATTTAGATAAATGGGTTTTTCATGCAGAATTATGCAATTTTCTTAACATTTTGTATATATGTTCATTGTAATTAAAACTTCCTGCCCCATTATTTGCCGCACTGTTCTTGGCAATTCTGCATTTCTCCACAAAACGTTGCATAATTATATATTTTTTAAAAATATGTTTACTTTAACTTTATTGCGTAGAGTAAGGTCATTACAGTTGATTTTAGCTCATATTTTCGTGATGTTGAATATTTTGAAAGTATGTGATCTTTTCTGCTCAAAATTATGCATTTGAAATCAATATTTTCTAGCGATATTTGTGTTACGTGTGTGTTTTATGTTTAACTGGAAATATGTATCAAGTATACATCAGGGAATACGTATTCCAGAGATATATATCAGTATGTTTCGAACGTAAACCTTTGCAATTTAAAATAATAAAAAGAAAATACCACAGAATGAGTAATTTCTTATTTCCGTACAGGTCTTAACGAAAAATGTTTGATATTTTAAACGAAAAATGTTTGATATTTTAAACGAAAAATGTTTGATATTTTTCCGAATTTAGTCGACTTAATAATTGTAAGAAAATTTTCGGTAATCTTACTTTTAAAATATGTTTCGTTTTAATTAATTTTTGTGGATTTAGGTATTAGCTTCTATTACAAAAAATAAAAATGTACCTATTGCAGCCGTCCGGAAATTTTCGGTACATTTTCATCGATTATGACCTCCAAACCCCAAAACCAACCTCCGTTCAATGTTACTTTATACATATATATTTATTTTAGATGCGTTCTTAATTATATAAATAAGTAGCAGCTATAGTCGTCGTTTGGTCTGTCCGTCCGTCCGTCTACCCGCATATAACAGCGCAAAAACTACCCAACCGAATCGTTTGAAATTTAATATAATCGTTGCAGAATTTTGTCGAGTGATTTCAAATTTCATGAAAATCGAATCAAAACTTAAAAAGATATTAATAAAACTTTTCTTCATTCTATTAAATCCTATCATACGTAATCTATATAATAATAACAAGTTGGAAATTGTACGTTAAACGTGACATATGAGGTGCGTTCGTTTTATAACCAGTTTCACAATGTAAAAAAATCATCCTTATTATTTCAGTGAAATGAATTACAGTGAAACTTCCATTTAACGAAGTCTCATCGTTACACTAAAAACTTCGTTATGAAGAAAATTCGTTAATAGAAATCAACTTAAATTCATGAAATTTTTCCTTCAGATATGGCAAACAGGTATTAGATTCAGAAGCATTTCATTCAGTTTCAATTATGAAACCGTCTTTTACAAACCAGTTGTGTACGGTCGATGAAATCACGTCACATTTCCAAGATTTGGCTCCAGATTTCATCAGTTCTGATACACAGATTCTCAAACTAATGTATTCACTACATTGTCTTTTTTCTGTCTTTTTCGATAATGTACTTCAAGATTTTTTAATATTCCTTAGACTAATGGGTGAAATTTAGAAGTTGTATTAGCAGGAACAAAAATAACGTTGATGTTGTTCGATTTGAATTTTAAAGTACATTCTTGTGTATGTACAAAGCAATTGTCTATCAACAATGGAAGGTCAGAATGGTAACTGTCTTACTCTAATTCATATTTTTTACTTCAATAGAGTCGGTGTGAAAGAATAATTATAACAAGTGTTTTTCTTAGTGCGAAAAAAATTGTTTTATTTATCACCAAACAGAATGGTAATTATTTAAATGTGTTCATTTTGTACAATCCGCCGAAATAAATTCGCATATCCATCGCAACAGCAACCTCTTAGTTTGAATTCTGAAGTACAAAAGTGAAATAAACTTTGTTATATAGAATACATTTTTCGTAATATATGGAGATTAATTTACATGCTAATGGTGTCCAAAGTCAAAGTTCTGCAGAAAATTTCGTTAAATAGAAAACTTCGCTAAATAGGGACTTCGTTAAAGGGAAGTTCTACTGTATATCGTATGCTATGAGCGAAATGAGCATGTTTTTTTTTTTTTGTTGTTTTTTTATCCTTTATTACGTATGCCACGTTTACAAATGCGATTTTTTTTTACACCAGACACCGGTGATAAATTCACCATGGCGATCTTGCTTTGCAAATAATTACCTGAATAATTTAATATTTTTATGACTCATAATGAACGAATCTCCTGCGTTTATTTACTCTAATGGATTGAGATATTCGGTTAATCTAATTTCCACTGAAGTTATCTCAGAATCTATACATTTTTTAATGTAACTCATCTCTCAAGAAAAAAATTTTTTGAACGATCTTTCTAAAAATGTAACTTTTATGCAATTTTATTCGGAAAAATAATTTTGAATAAAAATGGTCGCTTGGCATATGAAAAAAGACGTGGTTAGAAAGTATTTGCTTCCCTCAGTCACATGACTTGCGCTTTTATTATATAGATTACGTACGATAGGATTTAACAGAATAAAGAAAACTTTTATTCATTTCTTTTTATGATTTCATTCGATTTTCATAAAATTTGAAATGACTCGACAAAATTCTGCAACGATAATATATATTAAATTTCAAACCATTCGGTTGGGTAGTTTTTACGCTGCTATATGCGGACGGGTGGACAGACGGACCATTTCTTTTTTCATATGCCAGGAGGCCATTTTTATTCAAAATTATTTTTTCGAATAAAATTAGATAAAATTTATTAGATTAAAGGGAAATTAGATTTATTACGCTACCGCGCATGCGCGGTAGCGTATTACTGCTTGCGCGGCAGCGTATTACTGCTTGCGCGGCAGCGTATTACTGCTTATTTTTCGGTTTAATACTGTTAATTTTACGGTATAATACTGGCAGCTGGGGTGCCAGTTTTATACTGTAAAATCGACAATTATTTTTTGCAGTGTAGCAGACGATATAACTCATTTCACTGAAATAATAAGGATTATTGTTTTACATTGTAAAACTAGTATGATACTTATTATACGAACGCGCCTCATTTGTCGCGTTTAACATATAATTTCCAACTTGTTTCTCATGCGACAGCACTCGTATTTATAAATTGATGTGGATGGGACTGGGTCTTGTTTCAAAATGTCGGCCATTTAAAGATTTTAAACTCAAATATACAAAAAAAAAAAAAATACAAGGTTAAATCACGCCACATGCTTTGGGAACAAACATTCTCTCCTGAAAGGAAATGAACAATTAATGTTAGCCAAAGTATACATACAGTGTCTCACAAAAGTGATGGGACACTTGTGCTTTATAAAAAGAAACTGCAATAAAATAAATAAACAAACATGTGCAAAAAATTTTTGGGTGTGTTTCATATTTAAAGTTAGTAACAATTATTACATAACGTACATTTTGTCAAAATATTAAAATATTAATTTAGTAAAAATACAATTGTTCAGAACGGAGCAAAAAATGGCTCACATAAGTGATGGGACACTTACTTTTCCATCAAATATTTATCCAAAAATTTTACTTTTTAAAAGGTTTTAATATTTTGTTGGATTTCCTTTTACTTTTAAAACATGATTTAATCTTTTTGGGATGGATTCGACTATTTTTTTTGTGATTTCTGGAGTGATTTTACCCCATTCTTCTTGAAGCACCGATTTTAGTTGTTGTTTTGAAGAAATGGTGTGTTTGCGAATTCTTGATTCCAATTCTTGCCAAATATTCTCTATGGGATTTAAGTCTGGAGATTGTGGTGGTGTTTTTATTATTTCAGGACAGTTATATAGCAGCCAGAGTCTAACGTTCAGAGCAGTGTGCTTGGGGTCATTGTCCTGGTAGAATTTAAAATCGTTATGAAGGTTCAATTTTCGTGCTGAAGATTTCAAATTTTGCTTTAAAATATCAATATACTTGTACTGATCCATTATACTGTCAATAAAAACAAGATTACCAACTCCAGCGGACGACATACACCCCCATACCATAACTCCTCCTCCACCATGTTTTACTGTTGGTACCAAGTTCTGTTTGCGAAGTTCTTCCCTGGGTTTTCTCCACACCAAGATTCTACCGTCAGAACCAAATATATTAAATTTACTCTCATCAGCAAATATAACTTTATTCCAGTAATCAGAATTCTTATTTATGTTGGATTTTGCGAAAGCTAGTCTGAGTTTTCTATTCTTTTCACTTACGAAGAATTTTTTCCTGGCTACTCTACCGTGATATCCAGCAGATCGAATTACCCTTCTAATAGTTTCAGGATTAACAATTATTCCTTATAATGCTTGTAAATCAGCAGCAACTTTTGAAGCACTAAATCTTGGATTTTTTTTAATATTTCGAACGATAATTCGCTTTATTCCATTGGATAGCTTTGATGGTCAGCCAGGTCTTCTTTTATCCTGAATCATATGATTCTTTTTATATCGTTTAATGATATTGAAAACTGTTCAACGACTCAAGTTAACTGTTTCAGCAGTTTTTCTAATAGATTTTCCACGTTCAATATGCAAATTAATAACTAATTTTCGAATTTCAGGCGAAGTTTCTTTTCGTTTAGCATTCATGACTACACAGAGCTAAAAAACACAAAAATTCCAAAACAAACTGGAGAGAAATACTCCAGACGATTTTATAAATTATTGCCAATTGCTTTTAAGTAAAAATAAAACCCCAAAAAATATTTTTATTGCTTATTTCAGACGATTTTTGTTGCACATATAATGGTGTCCCATCACTTATGTGAGCTATTTTTTGCTCCGTTCTAAACATTTGTATTTTTATTAAATTAATATTTTAATATTTTGACAAAATGTATGTTATGTAATAATCTTTACTAAATTTAAGTATGAAACACACCCACAAAAAAAATGTGTACATGTTTTTTTAATTTATTTGATTAGTTTCCTTTTGTAAAGCACAAGTGTCCCATCACTTATGTGAGACACTGTATACATAACCCATTTTTGAAAGGGCGTAAAAGTTGAAACACCTTTTATTCAACCGCAGAGTGGATAGAGGCGAAAAAAAAGGAAAATATTGTTTTGCTCAAAATGAATTGAATGACTATATGAAACGCAACTCGGGTGTTATATAATAAAATATTTCCTCTGTAAAAAGTAGCCCATTTTTTATGCGTCCGTTTAATTGAATGGAACAATGGAACAAGTCAATTTAAACATTGTATTAAATTGAATGCATTATATAATATTTTGTTACAGTTTGGTCTTGCAAAAAAAAAAAAAAAAAAGACCGATTTCGAAATGTGTACATGCATTTTGCTTTTTTTTACATGTTCTTCAAAATAAATTTATTTTTGCTTAATTGGAAACGTTTTTAACTTTTTTAAATGAATACTGATCATCCTTATTAATAATCTACTAAGTATGTAATAATAAATAATTATACACTACACTTCACATATATTCATTGCATACATGCTGCAGATACACTTTTAAACATTAAGGAATCACATTAAATCTTCTCCTCATTTGCTTTTCTTCTGCATGAGCATTTTTTAACACTATAGTTTAATATATATAATAATAATATTATATAATATATAATAACAGTAAAATGCTAAAAACAAAAAAAAAATCTAAAATGTTAACTATATCAAATTTATTTAATTAATTAAAATTATCCTGGCTCAACTTATACTTAGTAAATTTGTTAGGTTGATGCAAAAGTACACTGCAAAAAATAAACAGTAAAATAAGCACCTGCTTCGTTAAGAGGTAGATCTGTAATTTTCGTACAACATGCTTCTAAGAAAGTACGAGTTCTGTAGCAACGAGTAGTCGAGTAAAATTTTGCTAAATCTTTTGTAATTAGATCGAGGTGCAGCAACTACAGAACTCGTACTTTCTTAGAATACGAAAATTACAGATTTACCTCTTAACGAAGCAGGTGCTATCCCGAATTAATACTCAGTGTTAATATAACTGTAACTTTGGCCTCAATATTTTGATGCGGTATATTTTCTATGTGTTGATGTTTTAGAACTTATTGTGACTTACGTTAAGGAATGTTTGCTGGTGGGGGATTTTCATGTAAATCCGAAACGTAATGTAATGCAGTGTCTGTAATTTTAATGATTTTAATCTATCATTCTTGGGAAGTAAAATCATTTTCCTGATTTAAAACATAAAAAAATTTACAGTTTAAGCTTCAGTCTCAGGAATATTTTATAATAACTACCAGATTAAAGTCCGTCTTGTGTGACGCTTACATTTAATTTTGATTATGGAAGTGGGGGAGGGGAGCAGGTTGCTTTGACGCTGTGAGACATATAGCAGCAAGACTCACGCGGTGATCCGGATTGCGTTTGTAATGCGATAAAAAAAATGCCGCCAGCGGTTTTTTAGCTCACAGGCTATCAAAGCCTGAGAGCTTATGCGCCCGCCGGTTCTGTATGTATGTATGTACGTACGTACGTATGTATGTATGTATGTACGTAACGCGATAACTCTTGATAGAAACAGCCGTTTTGCTTCAAATTTTGTTTATAAGTTCATTGTGATAAGGCGCTTCCCTGATTAGTTTTGGGATTCATTGGTTAAGTATAAAGGGGGGAACGGGGGGCTAACCCCCCCCCCCTTAAATTGGATAAATGGGTTTTTCATGCAGAATTATCTGATTTTCTTCAAATTTTGCATATAGGTTTATTGTGATAAACGCTTCCCTGATTAATTTTGGGGTTTCATTGGTTAATAATAAAGGGGGGTACGGGGGGCTACCCCCCTTAATTTAGATAATTATGCAGAATTATCCAATTTTCTTCAAATTTTGTATGTAGGTTTTGTGATAAACGGCTGCCCTGATTAATTTTGGAGGTTCATTGGTTAAATATAAAGGGGGGACGGGGGGCTACCCCCCCCCCTTAATTTAGATAAATGAGTTTTTCATGCAGAATTATGAGATTTTCTTCAAATTTTGTATATAGTTTCATTGTGATAAGACACTTCCCAGATTAGTTTTGGTGGTTCATTAGTTAAGTATAAAGAGGGGAACGGGGGGCTTACCGCCCTTAATTTAGATAAATGGGTTTTTCATGTAGAATTATCCGATTTTCTTCAAATTTTGTATATATGCTCATTGTGATAAGGCTCTACTCTGATTAGTTTTGGGGGTTTCATTGGTTAAGTATAAGGGGGGGGGGGATGATCCCCCTTAATATATTGTCAATTTCTTTATTTTTCGAGGGGCTTACTTCAAATTCTTTGAAATAGGAGTATAATATACAATTAGTGTGAATAGCCTGTGAGCTCAATGCCCTCAGTTTAACTGGGCAGTTTTCTTTTTATTTATTTGTAAGTAAAAGGTCTATTTAATAATTTGCAGTATAATTGGATCTGATGAGAGTATAAGGTATTGGAAGATATCGTGGTTAATCGAAATAATCAAATAATATCTAGTTACATGATTTTGATTCAGTCATTTTTCAAAAAATCAGACAAAGTTTACTTTGTATAATCTTCAAATTCATTTAATCTTCAATAAGAATGCCACCCACTGTAAAATGTGAAAGTGAAACATTTTTTACTCTAAAGTTGTAACCAGATTCAATAATTTTTCCGCGTACAAAGCGAAAGAAGGGTTGCAATTGTTGTTGCAAAAGTTGTATGAAAAACCGCTTGTTATTATTTATTTCTCTTTCGTTAACGTTCCAAAACGATCTCTGATTGGGCTATCAGGGGGGAATTGCCGTTAGCAGAGAATGTTTATGAGCTATGGATAAACATTTGGGAATATTCATGATCGCTATCACACTGTTAGTTGAGGCAATTTCTCACGGAAAATCGGCTCAAATGAACAATCGGCTCAAAAATTTCCCAAAAAGTTCGTGAATCTGGTAGCAACTTAACGAATAATATACGGGATGCTTACTAAAATCCTATCCACCAAAACCCACACCCGTTTAAGTTAAGAATGACGACAGCTAGTCATAAACGTGGTCTAGCTGTAGTAAAATACCTTATGCGCTAAGCGATGAAACGCTTGCAAGCACCACCTAGAGGCAAACTGCGAGTTAGGATTCCTATCTCGAAAACAGTGCGAGATATGGGATAAAAGTCAATTACAAAGTTCTAGAGAGTCCTTGATTTAGTATAATAACACGATACATTACGTGTAAAAATAACTTTATTAGAAGCCCAGAAATATAATTTTTTATCTTAAATCACCAGCTTAAATACGCGCTAATTGCATGCAGAAGCGTGGCATTATAGAGCAAACGCACACACTGTAAAGGGGGGAAAAAAACTGTTGATTTTACAGAAAAAAAAACCTGTTAACCAGGACGCCAGTAAAAACTGTTTCTTTTGCAGATACAATCCGTATTTACTACGAACTTTCTGTTCCTTTAGCAGATTTTGTCCGTAAGTTCAAAACAAATGCAGATTATTTCCATAAAAAAAAAAAAAAAAAAAATTACTGGCGTCCTAGCCAACAGTTTTTTTTTTTTTTCTGTAAAATCAACAGATATTTTTACAGTGCATTTACTAATAAAACTACTGTTTTCAAATTTTAATTTTTCAAGTTCCTCGGTGCGTTTCCTAAAACAAAAGATAGGATTTGCTATAACATAAATTAAAAAATAAAAATGTTAAGGTAAAAAGTATTTTTTATTATATTGTAGTATTTTATATTCTGCTCTTTCAAACTAATTAATTTTTTCGAAAATTAAAACTTTTATGATAATTAATATTATAGGCAACATTTATAAGAAGAGTATTTAAAAACTATCACAAAATATTAATGTCTGTAGAACAAGAAACGTTTTTCAATTTTCTTTAGTTTTTACTTTTTTCTATCTTTACAAGAAGAAAGTATTGGATTTATGAACATTTCCGACTTCGGTTTTCGACGAATATATACGTTTTAGAAGGTCCTGAACACGTTTTGCATGTTTTTAGAAAATGTCTGTATGTGAGTCTGTCTGTCTGTCCGTCTGTCTGTGTGTCTATTTGTATGTCACAAAAATTTTATGGGTGCTCTACCTCAAGAACTACTGCATGGATTTAATAAAACTTTATATTCAGTTAGACCTTGATATAAATTGGTGCTGATTAGTTTTTGGTGTAAATCGCCCAACAGGGCTGCTGCTATGCGACATATTTCACGATTTTCACGATAACTATATCTCAAGAACTAATGCACATATTTTTATCAAATTTCAGATTCTGTTAGACCTTGCCATAAATAGACTTTGATTACGTTTTGATATAAATAGTCCAACAGGTAGCGCTGCTATGCTACTTTTTTCATGATTTTCACGATAGCCATATCTCAAGAACTAATGCACAGAATTTCATCTAACTTAAGATTCTGTTAGACCTTGGCATAAATAGATGCTGATTACATTTTGGTGTAAATAGCCCAACAGGTAGCGTTGCTATGCTATTTTCTTCAGGATTTTTACGATAGTTATATTTTAAGAACTAACGCACAGAATTTCATCAATCTTCAGATTCAGTTAGACCTTGACATAAAGTTGTTGCTGATCAGGTTTTGGTGTAAATCTCCCAACAGGTGGCGCTGCTATGATGCATTTTTCAAGATTTACACGATTTTAACGATAGTCATATCTCAAGAACTAATGCACAGAATTTAATAAAACTTTAGATTCAGTTAGACCTTGACATAAAGTTGTTGCTGATCAGGTTTTGGTGTAAATCTCCCAACAGGTGGCGCTGCTATGATGCATTTTTCAAGATTTACACGATTTTAACGATAGTCATATCTCAAGAACTAATGCACAGAATTTAATAAAACTTTAGATTCAGTTAGACCTTGATATAAATTGGTGCTTATTCGTTTTTGGTGTATGTGAAGCTTGTATGAGATAGAAGAAAGTTTTGGGATTGGCACATCCAACTAGTTTTTAAATAAAATATTTAAAATTATTTTATTTTTAACACTTTCTAACAATGTTGAAAAGTGTTCATAACTTCGGTATGTCTGTATATCTATCTGCGCTCTAACTTTCGTAAATATTCTTTGATTACCACGTGATTCATACATATTATCGAAGCTTACTACAGGACATTTCCTATTGAAATTGATGTGTGTAGCATTTATAGCTCGTTTACAAAGACATACAAAATAATTCCGTTACATTACGTCTGTGAGAAACAATGTTTGCAGTGTATTTTAATGATAATATACACTGTTAGACACACAATTTGCACACAATATTTACACACAATGTATACACACAATTTGCAACAAACTGTCCAGTCATTTGACCGTTTTTATAGAAAATGATTACGTAACCATAATTTAACTCTATTCTGACCATATTATTGCCCATATTATGGTCAGAATAGAGTTAAATTACGGTTATGTAACCATTTTCTATAAAAACGGTCAAATGACTGGATAGTTTGTTGCAAATTTTTAACAGTGTACAATTTCAAACATGATAAAATTGATATGCATTATAAGATTATAACTTGCTTTCTATCTATGCAATATTGAGAGTGTAACATGTATCGTTCATTTACGACACACAAAAGAATTCAGTTGCTCAACTATTGGCGATATTTTATGGAAGCCCGCTTTCAGTTGTGGTATGCGTTTTTATGTTTAACAAAATTTTTGCATATTACGTGCGTGTGTATAAATTCTACAGATTATATGCAAGACTGCACAAAAGAATTCGCGAGCTATTGTCTATGACCGTGAATTGCTTTAGGGCTGTTTTAAATTGTGTTGCGTATTATTTTCCAGCTGAGCAATATTTAATATACTGAGAAATATTTGTAGAATATAAATAAATTCACATACAGGGCTATGTAAAGAACTAGGTGCATTGCCGTTTTCACTGCAAAAAAAAAAAAAAAAATGTGGATTTTTCAGTATAATACTGACACCCCAGCTGCTAGTATTATACCGTAAAATTAACAGTAATAAACAGTAAAATAAGCAGTAATACACTGTCGCGCATGCGCGTTAGTGCATTACTGTTTATTACTGTAAATTTTACTTTAAAATACTAGCAGCTGGGGTGCCAGTATTATACTGTAAAATCAACATTTTGCAGTGTATGAATGGTGTTTCCTGGAAGTGCTTTTTTAGATGTGTTATGCATATTTTACTCGAACTAAATTTTAGATTAACAAGTGGAGTGTACAGAAATCTGTAGGTAATATACAGGGCTATACAAAAGAATTCGAGTTACATTTCCGTCTAGTGGCAGAAATTTCTGAAGTGAATTTCTAAAAGTGTTATGCGTTTATATATATATATATATATATATATACATATATATATATATATACAGCTTCACAGATCATATAAAGAGCTGTACAAAAGAATTCGACTACTCTTCCGACTACAGGCGGTAATTGTTGAAATAGGGTTTCCAAATGTGTTTTGCGTTTCCTAAACTATTTACTTGCATATCTTCTTTCACCGGTAAAGTTTTATTGCAGTGTCCCAAATGTGTTGGAAAGGTTTTCATAATCTATGCTTCACGCATGATTTTCCTTTCTTGTTTTATATTGAAATGAAAACTGGGATAACAGAATAATGATTTAATTGAAATATTAATAATAAACAGTTTTAAAACTACTTGTAAAAAAAAAATGTATGAAATTTTGATTTTTTATTCTGCATTATTTTGCAGCTTATATAGGAAATGTGGGCAAATATTCAACATTAGCATTTTACAATAAATTTAGTCTTACACGAGACTGATAAAACATTTCTAGCTGTCATGAAATTTTGCCGTGTGTCGATAAAATGTTCAAAGGAATCTAAGAATTTTCGTTATATTTGAACTTGGAACTTAATATTGTTACCTGTATTATATCATTATATGGAGAATTTAGAAAGTTGTTTGTAATTCGCCATTTATAGCAAGTTAATTAATTATCCCAATTGGCCAATATTCCATCACTGTAGATAATTTATTTATAGACGTTTCTCCTTTTCTAAAATCATTTCTAATGATAATATTTAGTGACCATCGAAGGTCAGAAACACATCAAAGATGAACATTACCTAAGTAATCTCCTGCACGACATTTTCGTCAGACTTCGCAACAATGATAACCCCTGCGGGCAAAAGGAAATTTTTAGAGGTTATCAGTTCAAGGAAAAGTGAAGGTTTCGTTTCGTTTTCGTTTTCCTTTGATTTTCTTCTTACTTTTCTGATATAACAATAATATGAATGAGCAAACGTGGAGAAGATGCATCCGTTAAGGAAGAATTGATTTAGTTTGGAAACAACCTGCGACATGGTTAGTCGTGAAATCCCCGAAGTTCGTGTTGTACAAAAACACAGGTTCTCAAGCTTTTCCTCGCCCAACACCGATTCCGATGTATTTCCAAAAGTCGTTCCTTATTCCACGTTTAAGAAGGTAAATTTTATCAATATTAATTAGCATATATATTTGCATATTTCGATTAGATTATTTTCTGAAAAAATATATATAGAGAGAGATGCATAGACATGTAGAAATTTCATTATTAGTTTATATTTTGAATGTTTTGTCTTATAGAAAACTATAACGTTTTGTTTTTATATAAAAATGCAGCGTAAATTTAACTGAATGTTGCTAATGCATTTATTTGACAGTTCGTAAGCTTTCGTGATTTTAAAGACATTTTATCTGAAGGTAGTAATAAAGAAAATGTTAGTTATGATTAAAATACGTTTTTAATAATTATTTGAAAAATTAACAAAATTACAATCCCGAGAAATTGCTCTAAATGATGTAATTTGAGAATGTGTTGTTAAGTCTACCAACTGCTAAAAGAAACAAGACAAATAATACTGAAAGTTAAAGTGAAAACTTTGTTGAAATGACCATTACAAAATAAATAAACCGTTTTTTTTTCGTTATTGTTTAGGATGATATCAACATTTTTACTGTATTTATCTGTGGCCAATTCTTGGTGATTTTTTACTACTTATTACATAAAAGACTTTAAAAAATGTTAAATAAAAAGTATAGGATTTTAAAGTTCAAGCAGATAAACAGTTTCATCATTAAATGTAGAGTTCATTTTCTAGAGAAAGTGCCATTACCTGTTGCAAAATACTTCAAATATTAAGCTGGCGTCGATGCACAAGTGTGCGTAGAGAGTGTTGTTAATGTGCCTCAACTAATCATGCGGAATTTCAGAAATTTAGTATAATCTATTTTGAAAATTCATTTAAATTCAATTTTTTTTTTTTTTTAACTAAGAAAGTAAATATTTCAAATCCTTTTAGATTTAGTCTGCTAAACACTTGCTTAGCACCCTTTCATTGAAAGAGGGTCTATATATATTTTTTAAAGTGTATATGAATTCGATTTGTCTGTCTGCGCTCTAACTCGCGTAAATATAGTCTGATTGCCATTCAATTGATATATGGTAAGGAGGTTTAGTGTGGCATGTTCATTATTGAAAATGAAGTATGCAGCATTTATACTTCATTTACAGGGACATTGAAAAGAATTTCGTCACATACGGGGGAAAATCGTTTGCGATGCATTTTAATGATGTTACACTATTTCAACCATATATAAATTGATATATATATATATCACTGAGGTGCGCTACAAGAGGCTTACTATAGAATGTAGTGTGCATAGCGCATTCATCGTTCATTTAAAAGGACACACAAAATTATTTGGTTATAGTACTGTCTAAGAACAATAATTTCTGGAATTGCATTTTAAGTTGCGGTGCGCGTTTGAAATTAAACTAAATTTTGCCTATTACTTGGTGTGCATATATTCTATAGAATATATACAGGGCAACACAAAAGATCTCAAGTACATAACCGTTTATTAACTGAAATTATTGAACAGGGATTTACAACTGTACTACGCGCTTCCTAATTGAACTAAATTTTAGCATACTATGTAGTATATATAGAAATCTATAAATGATATACAGAGCTGCACAAAATAATTCGGAAATTTTTCCGACTATGGATGGTAATTCCTGGAACTAGGTTTTCAAATGTGTTATGCGTTTTCCAATTTGTTTACTTAGACATTATCTTTCGCCTTATTAAACGGCGGAGGTTTTTTTTTTTTTTTTGTTAAAGTATTCTGGAAGTCTAGGAAGTGTTTCATTATGTATGCTTGATTTTTCGTTCTTGTTACAAATGCAGTGACTTTTTTATTATATATATATATATTTTTTTTTTTACACACAAGAATTGTTCTATACGATATATATTTTTTTTTTCAATACTCAGGGTTTTGGTATTTATTAACGTTTCAAAACTTTTTAAACAAAATGATTAACCAAATCAAATATTAAAAATAATTATTTATATATTGACTGGACTATTTCTTCATTTAGTACATGTGTTTGAAAATACACGATCTAATTCTATTTAAAATTTCGTTTCATATTATGTACTTATTTATTTAAATCATAATTTACTATTTACTTTGAAATTTTATTCGCTTTTACGATTTCCCATTTATGAAAACTAGGATATTTATTATAGAACAAAATTAAAAGCCGAAAAATACCGAGAACCTATATTTGTGAACTAAGAAAAAACAATTTCTTTATGTACTATTCGCATCCAAATCAAGTAAAGCAATACTAACAAATTTAAATATAAGTTTTAGAAACTTTACACTGCAAAAAAAATTGTTGATTTTACGGTATAATACTGCCACCCCAGTTGCCAGTATTATACTGTAAAATCAACAATTTTTTTTTTTTTTTTTTTTTTTTTTGCAGTGTATAAAATTTATAAATAACTTTATTCATTTACCATGTTCTTATTTTTACAACATATTCTGTTCTATAATAAACACCAACATATGCGTTCGAGCACTTATTTATTCTATTTATTCTGAATATAATAGTTGTAATGTGTCACAATTTTTTTTTTTTCAGGGAATCCTTGAGTGTCACTCACCTAAAAACGTTGTGAAACACTGCCCTTTTAACTCACCGGATGTTAAAAAAATATTTTCTGTACTAAGAATATTATTAATGACCGGCAAAACATTTTATTATGTGCAACATGGTAAAATATTCATTATTTAATTAAATTCATTTTTAATCGTTGCAAAACAGATTGTAATGCGGGTAGTGTTTTAAGCATAATTCCAAAACTATTAGGTTGAATGAGCTGTAATTTTATATTTGAATGTTTAAAGCTTCTAGAAATTGATTTCTGTTAATATATATATATATATATATATATATATATATATATATATATATATATATATATATATATAGGTTTCAATTTACATTTCTTTCGACAATTGTACACTGTAAAAAAAAAAAAAAAAAAAAAAAAGTGTTGATTTTACAGTATAATACTAGCACTCCAGCTACTAGTATTATACTGTAAAATCAACACTTTTTTTTTTTTTTTTTTTTTTTTTTGCAGTGTATATATTGTTTTAAAATTAATTTTCGAAAAAAAAAAAAAACAGGAATTGTAATTTTATTTTTTTTAACAGAAATCAATTTCTAGAAGCTTTAAGTATATGAATCGAACATTAAGCTCATTCCGCCAATTAGTGTTCGCGAAAAAATTGCCTGCATTTCAACCTATTTCAAAACGATTAAAAAGGAATTTAACTGAAGACTTTCCAAATTTCAAACCTTTATAATTCCTAAACTACTTGAACTAATGACTTCCCGTTCGGTATCCGAAGCTAAAATTTACCGAAAGATCCAACATATGACGTCAAATTTGGATGTTCATGTTGAAAATTTTAAAGATTTTGCAATTGCTTTATGTAGACAACCTCCTTAGCAAAATTTAAATATAGCATTTATTAGTAGATGTTATTACTAATAGATTGGAACAAGTCACATATTTACACGATGATCTGAGGCAAATTTAGTAGATAACACATCGGCTGATAAGTTCCCGGTCTGGCACACAGATGGCGTTGCAATCGCCGAACCGATGCTTTTTTTTTGTAAATACGAACCTTTAAAAGGTAGCAGAAAAAAATGTCATGACGATTCGCCGTGTGGATAAAACGTTAGAGTGGTTTTAGTTGAACGACTTTGTTGATAAACAAAAAAGTGGATAAACAAGAATTTCAAGAATTGTTATTTGATGGGAAAAAACACCGTTCAAACAAAGCTTGGCTTGATAAGCGTTATCCGGACACTGCACCAGGTAAATCAACCATTATTGACTGGTTTGCTGCATTTAAACGTGGTCGTACGGACACCAGTGATGCATCACGCAAAAGAGGTGGTTACTCCGGAAAACATAAAAAAAGTCCACTAAATCGTTTTGGGGAACCGTGAAGTGAAGTTGCTGGAGATAGCTCAGACTCTGAAGATATTCAAGGAACGTGCAGATTTTATTTTGAATGAACATTTGTCTATGAAAAATCTGTTGTCAAAGTGGGTGCCGCGCGTGTTGACTTGTCACCAAAAACAACAACGAGTCGATGATTCTCAGCACTGTTTGGAGCTTTTTCGTTATAAAGTTAATGTTATTTATTATTAAATTATTATTACTATTTATTTATTAAATTATTATTATTAAATTATTATTACTAAATTATTATTGCTAAATTATTATTTATTAAATTATTACTATTTATTATTAAACTTATGTTAGTTATTAAATTTATAAAGTTATGTTAAAAAGTTGTGTTTTCTTTAGACCGGGAACTTATCAGCCCATGTGTTAGTGTTCACTATTTGTTTCTTGGACTGTACAAAACAGCAAAAAATATACGAAATAATGTCATGATGGCTTAATAATTCGTCATCCTTATCGAAATCTCATAGCGGAGGCTTATGCAACTAAATTGAATTGAAAATACAAGTACAGTTCTGCCAGTGGCGAATGTTTTTTTATATTTGACTCAATTTTGTTTTTTGTGTGTAAAGATGGAATTTTGTAATCGATTTTTAACTCGCTTCATGATATACCAGAATTTTTAAAATTACATGCAAAGGTGCGTTTCCTATGCCAATGCAACATTTTAATATTTTTATATCTTAATTATAAATTAATAATTTAAATTTAAGGCATATTTCCGTTAGCCTGCCACAGGTTATAATTAGTCGAATATTTTTTATTGTTACAATTGTATACGAGTTGCATAACAATAAAGGATTTAAATGCGCCAAACCACGCTCGCCAAAACAGAGCAACTGGCTGCATCAACGAAATATTTTAAACGCTAAAAAGGAGAAAATTAAATAAAAAAAAATAATGAGGAGTGTAATAATTAAAAAAAACACACTTTTATCAATTAAATTATGATTATACGTTGAGAAAAAAGCTTACAAATCTCGAATAGGTAGTTTAAATTATGCTTTTTTTCCGGTTACCATATTTTAAAAATGAACAAAAATTATATATTTTATAATAAATTCACTAGCTTGCTTTTTCTGCCAAGCGTAAAAAAGGGGTAAATTTTTCGTAATCAGTTTCGGTGGCCATGCATGCCAAATTAATGTGTTGGAACGGATTTTTTGGGTGAAAAAAATCGTGAATTGCAGTCATGAAAGTTGACGTGATTTTCAAGATAAGCATCGAATGATTATAAAAGAGTGCATTTAAAAGAAGACTATTTTTATTTTTATACTTGTTATTGTTATTGTGTTTACCACTATTTCTAAAAAATAATGTTCTAGCTGAAATATTAATATCAAATTACCACGAAGGTTTTTGTTTTGAAATAGTGGTATTCAAAGTAATAAAACAAATATACACCAGAGGCAATCTGGAATAACATGTTCCAATTCATAGTGAATATTTAAATGTATTACTAAGCTGGTCGCCATAGATGGTGAGTATCTTTCAAAAACAGCATCACTATACAGAAAAGGGCGCTGTATTTTGGAGGAGGAGATCCTTTTTTTCTTCAGGCTAAATTACATACAACTTTAACTAGTAAGAAAACAGAATTTAAAAAAAAAAGAAATAACAAGAAATAAAAAATAGAAAAAATTAAATGTGTAAAGGGGTTGGAACAGCATATATATATATATGTGTGTGTGTGTGTGTGTGTGTGTGTGTATGGAATACGAACACAAGGGTGTACTTATTATTTACTCTGTCAATGCATTATCTTGAAAAGCAATGGACCTTTTTTTAAGTTCCGTTAAATTATGATTTATGTAGAAAAATCGTTCGCAGTGTATTTTAATGATCTTACACTATTCCAAACTTATTGAAATTGATATATAACACTGAGGTGCACTGCAAGATGTTTATACCGTACACTGAAAAAAAATGTTGATTTTACGGTATATAATACTGGCAGCTGGGATGGCAATATTATATCGTAAAATCAACTCTTTTTTTTTTTTTTTTTTTTTTTTTTTTTTTCAGTGTAGAATATGGTGTTCTTAGCATTTTTCGTTCATTTATAGGGACACACAAAAAAAATTTGGTTTGACAGTATACTGCCTATGAACAATAATCGCAGGTAGTGCGTTTTCAATTGTGGTATGGGTTTTAAAGTTGAACTAATTTTTTATATATTACTTGGTGCGTATAGATCTATAATCTCTATCTAGAAATTCTATAGATCATATACAGGGTTGCACAAAAGAATTAGAGTGCAATTCTGCTTATTGACGAAAATTGCTGAAGGGGAATTTTCAACTATGTTATGCGTTTCCTAATTGAACTAAATTGTTGCATACTACGAATCATATATACAAATTTATGGATCATATAGCACAAAAGAATTCGGATACTTTTCCGACTATATACAGTAAGGGCTAAAATAAGGTTTTTAAATGTGTTATACGTTTTCCAAATTGTTTACTTAGACAGACATCATGTTTCCCCTTATTAAACATTTTTTACAGAACTCTGAATGTGTTGGAAAGTGTTTCATAATCTTTGATTGACGCGTGATTTTTCTTTATTGTTATCTCTTAATTTTTGCGTTCGCATTCCTCTAATTTTTGGGAGTATTTATCCTTCTTTTTATCTGACGAATCTGTTTTCTTTATTATAAAAAGAATTGACGCACCATAATAATTATAATTAATAATGCATGTATGGAATTACGTATAAACAGAGACGCAAAATCATTTTAAAACGAAACACTGATAAAAATTTGTAGTAGGAGGAAGAAATTGGCAATTTGTATTGCAAATCACATACTAAACCTACATTCATTTCAATAGCTTCAGTGGAAAGTCACCGGGTGAGATATTAGTAACTATGATATAACATTAACATTTCGATCGTTAAATATTAGTTAGTACAGTACAGTGTGATGTCAGAAATCCGGCAACTTCAAAAATCCGGCATCAATGCAGGGCTGTAGCTAAAAGTAAACAATAGGGGAGGGGGCTCAAGAAATGTAGAGGGGGGAGGGGGTCATACTATTTCTCTCTCTCTGACACATGCACGCACAAACACAGATATATATATATGATCAAAGTATTATATAGAAAGGTAAATTAGTGCATATTCATAGTGTAGGCACTATGTTTCTTATTAAATTGTTTATAATAACTTTATTTGATGCTAAGACTAGTTAAAGCTGCAGACAGGGATGTAATATCTTCTGGATTATTTTAAAGAATACCGTGTACCCTTTTCTCAAAAACACTATAGCATATACTTTTTAGGGTATACCCTCTGCCTAAAGCGTATGCCCTCTAGTTTTTTTTATTACTACATCACTGGCTGCAGAATTAAAATTTTCAGTGCATAATTATACTTGTGAAATAATAAGTGATGATGTCAAAAAGTAAATAAAAAGCTGTTTCACCTGTTTCAAAAGAGTTGCAACCTTTAGTTTTTTTCTGAATATTCCCTGTCCTTCAGGATTCTAAAGTTACGTTATTATATGATAAAAAAAACATTAGATTAATCAAGGGTGTATTTTGCATTTTAAAATTATTTTTGTGTCTAGTCAAAAGCTAAAACAACTTGTATTTAACTTGGCTATAACTCGTTAGAATAACTTTGTTTTATGCTAATAATGGAAAATAATGCTAATAATGGCAAAATTGAAAAAATTCAGTATATAACTAATGCAAAAGTCAATGTTTGCATTAGCAAAAGATTGCTAATTCTGAGTATGTGCAGATAGGATGCGCGCCTCTTAAAGCACTTATTTGCAGTTTTTAAACAAATACTACAATTTAGTATTTATACAAAACTGTAAAGAGCCCCCAAAACTAAGTTCAATTTTTGAACAGAGTTTCATTTAGATTTTTAAAACAGAATTTCATTTGGCGGCCTTGGCAACTTTCCCAGGGGGGAAGGTGGATGGTTCAAAAATTTTCAGGGGGTGCTGAGCCCCCCCCCCCCCCCCACCTCTGGAACCCTACTAGCTACGGGCCTGCATCAATGTCATCTCTCCCCTCCTTTTTTTACACTTCCAATTTAAGGGAGAAGGAAAAATAGCAATTGTTTATGAATTTAAAACTTCGAGATCGAAAGTAAAAGTGCGAAAAAGAAATGATTGACTAGGTATTTTCAGGTTTCCACGTTCCTGCGAAAAGGCCGCCGTTTTTGAGATAATTGAACATACAAAATCGGAAAATGCATTAAATGTCGGAAAAAATGACATAGACGGTTGGCTGAGAATTGACGAAAATGCGCCAACAATGAACATTTTAATGGACAGCGAGATCACTAATGCTGTGCTAAATAGAACCGTCGATAATGCCAGTAGCAGCTCAGAGGAAAAGGCCGAGGAACCGGCAGAAAAAAAGGTGTCACTGAAAAAATTCATAAATTTGACTGGAGATTTAATATCTGCTTCAGGGAAACAAGACTGTATTTCCGAAATATGTATTCTTCACTTGTATAAAATACAACAAAACTTGTTAAAGAGTGCCCAAAAAAATTGAAGCAAATAAAATTGACATCGATGTTTCAGAAATTACATGAGGAAGAAATTACCTCACTGTTTATTAGAATTTTTTTTATCTTATTTATTTATTTTATTTTATTTTTGTAGCATAGAAAATGTCAATTAAAATAAGTCTTTTTTTTTCTAATATTTAATTTTCTCCTTTTTCTTACATAATTATCAATTGGTTATGAATTAAATTATGATTAAAGGCACCATTAAGAATATCTCAAATATTTTTGATATTCTTTCAGAAATCCGTAATTTTCCAAAATCCGGCTTAATCTCGGTCCCGACGATGCCGAATTGTCGAGGTTATAGTGTATTTACTAAGAATTAAGTGAAAAAACGGTATTCAAATTTTTGATGATGAATATGTTTTTGAAATGCTAGATGGAACAAGGCGATTTTAATATGCAGTAAAATAGAAAGATTTTTCCTTGAAATTATTCAAATCTTTAAGCCGGAAATATTTATGCGACAAACTAATATCGGATATTAGATGGATGCTAGATTTTGAAGATAATAAAATGTGTGAAGAGGTAATTGAACATTTTATGGAATTTTCCTGATCACGGAATTGAAATGAAAAGCTGGAATAAAATGATTTATTCGAATTTAGCCACTAACCTTTGACATTCTTACCCGGTATGCGTCTAATGTACCAATTTCAATAATTCATTTAAGAATATTTTCCATGGATTTCCATTGTGTTTATGTATCTTTAAGAATATATTACATTTTATAACATCAATGTTAAAGGATTTTTTCAGAAAGAAAATAAGAAATTTTACATGACTCTGTGTAATAAGTCAAATGTCAGTAATAAGCATAGAATTACATGAAAAATACATGAAATATTTGTATTATATTAAAATAGAATTACATGAAAAATACATGAAATATTTGTATTATATTAAAATAGATAGTTTAATTCTTTTATTTATTTCAATTTATTAGCGTGGTATTTACTTGTCCTTCAATTTTTAATAAGTGTTCCGCAATTTGGATTATGTACCAATTTCAGTAATTCATTTCGGAATATCTTGCATGGATTTTTATTGTATTTATGCATCTTCAAATACATACATTTTATAACATCACTGTTAAAAGGTTTTTTTTTTCAAGACAGAAAATAAAAAATTATACATGAGTTGGCGTGATAGACAAATATCAGTAATATGCATATAAATGCATGAAAAAAATGTAATATTTTAAATATATTAAAAGAAATATTTTAATTATTCTATTTATTTTAATTTTTTTAACTTGGTATTTTCTTGTTCTTTAATTTTTAGTAAGTGTTCCGCACTTTCGATAATGTAACAATTTCAATAATTCATTTAGGAATATATTCCATGAATTTCCATTGTGTTTATGTATTTTCAAAAATATACATTTTATAACATCAGTATTAAAGGATTATTTTCAAAGGGGAAAAAGAAATTTTACATGACTTGGTGTAATAGACAAATATCAGTAATACTCGTATGCATAGAGATGCATAAAAAATAAATGTAATATTTTTATTACATTAAAAGAAACACTTTAAATATTCTATTTAATTTCAAGTTAATAACGTGGTATTTACTTGTACTTCAATTTTTAGTGTTCCGCACTCTGGATGTTTATCCACTTTTACTTACCCATCATACGTATTATAGGGGAAGACGGGGTACAATGAAACAAGGGATACAATGAAACATTACTTGTAAAATCAGCAAAATTTGTCACAGAATGTTGCAATTTATGTATATGTTATACAACTGTATATCTCAGTTACTGATGTGATTTGGATACATTCACACTTCTACAACATTAGCAATAAAATATTATTGATTTTTCACCGTTGAAAGTAAGTTTCTTTACTAAAAGTAATTTTGTTTCTTTTTCGTTGTTGTTATAACTAATAATTATTTTTTTTATACATTGTTATCTTTGGGTTGTTGTCTTCATACCTCCAAAAGCAAAGTAAAAAAAATAAATATTAGAAGTTTGTAAATAATTTTTTACTTAGTAACCTCAGTGCGGGGTACAATGAAACACTTGCAGACGGGGTACAATGAAACATGTTGGAATATGACCTTTCAATAGAAAATTTTTTTGTGAAGAAGATTATTTGTGTTTGTATGTGTCAGATAGGCCTTGTCCTTCTGAAAATTACTTCCATAGTCAGATTAATGAAACTGAAGAGCTGACTAATGAAGTTGCAGAGCAGACTAATGAAGCTGAAGATCAGACTGACAAAACCCAAGAATCAGAAGCGGTGGACTTTGCCATAAGTTAAGTAGATCATTGCAGGTTGTTCAGCAACTGTTCGCACACCATGCACAAACTCTAATCTTGTCAGGAAATACATTTCTCCTCAAGAGATAAAACCATACCCCAAGACAAGCAATATCTGTATAAATGATTATGTTTTAATCAGGGGGGGGGGGAGGGGGACTGAAACATAAGGAAATATATTTTTTGGAGAAATCATAAATTTAAATGAAATCGAATGTGAAGTGTGTCTTCACATAAAACTACTTCAATCCTTTCTTTAAATTTGAGCATTCTGCAGAAACTAACATTTTTGAAAAAACTCAGATTGTGCTGAAACTTTTACCCCCTATCCCTTCAGGAGCAACTAAATGAGAACCAGAAATGCTAATTTTTGAAACTGACTTGAGTCAATTTATTATAAAATGAAAGATATTTCTTAAACTAATAAAATTTTCTTTATTTTCATCTAGGAGTACAATATCTATATCAAGTTCCTTTTTTTGTCTTTTAAAAAAGTTCCTATTATTTATTTTAATCAAATTTCTTTTTTGTATTTTATTAATTAAGTTTTGTTTTTGTATTCAGCTCATTGTACATAAAATAAACTATTATTGGGTGAAAATTGCTTGCATCATTTGGAGTGTTTCATTGTACCCCAGTATGTGTTTCATTGTACCCGGCATACGGGGTACAATGAAACACTGTAAGGCATTTACTTTTTTGTTATTTTTCAAGCATAAAAATATTGTTCAAAACCTAATAAAAATTTATATAGATGGGGAAAATACAAGATTGAAAGTATGCATTAATTATATTTTTGTGCATGCAAAATTGTGGATAGGAAAAAAAAATAGTGAATTTTGTTTCATTGTACCCCGTCTTCCCCTAATCGTTCTTGTAATCGTTTTGAAAATCGAAAAAAAATTGACGGATTTACACGTTTCAGACACTGGAGATTCCGAAAAACATACTTTTAGAAAAAAAAATTGCCGTCCGTCTGTGTGTCTGTATGTCTGTGTGTCTGTGCGTCTGTAAACGCTCTCTCTCGCGAAAAAATTGAGATAGAGACTTGAAATTTGGTATGTACTTAGTATGTAATAATGGGAAGAAGCTTATTGGATTTCAGTAACCTCGATTATCCGGAACTATTTTTTTCGGACTTTCGAAATATTCGTTCTGATAAAAGGTATATAAAAATTTTCGAAAATGTTTGTTTTAAGGAGTGAATGTAAAAGACAATAAAAAAACATAAATTTTGCATAAAGCATGAAGTCGATCGGATAATGAGTTGCCGAGATATTTGTAATCTTATTTTCCACACTCTTCGATTTTTCATGACTTTGTATTTCAACCAAATTTCAATTCAAAGATATATTTTAATTGGAAATGAGACGCTTAATCAGATGCAATAAACCACTAGTTAACAGGATTACTCTTTTTGGAGTTATAAGGATTTTTTTTTAACCAATTCAGTAATCGAGCCTTTAAAGTTTATGACGTCATCAAGCCACGATTTTATTCGAATTGAAATGCCTTTTATAACTAGTTTACACATTTTTTATTTTAATATTTTATATTATGCATAAGTATTACGGTGGCCCCCAACGACTAGTTTGTTAAATCGTTACCTTTTTGTGTAAAAGTTTTGTTGCACTATTCTGAAATTGTTGGAATGTTTTTCATTTCTTTCTTGTTTCTCTTGAGAACTGTAGTCAGTCTGTTTATAAACTGGTCAAATTAATAACTTCTAAATGTTTTCTTTTCAAAGTGTGTTAAAAATGATAAAAATGAACAGACAGCGTTAAGAAATCGAAGTTGCCTTTTCTAGAACTTCTAATTGGAGATACCTTATTATCTAAAATAATAATGTGATAATAAAAAGAATAAAAAGAAAAAACCTTTGCCATACTATATATACAATTAGTAGAAAGCCTTGAAACAAACCAGTATATGATTCAAGGAATTCTGCGAAAAGCGTAACTCATAACACATGACTTTTTTTTTTTTTTTTTTTTCTGGTCAAATAACATAAAATGTTTAGACATATGTATCGAATGATCAAATGTTGAAATAACGAAGTATTAAAAATGTTTACGAAAGATTGAAGAAAAATATACAATTCTCTGTATAATTAAAAAAATTAAAAAATAAATAAAAATTTTAAAAAGCAGGGGCGGGGATTGTTTTGATGAGTAATGCCTATTGTATGAAGGATTTATTTTTTATTCTTTTTTTCTCTCAATGTTTTGAAAGGTATTGTTTTTCATAATACTTATTTACTCAATATTCTTCATGATTGTATTAGGATTTCATCATACATAATCTAAATCTCAGCCAGTCTAGGAAAAAGGAACTTGAATATTTGAGTATGGTGGCTGCCTCTTTTGTTTCATTGTATTTTGAAAAACACAATCCATTTCAAGAGCAAAATCTTTACAACTTGAAAAATTCCAAATTGCATCCTAAAAGCTATATAACTCTAACTATTTTTGTTAAATTTCCGCTATCTAATTGATATTTCGATTTTTAATTTTCACATGTTTTTGTATACAGTTACAGAGTAGCTTTTATTTCTATAATTATTTTAGGTAATTAATTTGTAATAAGTCGTCTATGTATATAATTATCTGCCATTCTTCCGCTTTTTCTTTGCAGTAAATAAACCTACTTTGAACCAGAAAATTTGTTCAATTAAATGTGGCTTTTTTTTTCTATGTAGTAGGCACATGATTTCAATTTGATTTTAATGATTGAATAAAATTTCTACTTTAATTATGAATATTTGATTGGAAAATACCAGAAGGTTGGCAGTAGAGTCCTGCTCGGGTCGGGTTGTACCTGACCAAAACCGGAAAATTCTGCTTGAAGTCAAGCCAAAACCCAGGAGCCCGAATCCCAGAAAAAAAATTTCGTTAACCCGAAACCCGACCCAAAACCCGAAATCAAAGCAAATTGAACTGTAATTTAATACAATAATGAAAAATAATCTACAATCATATCTCTAACATCAATTTTGCCTTTCATAGATTAAAAAAAAAAACACATAAAGACTGCTTCATATTTAAATACATATAATTTTTCATCTGAAACAGTATTCTAAACTTTCTTTTAAAAAATCGGTTTAACCCGAACTCTAACCGTAAGTATCAAAATTCCACCCGCAATCGAAACAATTATGAGTCCAAAACCTAAACGGCAGTTCGAATCGAAATCGTTTAAAATCCGGTTACTCAATCCTATGCAGGACTCTAGTTGGCAGTTATGTAGTATATATGTCTGTAAAACAATGTAGTGTAATGGCGGAAAAACTACGGCTAGGAAAGGACTAATGTCGAAATGGCTATAAAAGGGGCTCCAGCGACATTAATGTTTATTTTTAAAACATATATATGATGGAACAATTATTAACTAACAATACGCAACTACCGTTATTTAAAAACCCTATGTGTTTAATGTATAATAGGTACTAGTGTAAATTCCTGTCCTACCAACGGTGAGTAGAAATCGTAGTTTTACCTTAAAATTTGAAATAATTGATAAAAATATTCATATACTATTCATCGAAAATAAGGAAAACTGTTCAGTTCAGGGCCTCATTAATGCACGGGCCTCTGGAATTTTAAGAACAAATTTGTAATCTGATGTAAATAACATGGCAAAACAGAGGAGAAATTGCAGATCTGTCTTAATTAGAAAAAGGAAACAGATATGTATTGAATGCAAATCAGTACAAATAGCTTTTACTGACTCTGAGAAACATAAACATGTTTATGTACTATATACAATGACAATAAGGAAAATTTACCTGAAATGTTAAGTTCAGAGCTTCTGGAGTTTTAACTAAAACATTTTAATCTTATGTAGATAAGATGACAGAACAGAGGAGATGTTATAGATTTTTCTTATTTATTAAAAGGAAACATATACAGTTCTTTTTTACATATACAGTTCTTTTCTTTCTTTTTTTTACTATAACACTACTTTTAATAATTTTATTTTCCCTGAAATACTCTACTTTTCTGAATTCTTTATTTTAAAAAATAATTTATCTTATGCATAATTTATTATTTTTTTAAAAACAATACCTACCATGTAATCAAGATATAATACAACCAAGATGAAGTAATTAATAAAGGCTCCAAGTCTAATTTTTATAATTATCAATTGAAAAATCATTATAAATTACGTCCTGTTGGCGCAATCCTATATTTTTTTTAACTTTATCAATGTAAAAATCCATTTCAAGTTAAACATAACGTCATTTTCATCGGTGCCAACTTTTCACACGTACTTTATATACGTACTTTTATGCTTAACCACCATGAATTGAAATAAAAATATTTTTTTCTATTTAATTGTAATGAAAATAAATGGCATCAATAAAATTATAATGCATAAAGATAAAATAAATCCAATAAGCGCTATTCTCGTGCATCACTGTAAATATGAATTTTTATTCCTTATAAAAACAAAGTACAAATGCAGAAACATTTTTACCGATATTTAACCTGCAAATAAAAAGTATATATCCGTCCAAAAAGCCATGTGTCTGAATATTTTTCATTATTTCTCTTTTATCTGCAACAATGGAAGTAATCCATTGTTAGGAGGGGTTCGTACAGGAATCAACACATTGTGTTTTATGATATTTAGATAAAAATGACTTAATATGAATTGATACTTCTGTAAAATAATTTATTTATGGACACTTCAGAAAACTAATTTATTTATTATATTACAGCAATATAATTTTATATAAAACTAGGGGGCCTACCCCCTGCGAGCTACGCTCGCCAACCCCCGCTCAGACTTCGAAGCCTCTAAAAACATGACAGCGTGCTTTGTTTTAAAAATATTGGTAAATCTGTAATTGGGTTGCCATGCTTTTAACGTTTTAATGGGGCATTTTTTGATTACCATGGCCTCATACACAGCTGTTGCGACAACTGACGACTGTTTTCGGGATTGATAAGTAAAATCAATTACAACTTGAAAACCAGCTTGTATAAAATGGTTAGGTTTAAATTGTGGCTACCTCTCGGACTTTTATAACAACGATCTGTATTCTATTCTTCCTTTGCGTTTAAGGATGAGAAAAATTCCATCTGCTTGTGAATAACATTAAGAACCACGGTATTGAAAAGTACTGTTATTGAGATTTTCAGTAACAGGTTTTAATTTTCTCTCTATTTTAGTGCACCATCATGCATATTTTCATGTTATTTAAAATATGTAAATTATTTATTTTAATGAATATGTATATACGAATTTTCTAATAATTATTTATCATACAAAATTAATTAAATATTTTGTGCATGCATGCCTGCATTTATTCGGCATCAATTGATGACATATTTAAACAAATTTGCTATCCGCGATAATTTTACACCTTGTTATGTCACTTGAATATTGTCCATAAGAAAATCGGGTACTTTTCCAGTATAGGATCCTTTGCTTTTAGGTTTGGCGTAATTCGAGCTTCGAAAAGGGATAGGTTCGTTAATATACATAGTTATATACATGCCAAAAGTTATGAAAACAAACCCAATGAGCATATTACTTTTAAATGCTAAAGGTGTAAAATTAACAACTATAATATAAATTAAAATAACTTTTATTACTTGTTTTACATGTTTCGACTCTTTCCGAATCATTTTCAAAAACAAAATGAGAATATTCTAAAGCTTTAGAATATTCTAAAGCTTTAGAATATTCTCATTTTGTTTTTGAAAATGACTCGGAAAGAGTCGAAACATGTAAAACAAGTAATAAAAGTTATTTTAATTTATATTATAGTTGTTAATTTTACACCTTTAGCATTTAAAAGTAATATATTATTACAAGGTGTTATATTTTATTATATTGTTAAACCCAATGAGCTTTTGGTGCTTTTCTATTATAGGGGTCTTGACGCTTTTTTAAAAAGCTTGGCGCAATTCGGGCATCAGAAAGTGAGATTTGGTGCCAAATGACATAAACAGCCATGGAAACAAATTCGACGATTTTTTTGTTTATATGCGTATTTTAATTATACGTATATTATTATTGTTTTTTCTATACAAATTACTTCTGATTATATATAAAATAGGATAAATGACATTTTACGCTAAACAAATTGTATAAATATTTTTTTGCTCATTTCTTTTGCGTTTACATAAATGACGTCATTTGGACGAATTTATTCAAAATATTTTCAGTTTATAAATTAAATTAAATGCTGACGTACTATTGAATCCTGACGATAGAAATGTGATTTTTTTTTCAAATTTTCCTCAAAAACATAATTTAATCACAATCTTGTCTTCGTTATCGATTGAAATAAAAGATAAATTCAATTTCAATTTGAAAATGACGAATAAAAAGAAATCAATAATCCCTATTGGGATCCTTTTCAATTTTTTTCAATTGTTTTTGAAAATGACTCGGAAAGAGTCGAAACATGTAAAACAAGTAATAAAAGTTATTTTAATTTATATTATAGTTGTTAATTTTACACCTTTAGCATTTAAAAGTAATATATTATTACAAGGTGTTATATTTTATTATATTGTTAAACCCAATGAGCTTTTGGTGCTTTTCTATTATAGGGGTCTTGACGCTTTTTTAAAAAGCTTGGCGCAATTCGGGCATCAGAAAGTGAGATTTGGTGCCAAATGACATAAACAGCCATGGAAACAAATTCGACGATTTTTTTGTTTATATGCGTATTTTAATTATACGTATATTATTATTGTTTTTTCTATACAAATTACTTCTGATTATATATAAAATAGGATAAATGACATTTTACGCTAAACAAATTGTATAAATATTTTTTTGCTCATTTCTTTTGCGTTTACATAAATGACGTCATTTGGACGAATTTATTCAAAATATTTTCAGTTTATAAATTAAATTAAATGCTGACGTACTATTGAATCCTGACGATAGAAATGTGATTTTTTTTTTCAAATTTTCCTCAAAAACATAATTTAATCACAATCTTGTCTTCGTTATCGATTGAAATAAAAGATAAATTCAATTTCAATTTGAAAATGACGAATAAAAAGAAATCAATAATCCCTATTGGGATCCTTTTCAATTTTTTTCCCTTTTTTGTCACAAAAAAACTGAGTAATTAGTTGCCATCATTACAGAAATGTCATTAAAATTAGAAAAAAATTAATATCTCGAAAACTAATTCCAATTTCAAAATTCTATTACCAGTTTTGACATCCGCGGATTTTTATGGACAATTGGTATTAATTTCACCATCAAGCGTTTAATATTTTATTAAAAATATCCCTGAAACATAATCAGTCGTTTAATCAGTCGTTTCATAAAATCGTTTCATAAATTCGTTTCATAAAATCGTTTCACAAATTTGTTTCATTAGGATTTTATATATATAGGGTAGATTATAAAAATATACCTGATAAATATGCAAAAAATAATATAATAAACTTTATCATTAAACTTATAAATGAAAATATGTTTTTCAAGTATGAGTTAATTGAGGTACAATTTTTATTTTAATATTTTGTAATTTTTTATACTCCAAACGTAAATATACGTATGTCAAAATCAAAATAGTTTCTTTATTCGCTCTATATAGAATAAATAAATAAAATGTTTGAAAAAAATAATAATAATAAAATAAATAATAGCCAATTTTGGATACCAAAGACGATTTGTTTCACAATTTCAGTGAACCAGAATTTTCTATAATAATGAATAGATATAATAAACAATTTTAAAAATGATAATAAAAAAATTTTAAAGAAATTTTTCCGTTCACCTTTGAAAGGGGATGATTTCAAAGTCTTATTTATAGTCTTTGGGCATTGATAAAGATACATCAAGGAACAACTGATAATACTTCAAAAATATTTTTTTTTCCTCAAATTTCTATTTAAAATTATGATTATCATATAATGATTAACCATATTTTACTATCTCCCGCTATATATGACAGCTCAGATTTATCGAATTTTCACAAATAATATCACTTTCTTTTTCTGATCCGTTACTAAAATAGATTTATGATTGATAAGTGCCATTTGTAATTATATTAAGTTTAATTTTCATAATTGAATTTATGTTGCTGTTTTTATTGTTATTTCAAGTTGGCTAATTTTTACCATTTTATCTGACTTTTTTTTTTTTTTTAAATAAATTCTAGAAATTTGATTATCAATAATATATCAGGTAGAAAGTCAAAACAATTCCCCGACAAAGCAGTGATGTAAATCGAATTTCTGAGCAATCAGTGCGTCATTGCAAAGGCAAGCGTTTACCTGAAACATTAAAGACTTAACCCTTTAAAGGACGATGGAATATTTTTTTCCACTTAATTTTACTCAAGATTTGTTACGAGATTTTTTGAACAAAATTTTACTTTTATAACCTTTGTCAAAAAGAACTGTAACATTGCATTTTCTTATTTTCAAATTTCATTAAAATTTTCAAAAATTCTGTTGTAAATTCAACATTAGGGAAACACAATCCTTTGCCTCTGAAAAAGTTAAGCGATATCTTGCATTCTTCATAGACTATGGAGTTATGATCCGGGAAGCAGCAACACCTTTTTTAAGCGATATCATATAAGCTGATTTTTGAAATATGCAATTGATCTTACTTAATGAATTTCAAAAACAGCCGCAGCTGTGGTGGATGCGGCCTCAGAGGCCGCAACATCGAACAGTCAAAGCGAAATGAACGGTATCCGGAATATGCATGTTGCCGCGAATAAAGTGGCAGTCATTCGTAATAGGGATTCCATTCATTTCGCTATGACTGTATGATGCTACTGCATCCCAAGTTCGCATCCACTGCGATCGGAACAGCCGCCGACTGTTTTCGTGATTCAGCAAGTAAGATCAATTACATATTTGAAAATCCGCTGATCACTTAAAGAAAAAAAAATGTCACTGCCTCCCATATTATTAAGATTATTATTATTTGGAGGTAAAGATCAATACAGTTTGACTGTCGAAAATTCGCCTAATATTGTATTTTTTTTTTTGCGGGAACGAAGTTGCCTTTTTTCTATCAATATATATATATATATATATATATATGATTTTGTATAAATATTCTGATAACGTTGGAAGCAGAGCCATATTTAGACACGTACAACATGTGTATTTCGTTACCAGAATTTTAAAATCTTCGATTTATTTAATCTCAGAATTCTTTCATTAAGCAAGGCTAAGATTACTATTCAACTGATAACAAAATGCAAATGTTACACTGGTTGGTTGTATTTCATACTCTATACGTGATATGATTTTTCCTTTTTCTTAAATATACATTATTTTCCTTTTTTTTAATCCATGAGAACGAATACACAATATTAACAATATATATGTATGTATATATATATATATATACATTAGAAGACAGGCTATTATGACAATATTATAATGCTAAAACTCTGTTCTATATGAATATAGTTCTTTTTTCATTGTCTAATATTTGGGATAAGTTAAAGAAAGTGTGTCATTAAAGAAAGTGGAGCAGCAAGTATTTGAATAGTCCTATGTAAAAAAAAAATCGCACATACATAATCGCTATCCATTGTTGTCTGGTGCTTTCCAGAGAGATTTTTTTTTCTTTTTCTACTACCATATATTTAAGGCAAAGTCACAAACGCCTAAAAAGGGAGAAACACCCCTAATTTTCTTAAGATAGAGAGCGGGTTTTTTTTGTTTGTTTTTTATTGTACTGTTTTTCAAGGATTTTTTTTTTAAGAACACATTTTCTGATCTGTTCTTCTTTAATTAAAGTGGTGCTCAACAACGAGAAATTTTCTGACTCATTTTTAAACGCAAAGACGTAAAATTGGAAATCCTAGTAAAGCGATTTGCAAGTGAAATATTTTTCCATTTTTTGATAAATAAATTACTTATCGAGTTACAAGCGATTCGTGTCACGTGCGACGACGCGTTTTTCCCGCCTCTCGAGCTGCTGTGTCGAGAAATGAAGGCAAAACGCCGACTTTGACAGTATTTTCTGAAAAATCTTCTACCTTTACCGGAAAATGTAAAACGTGCTTTAATTACATATTTTCTGAATAAGAACATCCACCCATTTTGTTTCTGAACAAAAATGAATAAAAAAAATCGTCATAAAGTAGCCAGTTTAGATTTGAGAACAGCCTTAAGCTGGTCCGGGGCACAAACACCTAAGAAAAGAACCTATTGTTACTTTTTTGTTTCTTTGCTTACAAAATATTTTAGAGTTTCAAGAATAAAATGATTTAAAATTCGTGCAGTTACGATAATTGGATCAAAAGTGAGATACATTACTTTCTCTTCTTCTTCTTCTTCTTCTTCTTTTTGTACTGTATGTGGTTGCCATCCCTTTTTCCAAGATTTACATGTATGTCTCGAAATGTATTTTTTCAGATAATATCATATTAAAATTGATGTATTTAAGTTTCTGGAAAAATCTTTGGGATCTTTTGTTTTCAGAGAAAATTTTTAAAATGCGAATCTCGCAGTGAAACATACTCATAAATGATTTTTTTTTTCCTTTCAAAAATTATTATTTTTTTTTAAATAGATATGTATATTATAAAGCAAAAACATGTCCATGAATACTACAGACGTCATATTGACAATGGCAGCACCTGACCAATTAATTCCGCTTTTACTGCAATGTCAAAAGCTTCTAAATATCACACAATATCAATTTTTACACCATCGAATAGCCAAATGAAAAAAAATCTTTCAAGTGCAATTTCTTTGAATAATGTATCTCAACATACTGATTTTTATGATTTTTAAAATAACTTCAAGCATGATTTTTTTTATTATCTATCTCTATCGCATGCAATCCGATTGCGAAAAACTAACCCGTTTCCACTTAAAACAATATATAAATAGTGCAGCATTTGTGCCCAGCTAATATTCCATAACAAAATTGAAACTTCATCTATAAATAAATAAATAAAATGATATAAATAAAACACAAAATTAACAAACATGAAATCGAACTACGAAGCTTAAACCACTGGCAATTATCGGAATCAAAAAGGATGCTGTAAGTAGCGAGTAATAAGTAAAACAGTTCTAACAAGTAAAACAGTAAAAATTCAATTCTTCTACGACCAAAATTTACCGAGTTACGATACTTTGAATTTTATGTATTTTTGGCGTTTTCTTAGCACTAAATACGCATTTTTCCGTTTTTATGTAATGATATGGAAGCTATATTGACGTAACGCTCATTTCAACGTTTGAAACACATGTAATTTGTTGTAATTCATATAATACAGTATAGAGAATCTTTATAAAATTTTATGTGAAGGAAATAGAATCACTTGATATCTCTCGCACACCGTCATAATGCGGCCGCACAAAATCTAAATGAAAGACACAAGCATTCAAAAGAGAACATACCAAACAAATGAACGATAAGCAACTGTAAAAACTGTAGGGCGATAATTTCATTTAGCATAACGTGCAATCGAATGGGGCATGGGCAATCAAAATCAACAGGCAGGGGCATACAAGAGTGAGCATAGTACACTGGAGCACAATTGCTAAAAACGGAGAAAATTATCAACAATAACGTTCACAAAATTGAAAGCAGCCAGCATGTGGAAATTAGCATAAATGCGACATCCAGTAAAAAGCATTGTGCATATGCATTTTTTTTCCAAATGTGTTGGTCAAGTGCTGAGCGCTGATAAGGAATTTAAAGGACTTGGCCTGGCGTTGGCTGTTGCTATTTGAAATTGAAATTCAGGGATGAGATTTCTCCGACTTTTTGCATACCAGTATAATCTTAGAGAAAATGTTGTTCTGTTAAATTGCAGAATGTTCTGATTAAATAAAAAAACATTTTCCCTAAGATTATACTGGTATGCAAAAAGTCGGAGAAATCTCACCCTGGAAATTTGAACGTGAAATAATCAGTTGACGATTTTGAAAGTTCAGATATGTCTTGCCATTAATTACCTAGATGATTTTACATGTGGCCGTACTATTGGCACACATGAAGAAGGACGACTAATATTACAGGGGAATTCGATATCGCCCACAGTGTTGTTTCCCAGCTTTGGAGAGCATTTCAAAGAACTAGAATGTGTAGTAGGCGTCATGGGGAAGATCGTCTTCGCAGTAGGACGGCCGCAGAAGGCAGGTATATTGTCCTGTCAACAAAAAGTGGTCAGCGCACCACAGCTAGTTAAAAGGCAAATCAGTTTTTTGCTACCATAGGCAAATGGATAATCCAAAAAACTGTAGTCAAGCGTTTGCATCAAGAAGGATGCAGCGAGTTTGCATTCCAAAAACCTGTTTTGTGTGTCTCATTGTCGGGAGTTCGCCGTAGCACCCGTTTGCAATGGTGTCGTCAGCTCAGCATCACAGTTGGGCAGAGAACAACTGACCTTCTGTACTCTTCTCTGATAAGAGTAGGTTCAGTCTGTCTTCTGATCTGGTGTGAGAGTGCTAGTCCTTATCGTCCAGAAAATATCCGTAAAAGGGATGGAGAAGAGTTCACAAGCCCAAACATTCTCGATCAAATTGCGATGCTGACGACACCATTGCAAACGGGTGCTATGGTGAGCTCTTGACAGTGGGACACACAAAACAAGTCTTCGACCATAATAGTCCTTCTTGATGCAAACTCCTGGCTATAATTTTGGGGGATATCCACTCGCATGTGGCAGCAAGAAACTGATTTTCCACAAGACTAGCTGCGATACGCCGATCCTTTTTTTTTCGTTAGAACAATATACCTCCTGTCTTCTGCTGCCGTCACGCTGTAAAAATGACATCTCCCAGGACGCCTGCTACACATTCCAGTTCTTTGAAATGCTCTCTTCTAAACCCGGAAAACAACACTGAGCGTGATATTGAATTCCCTGGCAATATTTGTTTCCCTTCTTCAAGCGTGACAATAATACATATAAAATCCTCTAAGTAATGTCGCAAGACACATCCAAAATTCTAAAATCGGCAATTGATTCTTTCGCGTTCAAATTTTACTTTCAACAGCAACTGCAATGCGCACCATATCCTTTAAATTCCTTACCAGCGCTATCCTATGATCAACACGTCTGGAAATCAAAAGTTTGCATACTCACAATGCTTCTTACTGCAAGTCGCATTTATACTAATTTCCACATGCTGCTGCCTTCAATTTTATGGTTGTTATCATTGATAGTATCATCCGCCTTTAGCAACTGCCCACCATTGTCTACCAAAGCAGTATTAATAAATGGAAAACTATACGGCTATACTAAACTATACTAATATATAATTTAATGTACGTAAATGTTTCCTTCAATAAATTTCTTTTAGAAACTATAACTTGACAAAAGCTGTAAAACAAATAGTAAAAATATAAATATTTCTGATGCAATAATTTTCACGGGCGAAGCAGGCTCATAGTTCGTAGTTTTATGATGTTTTATTTTATTTTTTTTAATTTTATGTTTCTATGCACAATTTAACTATATTATTTAATTAAATATCATGTGTGAAATAATAATTGTGTTTTACATGTTTGCTCATGTGTCATGTCATGTACAATAATTCTGCTGTAGTTTTTAGCTCACAGGCTATCAAAGCCTGAGAGCTTATGTGCCCGCCGGTTCTGTATGTACGTACGTACGGATGTATGTATGTATGTACGTAACGCGATAACTTTTGATAGAACTAACCGTTTTACTTTAAATTTTGTTTATAGGTTCCTTGTGATAAGGCGCTTCCCTGATTAGTTTTGGAGGTTCACTGGTTAAGCATAAAGGTGGGAAACGGGAGGATAATCCCCCCCCCCCCCTAATTTAGATAAATGGGTTTTTCATGCAGAATTATCCCATTTTCTTCAAATTTTGTATATAGGTTCATTTTGATAATGCGCTTCTGTCAATAGTTTTGAGGGTTCATTGGTTAAGTATAAAGGGGGAAAGGGGGGGATGACCCCCCCCCCCTAATTTAGATAAATGAGTTTTTCATGCAGAATTATCCGATTTTCTTCAAATTTTGTATATAGGTTCATTGTGATAATGCGCTTCTCTGAATAGTTTTGGGGGTTCATTGGTTAAGTATAAAGGGGAAAAGGGGGGGGGCTAATCCCCCCCCCCTTTAATTTAGATAAATGGGTTTTTCATGCAGAATTGTCCGATTTTCTTCAAATTTTGTATATATATCCATTGTAATTAGAGACTTCCCTGATTAGTTTAAGTGGTTCATTAGTTAACTATGAGGGGGGTAACGGGGGGATGACCCCCCCCCTTAATATATTGTTGATTTCTTTATTTTTCGAGGGGCATATTTCAAATTCTTTGAAATAAGAATATAATATACAATTAGAGTGAATAGCCTGTGAGCTCAATGCCCTCAGTTTAACTGGGCAGTTTTCTTTTTTTTTGTTTTACGTTTGCTATTTCATTTGTTTTTAAAAATCTTGTATCTTAATGGATCACAATTTTGATGACATTATTTGTTTCAGCTTATATACGTCTTCAGCAGTTTCATAAGAATCATCACCACACTGACACGACCCGTCTCAGAATGGATATTAGACATACTTTATACTCTAGTCCTTGGAAAGTCAAAAATGCTGCCACCTATCAACAACCAAATTCTACTTATGTCAGCGACAGAAGTGGCAGAAAAAATAAGAAAACGGCAGGTAAGATTGTGTCATCAATTTACTTTATTTTTCCTTCTGTAATATCTATAGTGTGAGAGGTTAATGAGATAGACATAACGGAATTCTGCATTCTGGATTTTTGTGCAGCAGTCCTTTACGTAATTGAAAAAGTTTTAAAAAGTCCTTATGTCTGTCATTTTTTGTGTATTCAAAGCTTCCTTCTCTCAAAATAAAGTTTTATTTTAATCTCGCTACAAAGTCAGGTGAGTAAAATTTGGCCATAATACGGAATAAATTTCGTGATTGATCAAGTAAGATAAATGACTTATCCGTAAATCAGCTTGTATAAAATGATTGAATTAAAAATGTCGCTGCTTCCCGGACTATTATGACGTCTAGAAGAAACGTTTTCCTTTAGACACTATTAGAAAATAGTTTTAAATGTAACGTAATTTTCGCCATTAAATGCTTTTCGCACGTAATAATTTAATTAGTTTAAAGTTTTCTTCCTTTTTCAATATTCACGTGTAAATACAGTGGAACTTCCTTTTAACGAAGTTCCTATTTAACGAAGTTTTCTACTTAACGAAATTTTCTGCAGAACTTTGACTTTTAACACCATTAGCATGTAAATTAATCTCCATATTACGAAAAATATATTCTATATAACGAAGTTTATTCCACTTTTGTACGTATACAAAATTCAAACTAAGATGTTGCTGTTGCGATGGATATGCGAATATATTTCAGTGGATTGTATGGAAATGAACACATTTAAATAATTTTCACTCTGCTTGGTGCTAAATAAAACATTTTTTTTTTCACACTAAGGAAAACACTTGTTATCATTATACTCTCCCACACCGAGACTCCAGTTGGAGGAAGTCAAAATCCCCTTTTTTACATTCAATGATATAGAAGATTCAGTGACGCAATGGCGCCAGATGCATTGAAGCAAAAAAATATCAACTAGTCGTCATTCTGACCTGCCATTGATGATAGACTGTTGCTTTGTACATCCACAAGAATGTTCTCCAAAATGCAAATCGAACACATCAAAGTTATTTTTGTTCTTCCCAATACAACTTTTAAACTTCAGCCGTTAGTCTAAGGAATAACAAATAATCTTGAAGTACATGATCGAAAAAGACAGAAAAAAGACATTGTAGTGACAACATTAGTTTGAAAACGTGTGTAATGCTGTTATCACACGGACGACGATACGATATGAAGTATATGCTATATTTCTCACCCACATACATTAAATGCAATAATCCTAACATTAAGTGAAAAATTAGCCCGAGCCAGGAATCGAACCTGAGTCCACAGCGTTCTGAGCTATAGCTATAACCACTCAGCCACTCCGGCTGATTCTGAAAAGCAATTTCTCACTAATAAACCATGTTGAAGAGAAAGTCGCTAACCATCTAACAGACAGCTTTGGATACGGACAACGGTGAATATATTTTTACTATTCCACCGATTTACGAATAAATATGTATGTCTGTACAATAATTTTATATCTTTAAAAAAAGATTACCACAAGATTGTTTTAAAAGAAATTTATTAATAGGTAAAATATAATTAACTATAAATAGCTGCTAGATTAAATTTTCATTTATTAAATTTTATTTTTCTAAAAGTATTTTCTGTCCCCCCCACCCCCCCCCCCCTTCCACTACAAAATTTAGATTCTGAACGCTGCATGCTTTTGCAATAAAATACCTTGATGCGTGTTTGGTTGCATTTTTATCGTTGGCGACATAATTTAGCAACAAGTACAAAATAACGCCAAATACACTGCAGAAAGTAGTTAAACTAGTACAGTTTGAGAAGTAAATAAGTGACTACGACAGTACAAGTATAACATATAGCAAATAATATAAGGAATTGAAATAAAATAATCGCAATAAATAACTTGAAATTAGTAAATAAAGTTCTTATCGGGAGTGGTAAATGACGAACTCCGAAGAGACAATCGACGCATATGTAATTCTTTAATTTCAAAATAACTGCACATTTTTAAAGTTCTTTTCGTGTATAATTGGTCCCATTGCTTTTTCTTAATTCTTCTGTATTTTTGGTTTCAATATTTGCGATCACGCTAAACATATCATGTTGACTTACTGACGGTAGCCATCTTGAAATTTTGAGCGAGCTCTGATTGGTGGATTTCGAGCTGACAAATATCGTAGATGATACAAACTACTGTAAGTTAGATCTGGAAGAAATTACGAGAGGCAATCTATCAAACGGGAGGATTTCAAGCTTTTTCCTCTTGAAAAACGTGTTTAGGATGAAATATCTGATATTGACTATGATATGAGATTACGTGTGATAGCGCCATAACAGAGCTGATGAAAGCTTGAGTCAAAGCTTGGGAATGTGATGTGATTTCATCGACCGTACGCAACTGTTTTGTAAAAGACGGCTTCATAATTGAAACTGAATCAAATGCTTCTGAATCCAATACCTGTTTTTCATATCTGAAGGAAAATTTCATGAATTTAAGTTGATTTCTATTAAACGAATTTTCTTTATAACGAAGTTTTTAAGTGTAACGAAGAGACTTCGTTAAATGAAAGTTTCACTGTATATAATTTAGTTGAAAGTACAGTGTTTAGAAATATTATTATTTGGTCTTTTTAACAGCTGGCAACAAAAGATAAAACAGCTATTCCATAGCTGCCAACCTTTACGCTTTTTTGATACCACTAAAAATTAGTAGAAAATTTTGCTTTATTGATTTACATGATTTTGGAGATTTAAGAAGTTTAAATTTACTATAAAATTTTAGTGGTAGGAAAAAAGCGTAAAAGTTGGCGGCTATGGCTATTCCAAAATATATTAATTAAATCTTTTTTCTTCAAATAATGAAGTTTTGAATAAAAATAATTTTAAATAAAACTCAGAAAGTTAGACAAGTTTAAAAAATGATTGGCCACTGCACACCACATTCTGGTTAAGCAATATGCCTGTAAAAGATAGTTAAATTGATTGTCCAACTGAAAAACACAACATCATTCAACGTAATGCATTCAAATATACAGGCAAAGCGAATGAGGATAATTGAATTATTACCTGCAAAAAGCATTAAATGGGTAGCATAAAAAAATTACGTCATATTTAAAACAATATGTTTGAAACGTCATATTTAAAACGATTTCTTATAGCATCTAAAAGAAAACTTTTCTTCTAGACGTTATGAAAAAAAGTTCAGACGGCAAAAATATTTTATATTTAACTATTTATACAGGCTGATTTTCAAATGTGTGATAGATCTTACTTAATCAGTCAGTAAGACACGATCCTATAAAACTTTTGTTAATTATTGAGCTCGAAGCGGTCGTCCTATCTATTTAGCATAGCCATACTCAACCTGCGGCCCGGCGATCTTTTATGTGCGGCCCGAGACATATAATCATTAAACCATATTTATAAAATTCATTAATGTACATAAAATATATTTAATACCTGCAATGTTATGTTTTGTTTTATATGTTTTCATGGGAAAACAAAATGTGTTCTGTTATTTGCATATAACTTTTTAAAACATCTTACATCCATTTTCTTAGTCAAAACTTCTTTCTACATGTAGTCCTATTTGTGCTACAGTGGTGTGTACATTTCTCAATCTTCCAATTAAAAATTGTACCAAATTAATTAAATTTGCAACGTGTATACATTTAAAAAATGTTTGTCGCGAGAAAAGAATGGCACCAAAAACTTTTTACACCACTATTTCAAAACAGCAATCTTCGAGGAATATTTCTACAACATTTGCAATAGAAATCTATCACGAAGTATATTATTTGGAAATAGTGATGTTAAATTTTTTCGTAATATTTCTTTTTCGACAAACTTTTAACCCTGCTAATAATATTAACTTCATTACAATGCTTTGTTATCTTATGAATTTAATTACCCCTTTTTTACTTTATTAAATAAGTGTGTTGCGGTCCGCCTAATGTCGCTAAGATATGTTTGCGGCCCGCAAGAAAAAAAGGTTGAGTATGGCTGATTTAGCGAATCATCCCTCCCGAGTCCGCTGGTCTTTAACTTAACGAAAATTGCTTTTAATTTTTTTCTGGTGAGATCTTCTGTGCTCGGAGCACCCTTCCCAACAGTGTAAACCTTGAAGGGGCTATTGAAGTTGCCCCTGTTCCGTGAGTAGCAGCAGTCCTTAATTGAACTATTTTGACCGATTTCAACATTAAATAATTCTTCAATTTAAAAACTCCTTGCTTCAGCGTATTTATCATACATTTCTCTATAAAATTACCAGTTTTCTTAGTTTTATATGCAATAGTTTTTGCAGGATAAGCTGAGAAAATTAAAAGGTCCCAATAAAATCGTTTACGACAGCACCAGCGTTACTTCCTTTTCCGAATAGAGAGATACGGTCCTAGGTCCCTATTGGGGATTTTTCAACTGTCGGCTGTTTTCCTGATTGATTACGTAAGATCTATCACACATTTGAAAATCAGCCTGTACAAATAGTTAAGTAAAAAAAAAATCCCTGACGGCTCGGCCTACAGGCACAGGTAGATTTCGAAGACACAGACCGTGGGGCGCCTGTTTATTGGGAATTGCACAGAATAAATTACCTTTCTCGCAGTTGGAACGGTCACTTCGAAACCCAAGATGTTTGCAAGCGGAGCCGGCAGGGATTATTATTTTTATTTATTTATTTTTGCTATAAAGATTGGTCCTATAAAAAATTTGTCAATATAAAAGTTTTAAATAATATCAAGAAGATTTATAATAAATTTAAGCAGATTTGATATCTTGTGAATTGACAAAGTTATGAATTTTTTTCTTCTAACCCTCCCCCCCCCCTTGGGGCCATTTTTAATGATATCAAAAATCTGTCATACATAAATTTTCAGCCCTTTTTCTAGAAGTAATAATAACTTTAAACGGATTCGATTTGGTTTTTTCTGTTTTCACAAAAAGCTCTCCCATTCTCCCCCTCCCCCCTTGGTTCGATTTTGCCCATTAGCGAACTTGACCGAGATTTTATGCCCCTTGATTTTATGTATCGGTTTGGAAGATATTTGTGCAGAATTATTGCAGTTATCGTGTCCATAAAAAAGTGACATAAATAGATAGATAGATAGATAGATAAATTTTTGAACCGGGGGCGGTTTTGGGTTCTGGGAGTCATAATCGGCGTAGATCTGCAAATTTTTTTCAAAAATTCCAACTTAGAGGAGAATGTAATAGGTAGTATTTCTTACGAAATCTACCAAAAAATGTCGCTGCCTCCCGGACTTTTATAATAACGTCTAGAAGAAAAGTCTTTAGTCTTTTAGTCTCTATAAGAAAATCGTTTTAAATGTGACATTGTAAATCTATTGTTTTAAATATGACGTGATTTTCCCACCTTAATGCTTATTGCACGTAATAATTCAATTATCTTGAAGTTTTCTTTCATTTTTTGTATTCACGTATTAAATATTTTTTCAATTGAATTTTTTCGTTTGGAAATATTATTATTTCGGCTTTTTAAATATGGCGTAATTTTCACCATTAAATGCTATTCACGCGTAATAATTTAATTATTAGAATATTAAATAATTCGAAATATGAAATAAATCTCTCTGTAAATATATTTTTCAATGTAAAAGTGTTCAGAAATATTATTATTTCGGATTTTATGACGTAATATTTCTCCATTTAATTCTTTTCACACGAAATAATTTAATTATTTTAAAGTTTTCTTTCTTTTTTAATATTCACATGTACATATATTTTTTAATATTGTAAAATGGTTGAAATTATTATTATTTGAGATTTTTAGGTGCGTTCGTAATTATATAAATACGTAGCACCTATAGTCGTCGTCTGGTCCGTCCGTCTGTCTGTCTGTCCGTCCGTCCGTCCGTCCGTCTGTCTGTCTGTCCGTCCGTCCGTCTGTCTGTCCGTCCGTCCGTCTGTCCGCATATAACAGCGCAAAAACTACTCAACCAAATGATTTGAAATTTAATATATATAATCTTTGCAGAATTTTGTCGAGACATTTCAAGTTTTATGAAAATCGAATCAAAACTTTAAACGATATTAATAAAAATATTTATTAAGAAATTTGAATTATTTTTAAAAAAATCGGTGCTTTCTTGCTATAGGAGCTTCCAAGGTTTAATCGTCAAGCGATCGAGATACTTATTTTATTACAGAAATGAATCTGCAGACGATATAATTCATTTCACAGAATTAAAAATCATCTGAATATCAAGATCTGAATATTTATATAACCATCTATAGTACGAACGCGCCTCGTTTGTCAAGTTTGACGTACAATTTTCAACTTGTTTAATTCTGGCAACAGTAGGGGGGAAAAATGATTTTTCGAAATATGAAATAAATATCTATTCAGATAATAAATTTTTGAATAAAAAATTAGGCAATTTTTAAAAATTATTCGACCGTGCACACCTGAATCTAGTCCAGTATGTGTCTATAAAAGATGGTTAAATTGCTATGCATAGTTCTTGATCCTATAAAATTTTTTAACTGACCTATATGAACAATTGTGACCGATTTAAACATTAAACAGTGCTTAAAATAATTCTTCGATTTAAAAACTGTGTGCTTCAGCATGTTTATGATACATTTCTCTATAATACTACCAGTTTTCACCTTTTTATATGCAATAGTTTTTGTTTTCCATACTACAAGTCAAGAAAGAGCGCCGGCCACAATAAATTCTACAATAGCGACAACGAAGACAGTTTTTTAGGTAGCTTTCAATACAAAAAAGTATAAAGCTACCTATTGCAGCCGTTCGGAGGAAAGCAGTTCCGGAAAATTTCGATATATTTTCACCGATCATGACCCCCAGACCCCAAAACCACCCTCCGTCCAAATGTTGATTTATATATATAGATATATCCATATATATATATATATATATATATATATATCTGACCTATGTCATACGATAACGCCCGTAATTATGAATCGATTTTGATGAAACTAATTGTGTGTATTAAGGTCACTAATGTCTCGACCGAGTTCGTTGGCCAGCTTGGTCCGCCATCTTGTTTCAAGATGGCGGCCATTTAAATATGTAAAATAACTTAAAATCTAAAATAAATATACAAAAAATTTAAAAATTCAAATTTATTTTTTAATTACGTGTTAGGCCTTGATACAAGGATTCCAGAGCTTTTTTTGGTTTACCTCTATCTTAAAAAATGGCTGAGATAGAGCAGTTTGAAATTCTAGGGTGGCTGACATTTTGAAACAAAACAGCACATTAACGCGATTACTCGCAAATTATTTTCTTTCATTGTTGTAATAATTTTCCCAATTATACGCATAAAACTATATATTCATATCCGTTAACGCCAAAATTGGCGACATTGGCGACAAAATTGGCAAAATTGGGCGACATTTGGCGAAATATCGCCAAATTTGGCGATCAAAATAAGTCTTCATAAATGAAGCCAATTTGGCTATTGCTCAATAATTTGGCGAATTTCTTATTCAAATTCAGTATTAACGAATCTTTTGTAAACGTTTCTTTGCATTTTAGCTTGCTGTTTTCGTGTAACATTAGCTAAAATTTGAAAACGAAGATATAGGAAAGCTACCTTTTCCTCCCGGTACAGGCCGGAAGGACTTTTTTTCTTCTTCTTCTTCTTTCTTAGAATAGAGAGATTTTTTTTCCATGAAAAATGAAGTAGAAAAGTAACATTTTCATTTAAAATATTGTTAACAACGAGTGTCTTATTGTTTTTCAACTTCAGAAAAACTATAGTAAGCCAAATGTTCATAGACAATTTTTTTTTGCAAAGTTTGATGGTTACTGGAATTGCAACCGATAATGAATGCCAGTCAAACTGGTTTACTTTTTCCAACAATCAGAATCCGTCTATGATTGCTTTGTTTTGAACAATACTAACAATACTATTTCAAAATCTTAGTCTTTAACTTTTCTCCTATCCACCTCCCCCCCCCCCCCCCCTTTCTCACCGCAAAAAAAAAAAAAAAAAAAAGTTAAATCTTTGTTACGCCCACAGCTGCATATGTAACTGTTACCAACATGCTTTCAACGCTGATTTATGGACTACTTATAAAAATAGGAACAAAGCTTTTCATCTCGCTCTCTCCCGGTGTGATTAAAAAAATAGAAACAAAAATAACTAAGTCCTTTCGTAATTCGCTGCTAGGGAGGATCATCTTTAGAATTCAGCTGTATAACTACGAAATAATACACTTCTATATTATGTGAGCACGATTTAACAGTTTTTGTTTCAGCATCAGATGCTTTATGAAAGAACAAAGTCGTATTTTTTTCGTGACGCAAGAGGCTTTCCAAGGCTGTTGTCTTTCGCTTATATTATATTATCTATTTCATTATCGGAGTTAGTCAACCGCACATTTAAAATTCTTTTATTCCTCTATTCAAAGCAGATATATATATTATTTCTTATTTAATCTGAAAGCTCACTTTAGATATTTTCAGAAACTTAAATAATCTCTAATTCCGTAAACCAATCGGCAGAAAATGTTGAATGATATTTCAAGTGTACGTTTTGAATCTTCTAATGATATCTTTTACTTACTTAATAAGATCGGGTCATCTTATAAGATAAGCATGCGAAAAAGATCTGACAGAAAACATTTAAATAAATGTAATGTTTACTTTAATGAAACTTTAATGCGGCGTTCTTCGATTACTGTTGCCAAATCTATAATAATAAAGATAGAAGTTTGCCTGTATGTCTGTATGTGTATGTTTTCCACTGTGTTTTGAAAATACCGCTGTACGCAGAGCTACAACATTTGGCAGGAAGGCTGAAAGTAACCTCTATATATGTAGTTATGCACCTCGAAGCCCAATTTTGTTTTAGGTAGCTTTCAATACAAAAAAGTATAAAGCTACCTATTGCAGCCGTTCGGAGGAAAGCAGTTCCGGAAAATTTCGATATATTTTCACCGATCATGACCCCCAGACCCCAAAACCACCCTCCGTTCAAATGTTGATTTATATATATATATATATAGATATATATCTCCATATATATATATATATATATATCTGACCTACGTCATACGGTAACGCTCGTATTTATAAATCAATTTTGATGAAACTAATTGTATGTATTAAGCTCACCAATGTCTCGACCGAGTTCGTTGGCCAGCTTGGTCCGCCATTTTGTTTCAAGATGGCGGCCAATTAAAAATTTAAAACTAAAATAAATGTACAAAAAAGTTAAAAATTCAAATTTATTTTTTAATTCAGTGTTAGGCCTTGAAACGAGGATTCCAGAGCATTTTTTGTTTTAAATTTATCTTAAAAAACGGCTGAGATAGAGCAGTTTGAAATTCTAGGGTGGCTGACATTTTGAAACAAGACAGCACATTACAAAAATTTTCATTGTTGTAATAATTTTCCCAATCAAACGCATAAAACTATATATTCATATCCGTTAGCGCCAAATTCTCGCCAAACTTGGCGACATTTGGCGAAATATCGCCAAATTTGGCGACCAAAATAAGTCTTCATAAATGAAGCCAATTTGGCTATTGCTCAATAATTTGGCGAATATCTTATTCAAATTCAGTATTAACGAATCTTTTGTAAACGTTTTATTTGCATTTTAACTTGCTGTTTTCGTGTAACATTAGCTAAAATTTTAAAACGAAGATATAGGAAAGCTACCTTTTCCTCCCGGTACAGGCCGGAAGGACTTTTTTTAATTAGATTTTTTGGTAGCTTTCAATACAAAAAAGTATAAAGCTACCTATTGCAGCCGTTCGGAGGAAAGCAGTTCCGGAAAATTTCGATATATTTTCACCGATCATGACCCCCAGACCCCAAAACCACCCACCGTTCAAATGTTGATTTATATATATAAATATATATATATATATATCTGACCTATGTCATACGATAACGTCCGTATTTATGAATCGATTTTGATGAAACTAATTGTGTGTATTAAGGTCACTAATGTCTCGACCGAGTTCGTTGGCCAGCTTGGTCCGCCATTTTGTTTCAAGATGGCGACCATTTAAAAATTTAAAACTAAAATAAATCTAGAAAAAAAATAAAAATTCAAATTTATTTTTTAATTACGTGTTAGGCCTTGATACAAGGATTCCAGAGCATTTTTTGGTTTACCTCTATCTTAAAAAATGGCTGAGATAGAGCAGTTTGAAATTCTAGGGTGGTTGACATTTTGAAACAAAACAGCACATTAACGAGATTACTCGCAAATTATTTTCTTTCATCTATATAATAAAACCGTATGTCATGTGACTGTCCTCAACAGTTCCGGGATGCCGCTTCACTTTTTCATATGCCAGGCAGCCATTTTTATTCAAAATTATTTTTTCTAATAAAACTGCATAAAAGTTACATTTTTAGAAAGATCGTTCAAAATAAATTAATATTTGAGAGATGACTTACGTTCAATTATGTATACATTCTGCAATAACTTCAGTTTCAATTAGGTTCGCTGTTCAAATTCTCTATCCATGAAAGTAAACAACAACAAAAAAAAAAGATTCATTGGTTGTGAACGTTTAAAATATTAAACCATGAATTTTTGGACCGCTGCCTGGTGTAAAAAAAAATAATCAGCACCAGTGAGACAGTCAAAGTTTACCATAATTCTGTTCCATACAACTCAACTTCCTTCGGATCTTTTCTTGATGTAAGTTGAACTCCGTGGTTGAACTCATGTAATAATATTTAATGGATCAAATTTCGAAACAAATTGTCAGCTTTTATTTTTCGTGTGTATTAATTAGAAACGATATTTTAATTTTGAAATCAAATGTTTTGATTTATGATAATATTTCTTATTTATCTATTTTCTATTTTAAAGAAAAATGTGAACGTCATGTATTTTAAATTGGAACAGCTGTCACGGACGCACCAGCGTTGGCGGAATTTTTGTTTTGCGCCATTTTGGCGAGAAAATCCCATTTTCAGGTACCTATTAGAGATTACTAAAACAGCATATACTTTTATTTTATTTTGAAATAGTTTATTTTATATTAAAAACACACACACAATGATTAATTTATTATAAAGTGGGTTAAGCGGTTTTTGTCAAGAAAGATGAAATACATAACAACAAAAAATATGCGAAATGCTACCACGATCGCAAAAGTTCTTGATTTGTCTATTAGATTTTTCCGGTTTGGCGAAGGATTAAGGAAAAAAATAAATTATGAATAAAAATAATTTGTTACAATGCTTAACATACATTTAAGGGCGACCAAACTGGTCGCCAGTGGCGGCTAGTTGTTGTAATAATTTTCCCAATCATACGCATAAAACTATATATTCATATCCGTTAGCGCCAAAATTTCGCCAAAATTGGCGACATTTGGCGAAATATGCCAAATTTGGCGACCAAAGTAAATCTTCATAAATGAAGCCAATTTGGCTATTGCTCAATAATTTGGCGAATTCCTTAGTCAAATTCAGTATTAACGAATCTTTTGTAAACGTTTCTTTGCATTTTAGCTTGCTGTTTTCGTGTAACATAAGCTAAAATTTTAAAACGAAGATATAAGGAAAGCTACCTTTTCCTCCCGGTACAGGCCGGAAGGACTTTTTTAATTTTATTTTTGTGCGATTTTCAGAGTTTTCTCACATTTTGCGGTGTTTTTTCCACATGAGTAAAAGGAATCCGGTTTCAATCTTTTAGCCCAATATAGTAAATTTTGTCCTATTTCCAATAAAGTTTATTTGGAATTAGTGCAGTCATTTTTTAATTTTTCGCGAATTTTTTAGGTGACTTTTTAACATTCGTAAAAGGAATTCTGTTTCAAACTAGTAGCCTAATATAGTAAAATTTTGTTCTCCACATTTTTTTTTTTTTAATTTTTAGCAATTTTTATGCGATTTTTTACGTTTTTCGCGTTTTCAGCAATTTTTTGACATCCGTACAAGGAATTCGGTTTCAAGCTTTCAGATTAATATAGTAAATTTTGTCTTCTTCAATTTTTGAATTTTTAGCAATTTTCAATGCGATTTTCAATGGGATTTTTAGATTTTTTTGCGTTTTTTTTTCTAATTCACTGCGATTTTTTGACATTCGGAAAAGGAATTCGGTTTCAAACTTTTAGCCTACTACATTATATTTCGCCCTCCGCAATTTATTTTTTTTATTTTTTATTTATTTTTTATTTTTTTAAAGAGGTCAGGTACCTTTGAAACTGACAAATTAGATTTAAATGTTACCCTAATATGGATTAAAAGAACTCCACCTCTGATTAACTTTTGTATATGAAATTTTAAGCACACATTAAAAGAGATATATGATAACAGTTAATATTCTGAAAAAGAGTCTAGATGCACATACAGTTTTTTTTAATTTAATTTGAAATTTAACGCGTTTTTAATAAATGAATTCGCCTTATATGCTTTGAGTGCAGGATTTTTCATAATTGAACTGTCCTCAGTGAGCCAAAATTTTTTTATTGAGTAGAGCAGGGTTGCTACGGGTCAGGGAATTTTCCGGTGAAAGTAGAGGTACTACTGTGGGCAAAAAATAGTAAGACTTTTTAATTTAAATTTCGCGCGAAAACCCATTCGTCGAAATATTTTTTTTTCTAGGTTGGTATGACTGTCAGTGACATCTGTGCCAAATGTCACATCAAAATAATCATTAGTGTTTGGTAGACGCTTGTCTTTCTGAAGTACAAAAAGTGCATTCGGCGATTTTTACAATGAGTGAAATTATTCAACAAAGAAGTTCCATTAAATTTTGTGTGCGGAATCAAATTTCTGGTGCCGAAACGTTCAGAATGTTGCAAAAGGCCTTCGGTGATAATTGTTTGTCGCGAGCAAGTGTTTTTGATTGGTACAAATTATTCAAAGAGGGTCGAGAACGCGTTGACGACGAACCACGTCCAGGACGATCATCAACATCAACTGATGATCAACACGTCAATAAAATCAAGGAATTAGTGCTTGAGAATCGACGATTAACAGTCAGAGACCTCACTGGCATCGTTGGAATATCGGAAGGATCAGTGAAAACCATTTTGAAAGATGCACCGTCGCATACTGCATTAATTCTTCGTGAGTTTTTCGCCAAATTTTCAACCAAATTCGTGCCGCAACTACCGTATTCGCCTGATTTAGCTCCGTGTGACTTCTGGCTATTCAGCAAACTCAAACGACCGCTCCGAGGAAACCGTTTTGAGTCAGTTGAAGACATTAAACGTGAATCGCTACGCGCATTGAAGGCTATTCCGGAAATTGACTTTAACAACTGTTTCGAGGATTGGAAGAAACGTTGGCACAAGTGTATTGGGGCCAGGGGGATTACTTTGAGGGGGACGAAATAGATTTGGAAGAATAAATTAAGAATTTAAAAATTATGAACAAAGTCTTACTATTTTTTGCCCACAGTAGTATTTGCTTACAGAAAAACTCGCCTTAAAAAGGGCGGAAGTTTTGCGAGATTAAATTACACGATTTTTTCTGTAAGAAAATACTGGTATTTTCCCTGAAAATATTCTCTGATCCATAGCAACCCTAGTAGAGATTCATATAATATGCGTTTAAAAACGACCTACAATTGAAAAAATACAATGATTGAAATTTTACAGATTTTTATAAATTAACATACAGAAAATATGTGAAAAGTCACCAAAGTGATGATTTGAATGGGTATATCTATAGCATTTTGTATTTTATGACTTAGATTGTAGTTCAAATACTTCATTTACTGAAAACAATGCGCAAACTATAATTATTTTAATTGTGAGTACATTTTCGGCACGTATCAAATATATTGCATTATTTTTCCTTAAATTGTAAAAGTTAAAAAGAAATCTCATCAAAATAATTTATTTTACAAATGAAGTTGCCTTTTAAAACAGAGAATCAACATTACACTCATTTTTTATTTAAATAAATGTACGTCAAATCGAGGAGGATACTTTAAAAGTAAAAATTAACTACTCTCAAATATATTTTATTAGTATTTTCACTGTTTTGCAAGATATTCAAGGAGTTTTCGTTGTAGTTTTCATTGTAGTTTTCATTTCACATCTTGTATTTTACGCCACTTGAGCACGGTTGGCCATAAGGAAAGAGTAGCGTTGCAGTGGACCTAGACCCTCACGCTTGTAGAGGCCCGCTACGAGAGAGTAAAATATATTTTTTTTTTTTTTTTTTTTAAGTCTGAAACTAAAATATAGGGCTCCAAGAAAATTTTCTCTCGTCTCCACGCCTGACCTCCGCGTTTATGTTGGGACTCCGTTGAGACTAAAATACCATCTTTTTTACCTTTGGAAGTAATTTAGGGCCTACAAGATTTTCTTACACAACAAAGGCCAGCCGCTTTACAATAAAGGCCAGCCCTGCATTTAAAAGAAACCAAAATTAAATTGAATCGATAGAAATGCAAGGTTATCAACTCTTTTTTTAAAAAACATACAGATTTTACGAAACATTTCTTTTTCAGCTGAGGGCAGAGGATGTGATGGCTGCCTACGTCCAGCGATGTAAAAGCGTCAATGCACTGATCAATGCTATTACAGACGAGCAGTATGAAGAAGCCATGAAAGAGGCCATAGCGGTCGACCGATTGATAGACAGTGGCGTCAAATCTGAGGCTGTGCTAGCTGCTGAGAAACCTCTCCTCGGTGTCCCTTTTACTTGCAAAGAAGCTATTGGTGTTAAAGGTAATAAAATCATTAAATTATTTTTCAGCCCTTTCTTTTTGTGTTCTTTTACTTGCTGTACAATTTTAATTAGAATATTATGTTTTTAACAGATTACAGTTTTTTGTTTTTCTTTTAATGTTATTTAGATGTTAGTATAAGTGGAACATTTAATGAGTATTTTCTATTGTGTATCATTCACCGAGAGTCTATTGAAAAATTTCTACGTCACTGAACAATGTCACAATTGATTTATCATTCGAAGAAAATATTCTTGAGCTGTCTAGAAATAATTCTAAAGGGTCGGTCTGCTTAAGCGCAACTTGTCGTAAATACCCAACAGACTAGACCGAAATTGCATATTTTCAAGATTAAATTATATAAAGTTAAGCATTAAAAAAGGAATCCGTTAAAAATTCTCAAATTTAAAAATAAATCATAAACTGTAGTTTAATCTAATATCCAGCGTGTAATAATTTTAAATTTTGATATTTGTCAATTTCAGATGAATGTTCGATTTTTTATTACATTATTTATGAAATATCATTTCTTTAATTAATTTTTCTGATAAAAACAAAGGATTTAAGAAAATTAAAATATTACCTGGGGGAAAAATTAACTAGAATATTTCAATGAAACAATTTTTGGGAATTAAAACTTTTTTTATGAAACTTAGCATAAAAATTAAACAATTTCATTCCCATGTGCATAAGATGTTCAATATTCTATCTAAAGCCCATCACATATCCAATTTACTGCGACATGTTATGTGTGTTGAGTATTCCTGCCAGGTTGCGTTTAGGCAGAGTATTCATTCTAGAAGACGGCGTTGGTTTTTGTATTATATACCGGGTGTCCTAAAATGAATTGACATATTTTAAAATTCAATAACTCCTAAACGGTGACAGATATTTAAAAAATTCTTGCAGGAGAGTAATGTATCATCATTCATCAGGAGTTTTTTTTTTTTTTTTTACTGCGATTCTTGATTTTATTTCGAACTATCAGCAATTGATGGCGATGCAAGTAATAGACATCCAATTGAGCAAAATCAGAAATCGACCAGTATTGATATGAAGGAAGGAGGTTCAATACATGGAGTGGGTCTCATTGACTAATAAAACCTCATTCAGAATCGAGCCCTATAAGAACAAGATTGTATTAGCGAATAAGACCCACTCCATGTATTGAACCTCGTTCCTTTGCATCAATGCTGGGTGATTTTAGTTTTGGCCTGGATTGCACTTATATCGTTCGCAGCGCCATCTATTGCTGGTAATTCGAACTAAAATCAAGAATCGCAGTTAAAAGAAAAAAAAAAAAAAAAAGAACTCCTGACATTTGACATTGCTCTCCTGCAAGAATTTTTTAATATCTGTCACCGTTTGGAAGTTATTGAATTTTAAAATCAGTCAGTCCATTTTAGCATACCCGGTATAAACTGCGATGTTATTCGATCGCTTAAAATTTTTTGCAGTCACCTCCCTGTCTACTCGCAAATGCAAAAGAAAATGTTAGACAGCTAAATAAATATTTCCCAAACAGCAACCCAGTATTGCCATAATTTGGTGTCAATTATGTACTTTTCGGTTTTCAGTTCCAAATGTAATATCAATATTAAGGGCTATTTGATATTGCATGAGGTATACAGGGTAGTCCAAAAGTCACAAAACAAATAGAAATTCAATAATTCGAAAAATAAAGACAGTAGCACGATACGGTTTTCAGTTAAACACACAAAAATACATTCAATTTTTTATAGTAAAAAAATATATGAAAAGTATTAAAATATTAAAATCCCATTTTTAAATCTAAAATTTTAATTTATTTCCAATCTAGCTCTTAACGTCTAGTTCTGAATCTGCCTCTTATAAGATTGTTTCTCAGCATAGCAAATATTACTTTCAGAGTTTAAATTATAACACACTTTAAGACTCAAAATGCATGCATTAACGCAGTTTGCAGCTGATTTCGGTTGAGCCCTGGAGAAGGGTAGGCCCAACGTGCAAGTCTTGAACAAAAGCTATTAAATCAATAACGTTAAAGTTTTTTTCCCAATTTGGTGCCTTCGCCCCTTGCTGGAAAATATTGCAAGTACAGATCAAAAAGCGAAAACTCGCACAAAAAAGACAGAGTTTGCAGTTTTGAACCTTGTCTACAAACCTTTTGACCATATAAGTCTTTAAATAATAATGGCTCTCGGGACTTCCGTAACAACGATCGGACTTCTCTCTCTAAGGACGTACTGCCTAACTGGACAATATTGTCGCTATTTAAAATAGCACGTGACAGGAATTACACCAGAAATCTTTTTCGATACTCTGCAGAGTACCCTGCTATGTCTGACAGATACACTCACTAAAGGAATTCGTCAAATGGAACATTTGTAATCCTAGTTGCGTTGTGAACTTTGTACAAACTGCTTACGAACTTAAAAGCCCCTTGTTGGTGACAAATGTAATCATTCTGGCTATAAAATTTTTATTATTAAAACAATCCAATGTCTTTTTGTGCATTTCAGTGAAAACCGCATCATGCTACCATCTATACTTTTTGAATTATTGAATTATTATTTTTGTGACTTGCATTTTACAACAAAAAGCCAATGTTGCGGAAATATTAGTATTTTATTGGAACTATATTGACTTTATTTCGAATATATAATCCTCTTCAATCCTGAGGTTTACATGTGGATCTCTACTTTTTTCCTGAAAAAAAAAAATAAATAAACCGTTTGATTTTTTGTGATTATGACTTAACCTCTATGTAGCTGAAGGTGTTTGGTTTAAAATGGCGCCAATAAATATGGTAGTTCCGATGCCGATTCTCTTATAAAATGAATATTGTTTTCATCTGACTTTGCAAAATGTCTCCAAGACAGCATAGCCAAAACATTTAAGTGATTTTCATAATTATTCTACTTAAATACTTTACAAATAAAAATATGAAGCTTTGTAGATTATTAACTTACTAGCAGCTTACTCGCGGTTAGGCCTTTGGTGCTCAACTAATTAAACTATGACTGTGTTTAAACAAGTGCCACAATTATTTCTAAAATTTTCTATTTAATATTATCTGTGGGATAATATCATGAAATCACACCGGAAATGTCGCTTAGACTTCCGGTTTTCTTAGCCTTTTATTGTACACCAGCGAAGTATGATGTCAAATAATGACTACTGGTGGTAGGAAGTTGGATATTCAATATTAATTTACCATACGCATGCAGAAAAAACTTGGGATATTAATTTTATTTTTTAAGAAATTTCAGGCACTGTTCTGAATTGTCTAAAGTAAGGCTTTAATTATGGATTCCTCAAACTTATGATTTTATGCTTCATTTTTTTTTATTTTTTTTTTTTTTTTTTTTTTTTTTTTTTTTTTTATAATTCATTTAAAACTGATAAGGAGTTAACTCCAAAAGAGAATGTTAGCTCCGACTAACCATTAAGCCTTTCGCAATGATAATTTCGTATGCTTCTTTTAATTTTTGTGAACCGCTATTTTCAAATAGTAACTTTCGCCTTGTTTAATCTCTGAAATTCAGTGTTTAAATAAGACAAAAAATACTATTCGATAATAGTGATGTTCAAATTGAAGGATTTTGTGCGCCTTGTACAGCAGGTATAAGTGCCACTAGTCGCGGAGAGGCTAGTCGGAGATCCACTCTAGGCTGGTCCTCACGTAACGACAGTACTGCTTACACCAGTCATGTTGTTATATCTTGAAAACAAATAAAAGTAAAAATCATCGATTCGATACTGTGTTCCTCATTAATCTTTTTAATTTTTCGTGCATTTTATTGTATTTCCATGTTAGTTATTTATCATTTCCACCGTTTTAAATGCAATTTCAACTGCAGTCAAAAAAATAAAAACGGTGTGACTTGAACTAAAATTCTAAAATTGTAAAAAGCACGCGATGATGTCGAAAAGTCCCTCGTCGTTTAACACTGACAGATTTAGTGTTCAAAATATTACGTTTATCACATGTCGTAATAATTATAATAATAATAATAACAATTTTATTACAATAAAATGTAACTATTTTAAAGAAATGGAAAGAATATTTTAATATTTTTCATAGAATCAATTCAGTTACACGGAAATAAAAATTTATTCTTAGCAGTTTGAGAACTTTTATTTATTTGAAACATCAGTCAGACAGTTTAAAGTAAATTTCCTTAAAAGCCAGACAGTGATTGTATCAGGAATTTTTTATTGATTGAAATTTGAATAAAATAATCATAAACTTAAAAAAAAAAGTTACTATTGCTTACATTTTAGCGGCTTTGCATTTTTTCCCCCTGCAATGAAATTTTTATCAAACTCCTGAGATAAAGATGAACTTATAATGCGAGCTTCCTCAAAAAATGAATGATTATTTCTGATATTATACAAGAAGATAAAGAACATTACTAAAATATAGATGTACAATTTTCTTTTAATTTTTTGCACTCTGTTATCTCCAATTTATTGAAAAACTGCAAATGTAAATAAGTTTCAGTCAATTTAGTCTATAAAAATTTAGCTAGGCTGATTATTTCTATATATAAAAACATTTTGTTTCTTTAGTATACAATCAAATATGAATACGGATTTTGACCTTGTGAATTTCCGAACAATGATAACAGCTCGTTTTCTTCCGTAAAAAAAAAATTTATAGATAAAAAGGACAAAAATCCTTGCCTTATCATGTTGTCAAACAGTAACGATATAGATGCGCGCATCTGTGTTTTGACACAGATAGTAGTTGAGACTTTGGCAGAGTTGAGCTTGATATTTTCGCTCTCTTGTTTTGACAAAAAAAAAGTTTAATTATGAATGTTATTAAGTATGAAAACATCGGAACTCTTAAAGATGGAGAGGTATTTGAATGGAACATACCTGGTTGGATTCTGAGTCACAAATATTCTACGAAAAGAAGTGACTTATTCAGTCATACTCGTATTCCCGAATTCAAGTTTTGTTTAACCTTGCGTCCTTACACAGACGCTTCTGCCAAGTCAGTTTCTTTTAATCTGCAACTACATAGTATACCTGTATTCGATGTTGGAAAAGATTCCCCAACGGAAACTTTCAAGCATGTTCTACCTGAAATGGATGTCCGATTTATACTATACAAACGTTATGCCATGTACAGATGGAGCTGTTCCATGAAGATGGAGGAAAACCGACTGACAGCAGACTTTCCTGATATTACAACTGATGACTCACTGACTATTCAATGCCTTATGTTGACTAACGTTTCCACAGTAGAGGCTAGTCCAATAAAGTCAGACAAAATCAGAGAGAATTCTCCAGAACTCGCAGAAGAATCCAGCATACTAATTCGTGACATGGAAGAAATGTTGAATAGCGGAAAGCTATCCGATGCCGCACTTAGTGTAGGGGATAAAGAATTCAGGGTTCATCGTTGCATACTCACCTCCCGCTCAAACGTTTTCGCAGCCATGTTCAAACATGATACTCGAGAAAAACAACAAAATCGAATAGTTATAGAAGATTTCCCGCACGAAATAATATGGTGTATTTTGAAATACATTTATACCGAGAAGATTGATGAATTGTCGCCTGAAGAGTACCTCTCACTTTACATTGCTGCAGACAAGTACGCCATTTTGGATCTGCGGCGAAAATGTTCACAAAGCCTGCAAACAAACTTGCCATTCAACTGCGTTATACCTGTGCTTGTTGCAGCAGACTTGCATCATGATGATGATCTGAAAAACGCAGCTATGCAGGTATTCCTCAACAAAGCTGTTTTAGTTATGGAGAGTGAAGACTGGTTGTCATTCTTGAAAGACCATACGGAATTAGCAAACTCCGTTTTGATGCTTTTAGCTAAGAACTCATCTCCCCGTTCCACTGACTAAATAGTCGTCATCATCTCATCTGTAAGCATCTTTATTCATCTATTCGATACAGATTGATCCTGTCCTGTAAGCACGCTATTTCTGAGATGGAGAATGAAGAGTTAGTTGTCATTCGCAAAAAATCATACGGATTTAGTCAACTCAATTTCGATTATTTTAGCTGAGAATTTATCCTTTCTTTCATTTTAATAACAAAATCTATTGCTTTCAAGTTTGTAAGCAATTTCTTTATTCTGTTCATAAGCATTTGATCGTTTACTCTAAATTTAATCTACATACTAAGCACACTATTACTTAATATTGCCGTTTCTCTGATGGAAAGTGAAGACAGCTGACATTCCTGTGAAGTTAATTAGCTGCATTTCGATGCGTTTATATATTTATCCATCTACTCGTCCTTACTAATATATCATTGTCTTTGTAAGTAACTTGACTTCTCTCTTGACTGTACATTACTGATTCTACACTTAAAAAATTTTAATTTGTTTCGTTGAAGCATATTGCTGTGGAAAGCCAAAACATTTTATTTACTTTGAGTTCAGATTAGCCTGTAAGAAAGTCTATGTATCTGATAGGCAATGAATATTTTAAAGAATTCTTGCCATATTGGAAAGGAGAAAATAAAATAATCTCCTAAAACTCTGAAAACTATTGCATCAACATCAAAGTAACCCCGCTTCAAATTGATGTGCTATATTTGGATCTTACTGTTATGCTATCTCTACACTTGAAAACCAGCAGAAATTAAAACGATATTTTGGCTCATTATTTTCTGCAAACTCAAACTTGTTATTAATTTTTAAAAATTTACCTTCAAATGATCCAGAAAAAATTAGTTTTTAAGATATGGTTTTTGCATAAACATGTAATACACCTTTAATAGTGCTATTTCATGAAGTACATAAAAAAGCGAATTTAAAAGAAAATCTATTTGATATTGGAATCATATTTATGCTATATTCAATTTGTTTGTTGGCTCCTATAAAGTGTGGGCCAAAAGTTCTTGCCACATTTTAAAATTCAATTTAAAAAATAACAATAATTGGCATATGATAGTGCGGTTTGGGCTGAAATATTTCTCAGGATTAAAAGTTTTAAAGTTATTTGAAAACAGTTGTTAATTACAAGTTGTGCTTAAAAGTACATTAAAAAAATTAGTTCAAAAAAGCTTCTTACAAATGGTGTTATTCCTTCAAATCTGAAAAAAAAAAATCAAGAACTCAAGACAAGCAGTTACAGACCACTTTTTATGTAATGTGTTCTACCGTATTTGAATGTGTGGAATGGAACAAATGGTCTGTAACGGAGTTTTTTACGCTTTTTTGCAACTTTGAAGGCATGTGGCCATCTATGGGCAATTTTTATAACTAAATTATTGCTTAAACAAAACTTGCAATCATGATAAGCACTTTCGTCTAAACCGCACGTTCGTACACCAATTACTTATATATTTTTTTTATGTTACTTCTAAATCTGTCAAGGATAGTGATGACAAACTTTTTCAAGGATAGTGATGACAAACTTTTTCAAGGATAGTGATGCAAAAATTTTCAAAAAATCAATACATAATTTTTTGACAAATCTTATTAAAAAATATCGGACAAAAAATATGGATATATCGGTTTTTCGATATACTGATTTTTTTTAATTGTTGCTTAATGTTTTTATACACGAAAAACATTAAATGCTTAGCTATATTAAACGACTAAGCCAATAAAAAAAGTTTTTTAATTCTTTAATTTTTATTTCTTTATTTCTTTATTTTTTATTATTATTATTATTTTGTAATGTTGAAAATTAAAAAAACATATAACAAGTTTTGAAAAATGCTTAAAGTTTATTTTCACATGTAAAATATTAATTTCTAAGAAGCATCGATATATCGGATGTAAAAAAAAAAATATATATATATATATATATATTGGTATATAAGTAGAGTCTGGCATCAATCACAAAAATCGATATTTTCTGACCTGATATGATTATTTTTCTTCTGCTATCTTTAGTCAAAGATTTTTGGCCCACCCTGTCCATTTTATACACATATAATTTATTCATATTTAGTTTGTATCTATTTAAATTTTGTTAAAGAATTTACCTAACTGTATTTGCTAACATAATTTAGGAGCATTGACAAAAAGAACTTTATTATTATTTATTTTTTTTAACTGAGTAAAGATATACTTAGATACTGTGTTTGAATCACTGAACTCAAGGCCATTCTTTCTAATTCTATTTGATATAAGAACATAATTCATTACTTTTAAATTGATGAATTATCAGGTAATGGTTTTCGCTGTCATTCTATAAAACGATAAGTGTTTTTTCTTTCTAAAAAAAAATTCTTTTATAATTGAAGAAAAACATAAGTAATCTATGTAGAGAATGATTTACTTTCAAATCTGTTACATTATTGCTTTTTTAATGATATTTGAATGTATGATAAGGATCCACCCTAAAATGTTTCTTTCTGCTTAATGAATGCTGTGAAAAATATTTTGAATGAAAATTTGAATTGCATAATTGACAATAGATGATTATGACTGAATCCTTTAAAAAAAAAAATTATTTAGAAGAAATGAAACATATTCTTTCACTCTGCAATCTGCAAAATACACATTTAATTATGAAATATGCATGCACGAACATTTGGTATACAAATTTTTTTATTAAAATATTAACTAGTTTAATCTATATATTTTTTTCTTTTTATTGTGTTTGTAAAAACTGGCTCATTAATTATTTTAAATTTATTTTTAATCGATAAATACGACGTTTTCTTTTCTTTTCTTTTTTTTTTTTTATAATCATAATTCAATTGACGGTGGCAACGATCTAATCAATAAATTTGGCTTTCATTTCAAATATTTTTAACTTGTAAACATCGCATGATTTAAAATTTTAAACCATCGAATAGAAAAAAAAATATTTACAAATGCAATTTGTTTGAAAACTACATTTCAATTTAGTGAGTGTTTATGATTTTTAAAATATCTAATAAAAAATATATAAATTTTCAAGCATGATTATTTTTAAATCTGCGTGCAACCCAACTATGGAAGATTAACCCGTTAGCATTTAAAACAATCTAATTAATTAAACATTTGTTTGTTTACGTGTATAATATTCCATAACTAAGTTGCCAAACAAAATTTAAACTTTACAAATAAATAAATAAAACTCAAATTTAACACATAGAACTACTTGCTTAAACGCTGAAATAATCAAAATTACAAAGGTTGCTGTAGATAGTGAAATCTTTCGCGATTGATCGCGGGCATGCGGCTAATACCAAAGTATCAAAAAATCTGTTTGGCGTGGTTGATGGGCAATCTAAGAAAATATGCCAAATCTAAAAAACCTACCAGAGTTTTCAATTAAAAAAGATGTTCATCTACGTGTTGTACACCCGGAGCGCCTTCCCAGGAGGTCCCTTTCACCCTTTTCAACACATGACACCGAAGAGGAATCACCGAAGACGTCGCCGGAAAAAAAAAATCCAAATTCCATAAGTTTAATGCATCCAAAAGCAGGAATGGTTGGGTCAGGACACTGGTGACTTCGGACGACCGCTACGACTTCGAACTTATTATAGCTTTAATGATTTTAATTTGCTTTAGGAAATCAATTGCACTTTTAACCTGGTTTAGCCCAGGTTACATTGTCTGATTTTTTTAAATAAATATAATTCCTTCGAAAGTGACGTAATTTGTTAAGAAATGTATTGAGCATTTTTATTTCCGTTTAGTAATTCTGCGTTTGGTAAACCTAATTTAACATTTAACAGATTTGTTTTCGTCATTCACTAATCGTTAATTTCAAAGGAATTAAAATAGTATTTCAATGTGCAAAGTCTGTAAGTGTAAGAAGGTAGTGTAACATAGTATACATTCTGAAAAGTTTATTTAATATATTCAGTTTTTTTTCTGCGCCACATTTTATATGCTTGCGTAACATTTGCTTTTCTTGTATTATAACGTGATATATATATATATCCATGCTTGTTTTATTAACCTATTCACTGGGGTCAAACATTATATTTTTACCTTCTATTCAGGCGTTTGTAATTTGTCCTGTTATTTATAAACATCTTGCTTTCATATCGGAATTTTTAACGTATGTTGTTGCTGTAAACCAGATTTTTTTATTCCAAGAATTAATAACATAAGATTGAATGAAATGCCTAGAAAAGAATTATTTGGTTTTGTTCTACCTTTTTTTTTATTACATGATTTAGCGCAATTTTTTACCTTATTTTGGACGTTGTTCTTGCTCTATAATTTTATTTGCATAAGCATCTCGTTACGCATGAGATTTTATTCGATATGTTAGCAGTAATCGCTGCTGATGTTGTGTTGTAGGAAGGTAAAACAAGAAAGTAAAATAGATTAATGAAGCATAGATTACGAAACACTTTCCAACACTTCCAGAATACTTTAACAAACCTACGCTGTTTAATAAGGTAAATAAGATACCCAAGTAAACATTTTAGAAAACGCAAAACACATTTGAAAACCAGATTTTAGCAATTACAGGCCACAGCCAGAAAAGTACTTTAATTATTTCGTGCAGCCCTGTATATAATCTATAGGTTTGTATATATACCTATATAGTATGTTACAATTTAGTTTAGCAAGAAAACACTTAACACATTTGAAAATTCACCTTCAGAAGTTCCAACCAATAGACGGAAACATTTTTTTATTATTTTGTACAGCCCTGTATATTACATTAAGTTTTTTATACAGGCCATATATTCAGCTGACGCTTAATTCGGACAAAAACACGCTGTAAACTACTGAAATCACTCTTCCAGAAATTAACATAAATAAGCGGCCATGTATCCAGTTCTTTGCGTGGCCCTGTATATGATTTTACTAGCGGTTACCCGTGACTTCGTTCACGCAACATTAAAAGAAGAATAAATATATTAATTAAGCAAAATATTTCACTCCCGGTAATTAAAAACGTTAATAATTAACTAACTATTTATCACATTTCATAGGAGACAATACGGTATTTTTTGTTATAAGGACCTTGACATAACTCAGTCATAAAAAAGTGAAATTTTGTGCCAAATAATCGCGAAAATGAAATTGCAACCAATGCAAAAAGGAGGGCCAAATAAAATCGTTGAAATAGATGAATTGGGTAAAAACAAATGTCAATTTTACCTGATCAACAATTTTACTTTTAACGCCTTTGTGAAACGTTTTAACCATTTAACGTTTTAACCAACGTTTAACGTTTTTGTTCCAAAAAAAAACATTATTGGAAATAGTATATGCTTTTTTTTTAAATTCAATTCTGCCTCCTCGGTTTAATGTATAGCTGAAACAAATCTTGTTTTCTAAATGACATTATGTTGACAGGCAATTTTTGTTCTCCAGAATAGATTGATTCATGAAGTTTATGTTTATCGTGAAGAAATATGTTTTTATTTTTCGGATAATTTACTGAAATCAAGATTTTGCTTTCACCATCTATTCAAAGTGAAAATAAATTCTGTTTTTCAGTTTTAATGAGAAAAATGTGTAAAAAATATACTGATCTGTTTTATTTCTCCTTTTTTATACATAAATATGGGGTAATTTACTTTCCGTTTTTAGAGAAACTTCGTTAAAATTTACAACAACAACAAAAAAAAATCTTGGCATCTAATTTAATTTTTTTAATTTTGAGAGTTTGTGTGACATCCTCGGATCAATGATAACCGGTATTAAGTAAATCGCGTTGCGTTCGATAGTCTAGTAGTTGCGAAATACAAACACACGTCAGATTTTAATATAATAGATTCGTGTTCCTTTTCCTTTTCTTAAAATTATGATGTGATTTGTAGCAGAAAACTCTCATCTGTATGACGGATACTCATGCTTAATAATCAGTATAGATAAAAAAAAACATTTAAATTTTTCGTTATAAATATGGCGTGAAACTTATCTATTTTCTATACTTACTGATCCTTGTATTATTAATGTAAGGAATTGATTTACACTCATTTTAAAACACACTTGAAAATTCCCGTTTTATTTAAAATATGACGTCTCTTTTTCCCCCAGAGAAATCCCTTTTTAATGACATAATACTTGTTAATTTTCTTTTCCAGGCAATTAATTTCAATACTGACATAGGGGAAATTATGTTACTTTAACGAAATAATATTAAATCTTTAGATTTTATCAACAAAAATGAAACTATTAACATTCGTCATTTTTTTTTAAGTAATCGAGTTATTTCTTTTAGTTTTCAGAATGAAAATGACTATTTCTCGCTATCCATGACATCATTTTCGACATGGATAATTTTGCGGAGCATATTATTGACATTTGCTAACCATTTTCTTTTCAATTTTATTTTTATTTTTTTTTTAATTTAAATAAAAAATACGGTATAGTTATATTAGCCGTGCGCAGACGGTAAAACGCCAAGTATTGTTACCATGCAAAAGAAAAAAAAAGGAAAAAAGTAAAGAAAAAACCCCAAGATCATTTTATTTCACCATCAGAGCATATCCGCTTTATTTTCGATGTATGGCGTCATATTCACCAGTTTCCTATGGTTACGCATACTGAAACCTTGTATTATTATCAAAAACTAAAAAAAGTACGTTTTATTTCTAATAATATTATTTAATCTTCTTTTTAATTCTTTAATTTTTTTTATTTCATTTTCATTTTTCACGTGAAAATTTTTCAATTGAAACTAAATTGTGGAGTAAAAATTATTATTCCGTGTTTTGATTTACTTTTGGCAACGATAAAGTATTAGCAACGGTAAAGTAAATTTAACCATTTTAAAATATTATACGAAAAAATGCCCATTTATTCTCTATGAAAATAACGAAATTTTGAATTATTAAGAAAAATATTTGAATAAAATAAACAAAAACCAGCCTATGTTCATTTGAGGGTTATAATCAACCTACATGCAAAGATACAGGATCATTAAATGATCCATTTTGACGCTGGCTTCAGCCTAACATTTGCACACAATCGGATTTATAATATTATTAGGATTTATTTTAACAAACATATTTTAGTGTACTAAATATTTCGCGTTCAAAGTGCATAACTCGATTAAAAAAAAAAAAAAAACCTTAAGCAATGTAAGCTGATATACAGTAATGCCTACGATTCTTTTGTGTAGCTGTATATGATCTATAGCATTTATACATACCACATAGTATGCAAAATTTAGTTAAACGCATACCTAACTGAAAGCGCACTTCCAGCACTTATCACTTATAGACAATTCTTCGGATACAGTACTGCATCCGAAATCTTTTGTGTGTCCCTGTAAATGAACGATAAATGCTTATGCACATCATATTTACAACAGGTATCTTGTAGTAAACCTCAGTAATGTATATCAATTTCATTATATTTGAAATAGTGTAACGTAATTAAAATACTCTGCAAACAATTTTTCTCCGTAAACCATTATGTTACCGAATACTTTTGTGTGGCCATGTAAATGAATGAGAAATGCTTTACGCTTCATATTCCACAGAAAGCATGTTTTAGTGCACCTCACAAATTCATATCAATTCCATTATGTTTGTAATAGTATAACATGATTAAAATGCACCGCAAATGACTTTTCCCTATAGACCATATTATAAAGGAATTCTTTTGCGTTTCCCTGTAAACTAATTGCAAGTGCTTCATGTACCATATTCGATAGTAGGCATCTTGTAAGTGCACTTCAGCGATGTTTATCAATTTCAATATATTTGAAATAGTCTAACATCACTAAAATGCACTGCAAAGGATTTTTCGCCATAGACCATAATGTAACGGCATTCTTTTGAGTGCTCCTGTACACGAATTATAAGTACTACATACTTCATTTTCAACACCGAACATGTCATAGTATACCTCAATAACATATATCAATTGCATGGCAATCCGAGTACATTTACGTGAGTTAGAGCACGGACAGACAGACAGACAAACTGAATTCATAAACACTTAATGTTGGAAAGTGTTAAAAAGACAAATGTTTCTTAATATAAGAAAATATAATGTAACCACGAACGAAAATAAATTATACCCTCTTCTGAGTTACTCATGATTCCGAAAAACGTTCTTCATCTTTAAAAACCTCGGAAACTAATATATTTTCAAGATTTAAAGAAGCATTTATAAGAACAAAGTTTTTTTTTGCTGCCATTGATTTTCGGAAACGTTTACGAGAAGTTTATATAGTATAATTATAAATTTTCTCAACTCGAAATATAGATTTTTCGGATGCTATCACTTCTCAATTAAACATTTTCAGCTGCATAGTTGAATTTATACATGCAAGAGTAACAAAATAATATTAATTTTAAAGTTACTGCTAACGATGTTGCATGTTAATGCTGTTTCGTGTAATGTTAATGTTAACACTGTGTAAAATCCAGTAGAAGCTTACTTTTGGATTTTTAATATTATTTATTTGATGGATGTCTGCATTGCGTTTTATGATGATATGTTTAAAAATATTGTTTTGCATGGGGAGTTCTAGGAAAAAATTCTTAGTTTAATTTATTTCATGTTTATATTCTTCATTTTAAAAAACGTGGCTTTGGAAACGAACTACAGATGTATATGTTACTAAATTTAGCCCCTCCCTGTATTTTGTTCTACAGACGCCCATGATTCAAACACATAGCTTTTTTAGAACAAGTGGGTAAGTGTGATCGAAGATCGCTCAAAGGGTTTCGTTTAATATTCCTTTCAAAACACTTTATCCTTTCTTTAATAAATTCAAACAAATTTCATTTAGCAACAACAACAAAAAAAGTCATGTTTTTTATAAAGTAAAAATTTACCGGTCTATTTTTTCGTTTTTTCGAATATCTAAACCAGCCCGATAGCGGGCGAAGCCCGTTATTATATTCTCTCATAATAATATCTGTCATGCGGACTAAATGCGATATTTCAAAAAATTACTTCAAAATTAAACATGTTGTACACCTTCAAAATGCTAAAATATGCGAATGTTTCCATAATCGGATTTTTATTACGATCCAATATGTTTCTCAAACTCATATATTTACTATTCTCTATTACTCATATTAATACTCGTTTTGTATTATTCTCAAACATTTGAAAAATTCGTTAAACTTCTAATAGGACGTCAGATTTTCTTTTTAATTCTCTAATGACGTGATATTAATCTGCTTTGTGTACATACACATACTCATACTGCTTGTATTATTGAGAAATCTTTGAAAATTTCTGTTTTATTACCACTATAACGTCAATCATTTTTATTTCATACTAATCTTTTTTTTCAATTGGTGAAACTTTTTATTTCATTTTCATTTTTCACGTTGAAACCGTTCAATAGAAAATTAATTATTGTAGAACGAATTTCATTGTGGATTTTTAATTTTTGGCAACTGCTTTAACGAAAAATTTTTAAATTTAATAGGAAAAGGCTGTTAGAATTTTGTTTTTTTTATCTCTGTTTATTAAAATAATACGATTTTTTCAAATTTTAATATTTTGAGCTTCATAGCTGATATTCAGATATATATATACAAAGTTTCAACTCTGTAAGTTACATAGTTTCTGATAATGGCTCTGTGACGGACAGACAACGGAGCGGGAGCAATAGGGTTTCGTGAGATGAACGAAACCCTAAAAATGACTTAATTTGCATGCGGTGGATGATAAGCAGTTTTTCACGAGCATTTGTAATTCGCAAGCCTTTAAAAATTTCTAGTTTACCTTCTATGACATTATGAGAATACTTGTCCCATTCTACACTGCAGAAAAAAAAGTGTTGATTTTACATTATAATACTGGCATCCCAGCTGTCAGTATTATACCGTAAAATTAACAGTAATAAACAGTAAAATAAGCAGTAATACGCTGCCACTCATGCGCGGTAGCGTATTACTGCTTATTTTACTGTTTGATGCCAGTATTATACTGTAAAATCAACATTTTTTTTCTGCAGTATATTTTCATTGATAAATTGCATAATGTACTCTTGTAGATTTATAAAGTTCTTATTGTCTCTCTATTGTTCATCTCTATCTACCACGTTACCAATTATTATCTTTGGACAACATTATCATATATATTATTTCTGTTGTCAAACATCCCTTTTTCTATGAATTTACGAAACGCTCAACAACGAATGAGGTATCACTCGAAAGGTTTTTGAAGCGGCTTCTGACATAGTACACTCACATTCCGTTAAAACATGCTTTTTGATTAAAAATTGCTGTTAATTAAAATTTAAATCGGCATTGTTTTCATAAATGAAATGAAAGGTTTTCCGCAAATTAGTGTTGTCATGTTGCCACAAAAGTAAAATATCGCATATATGATGCTCAACAATGAATATTAAAAAATAATAATAATAAGTACAAAAAAGATAAAGTGTGATTTCTCCGAACGAGTTTTATATATTTATGATTAAAAAGCAAAATTGAAATTAGACACCATCGATCGATCGTAGCTAAAAAAAATATTAGATATTGCTAAAAAATATATCAGATTGCATAGTCCGAAATCCTCTCACGAGTCCTCTGGTGCTCATACAAAAGAATTTCTATTTGACAAACTTGAATTTTACAAATTTCTCTATTTGACAAAATGTTCTCTTCTTTTTCAAGAAAAGTGACATAAAAAAGAATCTCTAGAATAACAAACCCGAATTCCTACTGAAAAACTTTTTTTTTTAAATAGAAATTTCAAAATTTTGATCCTTTTCAAGTTACCAAAGAATTTATTTCCGAAACACTCTACATGCAGAAATATGTCAGTTTAAGAATCGCCATCTATTAACTAGTAAATCTGCAGATCAGTAATCTCAACGTCAGCTCGGAAAGTCATTTGTTTTTTAATCTCACTTTTCATATTATTTAGTATCTTACAATTCGCAATTTATTTATTTTTTTATGTTACATACATATTTATAGGCATATAAAGTACTTCGGAGGTTTCAGAAATTAGAAGTGTTAAATTAAACACGATTTATGCAGTGATATTCTGAAATTCTTATGAACTTCTTATTCTTGTAATTTTTTAGATAAAAAAGTGCATTTCTTATTTTGATATTCTTTGAAATAGGGTTGCTAAGCAACTAATAAAATAAAGAGGAAAGAAAAAGATATGCATTTTAAAATTTGTAAAAAATAGGAAAATGTTTTACATTTCCCGAACAGTTGCAAAAAAAAAATTCCAATAATTAAAACAATTAATTTCTAAATTTTAATAGATGTATCGGCAAATTTTCAAAGCTATTGCATATATTTAAGACCTCCATATCGAACATTTAGTGTCCGTAATTTTACGTTTAAATCCATTATTCAAATATGCGATTTTCATTTCAGTCAAACATGAAATTTGCATTTCCATAGGAAAGCATAATGACCTAAAAAGAAATGTTCTATATTTTTCGAACAAATTAAGCAAATGTAACTAAAAAATTATACAGCTAATTCCGGGTACCTCACCAACATACCCACCAAAAATCAACTTAATAGGACGATTTTTACGGCAGTTATCGCGTAACAGGCAGATAGACAAACAGACGGAAACCAAAAACTTTTCGCGTCTCCACAGTAATACTTCACTGACGTTTCGGCAATTATCAGAAGTTTCGGAATGTGATGTTGACCGCAACCCGGTCCCGACTTACAGAAATCTGAGCACCGGGCAAAAGCATTCAATTGTCGGGGGAAATGTGTGGTCTACACTTCAATACATGCCCTTTGGGATGGGCTCGGTCAATAATTATAATTTATAGTATGAAAACAAAAAATATTTTGGCTATTAATATTCGTATATTTTCACGTTATTTCTCAAAATAATTTTAATATCAAACAAGAAAGAAAAAATATGCATCAAGCATATATTACGAAACACTTTCCAACACATTCGGAAGTCTGTAACGAAACTTCACCATTTAATAAAGTGAAAAATTATGTCAAAATAAACAATTTGAAAAATTCATAACACATTTGAAAATCCAATTTCGGCAATGACTATCTATAGTCGGGAAAATATCAGAATTAATTTGTGCTGCCCTGTATATGATCTATAGATTCGTATATACTACATAGTAAACAAAAATTTAGTTCAGTTATAGGAAACACATAACACAGTTGAAAATTCCTCTTTAGAAATTTCCGTCAGTGAACGGAAAAGTACTCGATTGCTATTGTGTAGCCTTGCATATAACTATATAATTTATACACATCAAGTAATATGATTTCCTTTAAATTTACAAACGCATATTACGACTGAAAACGCACTTTCAACAATTTTCACTCATAGACAGCATTGTAGCCGAATTCTTTTGTATGCCCCTGATAAATGTCATGCATACCATATTCTACTGTAAGCATTTTATAGTCCTCGGTGATATATATCAATTTCAACATGTTTGAAGTAGTGTAACTGTAGTAAGAATACCCGTGAGCCCAAAACGCGCAGCTCGGCGCTGACAGAGGGAAAAGGGGGTTGCCGTAAAAATTTAAATGACCAATTGGCAGGGATAAAAATATGAAATAATGAAATATAAAAAGGCAGGGATAAAAATAATGAAAGTTTCTAGTAGAAACTTGCGTTGGCATAATTTGCAATGTTACTGAATATGAAAACAGCTTTTATTGGATTAAATATTTATAGATTTTTTAAATTCCTACTATTAGCTCACATTCTCTCTATATATATATCTTGTTCAAATTTTCAATCGTTAATAACATATTTTCTATTCATCCACTCAAGTTCAAATAATTTTTTTTAAACTTGTAGTGGATGACACTTTATGTTAACACAGTTTTTTTCAAATATTAATTCATTAATTAAATTTAATTAATTAATTTTAGTTTTAAATGGGAGAAAAAAATTTCTCCCATTGTTTTCATAAATGAAATGAAAGATTTATCTCAAATTAATGATGCCACAGAAATAAAATACCGCAACGATGATTATAAAATAATGTTCAATAAAGATAACGTGAGACATTAATGCTGCACGGGTTTATTTTATATATTTATGATTAAAAAGTAGGAATTGACTTAAAAAAATATATATATTACTTGTTTAAGATAAGATGCCAATTAGTAGTAAAGTGTTACAATTTTGAAAATTACGTATTAAACTGATTTGAATTTGATTGGCAAAGGGGAGGAGCTACAATAGGAAGTGACCTCACAATTAGAATGTTGTAGAATGTTCTCGTTTTCCTTTCCGAAAGTACAGATTTCAAAACTATATTTATCATTTTAAAATAAAGCGAAATGTTATGTAGGAAAGAAAAGCTTACAGGGGAAGTTTTAAAAAGGAAGGAATTAAAATAATTTTAGAATGCGAATTTTAATATTAAATGAATAAATATTAATAAAATATTTCTTAAATTAAATTAAATAAAAAAATATGGCAGTGGTTGTAAGGAACCACAACAGTAACATCATTAAGCTACACCGTAAATGATTTTCTCCATAGACCATAATGTAACGGAGCTCTTCTGGGTATCCCTGTAAATGAATGATAAATGTTACAGATATCGCTTTCAATAGGGAATCTTCCATAGTAAACATCAATACGATATCAATTACATGAAAATCTGAGTATATTTACGCGAGTTAGAGCGCGGCCAAGTGGACAAGCAGAAAGCCAGATTAAAGGAAGTCAGTGTTAATAATATAAAGACGTGAAGTGAGGTGATAAAGAATCTGCCTCGGGTGTCATGTGTACACAGTGTTGAATTCAGGGGGTGGCCCGGGGGGACATCCTCCCCCCGGAAGATTTGAGATTTTATGCTTTTAATAGTTAAAAAGTGCAATTATCCTCCCGGAACTCTACAATGTCCCCTCCCCCGGAGCCACAGAAATCCCTCCCGGATAAAAGACTGAATTCAACAGTGTGTGTGCATGTTCTGCCACTGACCACACCTCACGTACATCAGAAAATGTACAGCTTATCTTCTAAGATCATTAAATATACATTATCTTTAATGCAGTTACTGGAATGAAAATTAAGTTGGAAATTTTGATGATGCCAAAGTTAATGTGAGCTAGATGTCAATAGGGTTTGCAGTGATCGAAGATTTTTCCAAATGAGCTGCAGCTTTTATTTATGTTTATTATATACAGGGAAAAACATCCGAAATTATTAAATGTTAGCAGGCAGTATACACGATTCAAATTTAATGAATTATGTGACTTTCTGGCAAGTCATTCGGTCTTAAAGGGCTGTGATACTTAGAAACAGAAAATATAAAAGACTTACAACAGAAAGAAAAGTTGAACATATAAAAATTAATTTACCTTGCTTTTAAAAAGTGTAGTTCTTCCCGTTCCTAAAGTGCTCCCCACCGGTCTTAAAGGAATATGGATAAGTCCCAACTTATAAAGAATCAGTAATTTGTCTCGTAAATAAATTGCTGATGTTCCAAATTGAATTTTTAGCATATATATTGGAATTTTAATTTTATTTAGTTAGCTCAGCTAATTTTGAGGCTATTTTCAGCTGATTTTTACGCTTGCTTTTTTAGTCCTAAATCAGGTAATTTCCTTACGCACCCATTCATAATTGTTTTTAGCTCACAGGCTATCAAAACCTGAGAGCCCGCACGTTCTGTATGTACGTACATATGTATGTATGTACGTAACGCGATAACTCTTGATAGAAATATCCCATTTGCTTCAAATTTTGTATATAGGTTCATTCTGATAAGGAGCTTCCTTGGTTAGTTTTGGGAGGTTCATTGGTTAAGTATAAAGGGGGGGAACGGGGGGCTAATCCCCCCTTAATTTAGATAAATGGGTTTTGCATGCAGCATAATCCGATTTGCTTCAAATTTTGTATATAGGTTCATTCTGATAAGACGCTTCCCCGATTAGTTTTTGTGGTTCATTGGTTAAGTATAAAGGGGGAAAGGAGGATAGTCCCCCCTTAATTTAGATAAATGGGTTTTTCATGCACAATTATCCGATTTGCTTCAAATTTTATATATAGGTTTATTGTGATAAGGCGCTTCCTGATTAGTAGTTATATATCCTGATTAGTTAAGTATAAAGAGGGGGAAAGGGTCTCGCCCCTATATCCCCATAATCCCGCCCATAATTTATTGTCGATTTCGTTTTTTTGCGAGGGACATTATTCTTTGAAATAAGAACATAATATACAGTTAGTGTGAATAGCCTGTGAGCTCAATACCATTAATTTAACTGGACACTTTTCTTTTTATTTTAAGTTGGTTTACACGATATAATCGGAAATTTGGATACAGCAAAAGACGTGTGTCTGGGTGAATTACTAAAGTTGAAAGTGTTGAAAAATGTTAGGCTGTATCAAAAGTATTTTCGTTTTTCGAATGTTTCTATACCAAAGACTGTAGCTGGCATTTTATCACCCCTATTGTTGAACTTAAAAGGTTATTTAAGAGAATACATGTCTATCTGTATTCTATAATCATACAGACTTCTTTTTTGCATTTTTAGGTTACGTAAAGAGTGATACAATTTTTGAGATTTTATGCATCTTAAGGCATAATTTTAAACTAGGCCTTAAAAACAATGAAGCTGTCCTCGAAACTCGTGCAGTTGGATGCCAGGACAAGAGTAGTGTCCGGACAGTTCAAAACAAATCCAAACATTTTAAAGAAAAGGATCTCAGTCTTGAAATCAAACCCCGAAGTGAAAGGGGAATTTTGACCTGTTTAAGAGAAAAAAGAGGATAATTTATTCTTCACAATAAATTTTGATGCTAAAAATTAACAAAACTACACATTCAAACATTAATAATTTGTTAAATGCCACAATATGTCATACTTTATGACAGTTCTCATCTTCCGAACTCTCTCAAATTCTAATCGGTTATAGATATAACTGCATCCAAGTTTTCTTAAAATTTCGTGAAAAGATATGCATATTTAGTACTGAAAACATGAGTCGAAGCAGAGCAAACCACGCAAAAACGTTTTTTCATTTGTTTTTGTTTTTTTGTTTTTGTTTTTTTGTTTGTTTTTTTTGTTTTTGTTTTTGTTTTTTCGAAGATTTCTGAGATTCTAAATTTTTAGCACTTCTACACGTCCGAATGTTTCGAAAATTTTGTAAGTGGTGTAAATTTGGTACACCAAGATTCTCTAAAAAGATTGTGTCGAAATACGAATGTTTAGTTACTTTTAGCGTTGAAAAAATATCATATCCGTGAGGCGCGAAGTGATCTGCATTCGCTGGTATTTCTGAAGGGTTAAAATTTTTATTTTTAAAAACTGATTGCACTTTTGAGTAGAAGAGAGTTTCAGCTTTAAGAGTATATTTTTGGTTTGTTGGCACCGCTAAACTTACCACTCCCATAAAGTAAAAAATTACCCTCAGGAAAACGACCCTTTTTCAAAAAAGTTTTCCAAAAGGTTAATAACGATATTTTTTCGAATTGATTGCGGCATTTGAGACGTAAGAGCTTGATCTTTCTGAATATGTCTTTCAATTTTAACTGTACCGAATGGTTTGGGTGATTAAAACCGATTTAAAACTACGAAGTAACATTTTTTTTTTTACTTGCGTTCGGTTCTTTATTTCATCCAGATGCATAAATCGGGTTCTGAGCAAGAGCGAGCGGTTTTTCCGGCTCGCAAAGAAAGAGATTAGCTTTTCATGAGTTTTTAATTAATATCTCGGCTAATTATCAAAAAATTAAAAATTCTTAGCCTTAAGTGCATCAGGACCTGCCTTAGACTATCCTTACTCAAAATTTCAAACTTCTACATGCGGTAGATTTCGCTAGCCATCGCAGACACACACACAGACAGAACGAAACTTTCTTTTATTAGTATGGATAGCGAACATTTCTTTCTTGCACTTTTACGGATCACTAGCTAAAATAGTTCTTTACCTTCCCAGGGGTCGATGCAGGGTTTTTTTCTTGGGGCCCATTTTGTGAAAAGTAAAGGTTATTTTTGTGAAATTTTATATTTTTGTGAAAAATAACATTTTGTAATGAAAGTCGAAATTCAGCTACTCAAATTCAAACCAAGCGTTAATTAACAAAAACTTTTTTAAATACTTTTGCTGAAGTTTTCCTCTCTGGTGATCTTGTTTGTTTACAAATTATACATTTTAAAAGTCAAAGAATAATAAATAATAAATTGTAAGTTTTTATAAAATGGAATTTTGTGAAAGTGCCTATTTTGTGAAGGGGCCCATTTTATCATATTGAATTTTGTGAAGGGGCCCATTTTATCAAATTGATTTTTGTGAAGGGACCCATTTTATTAAATTTATTTTTGTGAAGGGGCCCTAAATAGGCCCCAAATTTTGTCTGGATCGACCCTTGCTTCCACTTTAATTTATACTTTTTTAACCACCCATAGATATTATATTTTCACTGTAAAAAAGGCAAATACTGATTTGACCAAAAACTGACTTGTACTGTTAAGATCTCTCAACAAAGAATTAAAACAGATTTAAGAAGGATGCATAAGTTTTTTGTTTTGAAAAATATATCTTTATGATTTTTTTATATAACGAAAATTCTATAGTACTATTTTTTAAAGGAACTATAATATCTATTAAATAGATTTTCAGCTATAAAAATTTATTCATTTCTATGATCTCCACCCCCATCCCCCGCAGGCCCCGACTATCACAAGGGTTCTTGGGGCTTGTGTCGTGGGTACGAAATTTCCAAGAAGCACTAAATTTTCCATACTATCATTTAATATATTTATGGAAATAATTTACTATGCAAACGCAAAGTCTAAAAATGTCTCATGCTGACTTCACCCTGAAGTTAAAACGTGGAATTTTCAATTACTGTGTATACAAATATTCTTAGCACTTGTATATACTACAAATATACTTAGCACACATACTTAGCGCTTCTTCCGGCTCCAGAATTCATTTACAAAGCTCTTTGTAAAATATTTATTATCCGCCAATGATAAATTGGCCGATAAGTACCCCAAATTTAGATTAATTTATTCATTAATTAACGTTTGGCGGACACTTCGGACCCGTCACTTAAATAAGTAGCTATAACTCAGGAATAACAAAAAAAAATTAAATCAATAATAGATGATGTTGACAGTGGAACAGGGCAATTAAGCTAACGCTAATCAAATTAAAAGCTCAACCATTAGGATAACGAAAGAGGAAGGAGCTGGCACCAAGAACTTCACTAATTTCTAACTCTAACTCTAAGCAAGATGGGCTACTCTAATGGTATTCCAGAGCTCAAGAAAAGCTGTTACGTAAAATGTCACTAATAGCTCTGAAAACACTAGACACAATATACGAGAAAAAACTAAATAGATCTCTTAATAGAAAATGTCACTAATTGGAAATAAAACTGGTGGATCCTAAATAAGCTTTTATACCGAAGTGATTGATGCAATGCCTTACCCCTAACCAAGCTTCTCAGCTAAAGAATCTTATTCCACACTCGGAACGTCACTTCACTGACTATCGGCGCGTGGCAGAATGCAAACTGAAAATCCGAGAGCAATGGAGCTCTAGTCTTATACTCCTTAAATGGCGAGACCCAACCAAATCCGACGATATTCACTTCTGCCAGCGTATTTATACTAGCCAGCCGACCACAGAAGCCTAATTAAAGTATTACTACGTAAAATAACCGCGACAATCTGATTCAGAGAGATTAAACCCTACGTTTTGAAAATAAATAAAAAAATACATAATAGGTGGTTCTTTCAAGATCAAGAGTTGTAATCCGGATAACATGCTCACACACAACACTAAAAAATCCGTTTGACTCTTAAACTACCTTCATAATAGAATAGCTAGGCACTATTGCTGCAAAGGTAGAAATCACAACTAGCAACAAACAGAATCCAGTTGTTCATTACGTAATGCGTTTTCTTCACCATTTATGTCTGTAAGCTACTTTTTCCCGTAGCACAACGAACGGTTTTAAGGTCTTACATCAACTTATCATGGCCAGAGTATAAACTTGCTTTAACCCTTTCCGGCACAGACAAATTCTGTTCGTAAAATGAGAAATTACTGACTGACACCGTAATTTACAAACGACTTTTTTAGAAAATAAGAACTTCTTATTTTAAGCTTTCATTATAGAAACAAAATTTTATTAAAATATTCTTGGTGCCGTATGCAAGTTTGGAATTAAAATTATGTGTGCCCGGAGTGGGACCACTGTGCCAGAAAGGGTTAAAAAAAGAAATTGTGGAACATGAAAAAAATAATTATTTTCTGTTATATTTCAACATGACAGAATTACCTTGCATAATTTTCTTGTATGGATTGACTTATCTTGCAAAGTTTTTACTTACATTAAATTTAAAAATTCCTAAATTTGTCTGTACATGACATAAAGAGAAAATTTTAGTAGATATTTCAAAATTAGGGAATTTCATTATTTCATTTCCTTTTTCAGGACTTGCTCAAAATTGTGGCATCTATCAATCAAGAGACCGGAAAGCACATTCAGATTCTGAGACAGCTGCTCTATACCGGGCGGCCGGAGCCATTCCTCTCTGTGTTACTAATGTTCCAGAAATGTGTATGTGGTGGGAAAGTGCCAACCATTGTAATGGATGGACCAAAAATCCATACGACAATCGCCGAACAGTTGGTGGAAGTTCAGGTAATAAAACATTCATATAACGGTGTGTATGGGAAATTTTGGTAAACAGAATTTCCTAAATCTCAAGATATATATATGTATATTTTTCCCCCTTTTGCTTAAGATTAGCAGATCAATTATAATTGATTCTGCTAATCAATTGCTGATAAATCTGCTAATCAATTGCTAATCAATTGATCAATTATAACTGATTAGCAGGGTAATTCTAATTTCTACCAACAATATATGATGACACGTCAAGATAAACGAACTTTGCTATGAAATTCAGCGTCTACGTATTCAGTTAAAAATACCAGGTGTCTCACTTCAAACCAAACCTGAATTTCAGTAACAGCAGTAACAATATTGTAGAGAAATTTTCTGATTTGTCATGTTTTTGTGAAATGTGATTATGATTATATCATATTAAGTGCTATGAGGACAAAGTACAAGTATGGTACAAGTAGACCATACATGTACTTGAAAAGTGACGTACTAACTTCTACATTCTGAAATATGGAATGTTTAGTTAATTGGGGACGTGGATGGTCAACCACTTCTAGCACTTATTAAGCACATTTTGCACAAAATGAGATAAGTATGTTGAACATTTCGTTGTTCCTTCCCTTTTATAAAAATTATTAATGACTTGGATTTGGGCAACATATATTTGTCCGACTGTATAAGTATTTTAAAATCCCGGGCTCAAAAGCAAAAATTTATTGTCTTACTGTACACTAACATTCTTATTATTATGTTAAAGGAAAAAATAACCCTGTATTATTTTGCTTTTGATTTAACTTCTCAAACTTTGTGACGGTATTAACGTGAGCTTTAAGCGTTTGTTGTTGATTATGTCATTAACTGTTCGCAAATGAAATTATAATTAATGGTAGTTATTTACACATGTATTACACATAGTCACTGGTCGAAAGTAGCGTACTACAAGTAGTGAAACTACAGTAGTCGCTACTTTTTCCAGTAAGTTTGTTGCGTAAAGCGCTGCATTTTGTGCAATGCAATGTAGCCAGTAGCGCGATACAAAAAAACAGTAGTTTGTAGCGAGCACTAACGCTAATTTAGGAAAAAACAAATGTACCATTCTATAAATAAGGCGATCATAACTTTCTTCTTTTGTGCAAAGCATGTTCTGCTCAAGAATTTGCGAATCTGAGCTGCAGTGTTTAGCAACGCATCACATGAAGTCATAAATTTTTCCACCGACGCTTACTGGTAAAACCAAGTGCTGACCCACCAGAAAATTTAATCTTCTTGCTGCCAACAGTTGTCTCTTTACTCGTTATTAGGTCTTCATGTTTTTAGAATCAATTTATTTATTATTTTTGCATTTAGAGTTTTTCTCGGTAAATTTCTAGATTATAAAATTAGACAACTCAATATAGTAATTAACTCTCAACTAACTCAATATAATTAACGTATTAAGAATGTGTTGTAGAGTTAAGTAAATAAATTTATTGGTAAATGAGTCATCGGTAATTTTATGTCACAATGCAATAATTATTCTAAGAATAGTAAATAGAATTTATGCAGCATATGGTTGTGCATAAATATTTTGAATACAGTAGTAGCTTCTCGTTATATTGCTCGTTTAGATACATAGCTCTGTCTTCGTGCCTCCCGAAAAAAAGTTGTAATTTAATCGCAATTTTTATGTAACTATATTTAAGTGTTGATTGTATTACGTATATCTTTCTTAATTTCGCTATAAAAATTGTAATGCATGTATAAATTAACATTTTGGCGACAAACACTAAATATGTTCTTGTATGTTACCTTTCTTACTTAATTTTTCCCCCTCGGTTATATCGGGTTTATTTCATTGTATACAGACGTGATATAATGAGGGGTCACTCTATTATTTAATCTGCGCATCAATTTCGAGTGTTGATTGAATCCTTTGAAAAATCTGAAAGTAGCGAAGTAGTGACTACTTTTGAAAAGTAGTTTGTAGTCGCTTCTTTTTTAAACAAATAGTTGTTTGTTGTTGTAGTTAAGTACATTATCGAAATCGTCTCAGTAATCAGACTAAGCGTATTCCGGCTTACTGCAATATTGTATAAGAAAACATTTAAATTGCATAAACTAGCATTAATACTGTATGGTTATCTCAAAATAACACGTTAAGTCAGAAAATAGTGTGAATTTTTTAAACGTTTATTCTTCAATGACAGCTGAGAGCCGAACACTGGATCTCTTCTCTAGAAAGGGTTTCTTGGACAACAAAGCTACTGGACATTGAGCCACAAACTTCTGGCTATACGACGAATTGTACACTCACTCCCTCTTGCATCATTGTATTCAGTCTCTTATCCTTTTTTTTTTCTCGTAACCAAAATGCCCAAAATTTCAACGTTTATTCTCTAGTTTCAAAATTCCCGGAGTTTTGGATCTCTAAGAAGGCATATGCCATTAATATAAATTTGTGGTAAAGGCCATACTTTTCTTATTCTATTTTAACAGAATATATGTTGCTTAATGCAGATGAACTCTATGTGACATTTTACTGCAGTTTTCTAGTTTATATATCGTTCACTCGCAAGAAAAGTGACACAACTCCAAAAAATTCATTTTGCTTATTATTCCTCTAATAAGTATGATATATGTTGAATGACATGTTATATGAACATAACATAGAAAATCTTGCTTCAGAAAAAAAATGCATAAGTGTAGTTATTCGGAAAAGAGCTAAATTATGATATATGTCAATTTGCCATCACAGAAGGAAGGAGTCAATTTGTATGGGGAGATAAATTTACTCAATCCTCTCTACCTCCTCTACATCTTGATTCTTAAGGGTTTAATGCTTTTATGCACACTTTTATAGCTGCATCCAGAGCTAAGTGCCAAATTTATCTTACGGCAAACACGTACGATTTCCTTTCGCCTCTCCGGTGAAATACAGTATTTTTAAGTTGTATCACTTTTCTTGCGGGTGAGCTATATATGCCTCAAATAATATAAAACGTCTTTCTAACTAATCAATACCCTTATTAGCTAACTAAACATCCTCAGTAGCTGAATTGTGCCTTCTTAAGATATATAATTACACTGAAAGGACAAATTACCATAAGCAGCAACAGACGGATCTAAAAAATTGTACAAAAATACTCCCGAATCTAGCAGCCAAAACGTGATGAAAGCTATAAATAGTATATATACCTGAGTTTGTTATGGCAGTAAAAAGAAACACGTAATGAATAAAGGAAAAAGATTTAGGCGAAATCGTTGGCGGGTAAATTGTCAGTGCGCGCAAGCCTGGATGATCAATTCCAACGATTATCAAACTTTTAAACTTTACTTGTAACACTGAATCCAGAGTGAAGCAGCAATATGTCATACATGATAAAATTACGTCCATAGAAAAAACTGTGATAAGAAAACAGTAGTCAATGATGGAGGACAAAACTGATATTTGTTACTCATAATATCGTATTACAAGAAGACATCTTTGCAAGAAATCACTGCAGATAAGACTATGGGCGAAGTCTATTGACGCGACGAGCGTCCGATACAGAATTTTTAATCTTTTACCACCGGTTTTTCAAAACAGAAATTTTCGTATAATTGAATCGCAGAAATACTATCATTAAATAAGGCAAAGCTTGCAATAAAAAATAATTGATGGGAATATTCGAAGATTCTGAGCATCTTATGCGTCACGTATACGCGTCGCTCGTCTCCAAGGGGTTAAGCAAAGCATGTTCAAGCTGGGCAGGGAGGTTGATCAAACGTCTTAAGCTCAACAAGCCCTGCCCGATTGACAAAAGTATGCGATAATTGGCTATAATTGCGATAATTGGCTGGACGCTCACATAAGTTCCCCATGCTAGTTGGAAGACGCCTAATTTTGAGACCGCCATTGGGCTGTTGATGATTGCAAATGTATTATTTAGTCCCGTGGATCAACTTCAACATGATAGTGGAAGCGTGCGACTTTGGCGAAAACGTCATAAAATACTTTTATTCCTCATTTCAGGATGGGATTCTACAGAATGTGCCGATTATATATTTTCTAGGTATAAGTTACATGGCTGACCCCTGGACGATTATTCTTTTTGAAGACATATCCTTTATTGGCTCACAGTTCATTGATTTGCTGGTCACTCATTTACAATTTTAACAGCAGGTTATTTCCAAATAGCAATGTTAAGATAATTCCCCGCTCTATATATTAAAAAATTGTTTAGAAAAGCATTCCGGTGAGTTTGAAACACTCGATTAGCCTCTTATATCACCAAATTTGAATCAAACCGAGAATTTGTCGGACCAACAAAAACGGTCCATTCGAGATATTCACGAACCCGACTACTCTGTGAATGATTTCAGCCATAATTCTTTCTACTGTTAGGCTCAAACACTACAAATTCATTTCTAAGACCTCACTGAATCATTTGCAATGTGTGTAGCTTGCGTCATTCGAGCAAAAATTGCACCTAGATCCTAGAATATACTACAGTTGCGTGTGTGTAATAAATTGTCCTTTCATTATGTGCGTATGTGTTTGTGTATTCGTAAATAAATAGATAGATTGTATGTTATTACTCATGTATTTAGTGTGATTGATAACTTTTTCTTCGTAGGTGGCGAAGGAGCAATTATAACGGCTTGTGGACCTCCAATAGGTATCGGCAACGATATTGCTGGAAGCATACGTATACCAGCCTCCTTCTGTGGAATATATGGACACAAGCCATCGAGAAGTAATGAGGAACTTCCACTAATTAAAATAAGTTAAAGAATAAGCGTAGTCGATAGTAAATAAAAATTGGAAAATTTTTATTCCCAAATTATTGAATATAATGTTCTCCTTCGCGGAAAGCGTCTTTTACAGACTCTTTAATCTTGTATCACTAGTTTTTCAAACTAGAAAATTTTGCCTAATTCAATCTCAGAAATGCTTCAATTAACTATAGCAAAAATTTCAATTAAAAATTACTGGTAGGAATAATAAAAAATTTGGAACACTTTATGCATCACGTACACGTGATGCTGGTCGCGAAGGGGTTGAAGTCTGAATGCATGGATTTATATGCAATTTTGTTTTTGAAAACTTAATACATCGAATCGTATCCGATTTCCCTTGTCGAAAAAAAGTTATTATTTTTATTATTATTATTCAATATTTTAATTTTAAAAAGGTGTATTCTATCGTTTAGTATCATATAGGTGTCACACATGTGTCATTTTTTCTAAAACAATACTTACAAGGAAGGTGTCCATAAGCGCATACTCAGAAAATTTTGAAAAAATTACATAATGTTCTTCTCATGAGGATATATACGTCTATAAAAAAATTTCCTGCGGAACCTCGATATAACGTCTGTAAAAAAATATGAACATTTCGTTTATTTGGCAATTTATCACCGGTTGGAAACGGAATAAAATTAACCCGTTCAGGGGCAAAGTACTTATGTTTCTAAAATGTTGAAATCATTGAGTTGCAGCTTCCAAAACATAGAACATATTTTTTCAGTGGTAAATATAAATAACTGCAACAACAAGCAGCTTGTATATATTATACAAAAAATAATAAATATTTCATCGTTTAAGTTTAAATTCATTAAATATTGCGCATTCGAATAATCATTTTACAAGCAATTTAAAATGCATTAAAATCGTTTGCGTTTGGCGAAGGAAAAAATGTTGCTAGCCAAATCGTGTGTTTTTGCGCCAAATACTAGAAAGTATTTTATTTTTTTTTTTTTGCAGATTTTCTACTGGGATTCCGCAGCTAAATTTCACTGTTCCTTTATTACATACGTGTGTAGCTTTATTAGCATTTTTTTCAAAATTTTCTGAGTATGCGCTTTAAGGAGACCTTCCTTGTTAGAGATACTTTTAATTTCACTCAAGAAAATTATCATTTTCGCGGTCTGTCTTTGAGTGATTTCTATTCAGTGTAAATATAAACATCTTTGTTGTCAGCAAATTATGCCTAAAACGTAACAAACCGCATTCTTAAGTTACTCAAAAAAAACCGCCCTGGTTACTAATCTGTAGGAGTTCTTGAAAAGTGCTCTTGAGAACTTTTGCTTTTCATATGACATATGATAAAACTTTAAAGCACACAATCATTATTACGCTTATCAATTATTACTGTTAAGGATGTGTGCACTGCGCTAGATATGAAGCGACGGGGCATTCGCATCAGGGCAGCATCTTTGGGTGGGCCGGCATTTGACTCTTACATTATAAACAATGGAACGAAATATGACATTAAAGGTATAGCAAAATGTTTCACCTCAGATGCATAATTCCTACTGGATGCATAATCCCTTATGCTCTTGCTGTTGGTACCTCATTAAAAATCATTCTGATTGCATAGAATCATCCTTCATCCGTCATTGCATAGAACATACGAATAGTATACAATTATATTTTCCAATAAAATAAAAATAGTTCCAATTATTTAAACTCTTGCTCATAAAGAATCGTAAATACTTATTGTGAAAACGTAATATAGATATACAAGCAACTATATCAGTGATTGGACCTAATTTGGCTGTATTGTAGCCAGAGACTATTTGCTTTTGCATCGACATTCCAATGCTCATTCAACATATCATATTTTAGTTTAAAAATGATTTGAATTTTACTGTCACACTTGTCAGGTTAGAACTGCTGTATTGCTTCAGTGGTGGCATATAGCACATAAGAAGCTCGTATATCTAATTCATATAGTAACACTAAATTCTGCTGCTACTGTAGTATTTTTTTTTTTTTTTCGGCTATCCAAATTGGCCAGATGTTACCGACAATCTCCTTGCAGCTACACTAAATAAATTTCCGCATTAGGAAGAAGCTATATGGACCATCATATTGTAAAATCATACTTGACTTTTTATTTTACTTGCTTCGACATGCAGAGGTTTTTTATAGTTGCGGATTTATTATGGCGTTTGCTTTATCATAAAATAAAATACGTCCATCCACTTACTTGTGTTGTTGTTATTATTCGAATGAATTCATGATTTCAATACTATTATCCAAATAAACATACATATTAAATCTAATTCGTTTTTTTTTTTTTTTTGTTTTTTTTTTTTTTTTGGCCTTTTTCTCTCGCAACTATTTTTATTTTCACTAACTTATTTATTCATTTCTTTTGCAGATTTGATACCCAATAAAGGCTTCTGGCCTGAAGATAGTGATGAATACGATCAGTTTGTTAGTACTGGGCCAATGTGTCGCTATGTGGACGACCTACCAAAGTTAACACGGATTTTATCTGGAAAAAATGCCAAAAAAGTGCCATATGATGCACCGGTAATTATAAATTATCCTATTCAATTTTTTTTAAATAATATATGTTGCTGTTAATTATGTTGCTGTTGATGATAATTAAAGAACTTGAGCCTTTAGTAGAACTTCCATAACAGTTGAGGGCAATGATGAATTCAGCGGTGGACGCGAGGGAAGCATCTTCCCTCCTCCGGGGCATCAAAGTATTTCCCCCAGAAGTTTTTAATTTTGTACTTATTAATGATCTGATATTGCAAATTGCCCCTTCCTCCGGGAGCTTCAGTAATCCCCTCATCATCCTCAAAAAATGTCTAAATTCGACACTGGTTGAGTGAATTCAGAACCTTTCTTCAGTCTGTAACTGCTACAATCATGAGAAATACAGTATATGATGGAAAATATCTAGATGCTTTTCTAGATGATATTTCACAAGAAAAGATTGATACTTTAATACCTAGTTTTCTAACTGAATTTTAAATCTTCTAGCTGAAAGAGGTGCATTGAAAAGCCTATCTCAATATTTCAAATCATTAAATGATCATAAATCTATAAGCAACAAAAGCAAGTTTGTATGCTTCAGTGTGATCAGAATTTCATCTTTTTCGTAAATTGCATATAGGGAACGTAAGGTAAAACCGTATACCTGATTATTAGTTACTTTTTGAAGCCAGAATTTCCAACAGACTTTAATGGTACTTTGCATAAATACTCTGCACTTCACGTTCTAAAATATTATATTTGTAAATATATGATTTGTTTATCACAGTTTTATTAATAAATGTTTTTCTAGAAAAAAATTAAATCATCCGGTCTTACCTCGGAAGTGAGGGGTAAGACCAGATGGATATGTTAATCTTACAGCAAATAAAATAATATAGACTTTCTATCTAAAGGAAACGAAATATTTTATTGTACAACGTTACATAATCATATAATATCAACTCACTAATTATCATTAAAATATAGATATAAATGCTTAAGTGATACAAACAGAACACAAAAAGGTTTATAAAGACCTTTTAATATAATGATCGACATGTTTGGAACGCACAAACGGCGCCATTATCAAGATCTACAACAATAAACAAACTATTGTCATAAAATTTGAAAATAAACTTGAAAAATAAAAAAAAAGGTTCTTAAAATAGTCAACTGTAAACGTGAAAATTAATATTTCCTTATTGCTTTTTTTAAATTGAAAAATACCTTTTTCAAGTATCAAGTATCAATATTTTTCAAGTTTATTTTATAATTTTGTGACAATAGTTTGTTTATCGTTGTAGATCTTGATAATGGCGCCGTTTGTGCGTTCAAAATACGTCGATCATTATATTAAAAGGTCTTTATAAGCCTTTTTGTGTTCTGTTTGTATCACTTAAGCATTTATATCTATATTTTACAACCTTAATTAAAGAACCTTAACTATATATTTCAAATATGAGTTAAATGATTTAATATTTAAAAACAAAGTGATAATTGTCTTCATTACTAGAAAAATTGCATAAATAAAAAAATGGACAGGGCTGTGTCGAGGCTATATATATGCATATACATCAGATACTATAATCTGATTTATTTTTTATCCAGGTAGACTTCAAAAAAGTAAAAATCTTCTACATGGAGGAATTTCCAGGCTTGTTGCTATCGGCTACAAATGACATTAAAGCCTCTGTTAGGAAAGTAAGTATTAGAAGATTATTTTTAAGTGATTTTCCTTATAATCCTCTGCCATTTTCTAACTATACAATAGATTTTTTTCTTTTCATTAGAATTTGTTAAATCAAAATTTCCATACACACTCAATCGCGAAAAAGTTCTAAAATTTCGATTTTTTTTATACTGAAGGAATTAGAAACTTGAAATTTGGAATGGTAGTTATTAATAAGCTGTAAATGCTCTCTAAGAACAAATTCTAAAAAAAAATCGAAATTTAAAAGGGTGAGATGAGCGAAAAGCGTTCTAAAAACATTCTAAATTACAATTTCTATGAAATCTCTGGAACTATAGAATCATTTCAAAAGTGATGGCGGCAAATTAATGGTAACAGTCCCTGCTGTAACATAGGCTATATTTTATATAGGTGCCACTACCATAGGGAGGTGCAAGAGCGAAAAATGTTCTAAAATTTCAATTTTTTGTTTATACTGAAGGAACTAGAAACATAAAATTTGGCATGGTAGTTACTTATAAGATGTAAATGCTCCCTAAGAACAGTTCGTAAAAAGTTTGAAATTTAAAAGGGTTAAATGAGCTAACTGTGTTCTAAAAACATTCTAAATTACAATTTCTATGGAATCTTTGAAACTACCGTACCGATTTTAAACGTAATGCTCGCAAATTTATAGTGACAGTCTGTGCTCTAACACAGGTTATATTTTATGTCAGTGTGCCATTAACCTCAGGGGGCTGCAAGAGCAAAGAACGTTCTAAAATTGCAATATTTATTACACTGAAGAGATTAGAAACTTGAAATTGGGCAAGATAGTAACTTATAAGATATACATGCTCTCTAAGGACAGTTTTTAAAAAATTCGAAATTTAAAAGAGTGATATGAGGGAAAACTGTTCTAAAAACATTCTAAATTACGATTTCTATGGAATTGTTAAGGACATAAACTTGAAATTTAACATGTCTGATACTTTTTAAGACACAAGTGCACACACAAAACAGTTTTTAAAAATAAATCGAAATTTAAAAGGGCGAAAGAGGAAAAAAAGTTCTAAACTACATTTTTTTTTGTTTCTTTTTTTACTAACAGGATTAGAAACTTCAAATTTGGCATGGCGGTTACTTTTAAGATACAAATACTAGCTAACAATGGTTTGTAAAGAAATTCAAAATTTCAAAGGGTGAAATGAGCTGAAAAGTTTAAAAAGCGTTCTAAATTGCAATTACTGTGGAATTGTTAGAGGTAGAAATTTAAAATTTTACATGGCTGCTGATTTGGTCACACAGAACAATTTGAAAAAAATCGAAATTTAAAAGAGTGAAATACGCGAGAAGCGTTCTAAAAACGTTCTAAATTACGATTTATTTGGAACTATTAAGGCTAGAAACTTAAAATTTCGCCTGGCTGTTACTCACGTAAATGATCACACAGAACAGTTTACTAAAAATGCGAAATGTAGGACAGGAGAGAGAAAAAAAAAAGTACTAAAATTGCAATTTATGTGATACAGCTGGTATAGATGCTTCGTATTTGGTATGATGGTTACTCTTAAAATGCAAATGCTCGCTAAGACCGGTTTCTAAAAAAATCGAAATTTAACAGGCTGAAATCAGCGAAAAACGGTCTAAAAATGTTCTACATTATGATTTAATTTCATTTATTCATGTTAGAAACTGGAAATTTAGTATTGTTGTAACTTTTAAGATGCAAACGCTCGGTATAAACAGTCTATTAAAAATTCGTAATAAAGTTTAAAGGTGTAAACTGAGCCGAAAACGATATGAATTATGTTTCTTTCTAAATTGTTAGCGATAGAAAATTAGAATCTAACATGCCTTTTATTTTTTATACGTAAATGCTTCCACAGAACATCTTTTACGAAATTCGAAATTTAAAAAAGATGCAGAAGCAAAAAACATTCCAAAATTGCGATTTTAGTGATGCTGCTGGTACAGGAAGTTGAAATTTGGCATGGTGGCTATTTTTAAGATTTCAGTGCTCGCTAAAAACGGTTTCCATAAAAAAAAAATCGAAATTTAAAAAAGTGAAATAAGCTGAAAAAGTTCTAAAAACCTTCTAAACAATGATTTATCTGAAATTGTTAGGATAGAAACTTGAAATTTTACATGGCTGTTACGTTAGAGACACAAATGCATCCATAGAACAGTTTTTAAAATTTTTGAAATTTTAATGTGAGCAGGGGCAGAAAAGTTTTAAAATTGCGATTTCTGTGATATAGTCAGAGCCGTAACTAGCCATTCCTGGGCCCTGTGCAAGAATTCGCATTTGGGCCCCTTAATTAATTAGGTTTGGAAAAATGAAAAAAAAAATACGTCACAGTAAAAATTTTTATTAAGTTTTATTTTAATTGTACTTTTCTGGCTTTCATTTCGGCAAATTCGTTAATAACATCATCATAATTAATATTTTTAACTATATTGTATTCTATTGAAATAATAGACAGATTGGATAAACGTTCTTGTCCGACAGTTGATCGTAAATAATTTTTAATTAATTTCAGTTTGCTAAAACTTCGCTCGCACGAAGCAATAGAAATGGGAAGAGTTAAAAATATTCGGAGGGCGACACTGATATTTGGGTAAGATTCAATTAAACCAAAATCATGAAGAGTCTGTAGAATATCAAGCGGAGATGCAGTTTGTTTGTTTTGTATAAGAGCCGTTACTTCAAACTTCAAACTTTCAATTTCACATGTGAAGACGTACTTTTTTAAATCTTTGCTGTACTTAATAGCGAGATCTGCAGCCGATTTTTTTAAGTCAGCGACACTCATATGTTGTAAAGACGAGCCATACAGAAAGCAAAAATAACCACAGATTGTTCTCATTTTTTCATAACGCAAATCTATCTGAGACAACAGAGTGTCAAGAACACTGTACATTTGTATTTTAAATAACTCTTCAGCTGTTAATTTACTTCCTTCATCTGATGTTTCATCTATTTCCATTTTCTTCACTCTTCTTTTCCTTTTATTAAGAAATTCCTTCTCTATATCCATTTTTTCAGCCAAACTTTGTGCTTCCTGGATATTTTGTTCAAAACCTGTATCTCGAAGCCCTTGTAATGTACTACGTAAACCAGCAATTACTTTTGTTCCAATATCTATTGACAAATCTTTCTGTTGTAATGCTTTGTTTGTTCGATCGATGCATTGTAGAATTTTATTACATATAGAAAGTGTACAGATAAACCTATAATTAATTTGCAGAATCAAACTTTGTGCATTCGATACAGCTTCCGGATTCGAAAAATCGTTTGTAATCATTTGAAGTCCTTCCATTACTTCAGGTAATTGTAAATACAGCGCTTTTATTGCTCTGGCCTTTGATGACCATCTTGTATCAGAAAAACTTTTGTGATATTTTTAAGCACTTCATTAAAGTTTCCCAACGAATTGTTGAGGACGAGAAAAAATTAAACAACCTCTGCACAGTACCAAAGAAAGCAATCATTTCTGGAGTTGTAGATGCACCGTGGGCACCGGCTAAATTTAGATTATGAGCTGCACAAGGTACAAATATTGCTAAATCCTTAACTTACTCCCTTATACTTGCCAGCCATATTGGCATCGTTATCAAATCCTTGCCCTCTGCAATCCTGAATGTCTAATTTATCAACATTTAGTTTATTCAAAATTTCAGATGATAAACCTTCTTCTGTTTTTTCATGAGATTGAATAAAGTTTACGAAGCTTTCATCAATCATTACCTTCCCTTTACAGTCAACATGGACATATCTTATAATCTGACTCATTTGCTCTTTTCTTGAAACATCAGGAGTGCAGTTGAATAAAATTGTGTAGTACTTTGCCTTCTTAATTCTTCAGATGATTTCATTTCTAGTTTTGTCCCCAACTAATTTTATTATTTCATTTTGAATAGTGGGTGAGAAATAAGACACTGAACCCTTTTTATGTTTTTCAATATGTTCCTTTAAAGTAGTATTATAATGGCTAGCAAATTCAATCAATTTTTAAAAAATGCCACAATTTGGATCTCCAATAATTTCATTTGAACCTCTAAGAGCAAGATTATATTTGGCACAGAATAGAATAGCATCCAATATTATTTTCAATATTTCACGCCATATCATTCTTTCCTTGTTAATGGAATTAATTACATAATCATCAATTGCATTTCCTGATTTTATATTCTTTTCCATTACTTTCCATTTCACATACGAAATTCGATGTTCCGGAGAATTTTCGTGTCGGGGAATAACCGGAAGAAGATGCCTCCAATCATAAAAACCTTTCTGTGGGTCTGAAAGATTATGCGATTTTTGCCCAAAAAGCGTGCAAAGACAGCAAAATACTGCATTTTTATTAACGGAATATAAAATCCATTTTCTTTTAACAGTTTCTCCGTGAATTTGTTTAACATAAAACCAGTCCTTTGTAAATTTTCGACCTGAATCGTCTACTTTTATTGTATTAAAGTTAGTGTTGTCGCCTTGATCTGCACCATGTGAGACAAGAGAATGTATTAATTTACCAGTAACGGCAGGCCAGGAATGGGGATCGTTGTAATTAAGCAGTATTTCTTCTGGAACAGTACAGAACATATTTTGCTCGGTATTATCAGTTTGTGAAACAGTACTTTGTGCAGGCTCGTCCTCTTTTGAATTATTATGGGGCAAATGTAGTGAAATACCTTGTGAAACAGCAGAGTATTCGGTAATATCAGTTTGTGAGACAGTACTTTGTACAGGCTGATCCTCTTTTGAACTATTATGGGGCAATTGTAGTAAAATACCCAGTGAAGCAGCAGAATGTTCGGTATTATCAGTTTGTGAGACAGTACTTTGTGCAGGCTCATCCTCTTTTGAATTATAATGAGAATGTTGTAGTAGAATATCTTGAAAAGCAGCAGATTGCTTTTCTTGCAATGGATTGTTTTTGTTACTCGGAGAATTGTTGTTAATTGAAGAGGTAGATGCCAAATGTAGTGTTTTTTATCACCTTGTGAAGTAGTGCTAGATTCCACACTTCCTCTATTCTCTGAGTTTTCGGCTTTTAGCCATTTACCAAACTGTTGCGACATTAACTTGCATTCTTCCAATTTTCGTTTCCTTATATTTCTCTTTTGTGCACCTGAAAAATGCTTAGACATTTTTAAACTAGAAAACAAAATATTATTGTTAGCATGTTGCCTGTACAAGTATAAAACTGTTATAACGTACATAAACTACTTTTTGTAGAACGAATGCAAGCGTGTGACGAAATATCACTTGCTTGGATGCCTTTTATTTGCCATATTTCGATGTTTTTTTCCAATCAAACATTTCTCAGAAAATATTAAAAAGCTAAAAATTTGTTACACATGAAATTAATTATTAAAACGTCGCCAAAGTGGTGTTGTGTCACTATTTTTAATTTACTGTTTCAAAAAAGAAAGAAAATAAACTGCTAAATGGTTAATAAAGGATACCTTTTTCACAAAGTTCTATTTCATAAAAGCAAACGTCTCATTAATTACCCTAACTTTGTTTAGAATTTCAAATATGAAATTTGAAAACAAAACGAGGTCACCAGAAAGGATATCTCTAATAGGAGAACTTGCTGGACTTAATAAATCATAAATGTTTTGTTCGAATTCGAATATCAGGATTTTTTTTTCTGTTACAAAACTGTAATTTTCATAAAAGTATAATAAATTACATAAAAATAACATTTTCTTGTTTTATAAATTGAGAGACAAGAAAGAAAAAAAAAACCTGCATGGACCCTTCAAATTCGATATATGTTTACCTTTAATAAGATTTAAAATAATAATAATAATTATAATACTAATAATTAAAATAATAATTCTTCTACAAAAGTTTTTCCAAGATTATATACATAAATATTTTCAATGATTTCACTTACCTTTAAATTCTGGCCTTAAATTTCTTGGTACTACTTTTTCTTTGAATAAGAAATAAATAAGAAATACAAATTAAAAATATCAAGAGACATTAGAATTAGATAAAAGAGTAAACTGTGCCGTTATAAAGCACGACCACTTAATAAAATCGATTTCCGTACTTATTGTCGCTTTCCGCATAACAACATAGAGCTCGGTGGAAGCAAAAACAGAATAGAATTCGAGACAGGTTCAATGTTGCCAAATGACTAAAAGTAAACTTTACGTGAAATAAGGAAAAGAAAATACCCAAGTTTTTTTCGAAAAATTTTATTGTTCCCGAACATTTATTTCCCCACGAATTACTTGTCCTCAAAATTTGACAAAACTGGCTTTCGGAAATGAATTTTCTTTCATAAGGTTAATGATGATATTTATTGAAATGGTTTGCAGTGTTGGGTTGGGTTGGGTTGATTTATGACGGCCAATTATCAACACGAAGGATATAGGCCCTAGGGGGGGAGTGCCCTCCGTGGGGGTCTTTCTAAGGGATCCTAACCCGTATTAACGCAAGGTTCGAAGAAAACCACGGAAAACTCCGAACGGGTTTGCAGTGTTGGAAAGCGAATTCAGCGTACATGTTGCTTAGGATTTTTTTTTTTTTTTTTTTTTTTTTTTTTTTTTTTTGCGTATTTTGATTTTCGGAATCAATGCTTAATTCTGAAGTCTGTCGATAAAAGAAGGGGAAGGGGGGGGGTTGTCCTGTAATTTAGATTTTTTTTTTCTTCAGTGGTTATCGTTCAATTTTTTCGAAATTTTTAGGAATTAAAAATATGATGTTCCCTTAACCATTTTATGAAACAATATGCATATTTAATAGTGAAAACGTAAGCCAAATCCAGCGAAATATCCCACTTTTTTCGTCGATTTTTTCTTAGATTTTATTAATTTTTAAAAAATATTTTTGCTACCCCGAATGTTTTAAAATTTTTGTAGTAGCTGTAAATCCAGTCTGCCGAGATGCTGTAAAAAGATTGTGTCGAAATAGGGACGTTTATTTACTTTTAATGTAGAAAAAATATCGCTTCTGAGAGGTAAAGTGACCTGCGGTCGTGAATTTTTTAAAAGAGTTACAATTTTCCTATTTTTGAAAACCGATTGCACTGACTATTAGAAGAAAGTATCGGCATTAAGGCATATTTTTTGCTTATCGATGCCCCTAAAATTGCGACCTGGGACGGGGGGGGGGGTGGAACGTTGGCATATTATGGGAAATATTTACTGCGAAAACGACTCTTTTTTGCAAACATTTTTGAAAGGGCTAACAACGATATTTTTTCGAACTAATTGCAGAATTTGAGACGTAAAGGTACTAATTTTAAGACTGTATCTTCCATATTTCAAATGGTTTGGTTAAAGGAAGTTCAAATAAAACGGGGAAAAAACGGCATTTGGTAAAAACATAAGCGAAAACACAAGTATACGTTACTGTATTCAAACTATAACCTAGCATAAGTTTGGCAGGTACGTAGGTAAGTTGAAAATATCAGTTCTATATTAATTCGAATATTCATGTTGATAAGCAGAGACATCTAGGATCTAAATAATACAAAACTTAACCGTCAAATCGCGCAGTAGAAAGGCAGAAATTTCTTTTTCAATTAAAAAATATAATTTCTTATGCACATCATTTTGGGGCCCTCCCTTTCAGATGGGCCCTGTGCGGCTGCACCTGTTGCACCTGCCTAGTTACGGCACTGGATATAGTCATTACAGAAATTTGCTTAATTATCGTAGCTTAATTAGTAATTTCTGAATTATCTGTGGCAGTAAAATTTCCTCTAATGAAAATAGGCCAACGAATACCACTTTGTATTTTTCAAGAATTACTCGAACAAAGCCGCCGGTTTTGCTAGAATTTTATAAATTTCTGTAGAAAAATGTTTACTAACTTAGTTTATCAGGTTTCTCTTCTCTCTTGTACAATAACTTTTTCTGAATTTCTCAATTCAGACATATACATTTCAACATTTAGGGCAGTTAATGTTAGTTTGCTGTAGATGAAATTAATTATCATAACCAGAACAATTTTTTGCTAAGATAGTACTAAAATAAATTAAAATATGTTATCGTATTTAATTTTCCTTAAAATCAAATTTCAAAAATGGCGTTGAAATATTCTTTTAATAAGAAAACTTTTAACCTAAAAAATCACGCCTACCCATGTTGCGTAATTTTACATTTTGTCACCAATATTTACACATAATAATCTTTGCATTATTTAATAATAGACAATTGTTTCAAATTCTGCGATAGCATAAGTCGAAGATTACTATTTCAAATAGTTGTGACAAATGTAAAAAATTGTACTCATCTAGATTATGCCATTCCCTACGCGAGTATTTTCCTGGTTAAATAAACGTTGGTTTTCTATTCCTTTCCTGTTATTCTTATGTGAAAAATTGAGAAATTCTTACGTTTCGTAGTCAAGAAAATTCACATTTCATTCCAAAAAACTTTTACCAAGCAATATCATCTAAGTAATATTAAAATTGTTCTCGAGCTTATCTTAATCCTATCCTAATCCTAATAATATTATAAATCCGATTGTGTGCAAATGCTAGGCTGAAGCCAGCATCAAAATGGAGGATTTAATGATCCTGTATCTTTGCTTATAGATTGATTATAACCCTCAAATGAACATAGGCTGGTTTTTGTTTATTTTATTCAAATATTTTTCTTAATAATTCAAAATTTCGTTATTTTCATAGAGAATAAATGGACATTTTTTCGTATAATATTTTAAAATGGTTAAATTTACTTTACCGTTGTTAATACTTTATCGTTGCCAAAACTAAATCAAAACCCGGAATAATAATTTTTACTCAACAATTTAGTTTCAATTGAAAAATCTTCGAAAAATTAAAATGAAATAAAAAAATTAAAGAATTAAAAAGAAGATTAAATAATATTATTAGAAATAAAACGTACTTTTTTTAGTTTTTGATAATATACAAGGTTTCAATATGCGTAACCATAGGAAACAGGCGAATATGACGTCATACATCGAAAGTAAAGTGGATATGCTTTGATGGTGAAATAAAATGATCTTGGTTTTTTTTTCTTTTTTTCTTTTTTTTCTTTTGTATGGTAACAATACTTGTTGTTTTACAGTCTGCGCACGGCTAATATAACTATACCGTATTTTTTATTTAAATTTTAAAAAAGTAAAAAGAAGTTTGAAAAGAAAATGGTTAGCAAATGTCAACAACATTCTCCGCAAAATTATCCATGTCGAAAATGATGTCATGGAAAGCGAGAAATGGTTATTTTCATTCTTAAAACTAAAAAAAATAACTCGATTACATAAAAAAAAAATGACGAATGTTAATAGTTCCATTTTTGTTGATAAAACCTAAAGAATTAATATTACTTCGTTAAAGTAACATAATTTCCCCTATGCCAGTATTGAAATTAATTGCCTGGAAAACAAAATTAACAAGAATTATGTCATTAAAAAGGGATTTCTCTGGGAAAAAAGAGGCGTCATATTTAAAATAAAACTGGAATTTTCCAATATGTTTTAAAATGAGATGAATCAATTCCTTACATAAATAATACAAGGATCGGTGAGTATAGAAAGTAGATGAGTTTCACGCCATATATATAACGAAAAATTTAAATGTTTTTTTTTATCTATACTGATTATTAAGCATGAGTAACCGTTATATACAGATGAGAGTTTTCTGCTAAAAATCACATCATAATTTTAAAGGAAAGGAAAATGAACACGAATCTATTATATTAAAATCTGACCGGGTGTTTGTATTTCGCAACTACTCCTAGACTATCGAACTCAACGCGATTTACTTAATACCGGTTATATCCGAGGATGTCACACAAACTCTCAGAATTTCAAAAATTAAATTAAATGCCAAGTTTTTTTTTTTTTTTTTTTTTTTTTTTTTTAACGAAGTTTCTCTAAAAACAGAAATTAAATTACTCCATATTTGTGTATAAAAAAGGACAAATAAAACAGATCAGTATATTTTTTGCACCATTTTCTCATTAAAACTGAAAAACAGAATTTATTTTCACTTTGAGTAGATGGTGAAAACAAAATCTTGATTTCAGTAAATTATCCGAAAAATAAAAACATATTATCACATATTCAAACTTCATGAATCAGTTTATTCTGGAGAACAAAAATTGCCTGTCAACATACTGTCATTTAGAAAGCAAGATTTGTTTCAGCTATACATTAAACCGAAGAGGCAAAATTGAATTTAAAGAAAAAGCATATACTATTTCCAATTTATGTTTTTTTTTTTTTAAGGATGGCTGTTAAAACGTTTCACAAAGGCGTTAAAAGTAAAATGGTTTATCAGGTAAAACTGACATTTGTTTTTACCCAATTCGTCTATTTCCACGATTTTATTTGGCTCTCCTTTTACTTACCCATCATACGTAGTATAGGGTAAGTCTTGTAATCGTTTTGAAAATCGAAAATTTTTTTTTGACGGATTTACACATTTCAGACACTGGAGATTCCGAAAAACATATTTTTAGAAAAAAAATTTTGCCGTCCGTCTGTGTGTCTGTGTGTCTGTGTGTGTGTGTGTCTGTAAACGCTCTATCTCCCGATAAAATTGAGATAGAGACTTGCAATTTGGTATGTACTTAGTATGTAATAATGGGAAGAAGCCTATTTCATTTCATTAACCTCGATTAACCGGAACTATTTTATTCGGACCCTCGAAATATTCGTTCTGATAAAAGGTATATAAAAATTTTCGAAATTGTTTATTTTAAGAAATGAATATAAAAGACAATAAAAAAACATAAATTTTACATAAAGCATGAAGTCGATCGGATAATTAGTTGCCGAGATATTTGTAATCCTATTTTCCACACTCTTCGATTTTTCATGACCCTGTATTTCATCCAAATTTCACTTCAAAGAGATATTTTAATTGGAAATTTGACGCTTAATCAGATGCAATAAACCGCTAGTTAATAGGATTATTATTTTTGGAGTTATAAGGAAAAACCTCTTTCAAGCAATTCAGTAATCGAGCCTTTAAAGTTTGTGACGTCATCAAGCCACGCTTTTATTTGAATTGCAATGCATTTTATAAGTAGTTTACACATTTTTATTTTAATATTTTACATTATGCATATCCATGATGGGTAAGTATTACGGTGGCCCCCAACGACTAGTTTACATTGGTTGCAATTTCATTTTCGCGATTATTTGACACAAAATTTCATTTTTTTAAGACTGAGTTATGTCCAGGTCCCTATAACAAAAAATACCGTATTGCCTCCTATGAAATGTGATAAATAGTTAGTTAATTATTAACGTTTTTAATTATCGGGAGTGAAATATTTTGCTTAATTAATGTATTTATTCTTCTTTTAATGTTGCGTAAACGAAGTCACGGGTAACAGCTGGTTTTAAATAATTTTAATATTGCTTTCCTGAATTTATAGTAAAACCAAACTTGCAAATTTTTGAAACAGAAAATTATAACATTGCGTAATTCTTTTAATTTATATTCTTTACAAAGTCAGTGCCGTGTCTATAAAATTGTTCTGCCTAAATTCATAATTATTCAATAGAAGATCAGATCATTTATATAAAAGTTCATATCACATGCCCATCCGAAACAGATACGGAACTGACCGCTTCACATTTTAGAAGCCAGTGAACCATTTTTTTTTTTTTTTCGAAAAAAAATTTTTGAAAAAAAAAAAATCATAACATTTACTTTTTTAAGAAGTTTGTGAAAAAAAAAATTATTGAGATATGATTGATATTTAAAAATGCATATATTTTGAGATATCTTCAGTTGAAATTTGAATAACCACCCGCTATCTCATTCCATCGAAGTAAACGCAACTGATTCGTTCCTCTGTGAATGACATAATTATTAAACCACGGAAGAAATCAATCGACAAAAAGTGCCACAGCGATGAATTTTGAAGAGCTCTCTCGCATCAGAAAAATAATCCTAAACTTTTTTATTGTTGAGATAATTAAATTTTTAACGAGCAAACATGATGTGAGTACGTAATGGTTTTTCAATGCCTTTTATTTAACTCAACTTGGTTTTTGTATGTAAGATGGAATTTTGTAATCGATTTTTAACCCACTTCCTGATAATCTAAAATTATGAAAATTAAGTTCACAGATGCGTTTCTAATGACAATATTTTAATATTTTTAGAACTTAATTCTAAATTAATACATTAATATTAAACGTTTTTCCGTTAGACCGCCAAATATTCCCTGAAATTCGCCCATTTGTACAGAGTTGAAAAGACAACATATTTAATGATGCGCCTATAAACGCTCAGCAAATTATGTCTAATAAAGCTCTATTTATGTGAAAGTGTGAAAGAATATGAAGTTTGATTAAATTCCATGCATTAGTTTTTGAGGTATAGCTATCGCGAAAATGGTAAAAAATGCAGCATAGCAGCACCACCTGTTATATGATTTACACGAAAACCTAATCAACACTAGCTCATGTCAAAGTCTAACAGAATATGAAGTTTGATGAAATTCCGTGCATTTCTTCTTGAGATATGAAATCGCTAAAATATATATATCGTTAAAATCGTGTAAATCCTTAAAAATGCAGCATAGCAGCGCCACATGTTAGGAGATTTAGACCAAAACCTCGTCAGCAATAACTTATGTCACCGTCTAATTGCTTTTAACAAACTCAGAATAGCAAATTGTTCTTTAATTTTATTTTTGCAGGCAGCTAATCATTTTAAAGAAGAGTATGGCGTCAATGTCGTCAAACTGAACATACCTGAACTGAAGCATGCCTTCTGTATATGGGAGTGTAAATTGCTCGAGACTGGAGGACCAGCTTTTAAAACTGCCTTGGCTGAGGATGGCAACATCAGCCTCACATGGGAGTTCATTAAAAGTATATTTAGAAGTTCAGAGCATACATGGCCAGCTCTATATTTTGCTGCAGTAGACAGACGTAACAAAGACAAGTATTATCATGAGTAAGTAACAAGTTATACACTGCAAAAAAAATTTTTGATTTTATGGTATAATACTGGCATTCCAGCTGCAAGTATTATACCGTAAAATCAACAATTTTGTTCTTGCAATGTACTCACAATCAGTTTATTATTTTCAGTCAGTTTATTCAGTTTTATTATTTTATCAGGTTTGTTTTATTTCAGTTTTATTATTTTATCAGTTTATCCTCCTCAAAACTGAGACCAACTTTAATCGAGGCCACAAGAACCATTTTCAAATTACTATGAAGCAGCTCCAAACATGTTTGAGTGGATAAATCCAATGCTTATAATATGCGGCTCCTATCTATTGAGAAGGTGTATAAGTAATTTCGACAAACTTAAAAACATTTAAGTTCATTCAAAGGGTGTTATTTAGTTTCTCCTACAGGGGACACCGGGACTGATGACGTTAAATTGCAAAAATGTCGTAATCAATTTATTCCTGGAATTTTTTTTTCATTCCATTCTAACTAATAAAACACATCAGTAGACCATTCTAAACCGTATCTTCCTATAGTTTTTTTAAACTTGGGTAAAAGTATTAAAAATCTTTAAATATTCATATTTTTTTGTACCTGTGTGGAGAACTAGCACGATGCTACAGTTACAAAATTTTAAAAAGAGGAAGAAAAGATGTAACCATTTAAAACTAATGACTAGAAAATTTGAGCCAACCACTTTCAACAAACCAATTTTCAAAATTTTAACCCTTTTCATTTTACTAAATTATACAAGTAAAACACTCATATGATTAAACTAAATATATATATACTTAAAGTGATAAAAAAAGAATACAAAAGGTTTATAAAACCTTTTAATATAAAGATCGACATGTTTCGAACGCACAAACGGCGACATTTACAAGATCAAAATGATAAATAAACTGTTCTTGCAAAAATCTTTGAAAATAAACATGATAAACATAAACCAAGCGATTATATGTATAATAAAAGCAGTTTGCTTAAAAATGGTCAACTGTAAACGTGAAAATGAATATTTTCTTATTGTTTTTTTTATTATTTATAAGGCATCGCGTAAAGAGGCTGATTCATTGCATATGTTCTCGTTGCGCATATAGATTTCTATTGATTCATGGGATTGATTGGATGGATATTGATTGATGGGTGGGAAATAAAGGTAGTTCTTCTGTCATATTTGATATCTGCCATATGTTCTTTTATTCTCCTTTTAAACTTTCTATTTGTCATTTCTATATAATATTTCAATGTAACTAAACTTTCTATTTGTCATTCCCTGCTTCTATTCTACATATAATCTCGTGGTTTATGTTGATCATGTTTATTTTAAAAAAAAAAAGGCAAGAATAGTTTATTTATCAATTTGATCTTGAAAATGTCGTCGTTTGTGCGTTCGAAACATATGTCTATCTTTATATCAAAAGGTTTTTATAAGCCTTTTGTATTCTGTTTTATCACTTTAAGCCTATATATCTTTAGTTTTTCCTTTTCATTTTGTTAACGTACTATTGAAGTCAATTAAAAATCTATTTAAGAGTTGATACTCATAATGTTAATTATTCTTCTTTTTAGATGCTTAGAGATGTATGATGAACTAAAGAAGAAGCTTGAAGAATACCTCCAAGGAGATGCTATTTTGCTGATACCCACTCATCCAGATCCTCCTCCACATTACTTAATGACCATTCCTAAATACCCAAACATTGCCTACACGTGCATTTTCAGCATTCTCGGATATCCATCAACTCAAATACCAGCTGGATTGAGTCGAAATCTGCCTATAGGCATTCAAGCTATAAGTACCCAATACAAAGATCACCTTACCTTGGCTGCAGCAACAGAGTTGGATAAAGTATTTGGAGGATGGATCAATCCAGGTCCCACAGCACTTTGACCTGAATGTAGTGTGATGAACTCGATGAAAACTTAATAAGTTATTCTGCGCAGCAATTAGTCGGACTTGTGTGTGTGTAATCTAAATACGTCCATGTTTAGACTGTGTATCTTCATCCTCATAAAACCTCATTGTGCCTTAAAATATTGTTTGTGTACTCTTTGTTATTTCCTCTAAATGCTCTGAAAATTGTGAGGACGCAATTTAAAAATTCGGCTTTTGACACACTGAAATTTAAAAAAGTACAATGTCAGTTCATTTAAACCAGTTATTTAGACATCATATTGTACAATATCAACAAACTGTTCAATACAGTTTTAGGTTGTATTCAATAAAACTTCGACAAAAAGAAACTGGATGTTATTTCTTACAGCAAAACCAAAATCATGATAGTATCATTCACTTGTTGTTTTGTTTTGCTACAGTGACATTAACTCTTAAGGTTGCAGATATACAATATATACACAATCGGTCAGTTAATTTCAAAATTGATATTTCAAAAATTATTTCATTCATTGTTGCATCTCTATAATAAAACCGTAAGTCATGTGACTGTCATCAACAATTCCGGTATTCCGCTTCACTTTTTCATATACCAGGCGGCCATTTTTATTCAAAATTATTTTTTCGAATTAAACTGCATAAAAGTTACATTTTTAGAAAGATCGTTCAAAATAAATTAATATTTGAGAGATGACTTACGTTCCATTATGCATATATTCTGCAATAGCTTCAGTTGAAATTAGGATCGCAGTTCAAATTCTCTATCCATGAAAGTAAACAAAAAGATTAATTCGTCATGAACGTTTAAAATATCAAACCATAGAGTTCGTAAAGCAAACTCTACGCGAACGATTTTTGGACCGCTGCCTGGGTGTCAAAAACAATAATAATAATTCCCACCATTGAGACAATCAAAGTTTACCATAATTATGTGCTATACAACTCAACTTCCTTCCAGATCTTTTCTTGACGTAAGTTGAACTCATGTAATAATAATTAATGAATGAAATTTCGAAACGAATTATCAGTTAATTTGGTATTTATGTATTATACTCGCCAGGAAGAGAGATCACGGAAAATGATTGGTAATCGCCAATCATATTTACCATTGTTATGACCAATTGCGTTCGAAATAGTAATTTAATACACATTTATAAAATACATAACATCATTAAATAATTTTATTAAAAAAAAAAGAACTTGCAAAGCAAATTAAAAAAATAAATTTATTTCTATATCGTTAAGCCCGAGAAGGGACAGATATTAAAATTATTTTATTTAGTCAATGCTACAATAATGTTGCGTTTTTATATTAAATCTTGCTCAGTCTATTTAATCTTAAAAAATTAAATTTAAATTTGAAACATGATATTAAAGCAACTTTAAAACATTTCATTTAGAAATCTAAATAAATCTTCAACTTTTTAAATTATTTGAACTTCTCATGTTTCTTGTCTGTTAGAATTTGCTACAATACAAATTTTGCATAATGCATGTAAAACTGAAAAAAAAAAGTTGAAGATTTATTTAGATTTCTAAATGAAATGTTTTAAAGTTGCTTTAATATCATGTTTCAAATTTAAATTTAATTTTTTAAGATTAAATAGACTGAGCAAGATTTAATATAAAAATGCAACATTATTGTAGCATTGACTAAATAAAATAATTTTAATATCTGTCCCTTCTCGGGCTTAACGATATAGAAATAAATTTATTTTTTTAATTTGCTTTGCAAGTTCTTTTTTTTTTAATATCTCAAGTTTTTTAATAACAATTTAATATGAAGCAGATAAGATTCAAACGAGGCAAGTATGTGAAAGACTGCACATATCAAAATCAGTATTGGTAATATGAAATATACAGTTCAAACATTGATTATTCTGTAAACAATTAAAATAATAAAATTAATTTTTAACAAAAAAAATGTATATAACGGACTTTAACGGATTGTTTCTCTTCTTCATAATGATAATAAACGAATCATGTTCATTTTTGCAAATAATTTTATTCCATCGTGTAAAATACATTTGCAACCACTTTGGAAAGAGACACTAGTAAGCGGTGTGTGAAAGCTATTAATAAAATCTTATGTTGTTTTATCACATAAGAAGCATAAAAATAATAATGAGTATATATGAAACAACTGTATTCTGATTTTGTTATAAAATGTGTAGTTATGGAGGATGAAATTTTCAGCAAAATATTTCTTTTTGTAGCTGAATAAATATTTTACCTTATATTGACAATTTCTTAATTTAACATTTCTGTAGAAGCAAAATGTAAACATCTGCAAGATTTTTTACAAAACGTGTACGATCTGTTATTTTCATATCGTCACAAACAGTCCATTTATTGATCTCGTTTTCATTTGAATGCACCGGTTGGTTCCTATTTGAGACCACCATTTGGCGAAATCGTGCCAAATCGTCGATAGTTAGCCAGATGTAGCTCTTTTATTGTTGGAAAGGCTGAGCAATGATATTTTTTGTGATGACGCGTTTGTTACGTATGACGTATTTGTTACGTCATCAAGTGATTCTTTATTCGACGTTTATTTGTATTTTAATGATATTTAATGATTTATAAGTTATTTAAAACATGTTTTTTTTTAATACAGTTAAATAACACTTACGCCATTAAATGGTTATGTGATATATGATATTAAAAGAAAAAAAAAGCATTGAAAAAATTTCATCATCTGCTTCGTTATTTAAAGCTTGATTTTTTTTTATGTATGTTAGTGGCTACTCTTGTTACTTTAGAACAGTATAAATTAATTGATTGCAGTATTCATGGAAGTCTCATGTTCACGAAGCGATCATACATGCGGTACAGTGATCGCCGCATTTACAAATTTCGTGTATTTTTGTGATCTCATACAACGAGGTTGCTGTATCCAGTGATGTTTTTGTTCGGTTTCACGTTCGCGAAGCGATCATACGTGCGGTACAGTGATCGCGGAATTAACGAATTTCGTGTATTTCTCGGGGATTCCGATATGACGAGGTTGATGTATCCAGTGATTTTTTTTTTTCGGTTTGATGTTCGCGAAGCAATCATACGTGCGGTACAGTGATCGCGGCATTAACTAATTTCGTGTATTTTTGAGGATTCCGATACGACAAGGTTGCTGTATCCAGTGATGTTGTTTTTTTCGGTTTCATGTTCGCGAAGCGATCATACGTGCGGTACAGTGATCGCGGCATTAACTAATTTCATAACGTAATATCGAAGAAATGTGTATAAAATGTTGTTTTTTATTGCTCATATCATCTTTTTTATATCTATCTTTTTAAATTTGTCAAATAAAATATTTTATTTCACTCATAAATGCAGTATCTAAAAAAATCAACTGTGTATGGTATAATTTAATAATTCTGTATTTAAATTATCATTCTTTTGTCCAAATTGTTTTGAACGAATAAAATTTTACATTCGTTACATTGTTACTCTCGTATAAATGCAATATATTTTTCAGTGACGTTTTTATCGCTAAATTCATTACTTTTCCTATGTGTAACTATTTAAAAATTAAGAATGGCAACATTTTACCACTTGCTTATTGTGGGTTACAATATGATAAATGTAAGTAAACAATTTAGAAATCGCCAATGTGGCATCATTTTTAAAAAGCACCAAATGGTGGCTTGAAATAGGACTATGCCGAATGCACCATTGTTATATAATGGCCTGAATCAATGAACTTTCCTTTATGCAAAATAGCAGATTTTGTTTAAAGGTTATATTATTTATTAAAACCTTTTGGTTTGAAAATCCTGTTATAGGGCACGTAATTTTAAAAGTTTTATTCGGACCCATAGAGACATTTGTTGAAGAAAATCTGGCTAGTTGCACAAACAAATATTTTCCACAAGAATTTAATCGAGTTTGACACATTTTAGTTCTGTTTTTGCAATGAACACAGGCAATGTTTTCAGTCTGCCATCGTGTTAGGAGATCATTGAAATCAACTGCATCTTCCCTATTATTAAAGTCATGTGGAAATCTCACAATAAATGCATTAAATGGTTCTGTACTAATACATATATCTCGATAACTTGGGCAATTACCACATTTCTTCCAAAGATCTTGCTTCATTTGAAAAAGATCTATGGCATTGACTTTTTGTTTTTACAAATTTTCCAGTAGGTAATCAAGAAATTCTAACGGGTCTTGATCAGTACCATCATGAAACTTTACATGAAGTGTTTTTCTGACTTCAAGTGTATCTACGGTTTCAATCTGTGGATTTTGCAAAGTAGTGAATATTTGTTTCAAAGCTTTTGTTGTAGGACCAGGATCAATAACTCTTTCCTGAAATTGTTTAACTAATTCTGGGATACAGAAGAGAGTTTGCAACATAGCATTTGCGTAACACAAACGATCTGTATTTGTAAAGCCTTTAAAGACAAAGTAATTTAAATCAGTAATATGGTTTTTATTATTTTTTTCACTAACAATTACTGATATGTCAGATGAAACAACCATTTTACTCTCAGGGTATTTTCTGGAACATACAGCTAATTGTGGCAAATCAGATCTGTATTCCTTTCTAAGACGATTATATTCCTTAATAGCATTTGGTGAGGCATAAACTTTACTTGCATCAAATTTAAGAAGATGTAAACCTTCTAAACTTGTGACTCTGGATAAAGCAACATAAGACATGCCACTTTCAAAAATGTTAGGACCCAAGTTAATCATTACACAATTCAGGCTCATTCCTTGACTTAATTTCACAATTTCCTCGATAATATCGTGAATATTTATTTGATGTATCACTTAACGGTTCAGACAGAGATACTCTTTGTATAGGGTTAGGATACTCTTCAATTGGGCCATTTAAATCAATGAAATGCCGACAGCAAACATACCAGTCTCTAGTCACCGTTTCTGTATTTGTTATACCACAAACAGAAAGCCATTCGTTACTTTTACTCAAGTTTTTCTGTGGTTTAGGAAAAGGGAAAAACAAAACTCCCAGCATATAGTCTTTGTAAAAGTATCGTGCATCACTCTTGCAACCAGAAAATTTGCATTTTTTCACCATGTTGAATTTTAGTAATCATCGATTAAGAGAGAAATTTAAAAACGCATTTCGTAACATCACAGGATCACTAGATAAGTAAATATCGAACATTCATCCAATTTTGATAAAGACAGTAACATCTAAATTAAAGTCCAAATATTGCTTAAAGTGATAAAAACATAACACGGAATATTTAAAATACCTTTTTAATGTAGATCGTTCACAACTATTGGTGACATCTTCGGATCTTAAAGATAAATACAATATTCTCGCATATTTTTGAAATAGTAAACATATACCACGAGATCGCATGTCCAAGGCTAGCAGGTGCTTAAATTGGCCAAAACTGGGAAACGTGAAAAAATATTATTTGTTTTTATTTTTATTGTTTCTTCAATCTATCGATCATCGCGTGCCAAATTTTAGCTAATTATTTTAAATATTCCGTGTTATGTTTTCATCACTTTAAGCAGTATTTGGACTTTAATTTAAAGACTCCACGTTTACTACATTTAGAGTTTTTTGATTGGAGGATTTATTTTTTTACAGAATTAGGTGTTTTGAAGAAAATTTGTGGAAGCGCGTACAAAAAGTCGGAAAAACTCTAGTAAATTAACTCGTTCAATGGGATTTCCTGTGTTAAATTAACATTAGGATGTCACACTGGAAATAAATAAGCCTTGCGCTACCGCGCAAGGCTTAATGTTAATTTGCGTAAATCTCGCCAATACCAACTTTTATTTTTCGCGTGAAAATATACTTTGATTAGAAAATATACTTTGATTTTTAAATCAAATATTTTGATTTATGATATTATTTTTTATTTATTTATTTATTTTCTATTTTAAATGAAAAGTGTGAATGGCATGTATTTTAAATTGTATGTAATATAAGTATTTGAAATTAAAGCTAAGTATTTTAACTGAAATGAGTGACCGGTTTATAATTTAAAATTAAATTAATGCAGTATGAATGGTGGTGATAGGAGCAATATTTCGCTATTTATCATTTGCTCTCGGCTAATAAAAATACCCATCATTAAAAATGGTAAATAATATGGAATCAAACTAAAATAATACAAAAAATATCAATGCGTGTTACAATGCTTAACGTACATTTAAGGGAGACCAAACTGGTCGCCAGTGGCGGCTAGTTTCTTATAACATTATTATTATTATTATTATTATTATTATTATTATTATTATTATGCAAAAAATTTATATTCTTCAAATTCTAGCTATATTTACTACAAAAAAAAAACACATTAAATAAATAGAAATTATCTACAGTATGTATTCTATTGTAATATACAGGAGTCTCATGTATGTAAAGAAAAATAGTTATTATGGGAGCGCGCCAGTGAATTTAGACATTGCCCTTAGAACACAGGGAAATGATTCAGGCGGTGATCACTGGCTGGAGGGGGAAATATCCACCCCCTCCCCGCATTCACTGAAGTGTAGAAATCTTTTCTGTGTAAATGGTCAGAATTTGACATTATAGAATAAATATTGTAATATGAGGTGATAAAAAGTTTAACAGTTGTCAAAATCGTAATTTTAATAAACGAGTTACAACTCATTGAATATTAAATTATGATTATTGATAGAATTATCAAGAAACAGTATGATTAGTTGTTTTTAAAAAATAAACCGGTAATAAATATACTATTAATATTTTTTCAAATGACTATTTTTTGTTGCTTTTATAAAACATTCTACTTAAATTCCTATTTGCAACCTATATCCTATTTGCAATTAATAAATATACGTTTTCAAATTTCATTCTTTGTAGATTATTCTTAACATGGTACTTGTTCCATCCATCAAAGTACAAAGATATAATTACGTGAAAATAAGTCACATTTTAGAGAGAAATATTTGTTTTCTACCGCTTATTACAGCATTTAAACCAATTCTCGCCAGCCCTGCCTCTCTCTTTTCCCCAACTTAAAAACCTGTTTGAAACTGTGACGATCTCTTCTTTATTACTCATGATTGCAGTCTAAACTAACAAATCTACAGATCAGAAGTTTTTACTATGTATCTGCACAAGACGTTGAAGGCATTTGTTACATCAGACAATTTGAGAAATGGGGTGTTCGGGTTCGTCGTCGTCCTTATCTTTATTTACACCGCTGCCGGAATCATCCGAAAATAAAGATATTCATTCGCCGTAAGCCAATCTTGAGACAGGACGTGGTCAACTAATTCCTAGGATTGAGTATCACTTTTGTTGGACGACCTTCCTATTATAGTTTGCAATATTGACGTTATCCCAAGATGCTCTGAGACAATGCACTGCATCCAGCTAATTGACAGATGAAGGTGGTGCATTTTTATTGTGCTCCATGTCCTTGAAAAATCATTTTTGGGGGATCCCAATTACATTCTGATAAATCACCTGGAGCACACTCGTCGAATTCTGCAGCAAAAATTTGATGCGGGCTTTTTTCAAACTACAGTTTCTATACTTTTTTCAGAAGGTGGTTGAACTACACAGCTAGGAGGGTGTTTCTATGGTAACGCAGCGCCAGATTCATCAGTTGCTTCTTTTTTTACACACTGCATTGAGAGATGTTTTCCCCCAGCATCTGTATGTAGTCACAGAGTAAAGAGAAAGAATAGAGAGGTAGTAAACCATAAAAATGTCTTGCAATATGAAGCTGGTTATCGCTCAAATCATTAGGCCCAAACAATAGATTTCGTTGGACGGAGAGAGGCTGCACGCGGAACAAGGACTTGGATGGGGAGAAGTTTTCAAAGTTAGCCGACAGTCATTTGGGCCGACTTTAGGGTTGCATTTTGGCGTCACAAAAACGTAAATATTTCCTCTCCACGTGGTACGTAGCTCACAAAACGGAAATGAAGAGGGAAAAACGAGACGAGAGTTGATTCTTCGATTACTATGTCAACCAGGAAGGGTGTAAAGGATGATCTTTGTCCTTCAACTGGCTATACTGTCTGAAACAAGTATAGACAGGTTAGTTACTTGGGTAAGTTAAGCAGTTGTCATCAACAGCACTATCCTCCTATATTTTTTTCCGCATTTGTCGGTCGAAGTTGTGTGCTCATGACAAGACGGAAAGATCTCTAGTCATCCAAGCCCACTGGTGTTCATATTTATTGGGACAAACTCTTCACTTTTTTGAAGAAGTGGGGCTTTCGTGATTTACCAATGACTGGAAGCTTTATTTCTTTTCGCGGCGTCTGCCTATCCTTCGATAAACACCACACTTCGATCTTTACTGAGCCCCCAGCTCACATCACTCCTTCAATCGCAAATGTTATCCCCAAAACTTTACATCTTGGGAATTCATTGCAAGCACTTCTCCATTGCTTGTATACAATTCCATACCACTTTTGAAAAAGTCCAATCATCCACTTGACAGTTCAAATTGTATGTTAAGCCCTTTTCTATCTGTGAATCCTTCTCTTTCACTGAAGTTTCAGTTATATTATTCAAGGCTGATCTCAAATTGAAATTGGCTACTTTCTAGCGCATTACTGAATCCATTTTTATTCGCTAACGTATAAAAGTAGCATGTGTTTTTTATTCAGAAACTATAAAATCGAAAGCGTTTTATATTTTTTCATAAAAGAAAAGCATTTTTCAGAAAATTCTATCAAAGTTTCTGTTTTAAACTAAACTAGATGGAACCCGTCAAAACTTGACGCAAAAAAATACTATAACAATATCAGTAAAATAAGCTTCTTTATTATTTATGAAAGGGCGCGTATAAAACAGTCTTTCAAATATTTTATTTAATTTTTTTTCCCCAGTCAAATACAATACTATTTCCGATGCAAACTCCAAACAAATAATCCATAAACAACTGTGTAATGCAAATCAGTTTGACATTACCACCATATTACCCACGGCAAGAAAAAAAATTCATGGACCTACGTTCATATCATATTCAGTAAATAACAGAACATAGTAAATAAAGCACACATCTCCCCCCCCCCCCCCTGTGATAATGCAACCGAATGAGCTCCTATGCGCATTGCATCTGCCCAAAAGCACCGTCGAAATTCGACATTAAAAAAGTTTTAAAATGTCTTCTTTAATCATTGTTCGTTTCAAATCCATATCTTCTAAAACGCATCCATTGTTTTAAGCTAATCAATTTTTATGCAAAGATTAAGAAGTTTTTTACAGTAATAAATCTATCTGCAGATGATGGAGATTTTTAATGTTTTCAAGTGTAATTTATTTGTATGGTTTCTTCGGTTCCTTGACATAATCAGGATGATTATCCCTTTTCCATCACAGTTGGGGATATTTTTCCTCTTATACAGTTGACAAATGTAAAAAAATAAAAAAAATGCAATTCCTAGCATATCCTGATATCTGATGGAACATATTCATCAACGAATTCAACATATCAATTTTATGTTCAATATAAACTAAAAATAGTCTTTTTTTTTTCCTGACAGATTTTTGTTTAGCGCCAAAATGTTCTATCTTATGGATAATCTGATCTTATGATTTATCACTTTTTTTTTTAGTTATTATTCACTTTTTATGATGGTTAGGGAAATCTATTTTCAATTGTGGCAACTTTCTCAGGGGCTATTTTACATTATTGAAGTAAACTGGTGGTCATTGATAAGATAGAATTGAAAAATTTTTCATGCTTGAAAATTATTTAAAAAGTCGTTAAATTAATCGGCAGTTTTCAAATAAATTTCAATCGAAAGCTAATTTTTTTTCTAATTGATGATGTAAGAATTGAAATTGTAAAATGTAGTAACAAATAGAAATTTGTAGTATTTCGAAGTGATGTAAGCGCGATGAAAGCTAAAGCGATAGCGCCTTTGTTGTCACAACTGTTGTACATTTCTAAAAATTGCCACTGTATTTTGGCTGGCGTCCAAAAGTGGAAAAACATTTTTTGACATCGAAAGAGAAATTCACAGTGAAAGAAATAGGACTTTGCGTTAATAAGGAACTGTTAAATGAACTTATAATAAATCTACCAAAATAATTCCTATGAAATATTAGTCTTACATTATTTATTCTAGCAAAAAATACAATAATTATTTCAAGATTTTTTTCTACCATAACACTATTTTTAATAACTTTAAATTTCCTGAAATCCTTTACTTTTGTGATTTTTTTTATTAAAAAAGGAAATCTTCTATCCTATAATTAAAAAAAAAACAATTGGTAACATGTAATCAAGGTATGCAATCAAGATGAAGAAATCAATGACGGCTCCAATTCTAATCTTTATAATTATGAATGCAAAAATCAGTAAAATTATGTCATGTTAACACAATCATATACATTTTTCTCTTTAGTTTTATCAATGTTAAAATGCACTTCAAGCTAAGCATAACGTCATTTTCACCGGCGCAAACTTTTCACACGTACTACATTTCCTTACATTAATGCTTAAACACCATGCACACAAATATAAATATATTTTGTATTTAATTGTAATGAAAAAATGGCATCAACAAAGTTATAATGCATAATGATAAAATAAACCCAATGGACAATATTCCCGTGACGTCACAATAAATATGAATTTTTATTCGCTTATAAAACACGTGGATAAGTATTATTACCGAAATTTAACTTGCAAATTAACAAATTCGGCTTTACAACCGCGTGCTTTTAATATTTATTATTTCTCTTTTATTCAACCATAGAGTTTAGAAAATGAACTCTGTGCTTCGGAACAGTAGGCGTTATCGGATTATGACGTCATTAGCAGACGTAAGAGTTTAATTGAAAATTACGGTTAATTAATTAAATTTTCGAACAAACGAATGCACGATAACAAATCTGTGTCCAAATATCTTTCATTTAAAAAAAGAATGATGTAATTTGATGCAGTAGTTTGTTCTCACGGATTGTCGAAAGAAATCGCTTAGCGTTTTAAATATATAGATTCAAAACAGAAATTTTCGCCTACTTGAATCGCAGAAATGCTAGAATTACATAAGGCAAAGCTTACAATAAAAAATAACTGGTAGGAATAATCGAGGATTCTGAGCATCTTATACGTCACGTATACGTGTCGCTCGTCCCCAAGGGGTTAACGCATTTAAAGTAAACTTTTTCAATTATAATATACTAGCAAAACACGCGGCTTTGCATGCATAGTTGTTGAAATATGCCAAGTGGTATCTATGTGTCTAGTTTTATTAGAGGAAATAATTACACTGCTACAGATAATTAAAAATTACTAATTAAGCTACATTTCGAGTAAATTTCATTCTTATACTGCATTGGGCGAACATCAGACTTACATTAATGAGAAAATCTAAAATTAAATTCCAAATAAATCATAATTTAGAATGTATTTATAAGGTTTTCCTCACATTTCATTCTTCATTATTTAAAATTTCGATTTTTTTTTTTTTTTTTTTTTTTTTTTTTTTCAGAAACTGTTCATAGCGAACATTTACACCTTAAAAGTAACCACCATGGCAAATTTCAAGCTTCTATATCAATTATATCACAAAAGTCGTAATTTCAGAACGTCTTTTGCTCCTGTATTCTTTAATACTTTAAAAAAAAAAAAAAAAAAAAACTTGTTTTGTGTGTGGAATTACGTCTCTGAAGTAACAGCCGTGACAAATTTCAAGTTTATATCACTAACAATTTCAGATAAATCATATAGTTTATAATATTTTTAGATCGTTTTACGCTCATTTCACACTTTTAAATTTCGAATTTTTTAGAAATCGTTCTTAGCGAGCACTTAAATCATATAAATAACCACCATACCAAATTTCAAGTTTCTAGTTCTTTCAGTATCACAAAAATGGTAATTGAAGAACTTTTTTCTCCTGCACCCTTTTAAATTTCGAATTTTTTAACAACTATGTAGCAAAAATCACAATTTTAGAAGGTTTTTTGTTTCTGTACCTTTTTAAATTTTCAATTTTATAAAAAGGTTCTGTGTTAGCATTTACGTCTTGAAAATAACAGACATGTCAAATTTTAAGTTTTTACCATTAACAATTCTGAATGAATCGTAATTTAGAACGTTTTACGCTCATTTCACATCTTTAAAAAACAAGTTTTTACTCAAACTAGTGTTGCCACAAAAATAAAATACCGCATTATATGAGGCTCAACAATGATTCTAAAAATACAAAAAAGATAAAGTATGATATCTCCGCACGGGTTTATTTTATATTTATGATTCAAAAGCAAAATGGAAATTGAAATGTTTAGAAGAAAAAGGCACCATCGATCGATCGAAGCAGTTGTATTTCAAGTGTAGAATAAAATGTATGCTTTGTTATAGTAGATTAAATTGTATTTTAAATGCATTCAGTTTATTTTTCTTTGTTTCGTGTTTTTCAAGAAGCGGATGACGTCATCTTCTAATGTAGTTAAAATAATATTCGTTTTTTTTTTTTTCACTCGCGCGTGTTTTTTGCTATCTTCAATCCGTTTTTACTGTAACTTTGGTGGAATAAATGAGACGATATTCTGGCTTGACTAATGTTGTTGGCAGATATTTTTATTCTTAATTTTTCGTTAGACGTTTAAAACCTGCATCTAAAAAATATTGGATAAATTGCTAAAAATTATTAGACTGCAGTGCAGTGCGAAATCCCCGCACGGGTCCACTGGTCAATAATTATTTCTAAAGGATACGATTTTTTTCCCGCGAACCATGACGGCCGTGGCATCTATCACTGAGCTGTATTATATGACCATCGGACAAACAGTTTAGGATGAGCAGAGTAAAAAATTACTATCGGAGTTGTTTATCAATAACCTTAAATATACCTAAAACCAGTGTTTAATTCAGATATTTTTCTCCTGGGATTTCTACAGCTCTGAAGGGTTTCGGAAGCAGAAGGATTTTACTTCTAGTATAAAATCCCTCCTAGTACTAATAAGCATAAAATCATCTTTCCAGACGCCCGCTAAATTTTAAAAAACTCCCTACCGCGAGGTCACGTGTGTCATCATCGTAACTACTTTTGGCGATAAAAGGGGTTTCTTAAGAAACCAACACTGGAAACTTTTCCTTTCTTTCTTTGCTGTGTTTCAGCGAAACAATCAATGACATTACTTTTTTTAATAATTCATTAAAAAAACGATTTCATATATATTATATAATTTATTCCCGAAAGTCTGCTCCATAACAGGGAATAAATTATAAGATTGGGTGAATAACGTGTCAAATAAAAATTGGTTGATAAAAAATAAACTTCTCATTTTTGTCGAAATGGAAATATTTTAAATATATGTATAAAACGCTAAGGTACATGGCGACGAAAAAGCGATTACTTCTCTTTTGCCGATGGCAACGAGTGGTTTGTTTTCACTAATTTGCGAATATTAAGAAAAGTATTTGAGGTATCGATTTAAAACTCACCACACATATGTAGAAAATTTTACTGAATCCGAAAATCCGAATCGGACGGTAATTTTTCCTTATTTTTGCAAAAAAACTAACTATTTTCTGAAAAGGAAATAAAATAAAATGCGAAGTTAAACAAAAAAAAAACACGCGATTTTGTTTCTGTTTCAAAAGTTAACGATATTTGTTAATGTTAAAGCTCCATTGTTGTAACTAATGCATTTTAACCTCGTTGTTGTGCGCATGATTATGACGTCAACGATACTGACGCACACATTTGTGATTTACGATATAGACTGACTTTAGAAGTTTTACTTTTTACGTACATAACAACCACTTTTTTTCCCCTGGAAAATGTGGACTTTTAGGTAGATTAATTACACAGTACATTTTTTGTTAAAGGTCACTGGTTAAACTTTGAGGAGGAGCAACTAATTTGGGATTGTAACATATTTGAGCGTTCCTGTCTTTCCCGATGATTACGATAGCTTTGGGGAGAGTGTGGTCGTAATTTAAATATCGAGTTAATGTTACAGATATATAGATATGGCACCCCTGGCGGTGGAAGGTGGAACTAATTTATTTTTGCAGCGCCTGCGCAGCACGCCTGCTATACGGTGCCGTAGGCAGCGGGGAACCGTTCCGGAGGTTCGTTCGGTATGAGGTTTGTTTAGAACAGAATGAGCCCCTCGCGGTGGTAGGTGGAACTAAAAGATGTTTTAATCATTCGAGTCGTTTGGAAAAATCGATCAGCGAAGCGGGCATAGCCTAGATAAAGTAAAGTTGCGAAAAACTATGCTTTCTAAAACTCATAAATGAAACTTGACTATAGAAAAATCAGCCACCGTAGAATTTCAAACTGCTATATCGCAGCCATTTTTCAGGATGAGGGAAAACAAAAAATGCTCCGGAATCATTGCATCTAGGCCGAACGTTTAAGGCAGGGATGCACAACCTATGGCCCGCAGAGACCAACCTCTCCGAAAATTCTGGAGTTGTGAGTATCGTCAATCGGTTGTACGAAAAATCCATTAATTTCGCCAATCCCCAGCGGGAAAAAATCGTTAATTTCGCCGATTGGTCGTGCAAAAAGTCGCGAATTTCATCAATTTGTCGCGGGGGAAAATCGTTCATTTCGTCAATTGGCTCACAAAGACCATAGATGTCAAACTGAAAATTTTTAACATACATATTTAGAACGTTTGGCTCATTGCTAGATAAAAATTGAACTACAAAAGTAAATTTCCTAAAAAGTTCGAAGTGGTGCATTTTTTTAAATCAGAATTTAAAAAAAAAAAAAAAAAAAAAAAAAGTTTATCTCACAGTTACATTTTCTAACAAAACTAGGAATTTCTACCCCCTAGGAACTACCCCCCCCCCCTCCCTTCCAGACTTCGCAGGTTCTAAAAACATGAAGATAAGCACAGAGAGAGAGCATTAAAAAACTGATGCAGTACTCTTATATTTAAAATCTAGTAAATCTAGTTCGATATTCTGAAGTGTATAATTCGAAGAAATTCTAGTAATGTGTCTTTTCTTGTTTTTTATTCTACGTGCACAAAAGACGGACACACATCAATACATAAATTAAACATTAATAATTAAGGGTGTATTCAAATTCAAACTGCTTATTTTGAGTCGCATTTTTAAATTCATTTTTGCTCTAAAATGCATCCAGTTGGCAGGTTCTCTTATTCAGAAACTTTATAATGTCCGTATTGTCTCGATTTTTTGATAAAGGCAGAATATATTTCAAAAAATGCTGTTAAAGTGGACATTTTGAACCGAATTTCCCGAAACGATAGCGCTGGAAGCAAAAAATTTATAGTACTGTGAAAATAATTGTTTGTAAATCAATTTCTAATTAATTGAACGAAAAATAAAAACATGGGTCCCTTATAAATCTTTTCATAAATCACGCCGCCAAGTTTCATGTTTTTATTTTTAAAACTGAGTCTGAAAATGTGTCTCAAACTTTTGAGTTGTTGAGCGTGGATTTTTTTTTTTTTTTTTAATACCGCCTTAATATTTTCTTCAATCGAGAGAAAGTGGCATTTCCGCGTCTCGTTCTAGCACATAACCGAGAACAACTGAACTTATTTCTACTGCGTCTTGGCGCCAATGTCAGCCGCCCACGTGATTCGCAACAGAACACGCTAATTTGCTCTGTTTTATAAAGATTACTTGATTACGAAAGATTGAATAATATTATCACGAAGTAGTGATCTTCTATAATCGGGTTGCCATTTATTTCCCCTTGAGTTGGGTATTTCTCGGTTCCCAGGGCCGTTGATTAAGAAAAAGGTCTATCATAATTTGAATATCCGTTTGTAAAAAATTGTTAAGTAAAAAATGTCGCTGCCTCCCGATCTTTTATAATTGCTGGAATTTTTTTTTCTTTTTAGACGCTATAAGAAAATAGTTTTAAATATATAAATATGACGTAATTTTCCCCATTTAATGCCTTCCGCACTAAAATTTAATTATTTTAAAGTTTCTTTTCTCTTTTAATATCCACGTGTAAATATATTTTCCAATTGAAAAATATTTGGAAATATTATTATTTGGGCTTTTTAAATATGATGTAATTTTCTCCATTAATTGCTTTTCACACGTAATAATTTAATTATTTTAAAGTTTCCGGTCTTTTTTAATATTCACGCATAAGTATATTTTTCAAATGAAAAATATTTGAAAATATAATTTGGGCTTTTTACAATCTAGCACCAGAGGTAAAAAACGGCTTTTTAGAAATATGAAATAAATATTCATTCAAGTAATGAAAATTTGAATTAAAAAACAGGATTGGACACTGCATATCAGATTGTGTCACATATATGCCTGCAAAAGATGGTTAAATTACTGGGCATGGTTTTTAATTCTATAAAATTTATGTAAACTGAACTATATTGACCGCTTTCAACATTAAATAGAGCTTAAAATAATTCTTCGATTTAAAAACTCTGTGTTTCACCATGTTTATTTGCCACCATTTCTCTATAAAACTATCATTTTTCATGTTTTTCTTTTAATTACAATATACTCCCAATGTCTCAATTATCCGATACTCACGACACCAGGAACAAGTCGGAAAATCGAAATCATCGAATAATCGGGAGGACATTATTAGATACATTTTTTAAATATACAAAAACAAACTATAATTAATATTATGTAAAGGAAGTAAATAGCTATTATCATAGAGTAAAATAAACAACTGTTACCATAAAACAAATAATCTATACTAACTAGTCGTTGGGGGCCACCGTAATACTTACCCATCATGGATATGCATAAAGTAAAATATTAAAATAAAAATGTGTAAACTACTTATAAAATGCATTGCAATTCAAATAAAATCGTGGCTTGATGACGTCACAAACTTTAAAGGCTCGATTACTGAATTCCTTGAAAGAGGTTTTTCCTTATAACTCCAAAAATAATAATCCTATTAACTAGCGGTTTATTGCATCTGAGTAAGCGTCAAATTTCCAATTAAAATATATCTTTGAAGTGAAATTTGGATGAAATACAGGGTCATGAAAAATCGAAGAGTGTGGAAATAGGATTCCAAATATCTCGGCAACTAATTATCTGATCAACTTCATGCTTTATTCAAAATTTATGTTTTTTATTGTCTTTTATATTCATTTCTTAAAATAAACAATTTCGAAAATTTTTATATACCTTTCATCAGAACGAATATTTCGAGAGTCCGAAAAAAATTGTTCCGGTTAATCGAGGTTATTGAAATGAAATAGGCTTCTTCCCATTATTACATACTAAGTACATACCAAATTACAAGTCTCAATCTCAATTTTTTCGGGAGATAGAGCGTTTACAGACACACACACACACAGACACACAGACGGACGGCAAAATTTTTTTTTCTAAAAATATGTTTTTCGGAATCTCCAGTGTCTGAAACGTGTAAATCCGTCAAAAAAAAATTTTCGATTTTCAAAACGATTACAAGACTTACCCTATACTACGTATGATGGGTAAGTAATAAAAGAAAGTTTCGCTCTGTGTGTGTGTCCGTGTGTGTGTCTGTTGGCGATGGCTAGGAAAATTTAGCCACCTAGAAGGCTGTAAATTTAGATTTAGGTAGTCCAAACCCTCTCCTGGTGCACCATTACTTCAGAATTTTAATATTTCAATTACTTTCTGAAATATTAATTAAAATGCACAAAGAACTCTCATCAAAAATACGCTTTTATTCTCTTGGGTTGGTTGGTTCACTGGTTGGTTGCATCCATTCTTCACAGAAGTAATTAAATAAACCAGAGTAGCGATGCATAAATAAGGATTTCTAACTAAATAGTGTCAATATGGATTGAAGTTATCAGCATAGAGGAGCCATGCGAATGTCGCGCCAGCTGTACATGACAAATCACACATACGTCCCACTGATTGAAATATTTTCCAGGCACATTTTTCTTCAATACAATTAGTCGGGTTTAAGTTTTTTTTTTTTTTTTTTTTTTTACATGACATTTATTATTCTGATGGAGATTTTTAATACAGAAAACTTTATTTAACAGATTCTTTTTTATATTTGCGGGAATGAAGAGGGGCAAAGGTTTAATTACATTTAAGCTTCAAGGTGTATTTCTAGAAAGCAGTTACCAGAATTTCCGTATAATAGTGTAAGCCAAATTTCAAATTAAGTTCCTAGCTTAACCAAATGAATCAATCTTTAAAGATGTATTGTGATCCACCTAATTAGTTATTTGCTGAAGGCCACTTGAACAACCCCTCCCGGCCCGTCCTTCAAGGTTTTTTCTCTAAATCTGCTCCGTTTCCATATCTCAGCAACTATCTTTCCGATTTCAACGAAAGTGATTTCAAACATTATAATTAATTTAATAGTCACCCTATATAACATTAAACTAAATTTATGAGTAGCGGTTACCACTATTTACGAATAACAGTTTAAGCCAAATTTGTAATTAAATTCAAAGCTTAAGGAAACGAACGAATTTTGAAAGATGCATAGTGGTCCTCCTAATTAGTCATTTGATGAAGGACACTTGAACATCCCCTCCCCCCCCTTCCCCTCCCGGACCTCCTTCAAGGTTTTTTCTCTAACTGTGCTCCGTTTCCATATCTGAGCAACTATTTTTCCGATTTCAACGCAAGTGGTTCCAAACATTATAATTAACTTAATAGTCACTCTTTATAACATTAAACTAAATTTATGAGTAGCGGTTACCACTATTTCCGAATAATAGTTTAAGCCAAATTTGTAATTACGTTCCTAGCTTAAGCAAACGAACGAATTTTGAAAGATGCATAGTGGTCCTTCTAATTAGTCATTTGCCGAAGGACACATGAACATCCACTCCCCCCCCCCCGGCCCGTCCTTCAAGGTTTTTTCTCTAACTCTGCTCCGTTTCCATATCTCAGCAACTATCTTTCCGATTTCAACACAAGTGATTCCAAACATTATAATTAACTTAATTGTCACTCTTTATAACATTAAACTAAAATTATGAGTAGCGGTTACCACTATTTACGAATAATAGTTTAAGCGAAATTTGTAATTAAGTTCAAAGCTTAAGCAAACGAACGAATTTTGAAAGATGCATAGTGGTCCTCCTAATTAGTCATTTGCTGAAGGACACTTGAACAACCCTCCCCCCCCCCCCTGGCCCCTTCTTCAAGGTTTTTTCTCTAACTATGCTCCGTTTCCTTTTTTCTCTAACTATGCTCCGTTTCCTTTTTTCTCTAACTATGCTCCGTTTCCTTTTTTCTCTAACTATGCTCCGTTTCCATATCTCAGCAACTATCTTTCCGATTTCAACACAAGTGATTCCAAACATTATAATTAACTTAATTGTCACTCTTTATAACATTAAACTAAAATTATGAGTATTGGTTACCACTATTTACGAATAATAGTTTAAGCCAAATTTGTAATTAAGTTCAAAGCTTAAGCAAACGAACAAATTTCGAAAGATGCATAGTGCTCCTCATAATTATTTATTTGCTGAAGGGTACTTCAACAACCCTCCCTCCCCCGGCCCCTCCTTCAAGGTTTTTCTCTAACTATGCCCCGTTTCTATATATCAGCAACTATCTTTCCGATTTCAACGAAAGTGATTCCAAACATTATATTTAACTTAATAGTCACCCTTTATAACATTAAATTAAATTTATGAGTAGCGGTTACCTCTATTTACAAATAAGAGTTTAAGCCAACTTTGTAATTAAGTTCCTAGCATAACAAAACGAACGAATTTTGATGCATGCATAGTGGGCCTCCTAATTAGTCATTTTCTGAAGGACACTCGAACATCCCCTCCCCTCGACATCTCACTCAATGTTATTTTCCTAACTGTGCCTTATTGCAATAACTGGGCTAATAATGTTCCAATCTTCTCGAAGCCAGCTCAATTTTGTAGTGCGTCTACTATACAGTAACGTAGGCAGCGGGGACCTGTCTCAGATAGAGCTCCTATAATACAGGCTGAATCATACCGCCATTTAATGACCCAGCGGACCAAAAACCAAGCTAAAACCAGTTAGCTTACCGTACTAGTGGACGGCGAGTGACAGTAACGGGGACGTTGAACACCTGCTCAGGCGGTTTCCTAATGCTGAGCTAGGTCACAATATGGCGGTTGTTTTGGGCAACAGAATGGATATGCGTCAGCTCCCCTTATAGGAGCCTTAGTCTCAGAAGTTCGTTCGGAAAGAGGTTTGTTTAGAACAGAATGCTCCCCTGGCGGTGGTAGGGGGAAATAAAAGATTTTCTAGAGCGTACGAGCATGCCGGGTATACGGTTCCGAAGCCATCGTAGACCGTGGCCAGAGTTCCGTTTTTTAAGAGATTTAAGTTTATTACAAGGGCTCGGGCAACGCCGGGCGGGTCAGCTAGTACGAACTAAAATAAGATAAATTTAAGAAAAAATCCTGTAATTATGATTTTTTACTTTTTTCTTTGCCGTAACGCACGTTTGAGTATAAAAATTCCGTTGCTTTATTTAATTTTCTAATTGAAAGTATATCCTCAAATATCACAGATGAAAATTCTCTAGAGTCTAGACAATTGTTTAACATTTTATAACGAGGATCTTGACGAAAATTTCAGAATACAAATTAGTCCAGTCAAATGGTAGAAAATGATTACATTAACTAGGGTAAAGCTAATTTTTGAATATGATGTATGGGCTGGTATTCTGACTAATTTCCACAAGTTTGCCAACAAAATTTTTTGCCGCCGGTGCCGCCATCTTAGAAAAACCTCTAATTTATCGGACTTTTTTTAGTTTTCACCAAATATCTGTTTAACTCCCCATCTAACAAAAATCTTGTTGCACTTTTTTCAAAGTGGACTAAATTTGCTACAGTTTGAGTACAGACCGATTTTTATACCTGTAATAGTTGACGAGTTATAGCTCTTCAAAGTTAGGCAAAATTTTCCAAAGACAACAAAATTCGGAAATATCCCGCCAATGTTTACACATAACTTTAAAATTACAAGTCCTACGATAGAAAATTATGTAATAACTTTCACACAAGAGTTAATTTGCTATAATTTGACTACCGTTTGGTTACCTGTGTTAAAAATATCACCAGATACAAAGTTTTAGAAAATATCGTTTCGCCAAATGCATTCCTCTAATATTGAATTTTTCTTTTCATATTTAAGTGAGGGCTCAATAACAGCATCAAAAACCAGTTACGTGTAAACTTAATGAATTTATTTACATATTTAAACACAATTTTACAATTTATAAAAAATCTTTACATAAAGTTTATAATGTTCAAGTCACTTAGGATTTTTGGCGCTTAGAAGGGCCTGGGCGGTCAATAGCGGGATTTTCTTCGGTATTTACCACTGCTGTGCCAATGTTTATAATGTCGACCGAAAGATTTTCAGCATCTTCGTTCTCGTTTTCTTGCAGCATGTCGATGGGTTCAAGATCGTCTTCTTTCTCCACGTCACAGGCTGGGAATAGTTCCGGTTAAGACTCCTATAATAGGAGCTGACGCATATCCATTTTATTTCGGATTATTCGTGCTCAGTTCAGCATCAATCTACCGCAGCCGGAGTTGGGGTTTCCTAAGACTCGGTTCTGATTGGCTGAACCGGTTCTGATTAGCTTGGTTTTTCGACTGAACTTCAATTTGAGCACCAAATCTGCGAGGATGCGTCAGCCTCTGTTATAGGAGCTCTAGTTCCGGTGTATTTTCGCAAGACTGGCCATTGCAATGTTTGTGCAGTTCAGTCCTGCTTTTCGACACCCACATGCTTTTAAACATCCTTTTTCGCAAGCGCAGAAGATGGTCTTCTGAAGGATCGAATCTGAAACTGCGTCATTCTGGGCTTTTACGGGGACGAGGCCCAGTGAAGTGTTCATACCCAACCCCACATCAATGGATCATTATTCTTGCCTAACCATGCTTGAACTTGATGGTATGTACTGTGATTAAAATATTAATATATTGAATATTTCATGAGATATATGGGTATTATTATGATATAAATTTTAACTGTACATGCGCGAACTACAGCAAAGATTTTTTGTCATAGTTTGATAGTCAATACTATAGGGCAACTCATATAAAAAGACCAGTGAAATATCGTGAAAACTCAAAAAGTTACAGCAATACTTGAAAAATTGAAGAGAACATGCCATAGGATTATATGGGATTTCCTACTCATTTTTTCAATTATTGCTGTAACTTTTTGAGTTTTCGCGATATTTCACTGGTTTTTTTATATGAGTTGCCCTATAGTATTGACTATCAAATCATGACAGAAAATCTTTGCTGTAGTTCGCACATGCGCAGTTAAAATTTATTTCACAAAAATACCCATATCTCATCAAATATTCAATATAATAATATTTTAATTACAGTATAGTATTTCTAAGATTTTTTTGCCAAGTTTTTAGAAAGCTGCGCTAAATTCGGCTGAAAACTCAGCATGCTATTAAAAAAAAACCTTTTGAATGTTTCACAGAAACGCTAACATCTTCACAAATATACATGCTATGCTTACACAAATGTTGAACAGGACCTACATAGTCATTTGCTACAGTGACAGACCATTTTTAGCATTTTTTGTTACTTGGGTGATCGAAAATATTATTTTATTATTACAATTATTATTGCCCCCCCCCCTTAAATTGCTCTCGAGACAAAAACTTCACTGAAAAACATGAAGTCAAACATGCTCTTTACATCCTCAAAGTTCAAGGGCATTCCCTCACGAGTTTCAGTAAGATATTCGACGAAACATCTGAAATTGGTCACTACCCCTTAATTTCTGGGCACCAGTATATATATGCAACGATTATATATATTAAATTTCAAACCATTCGGTTGGGTAGTTTTTTCGCTGATATAGCAATACATACTGTGGCAACTCCGACTGCCTATATTAAAATGCAGTCTAAGCTGCCGACATATAAACAATCAATTTTAATGTGATTGATTTCTAATAAAATTAGTAAGAAACAAACTTTCTTACCTCTAAGTTCCAAAGCAGGACATCGGTGCTCCGGCTGTTCATAATTCCTTATATTTCAAAAAACTAAACATTCTTGAGAGACGAAAAGACTTGACTCAAAATAAAATTGCAGATATTATTAAACACATCACTATTTAATTGACAAATCACATCACGAACACAACATTTTAAGTATTTACAGCCTTTTAACTGAGCAACATGCTCTCAAAAATCATAATCATAAAAACTAAACTAAACTAAAACTTAGAGTTCTAACTAAAGTTCTAATAAAAATGTTCTTGACAGTTACAAAAGAAAAAAGAAAACATAATGTTCCGCGCATGCGCCAGTTTCATTGTCTCTTTTCAGCTAATCAGAGCACATTTCTACCTCTACATTGCGTAGATGCTTTTTATGTTTCAAAACTTTGAGAAGAAAAGGGGGTTTTGGATGATGCAACAGGAAATGAATTCACAATTACAACATCCTCCCACCTTTGAGTTTCGGGATCTGAAACTCAAATCCAATTCGTTCGATGTTTTATGATACGCCCGTATCTGGAGCGACGAACCGAAACGTCCGATGTACTGTCGCTGACCGAACCACTAGGAGGTTTACTAGCGCCTTTATGTTCATTAAAATCTTGTTTCTTTTTAATGTCCTTGAAATGGTTTCTCATACTGTCGTTATCTTGTGATACTTCTAAGGGTATTAACCTGCTTGTAGGTCTTAAATATTCCCCAGTTTTCATTCTTATTTTCACTAAGCGGATGTGTCCATCCTTAGATGGAAAAATTTCAGTCACTTTGGCCAGAGGCCAATCAATTCTTTTATTATTGTCACTGGAAACAATCACAACATCACCTATTGCTAAAGGTTTCTGTATTTTCGTCCATCTACTAGGTTGTCTCAATTGGCCTAAATATTCTGATCTAAATCGTTTACGAAGGTCTTGTCTTATTTTCTGTTGATAAACAAGCCTTTTGTTCAATGATTTGGCATCTAGAATATCAATATCGGGTGTACCACTACCTTTCACTTCTAGCAAGAACATGGACGGAGTGAGAGGTACGAGATCATTTAAATCTTCTGACACATAAGTAAGGGGGCGACTGTTGATAACACTTTCTAGGTCACATATAATGGTTTGTATTTCTTCATAATTCAGAGAACTTTTTCCTAAAACCTTTCTGAGTATTCTCTTGGTTAGGCCAATCAATCGCTCCCACCACGGAGCTGAAGGAGGTATAAATTTCCAAATAATTTTCCTTGATATACTATCATTTTGTACTGAATTCCAGTTTATTTCTTTCAACAAATTTTCCGCTCCTACAAAATTTTTACCATTATCTGTATAGATAATAGAAGGTCTGCCTCTACGGGCTATGAATCTTCTCAACGTCAGTAAAAATACTTCAGTTGATAATGAGGTAGCTAGTTCAAAATGAACTGCTCGAAAAACAGCACAAGTGTATATTACTAGCCAGATTTTCCTATTTTCTTTAAGAATAAGCGGACCGGCATAATCCAGACCAACAATTTGGAAAATGGCAGCTTCTCTTACTCTTATCTTCAGGTAAGGGAGGAGTGGAAATTTCTACTGGTTTAAAATCGTGTCGTCTACATCTTACACAGATTCTAATAATTTTTCTGACAGTTTTTCGGAATTTTAAGATCCAAAAATCTTCCCTTAAATTAGACATCATAATTTGTACACCAGCATGTCCTAGTTTCAAATGTCTAAATCTAATTAATTTTTCAACTACGGGATGGTCATGTGGTAGGATAATAGGAAATCTGAAATTCATAAGATCCTCTCTTAAATGTATCCGTGATTTCAGCCGCAGAACTCCAGCCGAATCTGTCATGGTCTGAAATGCCTTTAGACGTTTATCTTGAGGACCAGTAAACGATTTTTGAACTAATTTCAATAATACGTTTTCAGCTTCATTCTGCTCTTCTACAGTTAAAATTTTAAATTCTCTCTCTTCTTTAGCTTTCTTACAATTTTTGTAAAATCTGTATATCCACGCGATTACTTTTACTAATTTATCGTAGGAAAAAATTCTAGTGTAAAATTGTTCACTGTGAACATCTACATTTGTAGTACTAATAATTGTTTTTCTTCTTTCTGCATCGATAGTTTCGAAGTCAGGAAACATTTCTGATTTTGGCCACTCGTCCACTGGTTTTCTCAACCACTGCGGTCCCTCCCACCATTTATTTCGGGTTAAAACCTCAGCGGTACAACCCCTTGAAGACAGGTCAGCAGGATTCAATTGGCCAGGAATAAAGTGCCATTTTGAAGGATCACTTAATGAGCGAATTTCGGTCACTCGGTTGTAAACAAAAGGTGCCCAATTTTAATTTCTTTTTATCCAGTAAAGCGCATTGGCTGAATCAGTCCAATAAAAAATGGCAATGTTATCTAATTTCAAATCAGTTTTAACACTACTTGCTAATCTAGCCCCAATATTACAAGCCAATAATTCTAACCGCGGGATAGAAATTGTTTTCATAGGAGCAACTCGGCTTCTTGCTTGAACCAACTGACAGAAACCACCGTTCTCATTTTCGGTCCGTACAAATATACACGTAGCATACGCTACTTTACTAGCGTCGCAAAAAACGAGTAATGAATGCAACTCTTCTGCATCTCGAGAAAAACACCTAGGTATTTCAATAGTCCCTAATTTTCCTAATTGTTTTTTCCATTTTTCAAATTTTTTCTTGATAGAAACAGGTAATTCCGTGTCCCATGTCACTTTAGCTTTCCAACACTCCTGTAATAATATTTTAGGTTCTAATGTTACAGGACATGTGTATCCGATAGGATCAAAAATTCTGTGTACAGACGATAAAATGTTTCTTTTAGTTACAAGGCGATCATCCTCTGAAATTTCTTTTAAATCAACTGTTGGTGTATCCCTTCTAAAATCCCACATTAGCCCTAAAACAGGGACATTTTCCCCTGTAAAAACTTCTCGAAAACTATGCTCCCACCCGCGAAGCTCGAATTTAGCATTGTTAAGAAGAGTTTTTGACTCTTCGATAAATCTGTTTAGCTGTTCCTTATTATCAACACTCGTAACACAGTTGTCTACATAAAATGACTCTAACAATTTTAACGCAGTGTTTTTAAATTGTTCAGGTGCATTTTTTAAGTGATATTCTAACGTGGCACCTAGAAGGTAGGGACTACATGAAATGCCAAATACTACTCTTCTATGTTGAAGCGTTATCAACTTTTGAGGGTCCCCTTCTTCATACCATAGAAATTTCAAGAATGATCGATCTTTTTCTGAAATGCCAATCTGTAAAAAAGCCTTTTTTATGTCCGCAATTACCCCTATTTTCCCCAATCTAAATCTATTTAAAACAGAAGGAATCAGTTCTACGAGGTTAGGCCCCTTTTCAATACAATCATTTATCGATGGTGAGTCCTTTTCCCGAGCTGAACCATCAAAAACTGGCCGCACCTTTGTAGTGGAGTTTTCTTTAAACACTGCTCTATGAGGAAGGAAATGCTCACCACCTAACGTTTTCCTCTGATCAACCTTTTCAATTATTTTCTCGTCTAACCATTCACTAAATATTTGATTATAATCACCTAATTTTCCTATCTTTTTTAATGAATCGACACGTTTTTAATCTACGTCGAGCGATATTTTCGTAACTGGGTAGTCTAGGATGGCCCTGTATCCATGGAAGACTAACTTCATATCTACCCTCGTCATCTACTCTTATATTACTAAGAAAATGTTCTTTAGTGGCTAACTCTATCTCTTCTCTACCCTTTTTCTCCCCAGGATCTCGAATTCCTAAAGTGTCAAGGTGCCATAACTCGGAAATTTTTGCCTCTTTGACATGCAGCGAGAAAAATAAATTGTTCATATTTTTATTTTCATAACCTTCAGTTTTCCCGAGAATTGTCCAACCTAAACGAGTTCTCATGCAAACTAATCCGCCCTGTAATTGTTTTAAATTTCCGGTAAATAATTTTCCGGCGACATCTGCACCAATTAACACATGAATTTCATCAGGAGAAAATTCGTATAGTAAATCATTAGTTTTAGTGACTCTATCAGTCAATAAAATTCCGTACCGTTTTATTTCTTTAATAAAGGATCCTTCCGGTATAGGTGAAATTTCAGAGCAAATCTTTTCTTGGTCTAATACCTCAAGTTTACATCGATAACTATTATCCATATTTCCCAAATTAATTAAATATCTATCGTGTAGTTCTTCACATTGTCGACCCCCAAATAAACTATGCACTATTCTTTCTTTACTTATACTATTATATCCTAACATGTTAGCAGCAAATTTTGATATGTACGACCGTTGCGACCCCGTGTCATATAAAATTCTAACATTTCGTACGATATCCCCATTGTATATGCGTACAACCAATGTTTGGAGCAAAACACTTTTTCTAGAAGTTGTATTCGCAAGCATACAATCTTTATTAGGAGTAGAATCCTCTTTAGAATTATCGCCTAAATTAATTTTATTCTTTTCTATGCACATGAACTGGTGGTGATTTTCCCCACAATGAGTACAATTAGTTTTAATTTTACAAGCTTTAGCCAAGTGGTTGGCATTGAAGCATCGAAAGCAAGCTCCTTTTTTTAATAAAGCATCTTTTCTCTTCGCGAGTGTCATTTTCCATACCGCTTTACAATTTTGACTACGGTGTTTATTTTCGCAAAAGACACACTGTTCTTCCAATTTTTTATCATCTGCATTATACAGTTCGGCCGCCGTAGGAAGGGAAAAAAATTTTTCCTTACGATCGGATCTAAGTTCTCTGTTTACTGAGACATCTTTATCGAAAGAAAACCCACTCTTAGCCAATTTGACCTTTTGCTCCATTTCAACTTCAATTTGTAAAAATTTCATTAAAGTATAATCTAATTTATCAATTCCCTGATCTTTATCATTAACAGATAAAGTGCCAAGATGTCTTTCCCATAATTTAAGAATATCTGAAGGCAATGCTGATGCGACCAATGGATATAAAATCGAAGAATAATTTTCGCTCGATACTCCTAACATTTTTAATGACCGAAGGTAGGTTTCTATTTTATCATACAACTTAACAAGAGACAGTCTCTGGCCTTGTCCCAAAGAATTATTTATAACTAATCCTAGCACTTCGCGTATGTATACTTCAATTAAAATATTTGTTCTACCGAACCGTGCCTTCAACGATTGTATCGCCTCTGGACAGCTATCGGCTGTAGGGGGGAAAGATTCAACAATTTCCCTTGCCCTAGATCCTTTTTGGGTGGCTTGAATAAGATATTGGATTTTATCTTCGTTCACTATGCCGGAGTCTTCGTGGATTTTTTCAAATTGGCCCCAAAAAGATAGCCAATTTTTGATATCACCATTAAAGGGCTTAAGCTCTAATTTAGGTAATTTAAACTTTCTTCTAGTGGCCATACTATCTAATGATAGAGAGGTATCCTGATTGCTCTCTTTCTCTAATTTAAGAATGTATCTAGATAGTTTATTTTTCACCTCCCAATAATTGGTGTTATATTTATTTGTTTGTTCGTATTCAGCATCGAATGCGTCTTGTGAACAATTTTTATCTTCAGATAAATTATCTAAAATTTGTTTATCGATTAATGAGAGCTCTTCATGTTTTGATTCTAACCTATCTAAAAGACACGACAGACTATCGATATCATCACATTTAGCCTGCAAAGTATCTTCTATTTCTTTTATCAACTTTGTGAAGTTGGAACGCACTGGCGTCCTTGATTTATTTAATTTATCCATACTTAATGTTCAATTCTAGTTAACTAACTTCTAATTAACTTTCTAATCTCTAATTCCAATCATCTACGGAGCAACCGGTCCCGGCAGGGAATGCCACAATTATGTGGCAACTCCGACTGCCTATATTAAAATGCAGTCTAAGCTGCCGACATATAAACAATAAATTTTAATGTAATTGATTTCTAATAAAATTAGTAAGAAACAAACTTTCTTACCTCTAAGTTCCAAAGCAGGACATCGGTGCTCCGGCTGTTCATAATTCCTTATATTTCAAAAAACTAAACATTCTTGAGAGACGAAAAGACTTGACTCAAAATAAAATTGCAGATATTATTAAACACATCACTATTTAATTGACAAATCACATCACGAACACAACATTTTAAGTATTTACAGCCTTTTAACTGAGCAAAATGCTCTCAAAAATCATAATCATAAAAGCTAAACTAAACTAAAACTTAGAGTTCTAACTAAAGTTCTAATAAAAATTTTCTTGACAGTTACAAAAGAAAAAAGAAAACATAATGTTGTGCGCATGCGCCAGTTTCATTGTCTCTTTTCAGCTAATCAGAGCACATTCCTACCTCTACATTGCGTAGATGCTTTTTATGTTTCAAAACTTTGAGAAGAAAAGGGGGTTTTGGATGATGCAACAGGAAATGAATTCACAATTACAACACATACGGACAGACCAGACGACGACTATAGGTGCTATACGTATTTATATAATTACGAACGCACTTAATGGCAATATATTCGTTCTTGAGAAGTAGCTAGTACAGAAATCATGAAAAAAAAAAAAAAAAAGAGTATAGCAGCGATACTTGTAGGGTAGTATACACCTAAACACTTAATAAGGATCTATTTATGTCAAAGTCTAATAGAATAAGAAGTTTGTTGAAATTCCGTGCATTAGTTCTTGAGATTATAGCTAACGTGGAAATCGTGAAAAAATGCAGCATAACAGCGCCACTTGTTGGGCGATTTACACTAAAACCTAATCGGAACTAATTTATGTCAATGTCTAACTGAACTGAAATTTGATTAAATTCAAGTGGATTAGTTCCTGTGATAGAATGCCCACAAAATTTGTGTCCCATACAGAGACAGACATTTTCTAAAAAGAGTCAAATCGCGTTCAGGGTTCAGGACTTTCTAAAACATATAAATCCACTGAAAACTGGAATTTTCCAAGAACTCGATACTTTCTTCTTGTGCAGACAGAAAAAAGTAGTGATGGGCGTAACGATTATTTTGATTATTCGAATGAATCATTCGGGCATGTACAGAAGCATATCTGTCAAACTTCAATTTTTTTTTTTTCAATTATTACCAGAAATTTTGAAAAAAAAAAAAAAAAAAGAAGAAGAAGTTTCTGATTTTAATTAGATTTAGATTAGACGCCAGATAAAAATGAAAAATGTGTTTCGTAAACAAAACACATTTTTCAGAAACTTTATTTTTTTTTTTTTCAAAATTTCTGGTAGTAATTGAATAACACGCGGGTAAGTATGATCGAAGATCGCAGAAAGGGTTTCGTTTACTATTCCTTTCAAAACACTTTATCCTTTCTTTAATAAATCCAAATAAATTTCATTTTCCAAAAAAAAAAAAAAAAAAAAAAAGTCACGTTTTTTATAAAGTAAAAATTTACCGGTCTATTTTTTCCGTTTTTCCGAATATCTGAACCGGCCTGATAGCGGGCAAAGCCCACTATTATACTCTGTCATAATAATATCTGCCATGTGGACTAAATGCGATATTAAGAAAAAAAAATCTATTTCAAAATTAAACCTGTTGTATAGAGACCTTCAAAATGTTAAAATATGCCAATATTTCCATAATCAGGTTTTTATCATGATTCAATACGTTCCTCAAACTTACCGTAATTTCCGGCGTATAATCCGCAGCTCACAGAGTCGTTTTTCGACCCAGAAATTTTATTCAATAATTGTAGTTAAATATTTACAGCGATCTTTTAAGTGACATTTTATAAAATAATATTTCTGGGTCGAAAAACGACTCTTTGAGCTGCGGATTATACGCCGGAAATTACGGTACTTTTTATTTCATTTTCATTTTTCACGTGGAAATCTTTCAATAGAAAATTAATTATTGTAGAAAGAATTTTATTGTGGATTTTTAATTGTTGGCAACTGCTATAACAAAAAATGTTTAAATTTAATAGGAAAAGGCTGTTAGATTTTTGGTTTTTTATCTCTCTATATTAAAATAATACGATTTTTTCAAATTTTATGATTTTGAGCTTCATAGCAGGTATAGTATAATTTTACATAAATATTTATACACCATTCAGTAAAATCGTGTGGTTTACTATACACAAAATTTTTTATACAATAATGTTTTGATGGTGTAACGGTCCAGCTTAATCATAGAAATAAGCATAGCAAAAGATGCTTGATAAAGAGGCTTAAGATATCAAGATTAGACTGTTTACAGCAATTTATTCTTTGAACATAAGCTCTTGCTTATGTTTAACTGTGTATTATTTTAATTTTTAATATAACTGATGTAATAATTCCTTTTAAATTATTTTCAGTTATTAATTACTATTTAAATAGTATATTATATAAACAGTAAAACATCCATATCACTTTTTTAATTCCCAACATATATATATTTGTATGTTTTTACCTTTGAAAAGTAGATACTTCCGAAATGAGTAAAATTTTCGCGCTCCCCAAATGTTTACTATTCAGAGATTTTACTGTATATGGAATATTAATTACTATTTAAATAGTATCTATTATTCTTGAGAGTGTAAGTTTTCACAAACAAGTATTCATGTACATGTAACTGAAAAAAGATGCTTTAAAGAAAAAAAAACTAATTTAAACAAAAATGTGGCATTACTAAAAGAACACTTTTTATTATAAATTTTCAATTTTGACATTTGTTTCACATAAAGCAGCAATGAAACTTAATTGATAAATGCATACAAACATGATTTTCTAAAAAAAGGAAAAAGTTTTATTTATAACAAGTAGTAAGCTCACGTGTTATGTATATTTATTTACTACAGCAAAAATGTAATAATAATTCAATTGTACACAATTCAAAATGGGAAAGTACCAGTTTGTCTGAAATTTTGCTTACTTGACAATTAATGAGAGCTGTGTTTACAAGATTGGGAATTTATTTTTTTTTTAATTTAAAATATCTACTATTTTTACTGACTAGAAATCTCCAATTTACTTAATAATGGAATGTCTTAAATAAAGTGCAGATCACTATTCTGGAGTAGGGGTCATCCATTAATCACAATCACACATACAAATTTTATAGGTTTTTAGCTTACAGGCTATCAAAGCCTGAGAGCTAATGTGCCCGCCGGTTCTGTATACGTAACACGATAACTCTTGATAGAAATAACCGTTTTGCTTCAAATTTTGTTTATAGATTCATTGTGATAAGGCGCTTCCCTGATTAGTTTTGGAGTTTCACTGGTTAAGCATAAAGGTGGGAAACGGGAGGATAATCCCCCCCCTAATTTAGATAAATGGGTTTTTCATGCAGAATTATCCCATTTTCTTCAAATTTTGTATATAGGTTCATTTTGATAATGCGCTTCTGTCAATAGTTTTGAGGGTTCATTGGTTAAGTATAAAGGGGGAAAGGGGGGGATGACCCCCCCCCCCTAATTTAGATAAATGAGTTTTTCATGCAGAATTATCCGATTTTCTTCAAATTTTGTATATAGGTTCATTGTGATAATGCGCTTCTCTGAATAGTTTTGGGGGTTCATTGGTTAAATTCAGTAATCGAGCCTTTACAGTTTGTGACGTCATCAAGCCACGATTTTATTTGAATTGCAATGCATTTTATAAGTAGTTTACACATTTTTATTTTAATATTTTACATTATGCATATCCATGATGGGTAAGTATTACGGTGGTCCCCAACGACTAGTTTTACTAACAGGATTAGAAACTTCAAATTTGGCATGGCGGTTACTTTTAAGATACAAATACTAGCTAACAATGGTTTGTAAAGAAATTCAAAATTTCAAAGCGTGAAATGAGCTGAAAAGTTTAAAAAGCGTTCTAAATTGCAATTACTGTGGAATTGTTAGAGGTAGAAATTTAAAATTTTACATGGCTGCTGATTTGGTCACACAGAACAATTTGAAAAAAATCGAAATTTAAAAGAGTGAAATACGCGAGAAGCGTTCTAAAAACGTTCTAAATTACGATTTATTTGGAACTATTAAGGCTAGAAACTTAAAATTTCGCCTGGCTGTTACTCACGTAAATGATCACACAGAACAGTTTACTAAAAATGCGAAATGTAGGACAGGAGAGAGAAAAAAAAAAGTACTAAAATTGCAATTTATGTGATACAGCTGGTATAGATGCTTCGTATTTGGTATGATGGTTACTCTTAAAATGCAAATGCTCGCTAAGACCGGTTTCTAAAAAAATCGAAATTTAACAGGCTGAAATCAGCGAAAAACGGTCTAAAAATGTTCTACATTATGATTTAATTTCATTTATTCATGTTAGAAACTGGAAATTTAGTATTGTTGTAACTTTTAAGATGCAAACGCTCGGTATAAACAGTCTATTAAAAATTCGTAATAAAGTTTAAAGGTGTAAACTGAGCCGAAAACGATATGAATTATGTTTCTTTCTAAATTGTTAGCGATAGAAAATTAGAATCTAACATGCCTTTTATTTTTTATACGTAAATGCTTCCACAGAACATCTTTTACGAAATTCGAAATTTAAAAAAGATGCAGAAGCAAAAAACATTCCAAAATTGCGATTTTAGTGATGCTGCTGGTACAGGAAGTTGAAATTTGGCATGGTGGCTATTTTTAAGATTTCAGTGCTCGCTAAAAACGGTTTCCATAAAAAAAAAATCGAAATTTAAAAAAGTGAAATAAGCTGAAAAAGTTCTAAAAACCTTCTAAACAATGATTTATCTGAAATTGTTAGGATAGAAACTTGAAATTTTACATGGCTGTTACGTTAGAGACACAAATGCATCCATAGAACAGTTTTTAAAATTTTTGAAATTTTAATGTGAGCAGGGGCAGAACAGTTTTAAAATTGCGATTTCTGTGATATAGTCAGAGCCGTAACTAGCCATTCCTGGGCCCTGTGCAAGAATTCGCATTTGGGCCCCTTAATTAATTAGGTTTGGAAAAATGAAAAAAAAAATACGTCACAGTAAAAATTTTTATTAAGTTTTATTTTAATTGCACTTTTCTGGCTTTCATTTCGGCAAATTCGTTAATAACATCATCATAATTAATATTTTTAACTATATTGTATTCTATTGAAATAATAGACAGATTGGATAAACGTTCTTGTCCGACAGTTGATCGTAAATAATTTTTAATTAATTTCAGTTTGCTAAAACTTCGCTCGCACGAAGCAATAGAAATGGGAAGAGTTAAAAATATTCGGAGGGCGACACTGATATTTGGGTAAGATTCAATTAAACCAAAATCATGAAGAGTCTGTAGAATATCAAGCGGAGATGCAGTTTGTTTGTTTTGTATAAGAGCCGTTACTTCAAACTTCAAACTTTCAATTTCACATGTGAAGACGTACTTTTTTAAATCTTTGCTGTACTTAATAGCGAGATCTGCAGCCGATTTTTTTAAGTCAGCGACACTCATATGTTGTAAAGACGAGCCATACAGAAAGCAAAAATAACCACAGATTGTTCTCATTTTTTCATAACGCAAATCTATCTGAGACAACAGAGTGTCAAGAACACTGTACATTTGTATTTTAAATAACTCTTCAGCTGTTAATTTACTTCCTTCATCTGATGTTTCATCTATTTCCATTTTCTTCACTCTTCTTTTCCTTTTATTAAGAAATTCCTTCTCTATATCCATTTTTTCAGCCAAACTTTGTGCTTCCTGGATATTTTGTTCAAAACCTGTATCTCGAAGCCCTTGTAATGTACTACGTAAACCAGCAATTACTTTTGTTCCAATATCTATTGACAAATCTTTCTGTTGTAATGCTTTGTTTGTTCGATCGATGCATTGTAGAATTTTATTACATATAGAAAGTGTACAGATAAACCTATAATTAATTTGCAGAATCAAACTTTGTGCATTCGATACAGCTTCCGGATTCGAAAAATCGTTTGTAATCATTTGAAGTCCTTCCATTACTTCAGGTAATTGTAAATACAGCGCTTTTATTGCTCTGGCCTTTGATGACCATCTTGTATCAGAAAAACTTTTGTGATATTTTTAAGCACTTCATTAAAGTTTCCCAACGAATTGTTGAGGACGAGAAAAAATTAAACAACCTCTGCACAGTACCAAAGAAAGCAATCATTTCTGGAGTTGTAGATGCACCGTGGGCACCGGCTAAATTTAGATTATGAGCTGCACAAGGTACAAATATTGCTAAATCCTTAACTTACTCCCTTATACTTGCCAGCCATATTGGCATCGTTATCAAATCCTTGCCCTCTGCAATCCTGAATGTCTAATTTATCAACATTTAGTTTATTCAAAATTTCAGATGATAAACCTTCTTCTGTTTTTTCATGAGATTGAATAAAGTTTACGAAGCTTTCATCAATCATTACCTTCCCTTTACAGTCAACATGGACATATCTTATAATCTGACTCATTTGCTCTTTTCTTGAAACATCAGGAGTGCAGTTGAATAAAATTGTGTAGTACTTTGCCTTCTTAATTCTTCAGATGATTTCATTTCTAGTTTTGTCCCCAACTAATTTTATTATTTCATTTTGAATAGTGGGTGAGAAATAAGACACTGAACCCTTTTTATGTTTTTCAATATGTTCCTTTAAAGTAGTATTATAATGGCTAGCAAATTCAATCAAATTTTAAAAAATGCCACAATTTGGATCTCCAATAATTTCATTTGAACCTCTAAGAGCAAGATTATATTTGGCACAGAATAGAATAGCATCCAATATTATTTTCAATATTTCACGCCATATCATTCTTTCCTTGTTAATGGAATTAATTACATAATCATCAATTGCATTTCCTGATTTTATATTCTTTTCCATTACTTTCCATTTCACATACGAAATTCGATGTTCCGGAGAATTTTCGTGTCGGGGAATAACCGGAAGAAGATGCCTCCAATCATAAAAACCTTTCTGTGGGTCTGAAAGATTATGCGATTTTTGCCCAAAAAGCGTGCAAAGACAGCAAAATACTGCATTTTGATTAACGGAATATAAAATCCATTTTCTTTTAACAGTTTCTCCGTGAATTTGTTTAACATAAAACCAGTCCTTTGTAAATTTTCGACCTGAATCGTCTACTTTTATTGTATTAAAGTTAGTGTTGTCGCCTTGATCTGCACCATGTGAGACAAGAGAATGTATTAATTTACCAGTAACGGCAGGCCAGGAATGGGGATCGTTGTAATTAAGCAGTATTTCTTCTGGAACAGTACAGAACATATTTTGCTCGGTATTATCAGTTTGTGAAACAGTACTTTGTGCAGGCTCGTCCTCTTTTGAATTATTATGAGGCAAATGTAGTGAAATACCTTGTGAAACAGCAGAGTATTCGGTAATATCAGTTTGTGAGACAGTACTTTGTACAGGCTGATCCTCTTTTGAACTATTATGGGGCAATTGTAGTAAAATACCCAGTGAAGCAGCAGAATGTTCGGTATTATCAGTTTGTGAGACAGTACTTTGTGCAGGCTCATCCTCTTTTGAATTATAATGAGAATATTGTAGTAGAATATCTTGAAAAGCAGCAGATTGCTTTTCTTGCAATGGATTGTTTTTGTTACTCGGAGAATTGTTGTTAATTGAAGAGGTAGATGCCAAATGTAGTGTTTTTTATCACCTTGTGAAGTAGTGCTAGATTCCACACTTCCTCTATTCTCTGAGTTTTCGGCTTTTAGCCATTTACCAAACTGTTGCGACATTAACTTGCATTCTTCCAATTTTCGTTTCCTTATATTTCTCTTTTGTGCACCTGACAAATGCTTAGACATTTTTAAACTAGAAAACAAAATATTATTGTTAGCATGTTGCCTGTACAAGTATAAAACTGTTATAACGTACATAAACTACTTTTTGTAGAACGAATGCAAGCGTGTGACGAAATATCACTTGCTTGGATGCCTTTTATTTGCCATATTTCGATGTTTTTTTCCAATCAAACATTTCTCAGAAAATATTAAAAAGCTAAAAATTTGTTACACATGAAATTAATTATTAAAACGTCGCCAAAGTGGTGTTGTGTCACTATTTTTAATTTACTGTTTCAAAAAAGAAAGAAAATAAACTGCTAAATGGTTAATAAAGGATACCTTTTTCACAAAGTTCTATTTCATAAAAGCAAACGTCTCATTAATTACCCTAACTTTGTTTAGAATTTCAAATATGAAATTTGAAAACAAAACGAGGTCACCAGAAAGGATATCTCTAATAGGAGAACTTGCTGGACTTAATAAATCATAAATGTTTTGTTCGAATTCGAATATCAGGATTTTTTTTTCTGTTACAAAACTGTAATTTTCATAAAAGTATAATAAATTACATAAAAATAACATTTTCTTGTTTTATAAATTGAGAGACAAGAAAGAAAAAAAAAACCTGCATGGACCCTTCAAATTCGATATATGTTTACCTTTAATAAGATTTAAAATAATAATAATAATTATAATACTAATAATTAAAATAATAATTCTTCTACAAAAGTTTTTCCAAGATTATATACATAAATATTTTCAATGATTTCACTTACCTTTAAATTCTGGCCTTAAATTTCTTGGTACTACTTTTTCTTTGAATAAGAAATAAATAAGAAATACAAATTAAAAATATCAAGAGACATTAGAATTAGATAAAAGAGTAAACTGTGCCGTTATAAAGCACGACCACTTAATAAAATCGATTTCCGTACTTATTGTCGCTTTCCGCATAACAACATAGAGCTCGGTGGAAGCAAAAACAGAATAGAATTCGAGACAGGTTCAATGTTGCCAAATGACTAAAAGTAAACTTTACGTGAAATAAGGAAAAGAAAATACCCAAGTTTTTTTCGAAAAATTTTATTGTTCCCGAACATTTATTTCCCCACGAATTACTTGTCCTCAAAATTTGACAAAACTGGCTTTCGGAAATGAATTTTCTTTCATAAGGTTAATGATGATATTTATTGAAATGGTTTGCAGTGTTGGGTTGGGTTGGGTTGATTTATGACGGCCAATTATCAACACGAAGGATATAGGCCCTAGGGGGGGAGTGCCCTCCGTGGGGGTCTTTCTAAGGGATCCTAACCCGTATTAACGCAAGGTTCGAAGAAAACCACGGAAAACTCCGAACGGGTTTGCAGTGTTGGAAAGCGAATTCAGCGTACATGTTGCTTAGGATTTTTTTTTTTTTTTTTTTTTTTTTTGCGTATTTTGATTTTCGGAATCAATGCTTAATTCTGAAGTCTGCCGATAAAAGAAGGGGAAGGGGGGGGGGGGGTTGTCCTGTAATTTAGATTTTTTTTTTCTTCAGTGGTTATCGTTCAATTTTTTCGAAATTTTTAGGAATTAAAAATATGATGTTCCCTTAACCATTTTATGAAACAATATGCATATTTAATAGTGAAAACGTAAGCCAAATCCAGCGAAATATCCCACTTTTTTCGTCGATTTTTTCTTAGATTTTATTAATTTTTAAAAAATATTTTTGCTACCCCGAATGTTTTAAAATTTTTGTAGTAGCTGTAAATCCAGTCTGCCGAGATGCTGTAAAAAGATTGTGTCGAAATAGGGACGTTTATTTACTTTTAATGTAGAAAAAATATCGCTTCTGAGAGGTAAAGTGACCTGCGGTCGTGAATTTTTTAAAAGAGTTACAATTTTCCTATTTTTGAAAACCGATTGCACTGACTATTAGAAGAAAGTATCGGCATTAAGGCATATTTTTTGCTTATCGGTGCCCCTAAAATTGCGACCTGGGACGGGGGGGGGGGTGGAACGTTGGCATATTATGGGAAATATTTACTGCGAAAACGACTCTTTTTTGCAAACATTTTTGAAAGGGCTAACAACGATATTTTTTCGAACTAATTGCAGAATTTGAGACGTAAAGGTACTAATTTTAAGACTGTATCTTCCATATTTCAAATGGTTTGGTTAAAGGAAGTTCAAATAAAACGGGGAAAAAACGGCATTTGGTAAAAACATAAGCGAAAACACAAGTATACGTTACTGTATTCAAACTATAACCTAGCACAAGTTTGGCAGGTACGTAGGTAAGTTGAAAATATCAGTTCTATATTAATTCGAATATTCATGTTGATAAGCAGAGACATCTAGGATCTAAATAATACAAAACTTAACCGTCAAATCGCGCAGTAGAAAGGCAGAAATTTCTTTTTCAATTAAAAAATATAATTTCTTATGCACATCATTTTGGGGCCCTCCCTTTCAGATGGGCCCTGTGCGGCTGCACCTGTTGCACCTGCCTAGTTACGGCACTGGATATAGTCATTACAGAAATTTGCTTAATTATCGTAGCTTAATTAGTAATTTCTGAATTATCTGTGGCAGTAAAATTTCCTCTAATGAAAATAGGCCAACGAATACCACTTTGTATTTTTCAAGAATTACTCGAACAAAGCCGCCGGTTTTGCTAGAATTTTATAAATTTCTGTAGAAAAATGTTTACTAACTTAGTTTATCAGGTTTCTCTTCTCTCTTGTACAATAACTTTTTCTGAATTTCTCAATTCAGACATATACATTTCAACATTTAGGGCAGTTAATGTTAGTTTGCTGTAGATGAAATTAATTATCATAACCAGAACAATTTTTTGCTAAGATAGTACTAAAATAAATTAAAATATGTTATCGTATTTAATTTTCCTTAAAATCAAATTTCAAAAATGGCGTTGAAATATTCTTTTAATAAGAAAACTTTTAACCTAAAAAATCACGCCTACCCATGTTGCGTAATTTTACATTTTGTCACCAATATTTACACATAATAATCTTTGCATTATTTAATAATAGACAATTGTTTCAAATTCTGCGATAGCATAAGTCGAAGATTACTATTTCAAATAGTTGTGACAAATGTAAAAAATTGTACTCATCTAGATTATGCCATTCCCTACGCGAGTATTTTCCTGGTTAAATAAACGTTGGTTTTCTATTCCTTTCCTGTTATTCTTATGTGAAAAATTGAGAAATTCTTACGTTTCGTAGTCAAGAAAATTCACATTTCATTCCAAAAAACTTTTACCAAGCAATATCATCTAAGTAATATTAAAATTGTTCTCGAGCTTATCTTAATCCTATCCTAATCCTAATAATATTATAAATCCGATTGTGTGCAAATGCTAGGCTGAAGCCAGCATCAAAATGGAGGATTTAATGATCCTGTATCTTTGCTTATAGATTGATTATAACCCTCAAATGAACATAGGCTGGTTTTTGTTTATTTTATTCAAATATTTTTCTTAATAATTCAAAATTTCGTTATTTTCATAGAGAATAAATGGACATTTTTTCGTATAATATTTTAAAATGGTTAAATTTACTTTACCGTTGTTAATACTTTATCGTTGCCAAAACTAAATCAAAACCCGGAATAATAATTTTTACTCAACAATTTAGTTTCAATTGAAAAATCTTCGAAAAATTAAAATGAAATAAAAAAATTAAAGAATTAAAAAGAAGATTAAATAATATTATTAGAAATAAAACGTACTTTTTTTAGTTTTTGATAATATACAAGGTTTCAATATGCGTAACCATAGGAAACAGGCGAATATGACGTCATACATCGAAAGTAAAGTGGATATGCTTTGATGGTGAAATAAAATGATCTTGGTTTTTTTTTTCTTTTTTTCTTTTTTTTCTTTTGTATGGTAACAATACTTGTTGTTTTACAGTCTGCGCACGGCTAATATAACTATACCGTATTTTTTATTTAAATTTTAAAAAAGTAAAAAGAAGTTTGAAAAGAAAATGGTTAGCAAATGTCAACAACATGCTCCGCAAAATTATCCATGTCGAAAATGATGTCATGGAAAGCGAGAAATGGTTATTTTCATTCTTAAAACTAAAAAAAATAACTCGATTACATAAAAAAAAAATGACGAATGTTAATAGTTCATTTTTGTTGATAAAACCTAAAGAATTAATATTATTTCGTTAAAGTAACATAATTTCCCCTATGCCAGTATTGAAATTAATTGCCTGGAAAAGAAAATTAACAAGAATTATGTCATTAAAAAGGGATTTCTCTGGGAAAAAAGAGGCGTCATATTTAAAATAAAACTGGAATTTTCCAATATGTTTTAAAATGAGATGAATCAATTCCTTACATAAATAATACAAGGATCGGTAAGTATAGAAAGTAGATGAGTTTCACGCCATATATATAACGAAAAATTTACATGTTTTTTTTTATCTATACTGATTATTAAGCATGAGTAACCGTTATATACAGATGAGAGTTTTCTGCTAAAAATCACATCATAATTTTAAAGGAAAGGAAAATGAACACGAATCTATTATATTAAAATCTGACCGGGTGTTTGTATTTCGCAACTACTCCTAGACTATCGAACTCAACGCGATTTACTTAATACCGGTTATATCCGAGGATGTCACACAAACTCTCAGAATTTCAAAAATTAAATTAAATGCCAAGTTTTTTTTTTTTTTTTTTTTTTTTTTAACGAAGTTTCTCTAAAAACAGAAATTAAATTACTCCATATTTGTGTATAAAAAAGGACAAATAAAACAGATCAGTATATTTTTTGCACCATTTTCTCATTAAAACTGAAAAACAGAATTTATTTTCACTTTGAGTAGATGGTGAAAACAAAATCTTGATTTCAGTAAATTATCCGAAAAATAAAAACATATTATCACATATTCAAACTTCATGAATCAGTTTATTCTGGAGAACAAAAATTGCCTGTCAACATACTGTCATTTAGAAAGCAAGATTTGTTTCAGCTATACATTAAACCGAAGAGGCAAAATTGAATTTAAAGAAAAAGCATATACTATTTCCAATTTATGTTTTTTTTTTTTAAAGGATGGCTGTTAAAACGTTTCACAAAGGCGTTAAAAGTAAAATGGTTTATCAGGTAAAATTGACATTTGTTTTTACCCAATTCGTCTATTTCCACGATTTTATTTGGCTCTCCTTTTACTTACCCATCATACGTAGTATAGGGTAAGTCTTGTAATCGTTTTGAAAATCGAAAAAATTTTTTTGACGGATTTACACGTTTCAGACACTGGAGATTCCGAAAAACATATTTTTAGAAAAAAAATTTTGCCGTCCGTCTGTGTGTCTGTGTGTCTGTGTGTGTGTGTTTCTGTAAACGCTCTATCTCCCGAAAAAATTGAGATAGAGACTTGCAATTTGGTATGTACTTAGTATGTAATAATGGGAAGAAGCCTATTTCATTTCATTAACCTCGATTAACCGGAACTATTTTATTCGGACCCTCGAAATATTCGTTCTGATAAAAGGTATATAAAAATTTTCGAAATTGTTTATTTTAAGAAATGAATATAAAAGACAATAAAAAAACATAAATTTTACATAAAGCATGAAGTCGATCGGATAATTAGTTGCCGAGATATTTGGAATCCTATTTTCCACACTCTTCGATTTTTCATGACCCTGTATTTCATCCAAATTTCACTTCAAAGAGATATTTTAATTGGAAATTTGACGCTTAATCAGATGCAATAAACCGCTAGTTAATAGGATTATTATTTTTGGAGTTATAAGGAAAAACCTCTTTCAAGCAATTCAGTAATCGAGCCTTTAAAGTTTGTGACGTCATCAAGCCACGATTTTATTTGAATTGCAATGCATTTTATAAGTAGTTTACACATTTTTATTTTAATATTTTACATTATGCATATCCATGATGGGTAAGTATTACGGTGGCCCCCAACGACTAGTTTACATTGGTTGCAATTTCATTTTCGCGATTATTTGAAACAAAATTTCATTTTTTTAAGACTGAGTTATGTCCAGGTCCCTATAACAAAAAATACCGTATTGCCTCCTATGAAATGTGATAAATAGTTAGTTAATTATTAACGTTTTTAATTATCGGGAGTGAAATATTTTGCTTAATTAATGTATTTATTCTTCTTTTAATGTTGCGTAAACGAAGTCACGGGTAACAGCTGGTTTTAAATAATTTTAATATTGCTTTCCTGAATTTATAGTAAAACCAAACTTGCAAATTTTTGAAACAGAAAATTATAACATTGCGTAATTCTTTTAATTTATATTCTTTACAAAGTCAGTGCCGTGTCTATAAAATTGTTCTGCCTAAATTCATAATTATTCAATAGAAGATCAGATCATTTATATCACATGCCCATCCGAAACAAATACGGAACTGACCGCTTCACATTTTAGAAGCCAGTGAACCATTTTTTTTTTTTTCGAAAAAAAATTTTTGAAAAAAAAAAATTATAACATTTACTTTTTTAAGAAGTTTGTGAAAAAAAAAATTATTGAGATATGATTGATATTTAAAAATGCATATATTTTGAGATATCTTCAGTTGAAATTTGAATAACCACCCGCTATCTCATTCCATCGAAGTAAACGCAACTGATTCGTTCCTCTGTGAATGACATAATTATTAAACCACGGAAGAAATCAATCGACAAAAAGTGCCACAGCGATGAATTTTGAAGAGCTCTCTCGCATCAGAAAAATAATCCTAAACTTTTTTATTGTTGAGATAATTAAATTTTTAACGAGCAAACATGATGTGAGTACGTAATGGTTTTTCAATGCCTTTTATTTAACTCAACTTGGTTTTTGTATGTAAGATGGAATTTTGTAATCGATTTTTAACCCACTTCCTGATAATCTAAAATTATGAAAATTAAGTTCACAGATGCGTTTCTAATGACAATATTTTAATATTTTTAGAACTTAATTCTAAATTAATACATTAATATTAAACGTTTTTCCGTTAGTCCGCCAAATATTCCCTGAAATTCGCCCATTTGTACAGAGTTGAAAAGACAACATATTTAATGATGCGCCTATAAACGCTCAGCAAATTATGTCTAATAAAGCTCTATTTATGTGAAAGTGTGAAAGAATATGAAGTTTGATTAAATTCCATGCATTAGTTTTTGAGGTATAGCTATCGCGAAAATTGTAAAAAATGCAGCATAGCAGCACCACCTGTTATATGATTTACACGAAAACCTAATCAACACTAGCTCATGTCAAAGTCTAACAGAATATGAAGTTTGATGAAATTCCGTGCATTTCTTCTTGAGATATGAAATCGCTAAAATATATATATCGTTAAAATCGTGTAAATCCTTAAAAATGCAGCATAGCAGCGCCACATGTTAGGAGATTTAGACCAAAACCTCGTCAGCAATAACTTATGTCACCGTCTAATTGCTTTTAACAAACTCAGAATAGCAAATTGTTCTTTAATTTTATTTTTGCAGGCAGCTAATCATTTTAAAGAAGAGTATGGCGTCAATGTCGTCAAACTGAACATACCTGAACTGAAGCATGCCTTCTGTATATGGGAGTGTAAATTGCTCGAGACTGGAGGACCAGCTTTTAAAACTGCCTTGGCTGAGGATGGCAACATCAGCCTCACATGGGAGTTCATTAAAAGTATATTTAGAAGTTCAGAGCATACATGGCCAGCTCTATATTTTGCTGCAGTAGACAGACGTAACAAAGACAAGTATTATCATGAGTAAGTAACAAGTTATACACTGCAAAAAAAATTTTTGATTTTATGGTATAATACTGGCATTCCAGCTGCAAGTATTATACCGTAAAATCAACAATTTTGTTCTTGCAATGTACTCACAATCAGTTTATTATTTTCAGTCAGTTTATTCAGTTTTATTATTTTATCAGGTTTGTTTTATTTCAGTTTTATTATTTTATCAGTTTATCCTCCTCAAAACTGAGACCAACTTTAATCGAGGCCACAAGAACCATTTTCAAATTACTATGAAGCAGCTCCAAACATGTTTGAGTGGATAAATCCAATGCTTATAATATGCGGCTCCTATCTATTGAGAAGGTGTATAAGTAATTTCGACAAACTTAAAAACATTTAAGTTCATTCAAAGGGTGTTATTTAGTTTCTCCTACAGGGGACACCGGGACTGATGACGTTAAATTGCAAAAATGTCGTAATCAATTTATTCCTGGAATTTTTTTTTCATTCCATTCTAACTAATAAAACACATCAGTAGACCATTCTAAACCGTATCTTCCTATAGTTTTTTTTAAACTTGGGTAAAAGTATTAAAAATCTTTAAATATTCATATTTTTTTGTACCTGTGTGGAGAACTAGCACGATGCTACAGTTACAAAATTTTAAAAAGAGGAAGAAAAGATGTAACCATTTAAAACTAATGACTAGAAAATTTGAGCCAACCACTTTCAACAAACCAATTTTCAAAATTTTAACCCTTTTCATTTTACTAAATTATACAAGTAAAACACTCATATGATTAAACTAAATATATATATACTTAAAGTGATAAAAAAAGAATACAAAAGGTTTATAAAACCTTTTAATATAAAGATCGACATGTTTCGAACGCACAAACGGCGACATTTACAAGATCAAAATGATAAATAAACTGTTCTTGCAAAAATCTTTGAAAATAAACATGATAAACATAAACCAAGCGATTATATGTATAATAAAAGCAGTTTGCTTAAAAATGGTCAACTGTAAACGTGAAAATGAATATTTTCTTATTGTTTTTTTTTTTTATTTATAAGGCATCGCGTAAAGAGGCTGATTCATTGCATATGTTCTCGTTGCGCATATAGATTTCTATTGATTCATGGGATTGATTGGATGGATATTGATTGATGGGTGGGAAATAAAGGTAGTTCTTCTGTCATATTTGATATCTGCCATATGTTCTTTTATTCTCCTTTTAAACTTTCTATTTGTCATTTCTATATAATATTTCAATGTAACTAAACTTTCTATTTGTCATTCCCTGCTTCTATTCTACATATAATCTCGTGGTTTATGTTGATCATGTTTATTTAAAAAAAAAAAGGCAAGAATAGTTTATTTATCAATTTGATCTTGAAAATGTCGTCGTTTGTGCGTTCGAAACATATGTCTATCTTTATATCAAAAGGTTTTTATAAGCCTTTTGTATTCTGTTTTATCACTTTAAGCCTATATATCTTTAGTTTTTCCTTTTCATTTTGTTAACGTACTATTGAAGTCAATTAAAAATCTATTTAAGAGTTGATACTCATAATGTTAATTATTCTTCTTTTTAGATGCTTAGAGATGTATGATGAACTAAAGAAGAAGCTTGAAGAATACCTCCAAGGAGATGCTATTTTGCTGATACCCACTCATCCAGATCCTCCTCCACATTACTTAATGACCATTCCTAAATACCCAAACATTGCCTACACGTGCATTTTCAGCATTCTCGGATATCCATCAACTCAAATACCAGCTGGATTGAGTCGAAATCTGCCTATAGGCATTCAAGCTATAAGTACCCAATACAAAGATCACCTTACCTTGGCTGCAGCAACAGAGTTGGATAAAGTATTTGGAGGATGGATCAATCCAGGTCCCACAGCACTTTGACCTGAATGTAGTGTGATGAACTCGATGAAAACTTAATAAGTTATTCTGCGCAGCAATTAGTCGGACTTGTGTGTGTGTAATCTAAATACGTCCATGTTTAGACTGTGTATCTTCATCCTCATAAAACCTCATTGTGCCTTAAAATATTGTTTGTGTACTCTTTGTTATTTCCTCTAAATGCTCTGAAAATTGTGGGGACGCAATTTAAAAATTCGGCTTTTGACACACTGAAATTTAAAAAAGTACAATGTCAGTTCATTTAAACCAGTTTTTTAGACATCATATTGTACAATATCAACAAACTGTTCAATACAGTTTTAGGTTGTATTCAATAAAACTTCGACAAAAAGAAACTGGATGTTATTTCTTACAGCAAAACCAAAATCATGATAGTATCATTCACTTGTTGTTTTGTTTTGCTACAGTGACATTAACTCTTAAGGTTGCAGATATACAATATATACACAATCGGTCAGTTAATTTCAAAATTGATATTTCAAAAATTATTTCATTCATTGTTGCATCTCTATAATAAAACCGTAAGTCATGTGACTGTCATCAACAATTCCGGTATTCCGCTTCACTTTTTCATATACCAGGCGGCCATTTTTATTCAAAATTATTTTTTCGAATTAAACTGCATAAAAGTTACATTTTTAGAAAGATCGTTCAAAATAAATTAATATTTGAGAGATGACTTACGTTCCATTATGCATATATTCTGCAATAGCTTCAGTTGAAATTAGGATCGCAGTTCAAATTCTCTATCCATGAAAGTAAACAAAAAGATTAATTCGTCATGAACGTTTAAAATATCAAACCATAGAGTTCGTAAAGCAAACTCTACGCGAACGATTTTTGGACCGCTGCCTGGGTGTCAAAAACAATAATAATAATTCCCACCATTGAGACAATCAAAGTTTACCATAATTATGTGCTATACAACTCAACTTCCTTCCAGATCTTTTCTTGACGTAAGTTGAACTCATGTAATAATAATTAATGAATGAAATTTCGAAACGAATTATCAGTTAATTTGGTATTTATGTATTATACTCGCCAGGAAGAGAGATCACGGAAAATGATTGGTAATCGCCAATCATATTTACCATTGTTATGACCAATTGCGTTCGAAATAGTAATTTAATACACATTTATAAAATACATAACATCATTAAATAATTTTATTTAAAAAAAAGAACTTGCAAAGCAAATTAAAAAAATAAATTTATTTCTATATCGTTAAGCCCGAGAAGGGACAGATATTAAAATTATTTTATTTAGTCAATGCTACAATAATGTTGCGTTTTTATATTAAATCTTGCTCAGTCTATTTAATCTTAAAAAATTAAATTTAAATTTGAAACATGATATTAAAGCAACTTTAAAACATTTCATTTAGAAATCTAAATAAATCTTCAACTTTTTAAATTATTTGAACTTCTCATGTTTCTTGTCTGTTAGAATTTGCTACAATACAAATTTTGCATAATGCATGTAAAACTGAAAAAAAAAAAGGTTGAAGATTTATTTAGATTTCTAAATGAAATGTTTTAAAGTTGCTTTAATATCATGTTTCAAATTTAAATTTAATTTTTTAAGATTAAATAGACTGAGCAAGATTTAATATAAAAATGCAACATTATTGTAGCATTGACTAAATAAAATAATTTTAATATCTGTCCCTTCTCGGGCTTAACGATATAGAAATAAATTTATTTTTTTAATTTGCTTTGCAAGTTCTTTTTTTTTTAATATCTCAAGTTTTTTAATAACAATTTAATATGAAGCAGATAAGATTCAAACGAGGCAAGTATGTGAAAGACTGCACATATCAAAATCAGTATTGGTAATATGAAATATACAGTTCAAACATTGATTATTCTGTAAACAATTAAAATAATAAAATTAATTTTTAACAAAAAAAAATGTATATAACGGACTTTAACGGATTGTTTCTCTTCTTCATAATGATAATAAACGAATCATGTTCATTTTTGCAAATAATTTTATTCCATCGTGTAAAATACATTTGCAACCACTTTGGAAAGAGACACTAGTAAGCGGTGTGTGAAAGCTATTAATAAAATCTTATGTTGTTTTATCACATAAGAAGCATAAAAATAATAATGAGTATATATGAAACAACTGTATTCTGATTTTGTTATAAAATGTGTAGTTATGGAGGATGAAATTTTCAGCAAAATATTTCTTTTTGTAGCTGAATAAATATTTTACCTTATATTGACAATTTCTTAATTTAACATTTCTGTAGAAGCAAAATGTAAACATCTGCAAGATTTTTTACAAAACGTGTACGATCTGTTATTTTCATATCGTCACAAACAGTCCATTTATTGATCTCGTTTTCATTTGAATGCACCGGTTGGTTCCTATTTGAGACCACCATTTGGCGAAATCGTGCCAAATCGTCGATAGTTAGCCAGATGTAGCTCTTTTATTGTTGGAAAGGCTGAGCAATGATATTTTTTGTGATGACGCGTTTGTTACGTATGACGTATTTGTTACGTCATCAAGTGATTCTTTATTCGACGTTTATTTGTATTTTAATGATATTTAATGATTTATAAGTTATTTAAAACATGTTTTTTTTTTAATACAGTTAAATAACACTTACGCCATTAAATGGTTATGTGATATATGATATTAAAAGAAAAAAAAAGCATTGAAAAAATTTCATCATCTGCTTCGTTATTTAAAGCTTGATTTTTTTTTATGTATGTTAGTGGCTACTCTTGTTACTTTAGAACAGTATAAATTAATTGATTGCAGTGTTCATGGAAGTCTCATGTTCACGAAGCGATCATACATGCGGTACAGTGATCGCCGCATTTACAAATTTCGTGTATTTTTGTGATCTCATACAACGAGGTTGCTGTATCCAGTGATGTTTTTGTTCGGTTTCACGTTCGCGAAGCGATCATACGTGCGGTACAGTGATCGCGGAATTGACGAATTTCGTGTATTTCTCGGGGATTCCGATATGACGAGGTTGATGTATCCAGTGATTTTTTTTTCGGTTTGATGTTCGCGAAGCAATCATACGTGCGGTACAGTGATCGCGGCATTAACTAATTTCGTGTATTTTTGAGGATTCCGATACGACAAGGTTGCTGTATCCAGTGATGTTGTTTTTTTCGGTTTCATGTTCGCGAAGCGATCATACGTGCGGCACAGTGATCGCGGCATTAACTAATTTCATAACGTAATATCGAAGAAATGTGTATAAAATGTTGTTTTTTATTGCTCATATCATCTTTTTTATATCTATCTTTTTAAATTTGTCAAATAAAATATTTTATTTCACTCATAAATGCAGTATCTAAAAAAATCAACTGTGTATGGTATAATTTAATAATTCTGTATTTAAATTATCATTCTTTTGTCCAAATTGTTTTGAACGAATAAAATTTTACATTCGTTACATTGTTACTCTCGTATAAATGCAATATATTTTTCAGTGACGTTTTTATCGCTAAATTCATTACTTTTCCTATGTGTAACTATTTAAAAATTAAGAATGGCAACATTTTACCACTTGCTTATTGTGGGTTACAATATGATAAATGTAAGTAAACAATTTAGAAATCGCCAATGTGGCATCATTTTTAAAAAGCGCCAAATGGTGGCTTGAAATAGGACTATGCCGAATGCACCATTGTTATATAATGACCTGAATCAATGAACTTTCCTTTATGCAAAATAGCAGATTTTGTTTAAAGGTTATATTATTTATTAAAACCTTTTGGTTTGAAAATCCTGTTATAGGGCACGTAATTTTAAAAGTTTTATTCGGACCCATAGAGACATTTGTTGAAGAAAATCTGGCTAGTTGCACAAACAAATATTTTCCACAAGAATTTAATCGAGTTTGACACATTTTAGTTCTGTTTTTGCTATGAACACAGGCAATGTTTTCAGTCTACCATCGTGTTAGGAGATCATTGAAATCAACTGCATCTTCCCTATTATTAAAGTCATGTGGAAATCTCACAATAAGTGCATTAAATGGTTCTGTACTAATACATATATCTCGATAACTTGGGCAATTACCACATTTCTTCCAAAGATCTTGCTTCATTTGAAAAAGATCTATGGCATTGACTTTTTGTTTTTACAAATTTTCCAGTAGGTAATCAAGAAATTCTAACGGGTCTTGATCAGTACCATCATGAAACTTTACATGAAGTGTTTTTCTGACTTCAAGTGTATCTACGGTTTCAATCTGTGGATTTTGCAAAGTAGTGAATATTTGTTTCAAAGCTTTTGTTGTAGGACCAGGATCAATAACTCTTTCCTGAAATTGTTTAACTAATTCTGGGATACAGAAGAGAGTTTGCAACATAGCATTTGCGTAACACAAACGATCTGTATTTGTAAAGCCTTTAAAGACAAAGTAATTTAAATCAGTAATATGGTTTTTATTATTTTTTTCACTAACAATTACTGATATGTCAGATGAAACAACCATTTTACTCTCAGGGTATTTTCTGGAACATACAGCTAATTGTGGCAAATCAGATCTGTATTCCTTTCTAAGACGATTATATTCCTTAATAGCATTTGGTGAGGCATAAACTTTACTTGCATCAAATTTAAGAAGATGTAAACCTTCTAAACTTGTGACTCTGGATAAAGCAACATAAGACATGCCACTTTCAGAAATGTTAGGACCCAAGTTAATCATTACACAATTCAGGCTCATTCCTTGACTTAATTTCACAATTTCCTCGATAATATCGTGAATATTTATTTGATGTATCACTTAACGGTTCAGACAGAGATACTCTTTGTATAGGGTTAGGATACTCTTCAATTGGGCCATTTAAATCAATGAAATGCCGAGAGCAAACATACCAGTCTCTAGTCACCGTTTCTGTATTTGTTATACCACAAACAGAAAGCCATTCGTTACTTTTACTCAAGTTTTTCTGTGGTTTAGGAAAAGGGAAAAACAAAACTCCCAGCATATAGTCTTTGTAAAAGTATCGTGCATCACTCTTGCAACCAGAAAATTTGCATTTTTTCACCATGTTGAATTTTAGTAATCATCGGTTAAGAGAGAAATTTAAAAACGCATTTCGTAACATCACAGGATCACTAGATAAGTAAATATCGAACATTCATCCAATTTTGATAAAGACAGTAACATCTAAATTAAAGTCCAAATACTGCTTAAAGTGATAAAAACATAACACGGAATATTTAAAATACCTTTTTAATGTAGATCGTTCACAACTATTGGTGACATCTTCGGATCTTAAAGATAAATACAATATTCTCGCATATTTTTGAAATAGTAAACATATACCACGAGATCGCATGTCCAAGGCTAGCAGGTGCTTAAATTGGCCAAAACTGGGAAACGTGAAAAAATATTATTTGTTTTTATTTTTATTGTTTCTTCAATCTATCGATCATCGCGTGCCAAATTTTAGCTAATTATTTTAAATATTCCGTGTTATGTTTTCATCACTTTAAGCAGTATTTGGACTTTAATTTAAAGACTCCACGTTTACTACATTTAGAGTTTTTTGATTGGAGGATTTATTTTTTTACAGAATTAGGTGTTTTGAAGAAAATTTGTGGAAGCGCGTACAAAAAGTCGGAAAAACTCTAGTAAATTAACTCGTTCAATGGGATTTCCTGTGTTAAATTAACATTAGGATGTCACACTGGAAATAAATAAGCCTTGCGCTACCGCGCAAGGCTTAATGTTAATTTGCGTAAATCTCGCCAATACCAACTTTTATTTTTCGCGTGAAAATATACTTTGATTAGAAAATATACTTTGATTTTTAAATCAAATATTTTGATTTATGATATTATTTTTTATTTATTTATTTATTTTCTATTTTAAATGAAAAGTGTGAATGGCATGTATTTTAAATTGTATGTAATATAAGTATTTGAAATTAAAGCTAAGTATTTTAACTGAAATGAGTGACCGGTTTATAATTTAAAATTAAATTAATGCAGTATGAATGGTGGTGATAGGAGCAATATTTCGCTATTTATCATTTGCTCTCGGCTAATAAAAATACCCATCATTAAAAATGGTAAATAATATGGAATCAAACTAAAATAATACAAAAAATATCAATGCGTGTTACAATGCTTAACGTACATTTAAGGGAGACCAAACTGGTCGCCAGTGGCGGCTAGTTTCTTATAACATTATTATTATTATTATTATTATTATTATTATTATTATTATTATTATTATTATTATGCAAAAAATTTATATTCTTCAAATTCTAGCTATATTTACTACAAAAAAAAAAACACATTAAATAAATAGAAATTATCTACAGTATGTATTCTATTGTAATATACAGGAGTCTCATGTATGTAAAGAAAAATAGTTATTATGGGAGCGCGCCAGTGAATTTAGACATTGCCCTTAGAACACAGGGAAATGATTCAGGCGGTGATCACTGGCTGGAGGGGGAAATATCCACCCCCTCCCCGCATTCACTGAAGTGTAGAAATCTTTTCTGTGTAAATGGTCAGAATTTGACATTATAGAATAAATATTGTAATATGAGGTGATAAAAAGTTTAACAGTTGTCAAAATCGTAATTTTAATAAACTAGTTACAACTCATTGAATATTAAATTATGATTATTGATAGAATTATCAAGAAACAGTATGATTAGTTGTTTTTAAAAAATAAACCGGTAATAAATATACTATTAATATTTTTTCAAATGACTATTTTTTGTTGCTTTTATAAAACATTCTACTTAAACTCCTATTTGCAACCTATATCCTATTTGCAATTAATAAATATACGTTTTCAAATTTCATTCTTTGTAGATTATTCTTAACATGGTACTTGTTCCATCCATCAAAGTACAAAGATATAATTACGTGAAAATAAGTCACATTTTAGAGAGAAATATTTGTTTTCTACCGCTTATTACAGCATTTAAACCAATTCTCGCCAGCCCTGCCTCTCTCTTTTCCCCAACTTAAAAAAAACCTGTTTGAAACTGTGACGATCTCTTCTTTATTACTCATGATTGCAGCCTAAACTAACAAATCTACAGATCAGAAGTTTTTACTATGTATCTGCACAAGACGTTGAAGGCATTTGTTACATCAGACAATTTGAGAAATGGGGTGTTCGGGTTCGTCGTCGTCCTTATCTTTATTTACACCGCTGCCGGAATCATCCGAAAATAAAGATATTCATTCGCCGTAAGCCAATCTTGAGACAGGACGTGGTCAACTAATTCCTAGGATTGAGTATCACTTTTGTTGGACGACCTTCCTATTATAGTTTGCAATATTGACGTTATCCCAAGATGCTCTGAGACAATGCACTGCATCCAGCTAATTGACAGATGAAGGTGGTGCATTTTTATTGTGCTCCATGTCCTTGAAAAATCATTTTTGGGGAGATCCCAATTACATTCTGATAAATCACCTGGAGCACACTCGTCGAATTCTGCAGCAAAAATTTGATGCGGGCTTTTTTCAAACTACAGTTTCTATACTTTTTTCAGAAGGTGGTTGAACTACACAGCTAGGAGGGTGTTTCTATGGTAACGCAGCGCCAGATTCATCAGTTGCTTCTTTTTTTACACACTGCATTGAGAGATGTTTTCCCCCAGCATCTGTATGTAGTCACAGAGTAAAGAGAAAGAATAGAGAGCAAGTAAACCGTAAAAATGTCTTGCAATATGAAGCTGGTTATCGCTCAAATCATTAGGCCCAAACAATAGATTTCATTGGACGGAGAGGGGCTGCACGCGGAACAAGGACTTGGATGGGGAGAAGTTTTCAAAGTTAGCCGACAGTCATTTGGGCCGACTTTAGGGTTGCATTTTGGCGTCACAAAAACGTAAATATTTCCTCTCTACGTGGTACGTAGCTCACAAAACGGAAATGAAGAGGGAAAAACGACACGAGAGTTGATTCTTCGATTACTATGTCAACCAGGAAGGGTGTAAAGGATGATCTTTGTCCTTCAACTGGCTATACTGTCTGAAACAAGTATAGACAGGTTAGTTACTTGGGTAAGTTAAGCAGTTGTCATCAACAGCACTATCCTCCTATATTTTTTTCCGCATTTGTCGGTCGAAGTTGTGCGCTCATGACAAGACGGAAAGATCTCTAGTCATCCAAGCCCACTGGTGTTCATATTTATTGGGACAAACTCTTCACTTTTTTGAAGAAGTGGGGCTTTCGTGATTTACCAATGACTGGAAGCTTTATTTCTTTTCGCGGCGTCTGCCTATCCTTCGACAAACACCACACTTCGATCTTTACTGAGCCCCCAGCTCACATCACTCCTTCAATCGCAAATGTTATACCCAAAACTTTACATCTTGGGAATTCATTGCAAGCACTTCTCCATTGCTTGTATACAATTCCATACCACTTTTGAAAAAGTCCAATCATCCACTTGACAGTTCAAATTGTATGTTAAGCCCTTTTCTATCTGTGAATCCTTCTCTTTCACTGAAGTTTCAGTTATATTAGTCAAGGCTGATCTCAAATTGAAATTGGCTACTTTCTAGCGCATTACTGAATCCATTTTTATTCGCTAACGTATAAAAGTAGCATGTGTTTTTTATTCAGAAACTATAAAATCGAAAGCGTTTTATATTTTTTCATAAAAGAAAAGCATTTTTCAGAAAATTCTATCAAAGTTTCTGTTTTAAACTAAACTAGATGGAACCCGTCAAAACTTGACGCAAAAAAATACTATAACAATATCAGTAAAATAAGCTTCTTTATTATTTATGAAAGGGCGCGTATAAAACAGTCTTTCAAATATTTTATTTAATTTTTTTCCCCAGTCAAATACAATACTATTTCCGATGCAAACTCCAAACAAATAATCCATAAATAACTGTGTAATGCAAATCAGTTTGACATTACCACCATATTACCCACGGCAAGAAAAAAAATTCATGGACCTATGAAGTATATACAAATACCATATTCCTCCGTTCATATCATATTCAGTAAATAACAGAACATAGTAAATAAAGCACACATCTCCCCCCCCCCCTCTGTGATAATGCAACCGAATGAGCTCCTATGCGCATTGCATCTGCCCAAAAGCACCGTCGAAATTCGACATTAAAAAAGTTTTAAAATGATTAAATTAAAAGTTTTAAAATGTCTTCTTTAATCATTGTTCGTTTCAAATCCATATCTTCTAAAACGCATCCATTGTTTTAAGCTAATCAATTTTTATGCAAAGATTAAGAAGTTTTTTACAGTAATAAATCTATCTGCAGATGTGGGAGATTTTTAATGTTTTCAAGTGTAATTTATTTGTATGGTTTCTTCGGTTCCTTGACATAATCAGGATGATTATCCCTTTTCCATCACAGTCGGGGATATTTTTCCTCTTATACAGTTGGCAAATGTAAAAAAATAAAAAAAATGCAATTCCTAGCATATCCTGATATCTGATGGAACATATTCATCAACGAATTCAACATATCAATTTTATGTTCAATATAAACTAAAAATAGTCTTTTTTTTTTTTTTTTCCTGACAGATTTTTGTTTAGCGCCAAAATGTTCTATCTTATGGATAATCTGATCTTATGATTTATCACTTTTTTTTTAGTTATTATTCACTTTTTATGATGGTTAGGGAAATCTATTTTCAATTGTGGCAACTTTCCCAGGCGCTATTTTACATTATTGAAGTAAACTGGTGGTCATTGATAAGATAGAATTGAAAAATTTTTCATGCTTGAAAATTATTTAAAAAGTCGTTAAATTAATCGGCAGTTTTCAAATAAATTTCAATCGAAAGCTAATTTTTTTTCTAATTGATGATGTAAGAATTGAAATTGTAAAATGTAGTAACAAATAGAAATTTGTAGTATTTCGAAGTGATGTAAGCGCGATGAAAGCTAAAGCGATAGCGCCTTTGTTGTCACAACTGTTGTACATTTCTAAAAATTGCCACTGTATTTTGGCTGGCGTCCAAAAGTGGAAAAACATTTTTTGACATCGAAAGAGAAATTCACAGTGAAAGAAATAGGACTTTGCGTTAATAAGGAACTGTTAAATGAACTTATAATAAATCTACCAAAATAATTCCTATGAAATATTAGTCTTACATTATTTATTCTAGCAAAAAATACAATAATTATTTCAAGATTTTTTTCTACCATAACACTATTTTTAATAACTTTAAATTTCCTGAAATCCTTTACTTTTGTGATTTTTTTTATTAAAAAAGGAAATCTTCTATCCTATAATTAAAAAAAAAACAATTGGTAACATGTAATCAAGGTATGCAATCAAGATGAAGAAATCAATGACGGCTCCAATTCTAATCTTTATAATTATGAATGCAAAAATCAGTAAAATTATGTCATGTTAACACAATCATATGCATTTTTCTCTTTAGTTTTATCAATGTTAAAATGCATTTCAAGCTAAGCATAACGTCATTTTCACCGGCGCAAACTTTTCACACGTACTTCATTTCCTTACATTAATGCTTAAACACCATGCACACAAATATAAATATATTTTGTATTTAATTGTAATGAAAAAATGGCATCAACAAAGTTATAATGCATAATGATAAAATAAACCCAATGGACAATATTCCCGTGACGTCACAATAAATATGAATTTTTATTCGCTTATAAAACACGCGGATAAGTATTATTACCGAAATTGAACTTGCAAATTAACAAATTCGGCCTTACAACCGCGTGCTTTTAATATTTATTATTTCTCTTTTATTCAACCATAGAGTTTAGAAAATAAACTCTGTGCTTCGGAACAGTAGGCGTTATCCGATTATGACGTCATTAGCAGACGTAAAAGTTTAATTGAAAATTACGGTTAATTAATTAAATTTTCGAACAAACGAATGCACGATAACAAATCTGTGTCCAAATATCTTTCATTTAAAAAAAGAATGATGTAATTTGATGCAGTAGTTTGTTCTCACGGATTGTCGAAAGAAATCGCTTAGCGTTTTAAATATATAGATTTCTGGATTCGGCCACCGGAGGAAGATCGTCATGAGACAGCAATTGCTTATAACACCATAGTCTTATGGCCGTTATTGAAGCGAATAGAAAATATTCGTGTATTAACCGTGAACGTCTTAATTGGATCCGACTGTAGATGTTTTAACTATAAATATATTTAAATGAAGATACTATGTCATTTTAACCCCTTCGCGACGAGCGTCCTTTACAGAATTTTTAATCTTTTGCCACCGGTTTTTCAAAACAGAAATTTTCGCCTACTTGAATCGCAGAAATGTTAGAATTACATAAGGCAAAGCTTACAATAAAAAATAACTGGTGGGAATAATCGAGGATTCTGAGCATCTTATGCGTCACGTATACGTGTCGCTCGTCCCCAAGGGGTTAACGCATTTAAAGTAAACTTTTTCAATTATAATATACTAGCAAAACATGCGGCTTTGCATGCATAGTTGTTGAAATATGCCAAGTTGTATCTATGTGCCTAGTTTTATTAGAGGAAATAATTACACTGCTACAGATAATTAAAAATTACTAATTAAGCTACATTTCGAGTAAATTTCATTCTTATACTGCATTGGGCGAACATCAGACTTACATTAATGAGAAAATCTAAAATTAAATTCCAAATAAATCATAATTTAGAATGTATTTATAAGGTTTTCCTCACATTTCATTCTTCATTATTTAAAATTTCGATTTTTTTTTTTTTTTTTTTTTTTTTTTTTTAGAAACTGTTCATAGCGAACATTTACACCTTAAAAGTAACCACCATACCAAATTTCAAGCTTCTATATCAATTATATCACAAAAGTCGTAATTTCAGAACGTCTTTTGCTCCTGTATTCTTTAATATTAAAAAAAAAAAAAAAAAAAAAAAAAACTTGTTTTGTGTGTGGAATTACGTCTCTGAAGTAACAGCCGTGACAAATTTCAAGTTTATATCACTAACAATTTCAGATAAATCATATACTTTATAATATTTTTAGATCGTTTTACGCTCATTTCACACTTTTAAATTTCGAATTTTTTAGAAACCGTTCTTAGCGAGCACTTAAATCATAAAAATAACCACCATACCAAATTTCAAGTTTCTAGTTCTTTCAGTATCACAAAAATGGTAATTGAAGAACTTTTTTCTCCTGCACCCTTTTAAATTTCGAATTTTTTAACAACTATGTAGCAAAAATCGCAATTTTAGAAGGTTTTTTGTTTCTGTACCCTTTTAAATTTTCAATTTTATAAAAAGGTTCTGTGTTAGCATTTACGTCTTGAAAATAACAGACATGTCAAATTTTAAGTTTTTACCATTAACAATTCTGAATGAATCGTAATTTAGAACGTTTTACGCTCATTTCACATCTTTAAAAAACAAGTTTTTACTCAAACTAGTGTTGCCACAAAAATAAAATACCGCATTATATGAGGATCAACAATGATTATAAAAAATAAATAATACAAAAAAGATAAAGTATGATATCTCCGCACGGGTTTATTTTATATTTATGATTCAAAAGCAAAATGGAAATTGAAATGTTTAGAAGAAAAAGGCACCATCGATCGATCGAAGCAGTTGTATTTCAAGTGTAGAATAAAATGTATGCTTTGTTATAGTAGATTAAATTGTATTTTAAATGCATTCAGTTTATTTTTCTTTGTTTCGTGTTTTTCAAGAAGCGGATGACGTCATCTTTTAATGTAGTTAAAATAATATTCGTTTTTTTTTTTTCACTCGCGCGTGTTTTTTGCTATCTTCAATCCGTTTTTACTGTAACTTTGGTGGAATAAATGAGACAATATTCTGGCTTGACTAATGTTGTTGGCAGATATTTTTATTCTTAATTTTTCGTTAGACGTTTAAAACCTGCATCTAAAAAATATTGGATAAATTGCTAAAAATTATTAGACTGCAGTGCAGTGCGAAAACCCCGCACGGGTCCACTGGTCAATAATTATTTCTAAAGGATACGATTTTTTTCCCGCGAACCATGACGGCCGTGGCATCTATCACTGAGCTGTATTATATGACCATCGGACAAACAGTTTAGGAGGAGCAGAGTAAAAAATTACTATCGGAGTTGTTTATCAATAACCTTAAATATACCTAAAACCAGTGTTTAATTCAGATATTTTTCTCCTGGGATTTCTACAGCTCTGAAGGGTTTCGGAAGCAGAAGGATTTTACTTCTAGTATAAAATCCCTCATAGTACTAATAAGCATAAAATCATCTTTCCAGACGCCCGCTAAATTTTAAAAAACTCCCTACCGCGAGGTCACGTGTGTCATCATCGTAACTACTTTTGGCGATAAAAGGGGTTTCTTAAGAAACCAACACTGGAAACTTTTCCTTTCTTTCTTTGCTGTGTTTCAGCGAAACAATCAATGACATTACTTTTTTTAATAATTCATTAAAAAAACGATTTCATATATATTATATAATTTATTCCCGAAAGTCTGCTCCATAACAGGGAATAAATTATAAGATTGGGTGAATAACGTGTCAAATAAAAATTGGTTGATAAAAAATAAACTTCTCATTTTTGTCGAAATGGAAATATTTTAAATATATGTATAAAACGCTAAGGTACATGGCGGCGAAAAAGCGATTACTTCTCTTTTGCCGATGGCAACGAGTGGTTTGTTTTCACTAATTTGCGAATATTAAGAAAAGTATTTGAGGTATCGATTTAAAACTCACCACACATATGTAGAAATTTTTACTGAATCCGAAAATCCGAATCGGACGGTAATTTTTCCTTATTTTTGCAAAAAAACTAACTATTTTCTGAAAAGGAAATAAAATAAAATGCGAAGTTAAACAAAAAAAAAACACGCGATTTTGTTTCTGTTTCAAAAGTTACCGATATTTGTTAATGTTAAAGCTCCATTGTTGTAACTAATGCATTTTAACCTCGTTGTTGTGCGCATGATTATGACGTCAACGATACTGACGCACACATTTGTGATTTACGATATAGACTGACTTTAGAAGTTTTACTTTTTACGTACATAACAACCACTTTTTTTCCCCTGGAAAATGTGGACTTTTAGGTAGATTAATTACACAGTACATTTTTTGTTAAAGGTCACTGGTTAAACTTTGAGGAGGAGCAACTAATTTGGGATTGTAACATATTTGAGCGTTCCTGTCTTTCCCGATGATTACGATAGCTTTGGGGAGAGTGTGGTCGTAATTTAAATATCGAGTTAATGTTACAGATATATAGATATGGCACCCCTGGCGGTGGAAGGTGGAACTAATTTATTTTTGCAGCGCCTGCGCAGCACGCCTGCTATACGGTGCCGTAGGCAGCGGGGAACCGTTCCGGAGGTTCGTTCGGTATGAGGTTTGTTTAGAACAGAATGAGCCCCTCGCGGTGGTAGGTGGAACTAAAAGATGTTTTAATCATTCGAGTCGTTTGGAAAAATCGATCAGCGAAGCGGGCATAGCCTAGATAAAGTAAAGTTGCGAAAAACTATGCTTTCTAAAACTCATAAATGAAACTTGACTATAGAAAAATCAGCCACCGTAGAATTTCAAACTGCTATATCGCAGCCATTTTTCAGGATGAAGGAAAACAAAAAATGCTCCGGAATCATTGCATCTAGGCCGAACGTTTAAGGCAGGGATGCACAACCTATGGCCCGCAGAGACCAACCTCTCCGAAAATTCTGGAGTTGTGAGTATCGTCAATCGGTTGTACGAAAAATCCATTAATTTCGCCAATCCCCAGCGGGAAAAAATCGTTAATTTCGCCGATTGGTCGTGCAAAAAGTCGCGAATTTCATCAATTTGTCGCGGGGGAAAATCGTTCATTTCGTCAATTGGCTCACAAAGACCATAGATGTCAAACTGAAAATTTTTAACATACATATTTAGAACGTTTGGCTCATTGCTAGATAAAAATTGAACTACAAAAGTAAATTTCCTAAAAAGTTCGAAGTGGTGCATTTTTTTTAAATCAAAATTTAAAAAAAAAAAAAAAAAAAAAAAAAAAGTTTATCTCACAGTTACATTTTCTAACAAAACTAGGAATTTCTACCCCCTAGGAACTACCCCCCCCCCCCTCCCGTCCAGACTTCGCAGGTTCTAAAAACATGAAGATAAGCACAGAGAGAGAGCATTAAAAAACTGATGCAGTACTCTTATATTTAAAATCTAGTAAATCTAGTTCGATATTCTGAAGTGTATAATTCGAAGAAATTCTAGTAATGTGTCTTTTCTTGTTTTTTTATTCTACGTGCACAAAAGACGGACACACATCAATACATAAATTAAACATTAATAATTAAGGGTGTATTCAAATTCAAACTGCTTATTTTGAGTCGCATTTTTTAATTCATTTTTGCTCTAAAATGCATCCAGTTGGCAGGTTCTCTTATTCAGAAACTTTATAATGTCCCTATTGTCTCGATTTTTTGATAAAGGCAGAATATATTTCAAAAAATGCTGTTAAAATGGACATTTTGAACCGAATTTCCCGAAACGATAGCGCTGGAAGCAAAAAAATTATAGTACTGTGAAAATAATTGTTTGTAAATCAATTTCTAATTAATTGAACGAAAAATAAAAACATGGGTCCCTTATAAATCTTTTCATAAATCACGCCTCCAAGTTTCATGTTTTTATTTTTAAAACTGAGTCTGAAAATGTGTCTCAAACTTTTGAGTTGTTGAGCGTGGAATTTTTTTTTTTTTTTTTTTTAATACCGCCTTAATATTTTCTTCAATCGAGAGAAAGTGGCATTTCCGCGTCTCGTTCTAGCACATAACCGAGAACAACTGAACTTATTTCTACTGCGTCTTGGCGCCAATGTCAGCCGCCCACGTGATTCGCAACAGAACACGCTAATTTGCTCTGTTTTATAAAGATTACTTGATTACGAAAGATTGAATAATATTATCACGAAGTAGTGATCTTCTATAATCGGGTTGCCATTTATTTCCCCTTGAGTTGGGCATTTCTCGGTTCCCAGGGCCGTTGATTAAGAAAAAGGTCTATCATAATTTGAATATCCGTTTGTAAAAAATTGTTAAGTAAAAAATGTCGCTGCCTCCCGATCTTTTATAATTGCTGGAATTTTTTTTTCTTTTTAGACGCTATAAGAAAATAGTTTTAAATATATAAATATGACGTAATTTTCCCCATTTAATGCCTTCCGCACTAAAATTTAATTATTTTAAAGTTTCTTTTCTCTTTTAATATCCACGTGTAAATATATTTTCCAATTGAAAAGTATTTGGAAATATTATTATTTGGGCTTTTTAAATATGATGTAATTTTCTCCATTAATTGCTTTTCACACGTAATAATTTAATTATTTTAAAGTTTCCGGTCTTTTTTAATATTCACGCATAAGTATATTTTTCAAATGAAAAATATTTGAAAATATAATTTGGGCTTTTTACAATCTAGCACCAGAGGTAAAAAACGGCTTTTTAGAAATATGAAATAAATATTCATTCAAGTAATGAAAATTTGAATTAAAAAACAGGATTGGACACTGCATATCAGATTGTGTCACATATATGCCTGCAAAAGATGGTTAAATTACTGTGCATGGTTTTTAATTCTATAAAATTTATGTAAACTGAACTATATTGACCGCTTTCAACATTAAATAGAGCTTAAAATAATTCTTCGATTTAAAAACTCTGTGTTTCACCATGTTTATTTGCCACCATTTCTCTATAAAACTATCATTTTTCATGTTTTTCTTTTAATTACAATATACTCCCAATGTCTCAATTATCCGATACTCACGACACCAGGAACAAGTCGGAAAATCGAAATCATCGAATAATCGGGAGGACATTATTAGATACATTTTTTAAATATACAAAAACAAACTATAATTAATATTATGTAAAGGAAGTAAATAGCTATTATCATAGAGTAAAATAAACAACTGTTACCATAAAACAAATAATCTATACTAATAAAAGAAAGTTTCGCTCTGTGTGTGTGTCCGTGTGTGTGTCTGTTGGCGATGGCTAGGAAAATTTAGCCACCTAGAAGGCTGTAAATTTATATTTAGGTAGTCCAAACCCTCTCCTGGTGCACCATTACTTCAGAATTTTAATATTTCAATTACTTTCTGATATATTAATTAAAATGCACAAAGAACTCTCATCAAAAATACGCTTTTATTCTCTTGGGTTGGTAGGTTCACTGGTTGGTTGCATCCATTCTTCACAGAAGTAATTAAATAAACCAGAGTAGCGATGCATAAATAAGGATTTCTAACTAAATAGTGTCAATATGGATTGAAGTTATCAGCATAGAGGAGCCATGCGAATGTCGCGCCACCTGTACATGACAAATCACACATACGTCCCACTGATTGAAATATTTTCCAGGCACATTTTTCTTCAATACAATTAGTCGGGTTTAAGTTTTTTTTTGTTTTTTTTTACATGACATTTATTATTCTGATGGAGATTTTTAATACAGAAAACTTTATTTAACAGATTCTTTTTTATATTTGCGGGAATGAAGAGGGGCAAAGGTTTAATTACATTTAAGCTTCAAGGTGTATTTCTAGAAAGCAGTTACCAGAATTTCCGTATAATAGTGTAAGCCAAATTTCAAATTAAGTTCCTAGCTTAACCAAATGAATCAATCTTTAAAGATGTATTGTGATCCACCTAATTAGTTATTTGCTGAAGGCCACTTGAACAACCCCTCCCGGCCCGTCCTTCAAGGTTTTTTCTCTAAATCTGCTCCGTTTCCATATCTCAGCAACTATCTTTCCGATTTCAACGAAAGTGATTTCAAACATTATAATTAATTTAATAGTCACCCTATATAACATTAAACTAAATTTATGAGTAGCGGTTACCACTATTTACGAATAACAGTTTAAGCCAAATTTGTAATTAAATTCAAAGCTTAAGGAAACGAACGAATTTTGAAAGATGCATAGTGGTCCTCCTAATTAGTCATTTGATGAAGGACACTTGAACATCCCCTCCTCCCCCCCTTCCCCTCCCGGACCTCCTTCAAGGTTTTTTCTCTAACTATGCTCCGTTTCCATATCTGAGCAACTATTTTTCCGATTTCAACGCAAGTGGTTCCAAACATTATAATTAACTTAATAGTCACTCTTTATAACATTAAACTAAATTTATGAGTAGCGGTTACCACTATTTCCGAATAATAGTTTAAGCCAAATTTATAATTACGTTCCTAGCTTAAGCAAACGAACGAATTTTGAAAGATGCATAGTGATCCTTCTAATTAGTCATTTGCCGAAGGACACATGAACATCCACTCCCCCCCCCCCCCGGCCCGTCCTTCAAGGTTTTTTCTCTAACTCTGCTCCGTTTCCATATCTCAGCAACTATCTTTCCGATTTCAACACAAGTGATTCCAAACATTATAATTAACTTAATTGTCACTCTTTATAACATTAAACTAAAATTATGAGTAGCGGTTATCACTATTTACGAATAATAGTTTAAGCGAAATTTGTAATTAAGTTCAAAGCTTAAGCAAACGAACGAATTTTGAAAGATGCATAGTGGTCCTCCTAATTAGTCATTTGCTGAAGGACACTTGAACAACCCTCCCCCCCCCCCCCCCCTGGCCCCTCCTTCAAGGTTTTTTCTCTAACTATGCTCCGTTTCCTTTTTTCTCTAACTATGCTCCGTTTCCATATCTCAGCAACTATTTTTCCGATTTCAACGCAAGTGATTCCAAACATTATAATTAAATTAATTGTCACTCTTTATAACATTAAACGAAATTTATGAGTATTGGTTACCACTATTTACGAATAATAGTTTAAGCCAAATTTGTAATTAAGTTCAAAGCTTAAGCAAACGAACAAATTTCGAAAGATGCATAGTGCTCCTCATAATTATTTATTTGCTGAAGGGTACTTCAACAACCCTCCCTCCCCCGGCCCCTCCTTCAAGGTTTTTCTCTAACTATGCCCCGTTTCTATATATCAGCAACTATCTTTCCGATTTCAACGAAAGTGATTCCAAACATTATATTTAACTTAATAGTCACCCTTTATAACATTAAATTAAATTTATGAGTAGCGGTTACCTCTATTTACAAATAAGAGTTTAAGCCAACTTTGTAATTAAGTTCCTAGCATAACAAAACGAACGAATTTTGATGCATGCATAGTGGGCCTCCTAATTAGTCATTTTCTGAAGGACACTCGAACATCCCCTCCCCTCGACATCTCACTCAATGTTATTTTCCTAACTGTGCCTTATTGCAATAACTGGGCTAATAATGTTCCAATCTTCTCGAAGCCAGCTCAATTTTGTAGTGCGTCTACTATACAGTAACGTAGGCAGCGGGGACCTGTCTCAGATAGAGCTCCTATAATACAGGCTGAATCATACCGCCATTTAATGACCCAGCGGACCAAAAACCAAGCTAAAACCAGTTAGCTTACCGTACTAGTGGACGGCGAGTGACAGTAACGGGGACGTTGAACACCTGCTCAGGCGGTTTCCTAATGCTGAGTTAGGTCACAATATGGCGGTTGTTTTGGGCAACAGAATGGATATGCGTCAGCTCCCCTTATAGGAGCCTTAGTCTCAGAAGTTCGTTCGGAAAGAGGTTTGTTTAGAACAGAATGCTCCCCTGGCGGTGGTAGGGGGAAATAAAAGATTTTCTAGAGCGTACGAGCATGCCGGGTATACGGTTCCGAAGCCATCGTAGACCGTGGCCAGAGTTCCGTTTTTTAAGAGATTTAAGTTTATTACAAGGGCTCGGGCAACGCCGGGCGGGTCAGCTAGTACGAACTAAAATAAGATAAATTTAAGAAAAAATCCTGTAATTATGATTTTTTACTTTTTTCTTTGCCGTAACGCACGTTTGAGTATAAAAATTCCGTTGCTTTATTTAATTTTCTAATTGAAAGTATATCCTCAAATATCACAGATGAAAATTCTCTAGAGTCTAGACAATTGTTTAACATTTTATAACGAGGATCTTGACGAAAATTTCAGAATACAAATTAGTCCAGTCAAATGGTAGAAAATGATTACATTAACTAGGGTAAAGCTAATTTTTGAATATGATGTATGGGCTGGTATTCTGACTAATTTCCACAAGTTTGCCAACAAAATTTTTTGCCGCCGGTGCCGCCATCTTAGAAAAACCTCTAATTTATCGGACTTTTTTTAGTTTTCACCAAATATCTGTTTAACTCCCCATCTAACAAAAATCTTGTTGCACTTTTTTCAAAGTGGACTAAATTTGCTACAGTTTGAGTACAGACCGATTTTTATACCTGTAATAGTTGACGAGTTATAGCTCTTCAAAGTTAGGCAAAATTTTCCAAAGACAACAAAATTCGGAAATATCCCGCCAATGTTTACACATAACTTTAAAATTACAAGTCCTACGATAGAAAATTATGTAATAACTTTCACACAAGAGTTAATTTGCTATAATTTGACTACCGTTTGGTTACCTGTGTTAAAAATATCACCAGATACAAAGTTTTAGAAAATATCGTTTCGCCAAATGCATTCCTCTAATATTGAATTTTTCTTTTCATATTTAAGTGAGGGCTCAATAACAGCATCAAAAACCAGTTACGTGTAAACTTAATGAATTTATTTACATATTTAAACACAATTTTACAATTTATAAAAAATCTTTACATAAAGTTTATAATGTTCAAGTCACTTAGGATTTTTGGCGCTTAGAAGGGCCTGGGCGGTCAATAGCGGGATTTTCTTCGGTATTTACCACTGCTGTGCCAATGTTTATAATGTCGACCGAAAGATTTTCAGCATCTTCGTCCTCGTTTTCTTGCAGCATGTCGATGGGTTCAAGATCGTCTTCTTTCTCCACGTCACAGGCTGGGAATAGTTCCGGTTAAGACTCCTATAATAGGAGCTGACGCATATCCATTTTATTTCGGATTATTCGTGCTCAGTTCAGCATCAATCTACCGCAGCCGGAGTTGGGGTTTCCTAATACTCGGTTCTGATTGGCTGAACCGGTTCTGATTAGCTTGGTTTTTCGACTGAACTTCAATTTGAGCACCAAATCTGCGAGGATGCGTCAGCCTCTGTTATAGGAGCTCTAGTTCCGGTGTATTTTCGCAAGACTGGCCATTGCAATGTTTGCAAATGTTTGTGCAGTTCAGTCCTGCTTTTCGACACCCACATGCTTTTAAACATCCTTTTTCGCAAGCGCAGAAGATGGTCTTCTGAAGGATCGAATCTGAAACTGCGTCATTCTGGGCTTTTACGGGGACGAGGCCCAGTGAAGTGTTCATACCCAACCCCACATCAATGGATCATTATTCTTGCCTAACCATGCTTGAACTTGATGGTATGTACTGTGATTAAAATATTAATATATTGAATATTTCATGAGATATGGGTATTATTATGATATAAATTTTAACTGTACATGCGCGAACTACAGCAAAGATTTTTTGTCATAGTTTGATAGTCAATACTATAGGGCAACTCATATAAAAAGACCAGTGAAATATCGTGAAAACTCAAAAAGTTACAGCAATACTTGAAAAATTGAAGAGAACATGCCATAGGATTATATGGGATTTCCTACTCATTTTTTCAATTATTGCTGTAACTTTTTGAGTTTTCGCGATATTTCACTGGTTTTTTTATATGAGTTGCCCTATAGTATTGACTATCAAATCATGACAGAAAATCTTTGCTGTAGTTCGCACATGCGCAGTTAAAATTTATTTCACAAAAATACCCATATCTCATCAAATATTCAATATAATAATATTTTAATTACAGTATAGTATTTCTAAGATTTTTTTGCCAAGTTTTTAGAAAGCTACGCTAAATTCGGCTGAAAACTCAGCATGCTATTAAAAAAAAACCTTTTGAATGTTTCACAGAAACGCTAACATCTTCACAAATATACATGCTATGCTTACACAAATGTTGAACAGGACCTACATAGTCATTTGCTACAGTGACAGACCATTTTTAGCATTTTTTGTTACTTGGGTGATCGAAAATATTATTTTATTATTACAATTATTATTCCCCCCCCCCCTTAAATTGCTCTCGAGACAAAAACTTCACTGAAAAACATGAAGTCAAACATGCTCTTTACATCCTCAAAGTTCAAGGGCATTCCCTCACGAGTTTCAGTAAGATCACGGCCAAACTCGATTCTCTCTTCCCTCATACGGCCTTCACAATCACCCCTTAGTTTCGGAATCGTTAAAAGGCTGCTTCGCCGGTAGATGGCGCGATATACTTACCATAAATAATGCTTAGTAAATGTTACTTCTATACATAAAAATACAAGAATCTTTGCAATTATTCATTATAAAAGGTATATATAACATATGTATCTTTTGTTTCGGCATTTTCTTTACTACAAACAGGAAAAACTAAAAGATTTAGAGATAAAATAAATAAATACAATGCTTTCAGCAATTAAAAATAGTTTAAATAACACGCTACTATAAAATGCAAAACAAACATTATAAGTAAATTTCTATATTTATATACATTTAAATTCTTGATTACTTGAAACATTGGTAATTCTGAGCGTAAAATGCACAATAAAAAATTTAAAAAATAATTACTAGTTTCATAATAGTAGTAAGAAAATTAAGCAAGTTCGACAATATCCGGCAATGAACTCATATCGATTTTTTTCTCTCAAAACATGGATTATTTTTACACGATTCTTAATTATTAAAAATATGTATATATATATATATATATGTATATTCAAAACAATTTTCAATAAATTTAATCATTATAGGTACTGATCTGAAATATATAAGCATTATATGTAACATATCTATCTTTTACTTCGGCGTTTTCTTTACTACAAACAGGAAAAACTAAAAGATTTAGAGATAAAATAACTAAATACAACGCTTTAAGCAATTAAAAATAGTTTAAATAACATCCTACTACAAAATGTAAAACAAACATTATAAGTAAATTTCAATACATTAAAATTCTGGATTACTTGAAACATTGATAATTCTGAGCGTAAAATACACAGCAAAAAATTAAAAAAATAATTACTAGTTTCATAATGGTAGTAAGAAAATTAAGCAACTTCGCCAATATCCGGCAATAAACTCATATCGAATTTTTTTTTCCTCAAAACATGGATTATTTTTACACGATTCTGAATTATTTAAAATATATGTATATATGTGTACATTCAAAACAATTTTTAATAAATTTAACCATTATAGGTACTGATCTGAAATATATAAGCATATAGAAATATAATAGAATTACATATAAAATTAAATATTATATTCTAGTTCTGGAAAGTCATGGTATAAAAGTATGTATATAAAAATAAAAATATACTTTCATGTTTCATAATATCAACAGAATAAGAAAACATATTTCGCCAATATCCGGCAATCAACTCACATCGCTTTTTTTTTCTCAAAACATGGATTATTTAACAAATTCATAATAATTTTTACAGGTTTTATTATTTTAGAGAATGAACAAGTTTTTTTTTTTTTCTTTCTTTTTTTTTTTTTTTTTTGCTGTAGCATTATGTACTATGAGAGAATAGTTTTTGTGGAAATTTTAGAATATTGTGTGGTTACAGAAATTACAGAATATTTTTTCAGATTTTTAAAATATTAATTCATAAATCTATCCACCCTACTTGTATATATATATGTATCTATAGGTATATGCAGATTCTATTTCTTGATTAGACTTTAAACATTGATAATTTTTACAGTGAAATATACATTAAATATTATAAAATTAAAATTAAGTAAACTTTAAAATTTTTCTTGATAAAGAGTTCTTACATGCAGATAAATTGGTTTCATTTGTAAAATACCTTGCCATATTTTTTTAAATGATGGGCAAGAATTTTGCATATATTAATGAGCATATATTTATTTTATGCTCGTTTAAGTCACATTCCCCATAAGGGTTTTTTATTAGTCTTGGATATATCAATTCATAAATAGTTTTGACGAACGAAACGCAAAGATAAGGAAATTCTCCATTAGTAATGGTAAGTAATAGCGCCCCCTACGTTCTTCCGGGGAGAAACTCTTATTCCTCTTGAACAAAGGGAAAATGACTTTTTGTTACGGCCGTATAAAGGGAAGGAGAAAATCGAGTTAGGCCGTGGTAAGATATTCGACGAAACATCTGAAATTGGTCACTACCCCTTAATTTCTGGGCACCAGTATATATATGCAACGATTATATATATTAAATTTCAAACCATTCGGTTGGGTAGTTTTTTCGCTGATATAGCAATACATACTGTGGCAACTCCGACTGCCTATATTAAAATGCAGTCTAAGCTGCCGACATATAAACAATCAATTTTAATGTAATTGATTTCTAATAAAATTAGTAAGAAACAAACTTTCTTACCTCTAAGTTCCAAAGCAGGACATCGGTGCTCCGGCTGTTCATAATTCCTTATATTTCAAAAAACTAAACATTCTTGAGAGACGAAAAGACTTGACTCAAAATAAAATTGCAGATATTATTAAACACATCACTATTTAATTGACAAATCACATCACGAACACAACATTTTAAGTATTTACAGCCTTTTAACTGAGCAACATGCTCTCAAAAATCATAATCATAAAAACTAAACTAAACTAAAACTTAGAGTTCTAACTAAAGTTCTAATAAAAATGTTCTTGACAGTTACAAAAGAAAAAAGAAAACATAATGTTGCGCGCATGCGCCAGTTTCATTGTCTCTTTTCAGCTAATCAGAGCACATTTCTACCTCTACATTGCGTAGATGCTTTTTATGTTTCAAAACTTTGAGAAGAAAAGGGGGTTTTGGATGATGCAACAGGAAATGAATTCACAATTACAACATCCTCCCACCTTTGAGTTTCGGGATCTGAAACTCAAATCCAATTCGTTCGATGTTTTATGATACGCCCGTATCTGGAGCGACGAACCGAAACGTCCGATGTACTGTCGCTGACCGAACCACTAGGAGGTTTACTAGCGCCTTTATGTTCATTAAAATCTTGTTTCTTTTTAATGTCCTTGAAATGGTTTCTCATACTGTCGTTATCTTGTGATACTTCTAAGGGTATTAACCTGCTTGTAGGTCTTAAATATTCCCCAGTTTTCATTCTTATTTTCACTAAGCGGATGTGTCCATCCTTAGATGGAAAAATTTCAGTCACTTTGGCCAGAGGCCAATCAATTCTTTTATTATTGTCACTGGAAACAATCACAACATCACCTATTGCTAAAGGTTTCTGTATTTTCTTCCATCTACTAGGTTGTCGCAATTGGCCTAAATATTCTGATCTAAATCGTTTACGAAGGTCTTGTCTTATTTTCTGTTGATAAACAAGCCTTTTGTTCAATGATTTGGCATCTAGAATATCAATATCGGGTGTACCACTACCTTTCACTTCTAGCAAGAACATGGACGGAGTGAGAGGTACGAGATCATTTAAATCTTCTGACACATAAGTAAGGGGGCGACTGTTGATAACACTTTCTAGGTCACATATAATGGTTTGTATTTCTTCATAATTCAGAGAACTTTTTCCTAAAACCTTTCTGAGTATTCTCTTGGTTAGGCCAATCAATCGCTCCCACCACGGAGCTGAAGGAGGTATAAATTTCCAAATAATTTTCCTTGATATACTATCATTTTGTACTGAATTCCAGTTTATTTCTTTCAACAAATTTTCCGCTCCTACAAAATTTTTACCATTATCTGTATAGATAATAGAAGGTCTGCCTCTACGGGCTATGAATCTTCTCAACGTCAGTAAAAATACTTCAGTTGATAATGAGGTAGCTAGTTCAAAATGAACTGCTCGAAAAACAGCACAAGTGTATATTACTAGCCAGATTTTCCTATTTTCTTTAAGAATAAGCGGACCGGCATAATCCAGACCAACAATTTGGAAAATGGCAGCTTCTCTTACTCTTATCTTCAGGTAAGGGAGGAGTGGAAATTTCTACTGGTTTAAAATCGTGTCGTCTACATCTTACACAGATTCTAATAATTTTTCTGACAGTTTTTCGGAATTTTAAGATCCAAAAATCTTCCCTTAAATTAGACATCATAATTTGTACACCAGCATGTCCTAGTTTCAAATGTCTAAATCTAATTAATTTTTCAACTACGGGATGGTCATGTGGTAGGATAATAGGAAATCTGAAATTCATAAGATCCTCTCTTAAATGTATCCGTGAATTCAGCCGCAGAACTCCAGCCGAATCTGTCATGGTCTGAAATGCCTTTAGACGTTTATCTTGAGGACCAGTAAACGATTTTTGAACTAATTTCAATAATACGTTTTCAGCTTCATTCTGCTCTTCTACAGTTAAAATTTTAAATTCTCTCTCTTCTTTAGCTTTCTTACAATTTTTGTAAAATCTGTATATCCACGCGATTACTTTTACTAATTTATCGTAGGAAGAAATTCTAGTGTAAAATTGTTCACTGTGAACATCTACATTTGTAGTACTAATAATTGTTTTTCTTATTTCTGCATCGATAGTTTCGAAGTCAGGAAACATTTCTGATTTTGGCCACTCGTCCACTGGTTTTCTCAACCACTGCGGTCCCTCCCACCATTTATTTCGGGTTAAAACCTCAGCGGTACAACCCCTTGAAGACAGGTCAGCAGGATTCAATTGGCCAGGAATAAAGTGCTATTTTGAAGGATCACTTAATGAGCGAATTTCGGTCACTCGGTTGTAAACAAAAGGTGCCCAATTTTCATTTCTTTTTATCCAGTAAAGCGCATTGGCCGAATCAGTCCAATAAAAAATGGCAATGTTATCTAATTTCAAATCAGTTTTAACACTACTTGCTAATCTAGCCCCAATATTACAAGCCAATAATTCTAACCGCGGGATAGAAATTGTTTTCATAGGAGCAACTCGGCTTCTTGCTTGAACCAACTGACAGAAACCACCGTTCTCATTTTCGGTCCGTACAAATATACACGTAGCATACGCTACTTTACTAGCGTCGCAAAAAACGAGTAATGAATGCAACTCTTCTGCATCTCGAGAAAAACACCTAGGTATTTCAATAGTCCCTAATTTTCCTAATTGTTTTTTCCATTTTTCAAATTTTTTCTTGATAGAAACAGGTAATTCCGTGTCCCATGTCACTTTAGCTTTCCAACACTCCTGTAATAATATTTTAGGTTCTAATGTTACAGGACATGTGTATCCGATAGGATCAAAAATTCTGTGTACAGACGATAAAATGTTTCTTTTAGTTACAAGGCGATCATCCTCTGAAATTTCTTTTAAATCAACTGCTGGTGTATCCCTTCTAAAATCCCACATTATCCCTAAAACAGGGACATTTTCCCCTGTAAAAATTTCTCGAAAACTATGCTCCCACCCGCGAAGCTCGAATTTAGCATTGTTAAGAAGAGTTTTTGACTCTTCGATAAATCTGTTTAGCTGTTCCTTATTATCAACACTCGTAACACAGTTGTCTACATAAAATGACTCTAACAATTTTAACGCAGTGTTTTTAAATTGTTCAGGTGCATTTTTTAAGTGATATTCTAACGTGGCACCTAGAAGGTAGGGACTACATGAAATGCCAAATACTACTCTTCTATGTTGAAGCGTTATCAACTTTTGAGGGTCCCCTTCTTCATACCATAGAAATTTCAAGAATGATCGATCTTTTTCTGAAATGCCAATCTGTAAAAAAGCCTTTTTTATGTCCGCAATTACCCCTATTTTCCCCAATCTAAATCTATTTAAAACAGAAGGAATCAGTTCTACGAGGTTAGGCCCCTTTTCAATACAATCATTTATCGATGGTGAGTCCTTTTCCCGAGCTGAACCATCAAAAACTGGCCGCACCTTTGTAGTGGAGTTTTCTTTAAACACTGCTCTATGAGGAAGGAAATGCTCACTACCTAACGTTTTCCTCTGATCAACCTTTTCAATTATTTTCTCGTCTAACCATTCATTAAATATTTGATTATAATCACCTAATTTTCCTATCTTTTTTAATGAATCGACACGTTTTTAATCTACGTCGAGCGATATTTTCGTAACTGGGTAGTCTAGGGTGGCCCTGTATCCATGGAAGACTAACTTCATATCTACCCTCGTCATCTACTCTTATATTACTAAGAAAATGTTCTTTAGTGGCTAACTCTATCTCTTCTCTACCCTTTTTCTCCCCAGGATCTCGAATTCCTAAAGTGTCAAGGTGCCATAACTCGGAAATTTTTGCCTCTTTGACATGCAGCGAGAAAAATAAATTGTTCATATTTTTATTTTCATAACCTTCAGTTTTCCCGAGAATTGTCCAACCTAAACGAGTTCTCATGCAAACTAATCCGCCCTGTAATTGTTTTAAATTTCCGGTAAATAATTTTCCGGCGACATCTGCACCAATTAACACATGAATTTCATCAGGAGAAAATTCGTATAGTAAATCATTAGTTTTAGTGACTCTATCAGTCAATAAAATTCCGTACCGTTTTATTTCTTTAATAAAGGATCCTTCCGGTATAGGTGAAATTTCAGAGCAAATCTTTTGTTGGTCTAATACCTCAAGTTTACATCGATAACTATTATCCATATTTCCCAAATTAATTAAATATCTATCGTGTAGTTCTTCACATTGTCGACCCCCAAATAAACTATGCACTATTCTTTCTTTACTTATACTATTATATCCTAACATGTTAGCAGCAAATTTTGATATGTACGACCGTTGCGACCCCGTGTCATATAAAATTCTAACATTTCGTACGATATCCCCATTGTATATGCGTACAACCAATGTTTGGAGCAAAACCCTTTTTCTAGAAGTTGTATTCGCAAGCATACAATCTTTATTAGGAGTAGAATCCTCTTTAGAATTATCGCCTAAATTAATTTTATTCTTTTCTATGCACATGAACTGGTGGTGATTTTCCCCACAATGAGTACAATTAGTTTTAATTTTACAAGCTTTAGCCAAGTGGTTGGCATTGAAGCATCGAAAGCAAGCTCCTTTTTTTAATAAAGCATCTTTTCTCTTCGCGAGTGTCATTTTCCATACCGCTTTACAATTTTGACTACGGTGTTTATTTTCGCAAAAGACACACTGTTCTTCCAATTTTTTATCATCTGCATTATACAGTTCGGCCGCCGTAGGAAGGGAAAAAAATTTTTCCTTACGATCGGATCTAAGTTCTCTGTTTACTGAGACATCTTTATCGAAAGAAAACCCACTCTTAGCCAATTTGACCTTTTGCTCCATTTCAACTTCCATTTGTAAAAATTTCATTAAAGTATAATCTAATTTATCAATTCCCTGATCTTTATCATTAACAGATAAAGTGCCAAGATGTCTTTCCCATAATTTAAGAATATCTGAAGGCAATGCTGATGCGACCAATGGATATAAAATCGAAGAATAATTTTCGCTCGATACTCCTAACATTTTTAATGACCGAAGGTAGGTTTCTATTTTATCATACAACTTAACAAGAGACAGTCTCTGGCCTTGTCCCAAAGAATTATTTATAACTAATCCTAGCACTTCGCGTATGTATACTTCAATTAAAATATTTGTTCTACCGAACCGTGCCTTCAACGATTGTATCGCCTCTGGATAGCTATCGGCTGTAGGGGGGAAAGATTCAACAATTTCCCTTGCCCTAGATCCTTTTTGGGTGGCTTGAATAAGATATTGGATTTTATCTTCGTTCACTATGCCGGAGTCTTCGTGGATTTTTTCAAATTGGCCCCAAAAAGATAGCCAATTTTTGATATCACCATTAAAGGGCTTAAGCTCTAATTTAGGTAATTTAAACTTTCTTCTAGTGGCCATACTATCTAATGATAGAGAGGTATCCTGATTGCTCTCTTTCTCTAATTTAAGAATGTATCTAGATAGTTTATTTTTCACCTCCCAATAATTGGTGTTATATTTATTTGTTTGTTCGTATTCAGCATCGAATGCGTCTTGTGAACAATTTTTATCTTCAGATAAATTATCTAAAATTTGTTTATCGATTAATGAGAGCTCTTCATGTTTTGATTCTAACCTATCTAAAAGAGACGACAGACTATCGATATCATCACATTTAGCCTGCAAAGTATCTTCTATTTCTTTTATCAACTTTGTGAAGTTGGAACGCACTGGCGTCCTTGATTTCTTTAATTTATCCATACTTAATGTTCAATTCTAGTTAACTAACTTCTAATTAACTTTCTAATCTCTAATTCCAATCATCTACGGAGCAACCGGTCCCGGCAGGGAATGCCACAATTATGTGGCAACTCCGACTGCCTATATTAAAATGCAGTCTAAGCTGCCGACATATAAACAATCAATTTTAATGTAATTGATTTCTAATAAAATTAGTAAGAAACAAACTTTCTTACCTCTAAGTTCCAAAGCAGGACATCGGTGCTCCGGCTGTTCATAATTCCTTATATTTCAAAAAACTAAACATTCTTGAGAGACGAAAAGACTTGACTCAAAATAAAATTGCAGATATTATTAAACACATCACTATTTAATTGACAAATCACATCACGAACACAACATTTTAAGTATTTACAGCCTTTTAACTGAGCAAAATGCTCTCAAAAATCATAATCATAAAAGCTAAACTAAACTAAAACTTAGAGTTCTAACTAAAGTTCTAATAAAAATGTTCTTGACAGTTACAAAAGAAAAAAGAAAACATAATGTTGCGCGCATGCGCCAGTTTCATTGTCTCTTTTCAGCTAATCAGAGCACATTCCTACCTCTACATTGCGTAGATGCTTTTTATGTTTCAAAACTTTGAGAAGAAAAGGGGGTTTTGGATGATGCAACAGGAAATGAATTCACAATTACAACACATACGGACAGACCAGACGACGACTATAGGTGCTATACGTATTTATATAATTACGAACGCACTTAATGGCAATATATTCGTTCTTGAGAAGTAGCTAGTACAGAAATCATGAAAAAAAAAAAAAAGAGTATAGCAGCGATACTTGTAGGGTAGTATACACCTAAACACTTAATAAGGATCTATTTATGTCAAAGTCTAATAGAATAAGAAGTTTGTTGAAATTCCGTGCATTAGTTCTTGAGATTATAGCTAACGTGGAAATCGTGAAAAAATGCAGCATAACAGCGCCACTTGTTGGGCGATTTACACTAAAACCTAATCGGAACTAATTTATGTCAATGTCTAACTTAACTGAAATTTGATTAAATTCAAGTTCCTGTGATAGAATGCCCACAAAATTTGTGTCCCATACAGAGACAGACATTTTCTAAAAAGAGTCAAATCGCGTTCAGGGTTCAGGACTTTCTAAAACATATAAATCCACTGAAAACTGGAATTTTCCAAGAACTCGATACTTTCTTCTTGTGCAGACAGAAAAAAGTAGTGATGGGCGTAACGATTATTTTGATTATTCGAATGAATCATTCGGGCATGTACAGAAGCATATCTGTCAAACTTCAATTTTTTTTTTTTCAATTATTACCAGAAATTTTGAAAAAAAAAAAAAAAAAAAAGAAGAAGAAGTTTCTGATTTTAATTAGATTTAGATTAGACGCCAGATAAAAATGAAAAATGTGTTTCGTAAACAAAACACATTTTTCAGAAACTTTATTTTTTTTTTTTTCAAAATTTCTGGTAGTAATTGAATAACACGCGGGTAAGTATGATCGAAGATCGCAGAAAGGGTTTCGTTTACTATTCCTTTCAAAACACTTTATCCTTTCTTTAATAAATCCAAATAAATTTCATTTTCCAAAAAAAAAAAAAAAAAAAAAGTCACGTTTTTTATAAAGTAAAAATTTACCGGTCTATTTTTTCCGTTTTTCCGAATATCTGAACCGGCCTGATAGCGGGCAAAGCCCACTATTATACTCTGTCATAATAATATCTGCCATGTGGACTAAATGCGATATTAAGAAAAAAAAATCTATTTCAAAATTAAACCTGTTGTATAGAGACCTTCAAAATGTTAAAATATGCCAATATTTCCATAATCAGGTTTTTATTGTAGAATTAATTATTGTAGAAAGAATTTTATTGTGGATTTTTAATTGTTGGCAACTGCTATAACAAAAAATGTTTAAATTTAATAGGAAAAGGCTGTTAGATTTTTGGTTTTTTATCTCTCTATATTAAAATAATACGATTTTTTCAAATTTTATGATTTTGAGCTTCATAGCAGGTATAGTATAATTTTACATAAATATTTATACACCATTCAGTAAAATCGTGTGGTTTAGTATACACAAAATTTTTGATACAATAATGTTTTGATGGTGTAACGGTCCAGCTTAATCATAGAAATAAGCATAGCAAAAGATGCTTGATAAAGAGGCTTAAGATATCAAGATTAGACTGTTTACAGCAATTTATTCTTTGAACATAAGCTCTTGCTTATGTTTAACTGTGTATTATTTTAATTTTTAATATAACTGATGTAATAATTCCTTTTAAATTATTTTCAGTTATTAATTACTATTTAAATAGTATATTATATAAACAGTAAAACATCCATATCACTTTTTTAATTCCCAACATATATATATTTGTATGTTTTTACCTTTGAAAAGTAGATACTTCCGAAATGAGTAAAATTTTCGCGCTCCCCAAATGTTTACTATTCAGAGATTTTACTGTATATGGAATATTAATTACTATTTAAATAGTATCTATTATTCTTGAGAGTGTAAGTTTTCACAAACAAGTATTCATGTACATGTAACTGAAAAAAGATGCTTTAAAGAAAAAAAAACTAATTTAAACAAAAATGTGGCATTACTAAAAGAACACTTTTTATTATAAATTTTCAATTTTGACATTTGTTTCACATAAAGCAGCAATGAAACTTAATTGATAAATGCATACAAACATGATTTTCTAAAAAAAGGAAAAAGTTTTATTTATAACAAGTAGTAAGCTCACGTGTTATGTATATATTTATTTACTACAGCAAAAATGTAATAATAATTCAATTGTACACAATTCAAAATGGGAAAGTACCAGTTTGTCTGAAATTTTGCTTACTTGACAATTAATGAGAGCTGTGTTTACAAGATTGGGAATTTATTTTTTTTTTTAATTTAAAATATCTACTATTTTTACTGACTAGAAATCTCCAATTTACTTAATAATGGAATGTCTTAAATAAAGTGCAGATCACTATTCTGGAGTAGGGGTCATCCATTAATCACAATCACACATACAAATTTTATAGGTTTTTAGCTTACACGCTATCAAAGCCTGAGAGCTAATGTGCCCGCCGGTTCTCGTAACACGATAACTCTTGATAGAAATAACCGTTTTGCTTCAAATTTTGTTTATAGATTCATTGTGATAAGGCGCTTCCCTGATTAGTTTTGGGAGTTCATTGGTTAAGTATAAAGGGGAGAACGGGGTGCTAACCCCCCCCCCCCTTCATTTTGATAAATGGGATTTTCAAGCAGAATTATCAGATTTTCTTCAAATTTTGTATATAGGTTCATTGTGATAAGGCTCGTCCCTGATTAGTTTTGGGGGTTCATTGGTTAAGTATAAAGGTGGGGGGACGGGGGCTCCATTAATTTAAAAGATTAGTTTTTCAAGCAGAATTATCTGGTTTTTTTTTTTTCAAATTTTGTATATAGAATTGTGATAAGGCGCTTCCCTGATTAGTTTTGGGGGTTCGTTGGTTAAAAACAAAGGGGGTAACGGGGGGCTAATTCTCCGCCCTTAATTTAGATAAATGGATTTTTCATGCAGAATTATCCGATTTTCTTCAAATTTTGCATATGGGATCATTGTGGTAAGGCGCTTCCTGATTAGTTTTGGGAGTTCAGTGGTTAAGTATAAGAGGGGAAACGGGGGAATGATCCCTCCTTTATATTTTGTCGATTTCTTTATTTTTCGAGGACTTATTGTGGATAGCCTGTGAGCTAAATGTCCTCAGTTTAACTGGGCAGTTTACTTTTTATTTTACCCTACCTTCCCCTATGTCACAGGTTGTCAGGGTTCGTAAACATATTTTTGAAAATATCAAAAATATTCGATATTTTGATATATGTCCGATGTTTTCAAAATAGTCAACTTTAGTTATTGATGATTATAAATATTTTCACACTTAAAAAAAACGTATTGCAATTAACATGAAAACTTAAAACAATATTCTAAATGTTTGTTTTTTTAAACTTAACAAAATTGCACATCAACTAATTGAAAACTGACACAATTTGCTTTTTATACTCATAAAAACAAACCATAGGATTTAGTATCAAGAAAACTTTATGTTTTATACAACAAAATTTCAAATACAAAATAATTTGTTTTAATTGAAAAATTAGAACATTAATTTAAGCTTGTCTGCTTTTTCATTCTCTAACCTACTGTGCAGTTTAAACAAGCTAGACCAAAACCAGAAAAGATTCCTTTTAATGAAGATGTAAATAACTTATCTAAATTAGACAATTCATCTTTCAATGGCTGTTCTAAGTAAATATTGTCCCACATAAATATTCGTTCTACATTTGAAAATTCAGCTTCAACTAATTTTTTTTTTTTTTTTTTTTTTTTTTTTTTTGGCTTAAAAAGACCTAGCTAGAGCAAAAGTACCTTATATACATAACAACATAGTCAATAACAGTTGAAAAATTCATATACACTTGTTTTGTCTCAAAATATCAACAAAATCATTATTTGAAAATAAATATCAAATACATAAAAATATAAAGATATTTTGAATATAAATAACAAACATATTAAAATATTGAAAATATCCAACATCATGATACTTTGAAAACAAATATCAGATATTCTATATCAATTAAGGCTGTTCTCAAATCCAAAAGAGCTACTTTCTGACACATTTCTAAATTCATTTTTGTTCAGAAAATCATGAAATTGGCAGGTGTTCTTATTCAGGAACTATGTAATCGAAAGACCTTTTCCATTTTTCGGTAAAGGCAGAAGATAAAGACCTTTTCCATTTTTTGGTAAAGGCAGAAGATCTTTCAGAAAATACTGTCAAAGTCGGCGTTTTGAACCAAATTCCTGACACAACAGCATGAGAAAAAGGAAAAACGTGTCGTTGTGTGACAAGAATCACTTATAACTCAATAAGTAATTTATTTATCAAATAATGGGAAACTGATTTCAATTCCAAATTGCTTCAATAGTCATGGTAATTTTATGCCTTTGCTTTTAAAAATGTGTCAGAAAGTTTTGCGTTGTTGAGCAAGTCATTTGAGAATCATCTTAATATATATATCACCGAACCCTGCAGGTTTTCACACTCGAATAATACCGTCCACCTTATAGTGACGTCACATTTTCTCCAACTTTCAATTTAGAATTAATTTTATGCAAATAATTATTATATATGATCTATTACATTCTGATGAAAATACGGTAAAAGTATTAAAATCTCGCACGCTTTTACTTCAAGCTATTGAAATTCAAAGAAAAAGGAAATACATATACAGGGCTAGCGTAAATAAATGACTAGATTTTCAAAACTATTACACATAATTATAATAAGTGATGTATGAAAATAAAGAAAAAACTTTCCAAGTTTTCTTTTTTTTTTTTTTTTTTTTTTTTTTTGCCTTGCTCAATGTTGGATTGGATGTGCGGGTAACGATGATTTAACATTATTCACATGACCACCAAGCTCCTGGAATCTGACGCCATGTGATTTCTTTTTGTGGAGTTCATCAAAGATCTTGCACTGCAAAAAATAATTGTTGATTTTACAGTATAAAACTGGCATCCCGCAGCTGCCAGTATTATACCGTAAAATTAACAGTATTAAACAGTAAAATAAGCAGTAATACGCTGCCGTGCAAGCAGTAATACGCTGCCGTGCAAGCAGTAATACGCTACCGCGCACCAGCTGCCAGTATCATACCAGTATAAAACTGGGATGCCAGTTTTATACTGTAAAATCAACAATTATTTTTTGCAGTGTGTTTATGAACCACCCAATGCCGAAAACACTCAAAGAACTAAAAGAACACATCAGTGCTGCATTAAGAACCGCTGACAATGTAAAACTGTAAAGTATGTAGAACGAACTTGATTACAGATTAAATGTTTGTTGTATTACGAAAGGTTCACACACTGAACACTAGTAACTGAAATAAAAAACTTGGAATGTTTTTCTTTATTTTCATATATCACTTATTACAATATGCATAATAGTTTTAAAAATATAATTTTCAAAAATCTGGTGCTTCATTTATTCTTTAACCCTGTATATCTGATAGTATCTGAATAAAAATGCATATTTTTTAAATGAATTTTATTGTGTTGCTTTCAAATAATGCCTACCTGAATAAAAATACATATCTTTTAAATGAATTTTATTATGTTGCTTTCAAATAATGCCTACCTAATAGTTTTCATACTTTAGATGTGATGTCCCAACGTGTTTAACTCTCCCCATGTCATACTTTGCAGATCCCTCTTCCTCCCTCTTGAAGTATGAAATGTAATTAATGGATGACCCCATAGTGGTAGATATTTTGAATGAAACAAAAATCCGAACTTGGCAACACTGAATGATAGAAATATTTCCAAGATTTTGCAGACTGTCTGGTTTCTCTTAAGGTCTCTTTCTTGAAACACTCTTGTTCCTTGTAAAAAGCTTCAATAAGTTCATCAATTAATAGTCCAGATGAAACACATAATTCAAAAAATGAACAGCTATTTGGCTTGCAAAACAGATTCTGATATGTTTCCGTAACTAAGCCATCCCGAAATGGTCCATAATATAATTTGAAAATTTGCATATTGTTCGCCGATAATGAGTATACTCGATCTAATTTAACATTTTTAAAATTCAAAATATCTATCAGATTTTTTTTAGAAGAAAATCTTTGCTTTATTAATGATAAACTGACGGTCATTAAATAAAGCAAAAACTACTGTTTAAAAATTCTGGTAGATATTTTGAATAACAAAGTGCTAAATTGGCAACAATGCTGGTCAACAATGTATTGAGATGACTAATTCAAAACTTAAAAAACAGTTAAATAATACTAGCCAAATATCTCCGTACATCCGTTTTAGAAAAACCTGTAGTAAATCAAGGTAAAAGAAATTTTATTTAAAAATCTTCAAAGAATGCAGAACAATGCATCCATTCTACAGATAAAATGTAATTTTTAAGAGCTTGAGGATAATTTAAATCCAGAATTCCAAATGGAAAAGTTCCAGCTTGCCTGAAGTTTTGCCGCACTTGGCAACGAGAGAGATGTTTTAAGGATCTTGGAGTGAGCGGTTCAGTGCTTTCTGGAAAAAATTCTCTATAGTCCCTGCTAATTTCTTCAATAAACTCATCAGCAGATGGTCCAGATAAAACATAATATAAGAAGTTAACAACTTCTTGATATGTGATAATAGGTTCTGGTATAGTTTCAAAAGCCATCCTAAAACTTATTACATAATCTATTGCACCAAGCAGTATATCTCTTGATTTTAAAATAAGTTCAACACCTCTGAATACAGCAAGCATTCTTTGTCTGGAAGCAGGATCGATCCTTCTAATGTTAATCTGAAACTCATGGAGACTAACCAGCATGAACCTTTCTGAGTCACTTCTGAAAATGAAATAAAATATTAAATTATTCATCTCATCAAATTCTACGACTTTGAATTTTACATGTACAAAATCACTGTAATCACCAGAACTTTAAAACTAGTCGTTGGGGGCACTCACCATCATGGATATGCATAATGTAAAATATTAAAATAAAAAATGTGTAAACTATTTATAAAATGCATTGCAATTCGAATAAAATCGTGGCTTGATGACGTCCTAAACTTTGAAGGCTCGATTACTGAATTGCTTAAAAGAAACATCCTTATAACTCCAAAAACAATAATCCTATTAACTAGCGGTTTATTGCATCTGATTAAGCGTTTCATTTCCAATTAAAATATATCTTTGAATTGAAATTTGGATGAAATACAGGGTCTACAAATATCTCGGTAACTCATTATCCGATCGACTTCATGCTTTATGCAAAATTTATGTTTTTTTATTGTCTTTTATATTTACTCCTTAAAATAAACAATTTCGAAAATTTTTATATACCTTTTATCAGAACGAATATTTCGAGAGTCCGAAAAAAATAGTTCCGAATAATCGAGGTTACAGAAATTCAATAAGCTTCTTCCCATTATTACATACTAACTACATACCAAATTCCAAGTCTCTATCTCAATTTGTTCGGGAGATAGAGCATTTTCAGACACACAGACGGACGGCAAAAAAAAAAAATTCTAAAAATATGTGCGTCCAGTGTCTGAAACGTGTAAATCCGTCAAAAAAAAATTTTCGATTTTCAAAACGATTACAAGACTTACCCTATACTACGCATGATGGATAAGTAATATATATGTTTGAAGATCAGAGACACGTGTATTTCATAACAAAATGCTTAAAAGTAGCATTTGAAATCATTGGTAACCTGTTGATCCAAGACTACAGAAAGATCATTCTGACTGTGAATAGGCCAATTTGGTATGTTGCAGCACCCGGTAGCCTTTTTTAAATATTTTACATGCTCAGCCCATGCCTAAAGCCCTATTTGACATAAGAAATAAAATCCCAAAATACGTCTATCAGTCGCAGAGAAATAAAAATCCAAAATGCATCAATCAGTTGTAGGAGAAAATCCATGAATTCAACAGTCTCCTCACCATCCATATTCTATACCACGTGATAAGACATCAGAAGAATTTTCTTCCAAACAGATACATCATTGCTCAGTAATAGTTTTCCTACATTTTAGCCAAACATTTTTTTTTTTATAATTCATGGGGTCTTTCTGTATCCACGATAGTACAATCATGTGTGTATGGAGCCTGACCACAGATGTACTATAACTTTCATGGCTCTCCTTTCACATGCTTCGAACAGAGCCGTCCTTAGTGAAAGCGAGGCCGGGTGCAAGAACTTTTGCGAGGCCCTTCCCTTCCAAACTAGTTAATCCCATCTCATTCCCACCATGTTGTCAATTTAGCATTTTTTTTTTAATTCATCTACCAGAAATTTCGAATAATAATTTTTGCTTTATTTAATCATTAAATTGCATGTTTCGTGATTAAGTTAAGTGAAGGTAACTATTCGAAAATTCTGGTAGATATTTTGAATAAAAATCCACTAAATTGGCAGCACTACTTTCCTCAATGCAATAACCTTTCGAAAAAGCTCACATGGAGTGAAGCTCAAAACAAAAGCTCATAGTGGCGCACCCAGAATCGCGGTTTTTCTGTGGGGAGGTTTGGGGGGGCTTTATGCAGACTCGGGCCAATTTCTTTTCACAACTCTAGGACTGGGTCCATGTTATTCTTTTTTCTGTATATTTGGGTCGAGCCCATTTTTACCTGACATGTCGGAGCAGCATTTCTTATGTCTCACTTTTTTTTCTTTGGTAAATTAGTGAAAAAAAAAATCCCCTAATCGCTAAAATTGCCTCAGAGAAATGCAAAAGGTACTGTTTGGTTGGGAATCGTGTATCCTTTTCGAATTTGCGTACAAATTTTAAAATAGAGAAACTTAAAGAACGAGTGAAGTAAGTGATCTGCTTATTAAAAATTGTATCGACATTGAATTTTCCAATAGTAACACCTACTTTTCACACAATTTTTTAGTTCCATTAATCAACTTAGACTGGGAAAAGGCACCGATTGTATACTTTTCTTAAATCTTTGTATAATGAGATGCGTTCAAAGTTCAAGGATGCTAATGTTAATTCATGTAAAAAAACTTTTATTTATTACCCTCACAAAAAATCCTGTCATTGATTTTTTTTTTTTTTCTAAATTTATGGACAAACCCCTAAATAACATTTTTCTCCCGGGTCGCCTTGATTCAAGGAACTCTAATAGGGTGTTAAAAGTGGACGACTACTTGAAAATTTAAAGTTGACACAATTTTTAATATGTAGGACTACCTTCATTTCAAAATTTAAATTTATATATTCGGAAAGTATAGAAAATTCTGTGTGAAAAGATACCTCTTGCATCTCGCTCTCTCCATCCCTCCCCCCCCCCCCCCCCCCCTCTCTGTCTCCCTTTTTTTTCTGCTTCGTAAATTTGCTAACAGAATTTTTATAAATTTATTTTAGCTTAATAAATTAAAGAGAAATATTTTTAAAAATCTACTTTTTTTTCTTTATAGAGCTTCAAAATTATGACTTTTTTCAATCATCATTTTCTTTTCTTCTAAACTATTTTATTTTAATGAGTCTTTATTTGAATATAATTGTCTTAAGTGATCATTAACATTGCAATTTCCGTATACTATAGCTTGTGTACAAATAATCTGAAAAATGCTGTATTTGAAAATATTTATTTAAATGCGTATACAATATTATTTTAAAGAATTTTAATTGTAGGACAATACTGGCTAACAAATATCGGAATCTTTTATGGAAATTGTGTCAGGGCGCGCCTGATTTTAATGATTTTTACTCGACTAAGGGACCAAACTTTTAGCTTTTACACCCGGCCAGACTACCTAGCTAGTATAATTTAGGTGACATTCGTGGGCATGCGATCAGTGATCAGCCGAAAGTCAATTAAAATTACGCAAAATCAAGCATTTTTTAAAACCATTTTGTGGAAAAAACTGTTAATTCCTTTTGTGATAGTTTAAAAAAAAAAGCATAAATGAAAAATAATGGTTAAGATATTTATGTATTTAATTACGGTGAGACATATACGTCCCACGGACCAATAGTAGGGTTATCGAATATTTTTATATTTGTTTTGTACTACTATTTACCAAAAATTTTCTTTGTGGTAGATTTCACTTGAAATGTTATAGAAGTGTAACAGATTTTTTTTTGTTTTTTTGAATAGAATGAACTAGTCGTTGGGGGCCACCGTAACACTTACCCATCATGGATATACATAATATAAAATATGAAAATAAAACATGTGTAAACTATTTATAAAATGCATCGCAATTCGAATAAAATCGTGGCTTGATGACGTCATAAACTTTAAATGCTCTACTACTTCAAAATTGATAATCATATTAACTGACGGTTTACTGCGTCGGATTAAGCGTCTCATTTCCAATTAAAATATATCTTTGAATTAAAATTTGAATGAAATACAGGGTCAGGAAAAATCGAAGTGTGGGGAAAATATGATTACAAATATCTCGTCAACTAATTAGCCGATCGACTTCATTCTTTATCCAAAATTTATGTTTTTTTATTGTCTTTTATATTCCTTCCTTATAATAAACAATTTCGAATTTTTTTATATACTTTTCATCAGAACGAATATTTCGAGAGTCCGAAAAAAATAGTTCCGGATAATCGAGGTTACTGAAATTCAATAAACTTCTTCCCATTATTACATACTAAGTACATACCAAATTTCAAGTCTCTATCTCGATTTTTTCGGGAGATAGAGCGTTTACAGACACACAGACAGACGGACGGCAATTTTTTTTTTTCTAAAATAATCTCCAGTGTCTGAAACGTGTAAATCCGTCAAAAAAAATTTTTCGATTTTCAAAACGATTACAAGACTTACCCTATACTACGTATGATGGTTAAGTAAAAAGTCGCAGTTGCAGCAATTTCTAATAAAAAATAAATTCGTACTCAAAGGGTAAACTATTAAATTACTCGATCAGACCACTTGTTATTATGGCAGTATTGAATGTGATAAAGATGAAATTTTTGACCCATAAACCTATTCTTCCTTTAAATGTAACACGTTTAAAGTTTTTGATTTAATTTGTAAATATTAAACATGTTAATATTTTTTATTTAATAAGAAAATTTAAAAATAGGAAAAAAACCGAGTCAAAATCAATATTTCCCAAAATTTTGTTTTACCTAAGAACTTTTAAAAACATTATCCTTTGATAATTTTTTGGAGACTAGATCTGTAGAGGTCTGATTCTTTGGGGTCTGAACGGTATGGGTTTCAGCTTCCTTGCCTCCCCGTCGTGTTTACGCGACAGGACATAGGTATATGTGTGTAGCCAGAAACATAGATATTATAATAAAAATAAAAACTTTATTACAAAAGAAAGAACGTAAATCTGTGTTGTCGAACTATAAATAGTCATTAAAATAATAGAGAGCAGTTTGTCAGAATCATCATCATCATCGACATCTTAACATTTATGTGTCGTTTAACGTTCATTTACGTCTATCAGAGTTGTACGCCTGGTGCTTCTTAGGATAGAGTATAACAATACCTATAGATTGAATTATATAAGTTACAAATAATCTATTTTCTTCTCGAGCGTTCACAACTTGCACCAAACATTTTATTGATAAAACATTTTACATTTTACAAATGAGTATGTTTACACATATAAATTTTATTATGAAATGAAAATCATAACAAAATTAGTAATAATTTAGCTATTTTGCATTAAATATATATTTTTTAAAACCAGACCTTCCTAGGCGCGAGGCCCTGTGCGGCCGCATCTGTCGCACACCCCTAAGGACGGCTCTGGCTTCGATAACAAGACAGGCACCACGCTTGACTTGCTAGCAATTAATTTCACCATAGGGTGATTCTCAAAAGGTGGGAGCAAAGCACAGATTTTATTTTTGATCTAATACAGGAAATGCTTAATTTTCTTTAATTGCATTCTGTTTTTAAAAAAAAGGTACTTGGTGTTGTCAAAAACAAGAATACACATAATTTATTTTAAAACTTTATTATAAATATTATTATTATTTAAATATAGTTACCTATAAATAATCACTTTTGGACATCCATAATGTTAACTGACAAAACAAATCATTGTATGGTTTATGTTTATTTATGAGTAGGAAGAAAAAACACATAAATTTTAAAAAAAGACATATTGTTTATATTTTCATGCAATAAATGGCAGCAATGAGGGTTATTTTGTAGAATTAACAAGGAATAAATGTATTGATATATATTTTGTCCAACTGTAACGATCTACACAACAATATTAATTTTGGAAAGTTGGATGAACAGAAATATCGGTAAGTACTTTAATCATTATTTATTTGTTCTTAAAATTAATTTTAAAAAGTTTTTTTTTATAGTTTTGACATTTTAATAGTAGTAAATCTCTTGTTTATTGCTTACAAAATGGTGATGTCAAAAACATGTAACGATCACCATTCCGATTTTTTCCGTGATTTAATTTATGTTTATAAACCCCACTGTCCTAAAATATAAGAAATATAATAAAATATTGTCTTGTTTCTTGAAATTAAGTGCTTTTTCGGCGAAATACGTCATATTAACTTAATGGAAAAACAAAAACTTTGTTAACCACACGTCAACAATCATGTAACGATCGCCATTCCGATTTTTTCCGCGATTTAATTTATTATTAAGTCCCACTGTCCTGAAATATCAGAAATATTATAAAATAGTCTTATTTCTTGTAATTAAGTGTTTTTTCGGCGAAATACGTCATATTAACTTAATGGAAAAGCAAAAACTTTGTTAACCACATGTCAAAAATCATGTACGATCGAAACAAGATGGAGGCCGTCGCGATCCTTGGCCATTTTGGACATCTCTTTTAAGGGGGTATAATAAATATTTAACATTTTTTATTATTATTTTGAATAATGTAGTAAAAATTATGATTTATCTTATTTAAACAAGTTGAGAAAATATATCAAAATATTTTAAAATAAATATTTTTGTTTTCATTTCTGAATGTACTGTTGGAATTACTTAGAAACACCTGTGATTTGAGTATATGGCATAGTGTTTCAAATGCTAAGAGTAAAAAATTTTTTACATAATAAAAATCTATTGCAGATTAATTTTAATATTGAATTGTAATTTGAAAGTAATGTCAAGTATTTCACTAAAAGTTAAAAGAAAAACATATATATTTTTTTAATGTGTGTAAATAAAAATTGTCTAATTCAACATTTTTTTTCAAAATGTTTAATATAATTTTGTAATTTGCATTCAAAAATAAGCCAGTTACATTTTCTTTAATTCATATTAAAGTATGGAAAAGTCAAAATTATGTAACCTACAGTTTGTCCAATGTCCAAAATGTATAATCTACAGTTCATCCAATGTCCAAAATGTGTAACCTACAGTTTAGGTGATGTCCAAAATCTGTAACCTACAGGTACCATAATTAAATACTTTAATTATTAATTTTAATGCAATTTCCTGTCTTTAAATGAACATATTAAATATATTATGATGACTATATTATGAACTTGTAAACTCTAATGGATTAAAATATACATTTTTTAATTTTCATGAATGATCCGGCGATAGCTCGGGTACACTTTAGACTGTATAATTAGGTAAAATAACTAAGATGATCACTTCGTACTCAATAGAAACTTGAATTAAAACTTAACAAATTACATTTATTTACAATGAGAATAAAAGGGACTGGCAGCGGTTGATGCACTGCACTTACGTCTAAAGAACACATCTCAACTGGCGGGAATCCGCTCTGCGCATCCTCCAGTCTTGCGCGCTCAGCAGCACCCTCTGGCTAACAAAGTATTCTAGACGGAGGAAACAATGATTTTTAAAATTTATTAAAGAACATTTAGTGTTCTCACATTTTAAGAATCACTCCATGACATTTCCTAGCATATCAAAAGATTTGCAGTAGACAGCTCCTATAACAGCGGTCTGAAGCATCTGCAAAGTCATGAATCTCTACATTTGTCAGTAGTTCAATTATTACATGTCTCCTAACCTTGATGTTATTTACATTTTTATGTGACATCAGACATTTATGCTCGAAATTGAAATTATAACTCTGGAAGTTACATCGTTCTAGTCAATATTTGGGTCATTCTTCAAAAAGTGTAACATTTGCGTCACATTCATTTTACAGTAAAAACTTTAAGGAATAATTCATTTAATTATATTTTTTAATTGCAATAAATATATATCCATTTAAATCAGTCAACAATTTTTTTATGATAATTTTTAATTAATTATTTTTTTTGTTCACAATATGTGAATTCTCACCTCCGTGGTATCTCACACACCTGGTAGGACTGTTAATGTTGTTTAATAACTTGCTTAATACAAAAAATATATTTACATATTTATTATTCCTTTCACAAGTGTCTCAAATACTAAATATTTAAGCATATTTAAAATTTTTATATTGTGATTTAGTTTATTTTAGTAGAACAATGAATTCTGTCACACAATAAATTCTCACTTCCATTACCCAATCATAAAATGCCTTTTTTCACTGATAGATGGCAGTACTGGCATCACATTTTGTTTCCCATGATACAAGTCAGCCATCTTGTTTATTTACAGCTATAAAGAAATTGTGAGTTTTTAGTTGAGGAACAAGGAGACAGATTTTGTTTTCAAGAACCAAGTGTGGTTATTGAGAACTCTCATCTCTGTGAATTTGAAGTTCAGGTATGTAAAATTATGAAAATATATAAGTTTACCTGTTTGAATATGCTTAACATGTGCAGATTGTAAAACCAAAGAATAAATTTCTTTCCCTGAAAAAAGCATTCATTAAGCTTATTTTTATAAAAGGTTCCTCACCTCCGTGAGTCTCATCTCTGTGATATTCCTTGTCAATTACATTGTCCAGGAGGTGAGAGTAAATAATGGAGGTGACATAACATTAATTTTAGACATTCTATACCAAAATTATGAAGTTGCCAATTTGAGAATATACTGATAATAAATATGTACTAAATACAAATTTTAAACTTATAAAGTGGATGACTAAAATTTAAGCTATAATTTAATTCAGAGAGCTTGATTTTGATTTATAATAAGGATATAAAAATTGATCATGTTTTGCACAATTAACATATGATTGTTTTGTTGATATTTAAATTTCCCTATAGTTTCAAACATTGAAGATTTTTTTTTTTTTTTCAGAATGGCAAAGAAAAAAAAATGTCCAGAAATGAGTAGGGAATGCATTAAAAACAAAAGGAAGAGGAATCCAATTAGTACCCATCAAATGAGGGGAAAAAATGAGAAGAAAAAAGAATGCATGAGAAAATTGAGTGAATCTATTAGGAATGATCCACAAAAATATGAGGAACAGAAACGCAAGGAGAGAGAAAGATATTATGCCAGGAAAGATGCTGGTAAAGTTAAAGGAATAAATTAAATAAGTAACCGAGATCAAAGGAAAATCAGAAAAATATTGAGAAAGAAGTAAAAAATATTATCTTAAGAAGAAGCGCAATGAAAAACTTGCACAGGTAATGGAAGATAATACTCCTCCTCCTGTTCCTGGTCCCAGTGGAAACAGTACAATACATAGAAGGTCACGACTGGAAGGAGGTAAAATAAAAAGGAGAAATAATACACAGCACTTAAAAAGTAAAATAAAAGAATTGGGAAAAAAACTTAAGAATGCAAAGATGAGCATAGGTAAATACAAGCAAAAACTTCATAGAATAGACAAAAAAACATAGATTCACCACAGAGAAAGGTGAGCAGGCTATTAACTAGTCATACTGTTTCTCCAGTAGTTAGAAAGAAATTACTTTTCAGTGAAGTTATAGCTGCTCAAATTAAAGAGAATTTCAACCAAGGTAAATGTTATCGTAACAAGCATGAAGTTGCAAGTAGTGTTAGTGGGGAAAATAGTTAAAAAATATAGATATTTTCATTACATGAAAATAAATACTTTCAGACAGAACACTCAAGTCTATCGGGGATCTAAAAGAAAAAAGTCAAGCCAAAAAGGGCATTGAAGCAATAAAAGTTTCTGTCAGTAATTTTTTGCAAGAAGACCAATCCAGTCATTTGTGTCCCAGAAAGAAAGATACTGAAGAAATGCAAACAACAAAAAAGACTTCTCAATGATTCCTTGGAAAACCTTCATAAAAAATTTTTGCATCACTATCCACAATTCAAAATTAGTTTGTTTTGCAAGCTTCGTCCGTTTTGGGTACTTATCCCTAAAGCCGGACACAGAGACACTTGTGCATGTATTACTCGTGAAAACATGGCACTTATTGTAATGGCACTAAAACAAAAGGAAATAATTAAAGAAAACACACCAGTTGAAGTGTGCAAAGCACTGTGTTGTGAAGGAGAATATTTGAAAGAGGATTGCTTAATAAGGAGTTGTAATGGTTGTCAATCAAAAAAAAAAAAATAATTCAATTTCAAGACTTTGAAAGAGAACCCGTTGTAACATACCAGAGATGGGTAACAAAGAAAATTAAAATTATTGTCAAAGAAGAAAAAATGTGCCAGAAAACTGTAAAAGAAGAGGTAACATATGTGTGCAAGAAGAGTTAGTAACTGTTTTAGAAGGTAGTGTGGTAAATTTTTTTTTAAGCATGTGCGTAACATGAACCACCATGAATAGTATTAAAAAGCAGCTGACACCAAATGATGTATTAATACTTGCAGATTTCTCAGAAAATTATTTGTGTAAATGTGGCAGTGAAGTACAATCTGCTCACTTTGGTGGGTCCAAACAGAAGATATCACTACACACTGTAGTGGTTTATAATTTGTGTCCTGACACATTAGAATTAAAAGTTACATCTTATTGCAGTTTATCTGATAGTCTCAGGCATGACCCCTCAGCAATATGTGCTCACTTGAGGCTGATAATAATGGAAATAAAATGCTCACAACCAAGTTTGAAAACTGCACATATATTTACAGACAGTCAGTCTTACAACTCAATATCGAAATAGAAAAATGTTTTATTTGGTAGCAACCTTCCTTGCTCCTGAACTGGGTGTGGATGCTTTGAATTGGCTTTATACCGACAGTGGGCATGGCAAAGGTGCCCCAGATGGGGTAGAAGGCTGCCTAAAAAGAATTGCTGATTCCCTTGTGGGTAGAGGTAAAGATTTGAACAACTTTGATACACTTGCTGATGAACGTGCTGATAATTAAAAAAAAAAAAAAATGTGATTAAAATCGCTACACAAAATATTGAAAGTATTGATAAGCTATTACCTACAGACAGATATAGCAGCTTTTAAAGGCACCATGCGCATATACCAAATAACTTGGACAAAAGAAGATCAGTTTATTCTGCAAGCTAGGCATCTAAGATGTTTAATGTGCAACCCTGGTGAGCCTTGTTTTCATTATAGCATTGGTGTACTAAAGCTGCCCATTAATTATAGCAGAAACATTGAAGTAACGGAAAAATCAAACTTGTCTACTCTGGCACTGATTCTTCCAGTGATACAAATGATGAGCACTATTTTGGCTCTATGATAGAAACTTCAAAGACGGAAATACCAACAAAATTAAGCCCAAATACCTACATTGTTGTCAAGTTTGCAACAAAAAAGTCATTCAAGCATTTTGTTGCACTTGTTCTGTCATGTGACAGTTCTGATGAGTACACTGTTAAATTCATGAAAAGGTGTATAGCTAATAAATTTGTATTTCCTACAGTAGATGACATTGCTGAAGTGAACGCAGTTGATATTGTGAATGTATTCAGTTAGCCTATATTGACCAAGCGTGAACAATACCGTTTCAATGATGACTTGGATAAATTTGACAATTTATGTTAAATTGATATAATTTTGTATGATTTAATTTCTTCCTCTATTTCCATTTGCATATGAGCTGATTAAATATTTACAATTTATTTATATAGTAGTAATTATTAATTTCCTCCTGTATTATATCACCTCTGTGACTTAAAGCTCACCTCCGTGAATAAGGTTATTATATATGTTTTTATTTATGAGTAAAATATTTGAAATTTAGTACGGCCATTATTCATGGTTACTTCTAGTAAGTAATAGTTTCATATAAAAATGAAAAAAAAAAGGAAACTTAAGATTTTGAAATTGAAAAATATTTTGGTTCAAAAGATACACTTTCTGGAGAATGACCCATTTATTCTCCACAGGTTTTGCATCAGTATTTTGGCCTTTGCTATTACAGGGCTAAGGAGACCAAGTGGTTCGAACATTCTGGCTATGATGGACAATATTTGTCAATTTGTATAAGAATTGCTAAAGTTCCACTTTAATTCGAAACGTAAATCAATCCTTTTTTGGATTCCATGATAATACAGTAAAATCTCATTACAACGAATGTCACTTTAACAAATTTTTTAGTTTTAACGACTATTTTTGGATTGTTAAAAAAGTCCTATGCTTTTCACATAAAAATATTCACTTTGACAAATTTCATATTAACAAATTTTTCAAATTAACGAATATTAGACTTAACAAAAATAGTCATTTCAGTTTTACGAATACTGAATTGACAAGGAAAAAAAATATCTCTATTGAAAAAAGAAAATTTGGAAGAAAATTTTCGCTGGAAACTCAATCAAAGCAAGGCAGATGACAGTAAAAATGAAGCTGATGATGATTGTCCATCTAGTATTGACAATTGTGTTGTACGATCAAAAGGGGGTCTATAGAACATTGAAACTCTTAAAAAGCAATTATCTCAGCAAAATAATTTTCCGAAAACATTTTATACAATTTGTTTTGAAAAATGCATTGTCAATTTTAGTGCAGAAAAAATCCTGATTTTCTTTGTAAATAAAGTTGCATACGGTAGATGTCAGTGAGGTTTTTTAATCAGCCAGATATGCAAGATAAATTATAATTCATATTATTAACATTTACAATTAAAATATTAAAACTTAATGAACTTAATAATTATCTTATTTCTACCTATAGTAAGTTCACAACAGTAATGTACTGTATATATATTATTAACTGACATGTTTGCATAGTAACCGAAATTCAATATAAGTGTACCGTAATAATAGTTATTTTTATTCAATGTGCATGCAAATCGCCTTTAAAAAAAAAAAAAATACCATATTGCAATTTCACATTAACGAATTTAATCGGTGGTCTCCAGAAATTCGTTATATAACGAGATTTTACTGTCTCAAAACTATATCCTTTTCCAGGAAAAGATTTTCATTATTCATACACCACTTATGCAACTCCAATTGCACCTTCTGCATAATCGCTATGAGTTGCCACTGCAACTCTTCGGGCTTTTTCTAAGGTAGGTCCACCACTCATGCACGCACAAACACAGATATATATGATCTAAGTATTATATAGAAAGGTAAATTAGTGCATATTCATATTGTAGGCACTATGTTTCTTATTAAATTCTTTATAATAACTTTATTTGATGCTAAGAACAGTAAAGGCTGCAGACAGGGATGTAAGGGAAGATATACGGTGGATACCCCGTATACCTTCTGGATTATTTTAAGGAATACTGTATACTTTCTTCTCAAAAACACTGTAGCATATACTTTTTAGGGTACCCACTGCCTAAAGCGTATGCCCTCAGTTTTTTTTTACTACTACGTCACTGACTGCAGAATGAAAATTTTCAGTGTATAATTATACTACTGAAATAATAAGTGATGATGTCAATAAGTAAATAAAAAGCTAACAGTTCACCTGTTTCAAAAGAGTTGCAACTTTTAATTTTTTCCTGAATATTCCCTGCCCTTAAGAATTGTAAAGTTATGTTTAATGATAAAAAAATCAAGGGTGTATTTTGCATTTTAAAATTATTTTTGTGTCTAGTCAACAGTTAAAACCACTTGTATTTAAATTGGCTATAACTCATTAGAATAACTTTGTTTTATGCTAATAATGGAAAACGCTGCAAAATGAAAATTTTCAATATATAACTAATGCAAAAGTCAATGTTTGCATCAGCAAAAGGCTGCTAATTCTGAGTATGTGCAGATAGGATGCGCACCTATTGAAGCACTTATTTGCAGTTTTCAAACAAATACTACAAGTTAGTATTTATGAAAAACTGTAAAAAGCTCCCAAAACTAAGTTCAATTTTTGAACAGAGTTTCATTTGGATTTTTGCAACAGAATTTCATTTGATGGCCTTGGCAACCTTCCCAGGGGGGGCTCAAAAATTTTCAGGGGGTGCTGAGCCCCCCCCCTGGCACCCCCCTAGTTACGGCCCTGGGGCACATTGATAGTTCCGTAAATTACAGGTAGTAATTCAAATGTTCTAGGCTCTTCCACTAACTATCACTCCATAGAATCCTCTGCAATGAGACCGACTAGGATAAATTTTTATCATTCAATACACCATTTTCATGCAGTTAGTCTTTGCGAAAGCATTCTAGCATATTTTTAAGCCTAATATTTCTTTTTATACATTTAAAATAATCTGCAATGGCTAAATTAAACTGTAACACCTGTTGCCATACTACACTGTTTCTGCTACTAGGTATAATGGTTTTAATATGGTGTATTTAACATAGTGATTCTTTTAATGAGGTAATTAAAATTTAAAAATAAATAAATGAGTAAATTTCATGTGTGTGGTGGGAAAGTTAATTTTTCAACCCACCCCCTTTACAACTACAGCCTTGGTTGTTAACTAGGGTGGGGCAAATTTTTTTTTTTTTTATAATAAATTTTTAATAATGCGAAAAACTTGCAAATTGGCATCCTAATAATGAGAAAAATAATATAAAAAAAAATAAATTGGTTTTGAAATTGCGCAAGAGCCTTCAAGTTTAGGAAAAAAAAATCTGCAATTTAAAAATTATAAAATTTTTTTAATAGTTTTTTTTTTATTTCTAATAGTGTAAAAACTACTCTTTATAGTTACCTAAATGTGTGAAAAATACTTTTGGACACATTGCCGTTCATTTGAATTTGCGCAAAAAGTTTTAAAATACCATTTTTTAAGCAAAAATTGTATTATTTCAAAATTTCGCAAGCGTACATAAAGCTAAAAAATACACTATTAGGGTCAAATCAACCAGTGACTCAACCTGACCATTTTAGATTTTGATGAAACTTACAGGAATCATTCTCTCTGATGATATAAATGAGAATATATTTTTATTATTTTTTTATCTCAGTAAATTTTCATACAATTAATTTTTTGAATTTCGAAAAATCATCACTTTTTGGCTTGTATGAATGTTTTCAATTTTGAATTTCTCAAGTTCTATCAGACGTAGAGAGTTGTTTGATCCCTCATTTTAAAGAGAATTTCACAAGGTTTAATTTGATATGCAAGTTGGTTATGCTTGGTTAAAAAAAAGTAAAATTAATTTAATTTAAAAAATGTAAATTAAAAAAAAATTTAAAGTGCTTTTTAAAAATTTAGAAAAAAATATATGTTTTTTGCAAGATTATAAATGTTAAATTCTGAAAGTTTTAGAGTGAAATCTCAATGGGATCAGCAGTTATGTTAAAAAAACTAATGTTAAACACCAGTTGAGACTAATATTTAAAGTTGGCACCTTGCCAACTTTATGATTGTGCTGAAGATAGTGTTGTTTTATTCATTCTAAACATTCTTTTTTTATAACTGCTGATCCCATTGAGATCCCATTCTAAAACTTTCAGAATTTAAAGATTATAATATTACAAAAAACATATATATTTTTCAAAATTTTTAAAAAACACTATTTTAAATTTTTTTAAAATTAAATTAAATTGACTTTTTTTTTAACGAAGCACAGTCAACTTGCATATCAAATTTAACCTTATGAAATTGTCTTTAAAATGAGGAATCAAACAACTCTCTACGCCTGATAGAACGTGAGAAGTTCAAAATGAAAAACATTTATACAAGCCAAAAAATGATGATTTTTCGAAATTCAAAAAATTAATTGTATAAAAATTTACTGAGATAAAAAAATTATAAAAGTACATTCTCATTTGTATCATCAGGGAGAATGATTCCTGAAGATTTTATTAAAATCTGAAGTGGTCAGGTTGAATATTGAAAATTTTTGGTTGATTTGATGTGGAATGACCCATTAAGCATCCGTTTAAAGGTTTTACGAACCTACTCTATGTTCCACGACAAACTGAAAGTGACCTTGAGACAGACTCATTTACCTTTCTCTCCTCAAACCTTACTCCTGTCTGGTTAACGTCAGTGGACTAACCCTCGAACGGCGCGGGCGATGACTAAGCAGCTTGCAAAATATTACTGCTTTGCTAGTGTGTTTGTGCAATACTTTATATTGTGATGGTATGAAAGTGATTTTCATAGTAGTTTTGACATGGCGAGGCCAAAAAATGTGCTTGTTACAAGGCAGTCTGTCGTGTGTCCTTTCTTCGGCTCACCCAAAGAATTGAGTGGAACATCACTGCCGACATATGAGGATATGCTACTTTGTTGCTTAGAAGAGAAACTCGTTCTTCTGCCATCCAGAGTATATGATGTTGGCGATGATATTTGACAAGAGACAACACATTCGAGAATTAGGATACAGAAGAATATTGAAAGCCAGAAATGTGCCGCCAGTAGTAGATCACATTAGAGGTTAGAGCGTTCAAGCTTTCTTTAATTAATTTTCAAGCTACAAACTATACTGAACTTATTGATTGAACAAAATGTAAGCTGACACCACCTCAAATGTTGTGAAATATGGCAACAGAACACATTTCAACTTTATTTAAAGACAAAGCCCTGCCAGAATTTGAGTGTTCGAAATTTCCATGCCACACTCAGTCGGTAGAGAGAAATGTGAAACTTGTTACAGAAGCCACTGTAAAAGTCTGTGGGCATGAAAACCGAGAAGGTTTTATTAGGACAACTTTAAGATCAAGGTTTTTGATGCCAAAATTTGATACGAAGTCAGAATTTAAAGGGACTTTAGTGTATGTAATCACACCCAAATTGGTTGGCTGGTTACGTAGGGTGTGGATGGGACTCAACTTGCAGCCACCTCCACGTGGTGAGTCCTGGGTCATTTAAGAATAAAAGAAAAACATGCTGAAATGGGTGAAGAGCTGCAATATGAGGTTTTTACAATCATAAATGGTATTTTAAGGATTTCTGTGCGAACTCAAATGAACGGCAATGTGTCCAACAGTGATTTTCACACATTTAGGTAACTACAAAGAGTAGTTTTTACACTAATAGAAATAAACTATTTTTTTTTAAATTATACGTTTTTAAAAATTGCGTACTATTATTTTTTCTTTTTTTCTAAACTTAAAGGCTCTTGCGCGATTTCAAAACCAACTTATATTTTTTTATATTATTTTTCCCGTTATTAGGATGCCAATGTGTAAGTTTTCCGCGCTATTAGAAATTGATTATAAAAAAAAAAAAAAAAAAATTTCACCCCAGCCCATTGTTAACTCTTTAATACCAAAATTAAATGAAATTCAATATCTTTAAAATGTAGGTTGGTCATTTTGCCAGCTAAATGGTATTTTTGCCAGGACAGTGGTAAAAACTGAAAAAATAGCTGGATTAAAAAAATATAACATACAATATAATTTTTTACATAATATAATTGGGACTTAAATCAAAATATTAATTTGTATTTCAATAATATTAATTTGATTAATTAAAAACAATTTTAAATAATTTCCTGGGGTTGCTAGATTGTAAGTTTTTCAGGCTTATTGTATAGTGTACCTCAAACATTTCCCATAAAACAATTTCTTCCATTTTTTTTAAACACACGTCTGATTTTTATAATTATAAGAATTTTTATCTGTTTAGCTTTCCAATTTTTCTTCAAACATTTCCCTTTTGATGCACTTTTTACTACAAAAATAATTAGAATAACATAATTACATTAAAATAATTATTGATTTGCTTTTAAGAAAAATTCATAAGAAATTTTCAGAATTTAATTAAAGACAATGGTACATTCAACATAATTCAGTAGGATGTGAAAAATGATGGTAGTTTCATAAAATTAAATAAAAACTAGTATCAATAAAAATCTTCTGGTACTTTTCCAGTACAAGGGGTCATATGGTGAGATCTGAGATATAGAGAAAATGGCCTTGGAAAAAGAAGGAAATCTAGCAACATATTTTCTAGAAGCCTATACCTATTCAATGTTTCATATTAAACAAGCATTTTTTTCAACATTTATGCAATTTATTTAATATAAAAAAGCTGTTTATCTATTTTATATACAAGCAGAAGTAAAATGTATAGAAAAAACAATGATATCACAAAATTCATTGATTGGCTGTGGAAAAATATCACGAAATTTTTCCAATCGTTTGAGGAAAATATTACAAAATTCTACCGATAAAAGAGAACTTTAAAAACCAGTTCAAAATATGTTTTTTGAAAAGTACACAAAGGTGCTACTTTTTTTTTAAATTCCCGCCGCTTGTTGTAGTGTCAACACTATTTATTTCTGTAGTAGAATATGAAGCTTAAAACATTTTGAAATTATCTTATAAATTTAAAGAAAATTACGTCTTATTTATTACAATAAATACTTTTAAATTACAATATATAAATAGTTTTGTGGGTAGTAGGAGCCACTGTCAATTTCTTCATGGCTGAGACTTTTAGATGAACTATGTCCAACCTGAGATGCATAATTTTTTCAATTGTCTCAAATATAAAAAGATGGAATTCAGTCACAGAACGAAAAACTTTCACCCATGGTACTAAATCTTGAATTTTTTTTAAATACTTAAATTTTAAGGAGACATTTTTTTAAAATGCACTTATAGGTGAAAATTAGCAGTCGCCACTCGCCACGTGGCGATTAAAGTTTAATAGTGTCAATTAAAAATTTAGCCATCGATCACCACACTATTTGCTACTCGCTAAGTGGCGATTAAAAAATCTGTTATCGATCGCCAAATACCATTTTTCATGGAAATATGCATCTCTACATTGATTACAACATCTAATTAGAGAACTGTTTAATTCTTTTTCCTACCAGATGCAAACAGATTTCAACGACTTAGCTGTATTTTGAATATTTCGTCTATTTCTCATGTGCTTACTCTTTAGTTGGATTATTTTTTTCAATAAATACAGTTTTATTCTGTAAAATATATTCATCAGCTTTGATTCCACACGCATTTCAAGTAATTTATTCCTTTTTTCCCACCGGATACAAGCGGATTTTAAGGACATTTCAATATCTTCAATATTTCGACTCCTGCCACATGCTCACCAATTGGATTATTTTTCTTCAAGAGATGCTGTTTAATCATGTGAAATACACTCATACTCATACAATAGGTATAAAACTTTTATAAAAAAAATATGTTTATATAAAACGATTATAATTTATCTAGATGTCAAGAAAGTTTGAAACATAATAGTGGCTACTAATGAAACTGAGTCTACTGACCACTGGCTACTAACTAAATTTTCCAGTTTTCACCTATAAATGCACTACATCAGCACGGGTTGCGTACTTTCTGATGGTGAAAACTACAGTGAACGAAAGAGAGATGCTACTGTAGTCTACCGATATCGGCTACTTTTCAGCCTGATCATACAGCAGTTTGACTATTGGTGAAATCTAGCATATCTTGATCACATGACAGCCTAGAGGGGTGGAAGTATTGCAACCTTTTTCTAGAAAACTGTATTTTGATAATTACAGGGGTAGTGCTAGCCCTAGATATTTCAGAACATACTTTTTACGGTATATCAGGAACAGAAAAGAACCTTAGCTCCCTCTTCAATGCATTTTATTATCATAAATAGTACACTATATACACAATTTGTTTGTTTTAAAGTATAGGTACATTTAAAAAGAAAGCAATTTTATCAGAATCCTTTGACCAAGATGCTAAAAAATTACAAATTTTGCATTACTGATAGGGCTGGACGATATCAGAAATTTAATATCGCAATATACAGGGCCGTAGCTAGGGGGGTGCCAGGGGGGCTCAGCCCCCCCTAAAAAATTTTGAGCCCCCCCCCCCCTGGGAAAGTTGCCAAGGACACCAAATGAGATTCTGTTTCAAAAATTGTGTGTTAAAAAAACTGTGTTAAAAAATTGAACTTAGTTTTGGGGGCTTTCTACAGTTTTGCATAAATACTAAATTATAGTATTTGTTTAAAAACTGCAAATAAGTGCTTCAATATGCGAGCATGCTATCTGCACATACTCAGAATTAGCAACCTTTTGCTGATGCAAACATTGACTTTTACATAAGTTATATACTGAATTTTTTCATTTTGCAGCGTTTTCCATTATTAACATAAAACAAAGTTATTCTAATGAGTTTGATGGTAAATATAATGCTTATGACAAACATTATGTTTGGTATTTGAGTCATCTTAGTTTTAAAAAAATTATATATGTATAAGATCCTTGATTTATAAAGAATACTAATGAAAAAAAGCTAATACCCAATTTAAATACAAGCATTTGACTAAACACAAAAATAATTTTAAAATGCAAAATACATACATGGTTTTTCTAATGTTTGTTATCCTCTAAAAACATAACTTTAGAATTCTTAAGGGCAGGGAATATTCAGAAGAAAAAAAAAATTAAAGATTGCATCTCTTTTGAAACAGGTGAACTGTCAGCTTTTTATTTACTTATTGACATCATCACTTATTATTTCACGAGTATAATTTTATACACTGAAAATTTTCATTCTGCCGCCAGTGAAGTAGTCGTTAAAAATCCAGAGGGCATACGCTGTAGGCAGAGGGTATACCCTAAAGAGTATATGCTATAGTGTTTTTGAGTAGAGGGTATTCGGTATTCCTTAAAATAAGCCAGAAGGTATACCGTATAAGTCGTATCCACCGTATATCCTCCATTACATTCCTGTCTGCAGCTTTTACTTTTCTTATCATCAAATAAAGTTATTATAAACAGTTTAATAAGAAACGTAGTGCCTACAATATGAATATGCAATAATTTATCTTTCTATATAGTACTTTGATCATATATATCTGTGTCAGAGAGAGAGAAATAGTATGAGCCCCCCCTACATTTTCTTGAGCACCCCCTGTTGTTTACTTCTAGCTACATCCCTGGCAATATATCAACGAATTAATATTGATATTGGTGATATATCGCGATAACTACTTTAAAGTGTATGGGAATAGAAAAATTGTTAATTTCCATAATAAATGGTATGGTAGCAGCAATTTAAGTACAAACAGGTGTAGAAAGCAACGAATCAATTCTCTAGACCTATTTGCTCAAACAGCATCCTTTAAATATTATAGTATCATATTTACACAAAACTGAAATATTTTAGGAAAAAGACACGTTGTTCAATATCTATTTGGGCTTATACCATTGATTGGATTGTTTTTCTTTAAAATAGTATGTTGCCTATTCTTCCTGTTTTATGCACTATTTTCACCATTGCCTCGTTATAACTGAGAATATTATGAAAAAGAAACTAAAAGAAAAGTTCTTAAATTTAGGACGTTGCTCATTTTAATATGATTAAAATAAGTAAAAAGCAACAGCAAAAACTGAAATTGGTTTATTACCATATGTAATGCTAATATATTTCTGAATAACAAGCTTTCAATGGATGACAGATGCAGCAGAAATGTTGTTTTTCAATCTTTCTCTAAGGTATCAATGCATTCTTAATAGAAAAAAATGTAAAAATTCACCTTCCTATCTATTTACTATACATAAATACAAAATTGAAATCTTTTTTGAAATATAAATATTCAAATCACATTTTTAAATAGTTTTATAGTACTTATTTTTTTTAGTTCATTTTAAGCTGAAATAACAAGACAACATATATTAAATTCACTGGGATTCATGCTCTCACTACCGATAAAACACAGAGGAAAACAGAAATGAGCCTCTTGGCCGATATTCAGCGTATGCAATACTAGACGTTAATAGCTAGGAAGCTCCGCTCAAAGATAACCAATCACAGTGAAAAAGTGGCGAGGCTTCGCTTCACAAATATGGCGAAATGCAAAATTCTAGCCGCACTGTGATTGGTTGCTCGCGAACCGAGCTTCCCAGCTGCTAAGCTCTAGTAATATTATTGAATACACAATAACTCATACATATTTGAGCTCTTATTTATTCGTCATGACTTATCAATATGTGTGAACTATTGCAATATGTCTAGAGGAATAGCACTTACGGTATTGAAACACAGACGATAACAGATTGGTCAGTAAGGAACAGACAGTGGAAAATGCAGTTGGGTGGAAATAAAAAGTAAAGCAAAGAATGTATCGGGATATATTGAGATAACAACGAAAAAGAGATAATCGTTGGAAGGGATAGCGGGCTTTGAATGAAGCGGACAGGGAATAAATGCGAGGGGAGAAAGGTTTATTCAGATATTTGTACGGAATTTTCAGCGCTTTTTCTAGGATTTCGAAGTTGCGCTGCGGGAAAAAGAAAAATGTCATTGGCATATATCGGTAGAGTCAGAACTTAGCTATTGTTATTGAGATATATTGTCAGATTCGGAGCTTAGCTATCATTATTGCGATAATTAAAAAAATATCAATATTTGACAGATTTATTGATAAATAATCCAGCCCTAATTACTGAATGACTAAAATTAATTTTTTCTTCACCGATCAACAAAAATTGCAAAATATTTTCTTTTTTATAACCGATTGGTAAAAATTGTGATTTTTTTTGTGATTGACAGATGAAAATAGTACGCTTTTTATAATGACTAATTGATAAAAATTGGGACTTTTGGTAACTGATCAAATAAATGTAATTTTTTTTTGTGCAAATCGACGAAAATCAGTATTTTTAATGATACATTGAACAAAATTGTGAATTTCGTGATCATTTTGCATCGGTAAAAAGGTACACCTACCCTCTATTTGATGATATCAAATGCGGATATAGAACAAAATTCGCAAAATTTCAGGAATTTTAGGACATACTACCATATTTTAGGACATTTCAGGACAATTTTATTTTTTTCAGGAATATCAGGACAAGTACTATCCCTGTAATTATACTAGATAAGAGTAATCAATCACCTGTTTAAATTTCTCCAAAGGTTAACATGGGATTTTGCAATCAGCGAGGGGATAAGACATATCAGTGAAACAATGATTTACTGTGTGGCTCTGATTAGAAAAACCCTGAGTAGGTTTCCTGTTTTTGAAGGTTCCAAAACATGCAGCGAGGAAACTTCATCCGTAGGAGCAGAAGGACAAGAAAAAGACTGCAGTAATTCTCAAACTGACAGATTGAACAGGAGAAAATTGGCATGAAAAGAAAATACCAGACTTCCCTAAAATAAAATCGACAGACCAGTTATCCTGGCAACAGGACTGGGCCTAGACTGGTTCCAGAGTCTTTCTTAACTCAGCCACACAGTAAAGCAGTGATCACTCCCTACTCCTCGCACTTCGCACTCTCATTCATTTTGCACAGATGAAAAAGCTAAAATACTTTTCAGCCAGCTTAGATAAAAAGCAAAAGAATTTTTTTTTGCCCTGTTAAACCCTGGTTAAGAATGAAATGCAAATACTAATTAAAAGAAATCTCACATTGTGAAAGTTTAGGTACAGCTATCACAGATGCACCGGGGTTGGCCAAAACTGTGATTTTGCTTCATATGACAACCCGGTAAACCAGATCAAGAAAAGAACAATTAACCTTTTGATTACAGGACACGACTGGCGAATAATTTTATATTCATTCGTACCACAATTTATAAAAAAATTTTCTTTGTCGTACATTTCTCTTGAAAATATCATAATATAAGTGTATGGCAGAGATTATTTTTTCAAAAAGTGTTATGAATACAATAAAAAATAAGACCCTGGGTCGTATGCTGTCCCAGCCCCGTAATCAAAAGGTTAATATTAAAGGGCTTATATAACTTCTGTTGATATAATATTAAGCTTTTATAAAAAAAAAATAAAACTAACACGCTACTTTTGCATGCTAGGCCTAATAGGTATTCGAAAACATGTTTTTTTTTTGTCAAAATATTGTCAAAAACCATGTTACCAACCCCGGTGTGAGGGCGATATCTGTTCCAAATTTTATTAACTCCTTCGGGACAAACACTCCATATAGGGTCATTCCATGTCAAATCAATTAAAAATTTTCAATATTCAACCTGACCACTTCAGATTTTAATGAAACCTTCAGGAATCATTCTCCCTGATGATACAAATGAGAATATAATTTTATAATTTTTTATTTTGAAATATCATCATTTTTTGGCTTGTATAAATGGTTTCAATTTTGAATTTCTCAAGTTCTATCAGGTGTAGAGAGTTGTTTGACCCCACATTTTAAAGAGAATTTCATAAGGTTCAATTTGATATGCAAGTTGACTGTGCTTGGTTTTAAAAAAATGTTATTTAATTTAATTTTAAAATTAAAAACTTTTAAAAGTGTTTTTTAAAAATTTGGAAAAAAATATATGATTTTTGTAATATTATAATCTGTAAATTCTGAAAGTTTCAGAGTGGGATCTCAATGGGATCAGCAGTTATATAAAAAAAAAAAAATGTTTTAAAATGAATAAAACAAAAATATTTTTAGCATAAAGTTGTAAAAGCATACAATCATAAAGTTGGCAAGGTGCCAACTTTAAATTCTAGCCCCAACTGATGTTTAACATTAGTTTTTTTTAACATAACTGCTGATCCCATTGTATCCCACTCTAAAACTTTCAGAATTTAAAGTTTGCAATATTACAAAAAAACGTATATTTTTTTTCAAAATTTAAAAAAAAAACACTATTTTAAAATTTTTAAATTAAATTAAATTAACTTTTTTTAATCAAGCATAGTCAGCTTGCATATCAAATTAAACTTTATGAAATTCTCTTTAAAATAAGGGGTCAAACAACTCTCTATGCCTGATAGAACTTGAGAAATTAAAAATTGAAAACATTTATACAAGTCAAACAATGATGATTTTTCGAAATTAAAAAAATTGATTGTATGAAAATTTACCGAGATAAAAAAATAATAAAAGTATATTATCATTTATGTCATCAGGGAGAATGATTCCTGTAAGTTTCATCAAAATCTAAAATGGTCAGGTTGAGTCACTGGTTGATTTGACATGGAATGACCCTATACTACTTTAAATTTTTTGACACTGCTATTTTCAAACAGTAATTTTGTCCTTATTTAATCACTGCATTCCTCTATAATTAAATAAGGCAAAAATTATTCAAAAATAGTGGTGTTCAAATTCCAGGATTTTGTGCAAGTTATATGGCATGTGTAATGTGCTGCTCGTCTTGATGGAGTTAATGTACAGGGCGTCATTTTGATAAAATTCAAAGGTATTTAAATACCTTAGGCAGTCACTGAATATTTAAATGAAATTTAAAGAAATTAAAACACTCACAACAAAGCATGCAGACTTTGAAAGCAATGTGTCCATGTACTTCTGTTATCACTAAGTGGAATGTACATAACACCAAATTCCAACATATATTTCATGAACTTATATTCCCTACACAGCATAAGCATTTGTATAACATCATACATTCTTTCGTATGTCAAAAAGGAAAAACATTTATAAGGCATTTTCATTAGTTTAGCCACAAAGTTTAAGCCATTTCTTTCACAGCATGTCTTGTTGCTTATTAAAATATCTGTCATTACTTTGGCTTTGTGCAATGAGTTTCTAGAGCTTTCATATTCAAAACAAAAAATCTGAAATGCATCAGCAACAATTGAAATATCCCTACAATGATAATCCTTTAAGAGTTTAAATATATAAAAACATAAACCAAAAAAACTATGAGCATTCCTTCTTGACGGAATCGTTATTCCAAGGTGGAGTCTCACAAATCTCCAATCAACTGATTCTTGATTTAGTAATTTTTTATCAATTTCCCTCAAAGAGAAAAGAACGTCATCGAAAGGATTTTTATCCATTGCTTCAATTTGCATCTCCTGATAAAACCGTCGAAACATTTTTTTACAGATAAAAAATGTAGAAAAAAAAGAAATATTTGTAATAAATTTATGTAAAATTTTTCGATGTCGTATAATTAGTCATATCACTTGATTTACAGCTTTTTCAAAACTCTCACAAACTTTCTCGTAGTTTTTGTTTCACTGGAGACATATATAAGCTGTCAATAAACCCTAAATGTCGAGAGAATATCAAAGAACATAATCAAAATTCATCAATATATTTTCGTTCCTTTTTTTGAGTCACAATACGTGCTTTTTTAAAAAGTAAAACCATGAACATAGATATCAGGAATGTGTGTACAACACAAAGGTTCTGTTCAGGAAAGAAGATCGCGCGGCGCGCGCGCGATGGAGAGAAGGGTTATGGAGTAGGTCTTATCGGAAATTTAAATAATTTAATATATTGAAATAATTTAATTATTTCAATTATTTTAAGCTTCTGTGGCTCGGATTAGGTGAAACTAGCGACTACACATCTTTATCCTCCAAAAAAAAATGGATCTTATAGTAGGAATATCTATTTTTATTTCATCATAATAAACCCTCGAAACATTCATGAAAAGCATCACGTGATCAGATAGCCCGATCCGCGTTCATAACCTGCAAATTTTTAGCGCGGGCGGCGCGCGGGTGACTCACAAAAATTCTGTGGGCGATTTGATCACGTGATTGGGCTTTTTTGTGTCTTACTTGGTTTGGTAGGTTGATTGATACAGCTGTAGCAACATGATCGGATATCTGAAAATTTTTAACATTCTAAAATGATTTTTTAAGCCTTTGATCCAACATAAAATAATAGAATACGAAAGTATGATGTGTATATATATATATATATATATATATATATACATCATATAGTTACATAACTGCTGTCGACTTATATGTCTCTAAAACTACAGCACCTACTAAAACTGATATATTAGTTTAGTTGATAGCAGTTACATAAATATATATATTGTACAAAACAATGCATATAATATTATAAAGTTTAATTTTCTATAACCAGTGCACCTTTAACTAACAAGGGCGAGGACGTTCGGATCACCGAATTCCTGAAACACGGTATTGGTGGTTTCAATAAAATTAATGTAAACTCTAAAAAAAAGGGTACTTTTTGGTTAACCGGGCACCAGTGAAACAAATATAAATATATACACAGACACATATATATATATATATATACATACATATATACACAAACATATATGTAGATATATATTTATATTTTTTTTCACTGGCGCCCGGCTAACCGAAAAGTACCAAAAATTGTTACGTACTTTACTGACGTTTGGGTTGTCCTACACAGATGAACCTGAAAAGTATGGATACAAAGTGAATGCTCGCCGTTTATTTCCGATTTTCTTCCCCTATTTTTATTAATTTAAAAATTATTTATCAGTTGCTTTATATTTTTTGGGATAAATAGAATGTTAATAAATCAAGGTCGTGATACCAACATATGTTGGTATCACGACCTTGATTTACGATAAATCTTTTAACATATGTTAAAAGATTTATTTCTTTATTTATAATAGTAAAATAAAATCTTTGTTAAAATTTGATAAAAAAGCTTTTAAACATTTTATTAAAATATATTTTTCGATAACAACCTTGTTGAAACATAATTATTAATTTCTAAAAATTTATTTTTCTTGAAATTCATTTTTCGATGTAAATTGCATTATTTATTACATTGCAATAAACATCATAAAACACGAGAAACAAATGCTAAAATACTTGTACTACAGCGCCTAGAATATATTCTAGGCGCTGTACTTGTACATTCAGTAGAAAATTTATAAACATTCTAACTATATTTTATTTATATTCATTACGAAACTAGACGGTAAACCACATGTATTTTACCTCTTTACAAAAATAGGTACTGATATTTCTAGTTTAAATAATGTATATATTTTACATTTTATTTTTTATAATATTTTTTACATTGTAAAATATGCTTTGCATTCTATTCGTACTAAAAATTCACTGTTGAAGTACTCATTATTAAAACATGGAGAAATTCGTGCAAATTGACTATATTTTCATTTCTTATTTTACATTTGCTAAAAAGAAAAAAATAATAATAATGTTTAAATATTAAAAGACACTGTAATGTAAAATTTTAATCGTAAAATAGCTGAACTTGTCGTATTTAATTAAATAAGTAATTGTTAATAATATCAAATTTTGCTTTTATAAAATATATTCCATTAATCATCAAAAATACAAAGCAACCTATTAAACATTTTTAAATGAAAAAAAAAAAAAAAACAGAAAAGTCAAATAGAAATTTTAGGGGATCGAACCCGCCACCTCCAGAATCAAGAGCAGTGCTCTAACCATTCGGCCACCAAGTTCACTTCTTAATTTAACAAAATATCATTAAAATACGCTAATTAGTCAAATGAAGGACTGTGTTCATTATCATTGATTTGGACATCCAAATCAATGATAACGAACGTAGGCCTTTCAATTTCATTGACAGTATAGACTCACTCGATATTTTAATCTCCATCGCCCGCGCGCCGCCTGATCTTCTGTTCTGAACAGCCCCATGGGGAAAGCAGGTTTGTTGGTTGGTTGAATGAAAGCCAATGCTGGTACTTCTGGACCATGGAAAATAGAAAACTCCACTGTCCACTGTCAAACACATGGGCTCTGTTCAGAAACGAAGATCAGGCGGCGAAATAGATTTGCATATGGAGTAGGTTTTTCGGAGCAAGTATTTTATAATAATTTCATGCTTTTATTGGGACTTAAAAAGGCCATTAGAGGCGCTGATCGCAACCATCGGTACAGGAAAGTTGTCCCTTTAACTAATGCTAAAGCGCCGCGTTTGTTACCTTGTCATACAAACACAGAACACAAATATCACATGAAATCTGAAATTGAGCAAAACAATAATCACTAGGAACAAATTAAAAATGCATATAAAGAAATGGGCTTGCAAGGGATAATCATGAAGCGAGAAGTTATAACTTTTCTCCACCAGAAAGCGTATTCGAGCGCTTAAATTCCCAATAGTTCAGAACAGGTAAAAACAACGACTATATATCCTTATCTTTCTAAAACAATGTCTCCTGTAATAAGAATACATGCCTATATTTACTCAGACAAAATCCAAAACATTCATTAAAATATCACGTTATCTGATTTAACCCGATCAACGTTCATAACCTGCAAAATTTTCGCCCGCGCTGCACGCGATCGACCCAGAAAAAATCTGTGGGTGGTTATAAGCTTTTATTTGTGTATATACTCGTGTGGTTTATATTTCATTCCTTATTTTCTATTTATTTAATTTTTTTTTTTTTCTTCTTCTTAATTTGAATTAATAATGTTACTTTTATTAGGACTACAATTTTAATTTGTAAATTGACAGGGCTCTTTGGTATCGGGATTTCAGCGTATGTGGTCAGTTTCTTATGTTTCAATGGTTAAATTTTACTTAAAGTTTTATATATATATATGTACTATATTGTTATAATTATATCATAATATCCTACGTAGCATTTAATTAATGGATTACCAAAATTAATGAAAAAGGCAATAATATAAATTTATTGACTAATTACAGTGAAAGAATAGTAATTTTACGATAAAAAAATTAATTCCAAGTATAGCACTTCAACATGGATTTTGTGGCATATTTTAAAAATTATTATCCTTACATTCTTTTATGTTGAATTTATTTTTATCTAAAAGTGGGGGTATGTAATTTGCATCCGTTAGTTTCAAGCTCTTTTCGCACAATAAATCCCATATCTGCCAACAATGAATCTCCTTTTTCGAATGATTCTAAAAGATTTGATTTCAAGAGATTATCTCTGTCTGAAACAGTCCCTCCCAATGCATCCAACATGAATGATATTGCACCAGAAGATACAATACCTATGAGACATTTGTTTCTATTTTTACAGCAGCTCAAAGTGACTCCTAGGGCCAAAGGGATTTTGAATTCAGTGGTATCTACAATTTTGTTGTAAATTAAGTCTGTCATCATAAAAATGATACGGGAAATTGTACTTTGGCAGCCTCAAAATATTAGTGCCAACATTTCTTTTATCAGAACGGTTTTTAATCTCACCAAAAAACATGAAATATTTATTTTATAGACAGCGTTTTATCATCATCATCACCAGAAAAATTTGAAAATGAAAACATATTTTCAAATGGTATTTTATTAAATCCTATTATAAGAATTTTTAAATCCCTATTTGTAACATATTCACCTGTAAAAAAATAAAATTGAAACCTTTCTTTAAGATATGTATTCTTTTCCCTCAGTTGCTGATTTTCTTATAAAAAAGGACAATATAATGCCTTCAGTTTGACATTCTTTATCTTCCGGTGCAGATGGCACAGGAAATATGGGGAGAGGATGTTCTGAAATGAAAAAAAATGTGTCATAAATTATAAAAATTATCAATTTAACATTCGATTAAAAAAAGGATGGCTATGATGTCTTACACTCATGCACAGATTTTTGTTTTTTATCAGTTATAAAAAGTAAAAAAGTCGCCAAATTTTGGGGATTTTTCCCTTTAATGGTAACCTGGCTATTGTATTCAGTTATCGGTTTGATGCAGTCTTGAAAATTGTGCCAATCAAAAAGTCACCAAACATCGGTGCGTGAATGTAACACATCTGTTCCAAAAGGGTTTTTCCCTCTGTTCTCAAATCCAAACTGGCTACTTTATGACATATTTTTTAATTCATTTTTGTTCTGAAAGGCATGAAATTGGCAGGTGTTTTTATTCAGAAACTTTGTAATCAAGACACGTTTTCTATTTTTGGTAAAGGCAGAAGATCTTTCAAAAATATTATCAAAGTCGGCATTTTGAAACGAATTCTGATTTTGCAGTACAAGAAAGAAGAAAAACGGGTCGTCACATGACCAGAATCATTTATAACTCGATAAGTAATCTATTTATCAAAATATGGAAAACTCATTTAGATTCCAAATCACTCCAAAAGTCAAGTTTGCCAATTTCATGCCTTTGCATTAAAAAATGCATCAGAAATTGTCTCAGATAGTTTCGCGTTGTTGAGCAAGTCATTTGAGAACCACCTTTTACATTTTGACAAAATATCGAAACTTCAAATTTTCATAATTCCTCCAATGAATTTACATTAAAACATTTTAATTTCATTTTTTAACTATTTTGCTGTTTATTAAATTCTTTTTATTGTGAAGTGAACACAAAGAATATTTTCTTGGAAGTAGTTTTAAATTTTATACCTTTTACTTTTAAATTAAAAAAGTTTTGAAAAAAAAATATTTAAAAAGTGATTATTTAATAATATAGTTCCCATTTCCTGCATATTTTACAATTTCTGATTCTACAGTCTTTTGTGTGTATGTTTGTTTTGGGATTAATTTAAATATTTTAATAAATAAACATGATTAAATTTTGTAAGTAAGGACTACTCACTGATAAAAGGAGCCCTCATTCACCCGAGTCTCTAACAACCCTCATCCACCAACTGTGAACATGATAAAAGTAATAAAATGAATGTAATTAGAGGATTGACAAATTTGTTGCACAGGTAGACATCCATTTTACCTACAGTGCTGGGTTTTTTTAATCAAATAAAACTGTATTTTATTCAAGTACTTTTGGAAAATAAAATTTCAAAAGTGAAACATTTGTTTATATACAAACATAGGTACATACTTTTATGTTAGCTAGGCACAGGTGATAAATTATCAAATATTGCTCCCATCACCATCATTTGTATTGCATCCATTTATTTTAAAATATAAACCTTTCACTAATTTCATTTAGGATACATAACTTTCATTTAAAATACATATATTATATAAATTAGATTTAAAATACATGCATTTCACTTTTTTTTAAATACCCCTCCCCATGAAAAATAATAATAATAATAATAATACCATAAACCAAACATTTTATATCAAAATCAAAGCACTGTTTCTAATTTAGACACGTGAAAAGGTAAAGCTGGAATCGATGAGATTGTGCCTGGTTGTTAACCTCTCTAAAGTATCCAAACATATACTGGTTCTGATTTTATTCAGAAAAGATTTATTTTGGATGCAGACACCAAACATCCTTTATGAAAATTAATACTGCATTAATTTTTACTTTTGAGAAGTAAAATTTGATATTTAATTTTATATAGCAACTTTGATAAAACTCAAACAAAATAAAGTGTGAATTCTAGCCAAATATTATAAATAGTCAAGGAAATTAAACTGTAAAGAATGAAAAAATTTCCAATTTGCACCTATTTTAAATTTCTGCAATTAATAAAATTTATTTTTCAAACATTAACATTTTTTTTTCATGTCGTCTAAAATTTTAAATGTTTACTATTTCCAATTTGTAAATTCAAAATACATCAAACTTCAAAAACATAGTACTATAAGTTTATAAATTATAAATAATTGCCAAATTACAGAATTTCCTGAGGTGGGACCAGAAGAAAAGTTCTATTTTAGGCAGGCTTCCACATCAGCATTTCTTCCTTACACTCGGCCATGAAATTCTCTACTTTAAGCAGGTAACATTCCATTATAAACAGGTTCCATTTTCACGCTGCTTACATTGTCCTGGTGAACTGCCCGTAATGCTAAGGCTATCAAATATGAAGGCTCTAAGACACCACAAGAGTTCACCGGGCCATCAGATACGATCCCCTCAAGATTTACTTTAATTTGATAAGAATCCATAATTTATAATCTTATACTATACTTTTTGAATATCATTGTATTTTGAATTCAGGTTTCCTGAGGTGGTCATCCCTGTATTTTGAATTCAGTAAAAAATGTATAAAAATATATATTTTGTTGTAATTACTTCTTTTCAGTTTAAGTTAAAATATAATAATAATTAAGAATATAATAAATTAATTCAGAAAATAAAAAAACTTTAAAGTGCAAATTTTGTCCTTTAACAGGTGCATAAAGAGCAGAAATCAGAAAACAAACACATAAATGGGGAAAAGGTACAAGGGTTCTGAATAAGCAAAAGTTATTATTTAATAAACTGTAAGTGAATAATAAAAGCAATCACTGTAATTAATCACAGTAGGAGAAGCAACATAGATAAAATTTTAAAATAACATAATTTAAAGACTAAATTTAAGATTGAGTTGTTTTGATTAAAGACATCGTTTGTGAATTCATGAGTTAAACATATACTGACCTTATAATTTGATTACATACTGTTATTTCCAAGAAAATATGTTTTAAATTAATACTTTACATTCGAAATGTATTAATATTGAAATAATCTTATTCTAATATTTCATAAACAAACTAATATAATACAGATTGATTATCGATGCTGTATTGTAAACAACTTGTTTAAGAATTTGGGCAAAATTTAACTGTCCTAATGTTATTCATGTTCCGCAGTTACCAGATTTTATTGAGACTGAAAAATAGCAAAAGCTAATATTTGTTTTAAACCATGTGTTGGTGCAAGAGAGCATTTTTATTTAAAATAATATTACTTACATCTAATGAACAGAAAAACCCTAATTAGACTACATTATAAACATGTTATATTACCAGCAAACATTTTACTTCAATTTGGTTGAGATATTCTCACATTCAAACTAGTATTAGTTTTCATTCTTATTATAGATGAGTCATCATTAATCTTGTCATCATTTACTTGTAATCATTAGAGTCATCATTAATTTCATTCTTAAAAGAATGGGGTAAATCATTAATAGTAAATATCAATCGATCCTTGAAAAGATAATTAATTTGTCAACAAAAATAAAAATTTCCTTCTTAGGCTAACCAAACATCAACTTTCCGTTCCGTTCCACGCCACGCCAGCGAAGCAAGGGGCGGAGTTTTGAAATGCCAGAGCGCCAGGTGATTGGTCTATTTTTCTCTGTACATGAATCAATGTATGGTTTGCTAATATGCTACCGGGTGTCCTAAAAAGGACTAACTGATTTTAAAATTCAATAACTTATAAACGGTGACAGATATTTAAAAAATTCTTGCAGGAGAGTAATGTACGATGTCTGGAGTTTTTTTACTGCGATTCTCGGTTTTAGTTTGATTTATCATCAATAGATGACGCTGCGAGCAATAGGCGCTCAGTCGAGGCCAAAACTGAAATCAGGAGGTTACATGTATGGAGTGGGTCACATTCACCAGTACAATTTTTTTTAGGGCCCGATTCAGAGCCGTCCTTAGTGAAAACGAGGCCAGGTGCAAGAAGTTTTACGAGGCCCTTCCCTTCCAAACTAGTTAACCCCCTCCCAGACCCACTAATGATGCCAATTTAGCTGATTTTTTTATTCATCTACCAGAAATTTCGAATAGTAATTTTTGCTTTATTTAATGATAGAAATTATATAATTAAATAAAGTGAAGGTAACTATATAAAAAAAAAATCCTCTAAATTCGCAACACTACCTCCTACATCACAATCACCTTATGCTAAAAGTTCGCATGGTATGGCATACACATTGGCGCACACAGGAATACGCTTTTTTGCGGGCGGTGGGATAATATGTTTCAGTAAGGGTTTATAAGATTCTGGCAAATTTCTTTTCATAACACTTGGACAGGACTCAGACTATTCTTTTTTTTTTCTGCAGATTTGGACGCCCATGTCATGTCGAAGCGGCATTTCTTTTTTTGTGTGTGTGTGTGTGAGAGAGAGAGGTAGTGATATTATATACAGTCGTTAAAAAAGTGAGAGGGAAAAAGAAACAACATACTTATACTTTTTAATCGTCAAATTACCACAGAGCGATGTAAAAGGTACCGTACGACTGGGAATTGTGTCTACCTTTTAAATTTGAAAATACATTTTGAAATAAGGGTAATTTCCATATTAAAAATTGTACCAACTTTGAATTTTCCGTTTGTAACACTCGCTTTTGACACTATTTTATTTTATTTATTTTTTTTAGTTCCTTGGATCAAGGTACTCCGGAAAAAGATATCTATTGCATACTTTTTCTTAAATCTTCGTACAGTTAGATTTAAAGTCAAAGTTTGAGGATGCTATAATTCACGTGACAACTTTTTATGTATACATATATATATATATATATATATATATATATATATATATATATCGTCCCAAAAAATCATCCGATTGATTTTTTTTCTTTTGAGAAACAATGCTAGCAACAAAAAGATATTTCAGTCTTTTTTTTTTAATTCAAAAATAAATTTTGAATTTTGACAATTATTACTAAATTTATATTTAAAAAGTTATGAATTATGATCTTAATTTTCAGATCAGAGAAACCACAATTGTAAAAAAAAAAAAAAAAAAAAAAAAAAAAACATGGGTTTGTAAGTGTAGAGTTTATTCCAATCATTAGTTTTTGAGATATAGATAGATATTACTTTTTGACGGCCTAAAGGGACCATCTCCTGTTATCAAAGTATAAATATATATATATATATATTAGAAAGTAACTGGGAAAAAAATGTAGTCTCTTTTTTTACATATATGTAATAAAATACTATATATATATTTTTAATAAACTCACTTTATATATAAAATGAGTTTGTTTTACACTAAAATATTCAGTATTATATTTTCTGTAACTAATTGAATGTTCCCGATACATCCCTTTTCTAAGATACTACTTTAATTTTTCTAAATTTATGGTTAAACCCCTAACACATTTTCTTTTATAACTGCCTACAGATTGTATAAGTGAATTATAAAGTTGAAATAAAGTAAGTGGAAGGAAAAGTAAGTACATACATAAACAATACGTTTTACCGAGCTGTCTTGATTCAAAGAACTCAAATATGGTGTCAAAAATGGGTGTTACCATTTAAAAATTTAAATACAGACTACCTTTATTTAAAAATTTATATTTATATTTGGAATGTAAACAAAATTTCGAGACGATAGGCACTTTTCGTATGTCTCTGCGACAATTTAGCATTTAAAAAGGTATAGGATGTTCTCTCTCTCACTCTTTTTTCTCTTTTGACGATTGAACATTTTTTAAAGGAATATTTAGAAATTTATTTTTGCTCAAGAAATTAAAGAGAAATATTTTTAAAAATAGAGCTTCAAAATTATGACATTTTTAATTATTCTTTTTTCCTTTCAAAACTATTTAATTTGTATGAGTCTTCATTTGAATTGTCTTATGTGATCATTGATATTGTAATTTCGTATACCATGGTTTGCGGGCATATAATCTGAAAAATGCTATACTTTAACCCCTTGGAGGACAAGCATGTGGTCTAAAAATGCTAAATTTTGCGATGTTTCGACACCAGTAATTTTTAATAAGGAATTTTTACCTTCTCAATCTGCAAAAAACAATACTAAATATTTTTATTTAATAATACTGGTAGCAAAGTTATATATTAAAAAGTGGTATATATTATATACCGGTGCCCCTCAAAGGGTTAAACAGTTTGCTTAAATATGTATCCCATATTGTTTTAAAAAAAATTAATTGTAGGATAATACTGGCTAAGAAATATCGTAAATATTTGTAGAAATGTAGTCGGGTCGGGACTGATTTTAATGATTTTTCTTTACCTGAGGCTGTAACTAAGCTTTTAGCTTTGACACGGGTCAGGATAGTTTTCTCGTGCCGGACTGAACCTGGGTCTGAAGATTTCGGCTTGTGCAGACCTGTAGTATATTTACGTGGACATTCGCCAGCAGTCGACAATCGATTAAAATTATGCAAAATCAAGCAATTTTTAAAACAATTTGGTGGAGAAAATCGTTAATTCCTTTCCGATAATTTAAACAGAAACATAAATCCAAGATAATGGTTAATATATGATATTTATGTGTTTGACAACGGCGAGACACATACGTCCCACGGACCGGACCGACAGCAGGGTTGTCTTGACACTATCGATCATTTTCTTATTCTATTCTTATACTACTATTTAAAAAAAAAAAAATCTTTGTTGTAGATATCTTTTGAAATTGTTATAGCCGTGTACGGCAAATGTTATTTTTTGAAAAAGTGCTACGAAACTAATTTAAAAAATAGTCGTCAGCTGCACTGATTTCTAATAAAAGATAAATGTGTTGTTAAAGGGTTAAACGATTAAATTACTCGATCAGTCTCCTTCATATTATGGCAGTAATGAGTGTGATAAGTATGAATTTTTTCACCTATAAACTTTATTGTTTCTTTAATTGTAGCATGTTTAAAAAATTTAGTTAGTTAGCAAATATTAAATCTGTTAATATTTTTTAAGTTAATAAGAGGATTTAAAAAGTAGGAAAAAATCAAAGTCAAAAAATCAGTATTTCCCAAGAGCTTTTTATATCCCAGGTGTAGATAATTGGCCGTCAATAATCAACCCAACCCAACCCAAGAGCTTTTAAAAACGTTAGCCTTTCATAATTTTTGAAGAATTTAAATCTTTAGTTTAGTCTCGAGGTCTGAAGGACAGAGGTTTTAGTTCCATTGCCAGCCGCCGTGTTTATACAATATGATACTGTGCGTGTGGACAGAAACATCGATATTTTTATAATAAAAAGAGAAAAATGATTACACAACGAGAAAAGCAAATCTATGTTGTTACATTACAAATAATCATTAAAATAATAGTGAGCAGTTTGTCTGAATCATCATCGCAACATTGACCTCTCATTCAGTAATTCAGTTCATGCACCTGTGCTATATTTGTTGTACGCCTGTGCACCTAGGCTAGAGTATAACCATGCCTATATATTGAATATGAGCTACAAACAATCTTTTCAATTCTCGAGCGTCCACAACTTGCACTGAACATTTTATTGATAAAACATTTTACATTTTATAAAGAAGCATGTTTACACATATAACTTTTATTATGAAATAACTCACTCACAACAAAATGAATTTTAAATATTTATCTGTTTTGTATTAATTTTTATTCGGGTGCGAGGCCCTGTGCGGCTGCACCTGTCGCACACCCCTAAGGACGGCTCTGATTTATGAGATATTTGTAAAAAACTAAAAAAAATACTTAATTTTGCTCTCCCTTCCCCCCACTCACCTCCTATCCATCAGGACTTTTTACATAGTCATCAGCAGCCATCAATGAACAACTGATACCAATTTTTATCTCCGTAGCACTTATTATGGCGACATTAAATAAATTAATTTGAAATTAAAGTGATTTTTGGGGGGAAAATCCGTTAAAGCTCCGGTCTTCTGACTGACGGATAATCGAGGTTCCACTGTATATACCTGTCATTTGTAGAGAATTTTGTTCTTTAATTTATGTCAGAGTAATTTTTTCATGAAAACTAACAGTTTCTGAGATATTTATAAAAAACTAAAAAAAATACTTTATTTTTCCCCCCCCCCCTCCTTCTATCCATCAGGACTTTTTACATAGTCATTCGTAGCCATCAATGAACAACTGGACCCTTTTTATCTCTGTAGCATTTATTATGACGACATTAAATAAAGAAATTTGAAATTAAAGTGATTTTTTGGGGGAAATCCGTCAAAGCTCCAGTCTTCTGACTGACGGATAATCGAGGTTCCACTGTATATACCTGTCATTTGTAGATAATTTTATGTTCTTTAATTTATATCTGAGTAATTTTTTCATGAAAACCAACAGTTTCTGAGATATTTGTAAAAAACTAAAAAAATTACTTTATTTTGCCCCCCTCTTCCCCTCACCTCCTATCCATCAGGACTTTTTACATAGTCATCAGTAGCCATCAATGAACAACTGGACCAAATTTTATCTCTTTAGCATTTATTATGGCAAACTGCTCAAAAATGGGCTAATTGGACTGGACTAAATGTGCTACATTTGCATGTTGTGGATGGAGAAAGGTTGATTAGTATAAGCCTCATTACACTATTTGACCTAATTGTTTAAATTTGTAACATTTTTGGATACTTTTATGTTAGCTCGGCACAGCAGATTAAATCATCAAATATTGTTCCCATTGCCATTATTTGTATTACATCCATTTCATTTGAAATGTAAACCTGCTGTGACATGTTGAAAATTTCAATTGCTCACATACTCGGAAGATAAAGGTAATCCCTTATGAATGAAAAGGTCTTGTGAATTGTCACTATTCTAGTAAGATAGTACTGTAGAGGAACTGTGACAGGTTGACGTGATCGACTAATCACTTACTTGTGGAAACGGGATAATCTCCTAAGAATGAAAATAATCTGATAGATTGATCTCTTTTGAGAAAAATTCTATTGAATGAAGAATTTCACTGTGATCTTGAAATGAACCACGCTGAGATGTAGGTGTTGTATTGAAGACAATACTTTCTGCAACAATTCTTCTGATACAAAGAAACTAAGTCCCTACAAAGTGAAATTTCAGACTTGGGAAGTAAAGGATTAAAAAGGGGAGTGTCAATCATAAGAGATTATAGGTCGTTTCTTTCCCGATATAGAAAGACCAGTTTCCAGAAGGAAGTTACTAATGAGATATCGAGAGGAATGCAAGAGGTATGTGGAGAGGAGACGAGCTAGAGAGTTGAATGTTGAATGGGTTGGAGAAGCTTTTCTCTGAGCGGATGTCAGAATGCTGGTTTCTGAAATTGTACTTTTACAGCATGGATATGTTCATCATATTTTTCATTTTTATTTTTTTAATGTGTTAATTTACAATAAAGTTTTTTTCGTTTCAAACGGTAATGGATTGTATTAATTATATATACATGGGTTCACATTACCGCACTGTCATTCATATTACATAAATTTAAAATACATGTCTTTCACTCATTTCATTTAAAATAAAAATGATAATGGGTAACTATTTAAGTAACTGGATATGGTTCTTCTGTATAAAATTTTATTTTTCTCAAAACTACAATTTAAGAAAAGCACCCAAGGACAAAATTTAAAAAAACGCTCAATTCTTTGTCAGCACGAAGAATTATTTTTTTCCATCTTTCAAACAGATTCTGATTTTGGGGTACACCTCACCAAAAATAGACAGCTTGCTGTTCTTGTATTGTGTAACACAACCAGGAACATAACAATAAGAATCTTGTTTTTTCAGCATCTTCAATAAAATTTACACGTTTTTACATAAATTTTACATATTTCTTGACGCAGTAACTAACACTTAGTGTTTTCACTTTCAAGCAATAAATTCGATGGCAGTACCGCCTAAGAAAATGTTATTTTTTGATACATGCTAAAGAATTACCGGTATACGTGATTTCCACATTATATATTTCTAGACACTGTACTTCAGATATATTGTCAATAAAACTTCATGTTTTTGACTTCTGTTGCCACAGTGGAGCAAAGTCAGCTGACTAAAAAGTACTTTAAAAGCAATTTTGTGATAGAGTGCCTCTCATTTAACTATTGGTTAAATGAGAGGCAGTCAATACTCTACATGAAACTTAATACTATTATCAGGGCTTAATTTGCGACGGAGCTCAGCTCCGGTACTTCTCTGTTTGTAGTAAATATTTAAATATTGCCCAGTATTCACGAGAGCTCATAAACACTGCACTCCGCAGCCCAGCGCAATAATGCTTCCGAAAAACAAATCCTAAATTTCCTTTCTTTTCATTCCCATTTCCAATCTTTTGTATCAAAACAATTTATAAGTGATGTAATGTGTCGCTCATGTAAGAGATGGAGATGAAACAGGCTCGATTTTTATATCAGTCTTCGGGTTTGGGCTCAATCTGTCTTAAATTCAAAATTTTATTTATTTCCGTTTCAAATCATTTTAATGCTATTTGGATCAGAATAAAGAGTAAACAGAAATAGTCTTTTTCTATTCTGCACAGCTGCAAGCTATTCATTTTTTGTTTTAACACTCTTTCCAAATCACAATTCTGGGCTTATTTAATCGCAGAATTCTGCGATTAATTATTAAGATTAGACAAAGGTTTCTATTTGGAAGTAGTAATAACTAAAAAGTGGAATAGTTGATAGCTAATTATATGCAAATACATGCATTTAAAATTTTTATTTTGCTAAAAAAAAAATAATGCTTCAAATTTTGAAAATAACGTATAAAATATAAATATGCCGATTGGAGTGACGACGGAGGGGAGAGGGATGCGCTACGGGTGTTAGTACTGCAGAATATTAGGGCTCCAGAACTTTTTTCCTTAGAAATTAAGCCCTGGCTATTACAATGGCACTGAATGCATTATTACAATGGTTATTTAAAAAAAAAAAAAAAAAAAACTTCTATAGAATTGTAGTAATAAAGGAATTTGTAGGATTGGGAGGTTCGGGACCCAAGTGGGAACAATTATGGTCAGTCCCAGATCTAAGGTGCGTAGATGTGCTTTATTTTAGGCACCACTATTTCAGAATAGTTATCTTCACCTTAACTAATTAAAGAATTCTGCAAGGATTTCTATTCAGAAATAGTGGTATACAAATATAAGCATTTATATGCACCCTGAGATCTCCAGTCAACATACACCAAGGTCTGTAGAATCATAAAATTATAAAAAGTCCATTATAGACCACTTCTGGTAGAAAAGAAAGCAATTAAAAAGTGCACTTAAAAAGATGTGTGCAAGGTAATAGGCCAAACAGAGCTTAAATTGAATACATGTAAGTCTACAAATAAAGTTTTTATCTCACCTCTGCAGGGGCGCCATTTCGGGGGGGCAACCGCCCCCCCCCCCCAAGAAATCTGAAATTTCAGAAAATTTATCAGTTTTCACAGGCTAGACTAGGGATGCAAAACCTGTGGCCCGCGATGAGTTTACTGGTGGCTCGGGAATCAATTTAGCCGATCGGACGCGAAAAAGTCGCGAATTTTGTCAAATTTCGCCGATTGGACGCGTAAAAATCGCGAATTTTGCCGATCGGGCCCGTAAAAGTCGCAAATTTTGCCAATCGGGTCCGTAAAAATCGCGAATTTTGCCGATTGGGTGCGTATAAATCGCGAATTTTGCCGATCGGATGCGTATAAATCGTGAATTTTGCCGATCGGGTGCGTATAAATCGTAAATTTTGCCGATCGTGTGCGTAAAAATCTCTAATATCGCCAATTGGGCGAGTAAAAAACATGAATTTTACTGATGAGGTGCGTATAAATTATAAATTTTGCCGATCGGACGCGTAGAAATCGTAAATTTTGCCGATCGAGCACGTAAAAATCGCGAATTTTGCCGATCGGGTGTGTATAAATCGCGAATTTTGCCGGTAGGGTGCATATAAATCGTAAATTTCGCCGATCGGGTGCGAAAAAAATCATAAATTTCACCGATCGTGTGCGAAAAAATCGTAAATTTTGCCGAACGGGCGCATAAAAATCATGAATTTCGTCAATGACTAGGGAAAAACTGCGAATATTGTAAATTTTTTTCATCCTTGCCAACTGAATTTGGTTATGTTGACTAAGGAGGTGGTTGAGTAAAGGGGGCTAACCCTCTTTTTAAAATTAGCATTTTTATGAACTTTTAGGCCGATCCTCCTCCTCCTTCCCCAAAACAAAATTTTGTCCACACTACGGATTTTGGCTCTCGACAATCCAGTCATTTTTGTGACTGGTCTACCTCTTATAAATGTTGAGCACCCCTACTTGATATCCACATTTTATGACTGAATATGTTAAGAAGTACAATTTAGAATAATATGTTTCTCCTCCTTCCCACCTTCTTTCTTGAAAACACAATTTTTTTTTTTTTTCGGCACTGGCAATCTTTAAAGCTAAATTTACTCCTTGAAATAAGGTCAAAGAGTATTTTCACTCTTTGAAAATAATCTTAACTATATCTCTTTTATAAATACAAATGTAAACTGTTGATATATCCTTCCCACAAAACTGAATATGTTGACTGGGAAGGAAGGAACCCAGGGAGCTAAAACTACCTTTCCGAAATTGATGTTTTTTTAAAAATCTAACTGTAGATTTAGATCCCCCCCCCCCCCTCCGCCTTAAACATTGAAATGTTTTCTAAAGCCTTGCTATTGCGACATTCTATAAGTGGGACATTTATTATTAATGAGTATTTTGGCTAGTTTTAGAAATATATGCGAGAAAAAAAATATATGAATTGCTTCTGAGCTGTGTACAGCAGTATTAAAAGAAAACGCGTTATCCCCAAGGCTAGAATTTTAGTGATAAATTTTCTCTTTAGCCAAAAATAAGGGGAAATTTTTTATTTTTTTTTTTCGGGGGCAGGGGGGGGATGTATATTCAATTTCCTAATTATATGATTTGTTAATTTTGTTTTATTAGTGTCACATTATATTTACTCCAATCGTTATAATGCTATTAAATCATTTGCTTTATTAAATGATATTATATATACAGTATGCTCTTAAAAATCTGCACAGCCTGACACTAGAGTCCTGTCCAGATTTGGTTGTAACCGACCCGAATCCTGACTTTAATCCGATAGACTTCAAGTCGAATCCGAAATATTCATACTTGAACCCCCGAAGTGAAAGAAAATGAATGTATATTTTAATACATTTGTGGAAAAGTAATCTACAAGTTTACCGCTTATGTGCAAAAAATAACACATATATACACCCATTAATATTCAAATATACTATTTCAGAATCTCCTTTTGTTTAATCGGTTCATCTCGAACCCGATTCGAAAGAGTCAAAGCCTAACCCGAAGCGTATAAAGTTTACTCGACCCGCAAAAAAAAAAAAAAAAAAAAAAAAAAAAAAAAGAATTAACCAAACCCAAAACGAAATGCATTTCGGGTAGCCGATGCAGAACTAATTTCCATTAAACCCGGAAACGTTCAAAAAAATTTAATTGACCGCAACCCCGCCCGAAATGAAAGAAAATTAATCCATATTTCAATATGATTTGGAAAAGTGTAGACTACAATTATATCTTTAATAACAATTTTATCTTTTATGTAGAAAAATTATTTTTTTTTTCATCTGAAAATATTTAGTATTTCTTTGAAAACTCGGGCAACACGAACCCAACTCAAAATAGTGAAAACCCAACTTGAATCCGAAACAATTAACCCTTTGATAACGGGTGAGGATTGACTACTAATTTTGCATTAATCGTTCTACAATTTCCAAAAAAAATCCTTGTGACAGATTTCTCTTGAAAATATCCTAATATAAGTGTATGACAGATTTGAAAAAGTTGTACTAATAGAATAAAAAATAGTCCACTGGGACATCTATGCCCAACCGTAGTCAAATGTTCCAAATCAGCCTGACCCGCAGCGTAAATAAGCCGCGTCAACCCGGCTCGATCCGTACTGCTGATTGGATCGTGTTGCCCCACCTAAGGCTCCTATATATACCTATGTATTAAAGGAGCCCTAGCCCCACCCAATGCAGGAGCAAGGGACCTGAGACCAAGGATTTTGCAGATTTCTGAATTGTATGGAATATAGATCATAGTCTGAAGAGGAAGGCAGAAAATGACTGCGGACATCATTTTCTGCCATTATTTCAATATTTACTGACAGAAAACCATTAATGGAAATTTTCTTATACCTATGGATTACAACATTTGCAAATTTCGTAACTTCTTGATGGTGTTCGTGTGGTGATTATCTCGTGACCGATTGAATTTCACGACTTTTTCCGTGATTGTTTTTTTTGGTGATAATTTTCTAAATTTCGCTATTTTCTGTGAATCACTGACAGAATTGATTTTTCAATCCTTTGTCTAAATTCGCGACATTTTTTTTCAACCGATCGACGAAATTCGCTGCTTGTTTTCGCCGTCTTTTGGCGAAATTCGAGACTCTTTTCTACGATCGTTTGTTGACATTCGGAAGTCTTTTTCCGCAACCAACTGACAAAAATTGCTAATATTTTGCACAATCTTTGACGAAATTCCGATCGTTGACAAATTTTTTCCACCATTTGTCGAAATTTACGATTTTTTTTGTTTTGACAACTGATCGACGAAATTTGCTATTTGTCTTTGCGATCTTTTGACGTAATTCGCGACTCTTTTCTACGATCGTTTGTTGAAATTCGGAAGTCATTTTCCGCAGCCGAGTGACAAAAGTAGATTTTTTTGCACGATCTTTGACGAAATTCCCCTTTTTTGCGCGACTGTTTGACTAAATTAGCGATTTTATTTGTTGTTGTTCAATCTTTTGACGAATTTCGCGATATTTTTCCGCATTAGTTATACTAAATTCACGATTTTTTCCGCGTTCGATTGACAAACATCTCTATTTGTTTCAGTGATCTTTGGCGAAATTCTCAATATTTTTCCATGGTCGTTTTAAAAAATTAACGATTTTTTCAGCGACCAATTTTGCCAAATTAACTATTTTTTCTAATTCCAATGCGTAAAATTCGCGATGCTTACCGCGATCGGTTGACGAATTGCATTTGCGTAAAAAAAAAGAAGAAAAATTCGCGGACTACCACTGAAATTAAAAATATATTCGCAGAAGTATCAAATGTTTGTGAAAGAAGTTAAGATAAGCAGGCAAAATCTCACACTGCATTTTTTATTGTGGGGCCTATTTCTATTTTGTGCACGATTTGGGCAATCCTGCACGATATTTCAAACCCTGTCTCTAAAAAAAAACTTTGTCCCCCCCCCCCCCCCCTCCCTCCCCAAGAAACTCATGAAAAGGTGCCCCTGTAGTAAAACCTGCAAAAATAGAGTTGAAAAGGACTGTAAAAAATCTCCATTTTAGACAGATCTCCATCTTAGCAAGTATAATTGTATTGCGTTTTTTTCGTCGAAACTTGATTTTTTTTGTCCGTTTGAGAAAGAATTATGTTATAGACACGTTTCGTTTAGACACGTTTCACTGTAATACACCTATGCTCTTCAGAAGTGCTTTATAGAAAGAAGGTTTTAACAGTCTTAAAGAATACCTGAAAAAAACGGTACTTGTCTATAACTGAAAACTTTCATAATATTTTAAAATTCTACTTGCTAAGACGAAAACCTGTCTTAAACGGAATTTTTCAGAGGTCACTTGAGATTCCGTATTAAAAGTATTGCTGTCTCTGTATATATGATTCAGTAAACGCTTCTCGTTCGGAGAGGTTGTGGGGGAGAGGGGGGTATGCCACTACCTTAAAAAAAAACTTTGCCCCCCCCCCCCCCCAAGAAAGTTCTGAAATGGCGCCCCTGCACCTCTGAAAAGTTATAATTTCAAAACCAAGCAATTCTAGCAATTGTGAAGCTGTTTATCAAAACCACCTGTTCTAGCAATTGTGAAGCTGTTTATCAAAACCACCTGTTCTAGCAATTGTGAAGCTGTTTATCAAAAACTAGCTGATCCGCTCCATGTGGCCCAGGGTAAAAACTTTAAGTAACCTCAAATTTGTATGTCTTTATATCTTTAACCAGATTTTTTTTTTTATTATTATATTTTTAAACAAAAACTATTCCAAAAAAATCTTGTATTGGGGGATTTGCAATACTTAATTTTTTTAAACCAAATGTGTTGTTTTAATGTAAAATGCATACTCTGTAAGTGAGTGTTATTTGCTTTTCAATATTTTGACAAAAAATAGCAGATTCAGAATTTTAAAGTGTGCAGATATTTTTTTTTTCCACATCGGGTCATTTAATACTTATATATATATATAAAAAGTTTTTATTGTCTAAGCACTTTTATCAGTTATAAATATAGTGGTCTTGAAGCATGTATAAAAAATTTGTGAAAAATATTTAGTTATAAAAGAGCTGTTTTTCTTCTCTTTTTTTTTTTTTCTTGTCGAGTTGTTTAATATTAAAAACAAAATAGTTCTTATTGTCAAAACTCTAAAATTTATGAGAGTTATAAATATATTTCAGAAGCCTTTGTGTAATATTCAAGCAAAAATATATATATTAGTTGTAAAAAAAAAATAATGAACAAAAACCACTTGTGTTTTCCCGTTGTGAGCAAAAATTTTGCAATTTTACTTTTTCCTAATCGTCCAAATGTTTTGAGAATTTTATATGTGATATAAATTGAGTGTATGTATTCAGAACGTGTAAAAAGATTGTGTTAAAATACAGACATTTAGTTACTTTTAGTGTAGGAAAAAAAAAAGTTTCCAAAAGACACAAAGTGACTTCAGTCACAAAATTTTTTGAAAAGGTTATTATTCGTATTTTTCAAAACGAACTGCAGTGTTGTAAAGAAAGTATGCAGATTAAGTGGGTATTTTTTATTTTAATGTATCTCAATGCCCAATGCCAGCTTTAAAAAAAGGAACCCTCCCCCCTTGTTTATTATAGCAGCAACTATCTTATGACGACACATAAAAAAAAAAAAAATCTCTTAGGTATTCATGCAGAATTATTTTTATACCCAATTGAATGACCAATTAGACCAAGCAATCCAATATAACAAGACTTTCCAGCAATAGATGGTTAATATTTTTTGTGTAAGGAAAGTTTGAGGATATTTTAGTCTTCCAAACAGATAAAAATTCCCCTTTCCTTCTAAAATTTATTGATTCTTTTTAAGTTTATAAATGAAAAGTGTTGCTAAGACTTTTGTTTTTATACATACTTCAAGCATAATTGGACAGTCCACGTCCATAATTATTGACACAGGTATTGGGAAAATAGGTTTAGTGCATATAAAACTGCTTGTGTTTTATTTCTAAAGTAGTTCAATAAAGAATACTTTGAAACTTATTAATGAAGTATTTATTCAGCAGCTAAGGATAACTGACTGAAAACTAAATTCTTAACCTTTTAACCCTTTCAGGGGCAAAGTAACTCTGCTTGTAAAATGTTGAAATGATTGACCGATAAGAGAATTTACAAACTAATTTATTAGAAAATAATTCAATGTTTTTTTCACAGACATTATAAAAACTAAATTTTATGAAAAATATTCTGGGTGCTATTTAGCAGTTTGGAGTTTAACCCCTTAATCGTCGTGCCCGAGACATTCACGGGCATCGTATGCTACGCCAATTGCATTTAGATTGTTTGATCCCCCCCCCCAGTTTTTTTTAAATAGCATATTTGGCTTTATTCTCGCAATATTTTATCTGCAAATTAAATAAGGCGAATATTTCTACTTAATTAAACTGGTGGTAATCAAGTAATCTGAATTTTTTTAAAAGTAGCATACGCTTATTGAGCGTGACGATTAAGGGGTTAAGTATTCGCACAATGCAAACACTGCCCATGAATCGTTGGACTCATTCACAGTCTCTAATTTTCATTCATTATATACCGTATTTTCGGGTGTATAGCCCGCGGGTTATACAAGAAAAAAACATTTGGAATAGCCGCTGCGGCGTATACACGGTGCGGGTTATACAAAGATTTGTTCTTAAAAAAAATGGAAATCGTGTAATTTTCTACAAATTTTAAACCCCAAAAAATTTCAAAAATCGTCGAAATTTGTGAATTTGTTTCGTTATGCCACGAAATTTAAACAATTTTCTCGTATTTATAATGTTTTTTGTACTGTTTAAATGCTATTATTATTTATTTTTATTTTTGGAAGAATTGTTGCAACTATCGCTAAGTATTGCTACCTGACCTCTGCTTCAAAATAATGTAACCTTTGACCTAACTAGTTTTAGCGACTAATCAGACGGGCCAGGACAAATGTTGAACAATTAAACTAGTCGTTCGTCTTTTCCGATTCTGTTCGACTAACACGTACTACTACTAAGAAGATTATTTTTTTCGTATTTTTACATGTACGATGCCTAAAACACGTGCAAGTTATATGGCCGCATATAAACTGCACGCGGTGCAGAAAGCCGAAATTTCGGAATTTTTAAGAGAGCTGTTGCCCGAGAATTAGGCATTGATGAGAAAAGTATTCGGCAATGGCGGAAAGATAAAACAATCCTAGAGAAAATGCCGAAGTGCAAAAGATCAAGGAGGGGAAAGGAGCGCAATGGCCTGATTTAGAAGAAACACTTCATAAATGGATTGATTCCGAGAGATCGGAGGGCAAACTAATTTCAACGACCATTATTAGAATGAAAGCCAAAAGTTTAGCAGCAGAGTTAAATTTAGAAGGATTTAAGGGAAATGCATCGTGGTGCAACAGATTTATGGGAAGGAAAGGTCTATCCATTCGAGTCCGGACAACTTTATCCCAAGATCTTCCAAAGGATTCGGAAGAGAAGATTGCAATGTTAAAAAAATACGTGGAGAAAATCATCAAAGAACATAAATTTATGCCTGAAAGTATAGTAAATATGGATGAAGTGTCCATGGCTTTTGATATGCCTCCCAGTAAAACCGTAAATGCTATCGGTAAGTAATGCTTTATACCTATTTCATTTTATACAATTAATCTTTCATTTATGAAATTTGTTCAATATAATTTATAAAAATTTTCAATTAATCAATTTTTAGGTCAAAAGACTATATCCATTTCGACGACTGGAAATGAAAGGAACTATTTTACGACTGCATTGACCTGCTGTGCAGATGGCACAAAATCAAATCCCTTAGTTATTTTTAAAAGAAAAACTCTACCCAAAGGACCATTTCTTTCAGGAATCATTGTAACAGCGAATAAAAACGACTGGATGAATGAGGAAATGATAAAGTTGTGGCTGAACCAAGTCTTGAAAGAAAGACCTGGTGCATTTTTCAAGTAAATTTTTCATTCTTTTTTACTATTTTCTTTAGTAACATAAGTTATTTGATTCTTTTTTGGGTTTAACAATAATCTGTTTTTAATAATTTTATTGTGATAAAAGTATTGTGATATCGAAAAACGGAACTTGCACATTTTTTAACATTTACTTTTGGAGAAAGTGTTAAAAAGTATATTTTTCAAAATATTGCGAAAAATTTAAAATAAATAATGAAATAATTACAAAATTAGTAAATCACTAGTAATGTCTCCATTTATTCAACTAAAGAAAGGAAGGAAAGAGACAAAAAGCACCCGGTAAAACGGAGTGCCCCAAATGCTGTGCAGAGAAAAGAAATGAGCCCTATTTGCTGTGGATAAAAAGAGAGAAATTTGGCTGCCTAAAAAGGCGGTGTCCCTTTTGCGCTTGTAGAGGAAGAGCTAGCTATTTCCGGCAATGAAATTCTTTACGTGCATGCGTATCACCTGAAATAAAATGTGAATAAAAATTAGAATTCCTGCAGTAGCTTCGAATCTATCCGCACGGCAAATTTTGCGTATACCCGCAGCCGTTACTCGTAATAAAACAAACAAAAAGAAACTTTTATATAAAAATTAATAATCATTATTACACAGAAAAACAGTCATAAGAAAAAATCGGTCTATTCAGGGTTTAAAAAATAACGAAAAGAATTGCATAGTATGATTACAAAAATTAGAAAAGAGCTTTTAAACCAAATTTTGAGAGTTTACCAGGAACCTGATCTGCGGGTAGTGAATTTATACCCGCACCACAAAGCAGGAACCTCTTTGCGTATGCAGGACTCTAATAAAGATCGATTAAAAATTTTAAATAGTTAAAACTACGATAATTATTGAAATTAAATTTTATTTTACACTAGTTGACCCACCCGGCCTTGCCTGAGCCCGTGTAATAAACTTAAATCTCTTAAAAAACGAGACTTTGGCCACGGTCTCCGATGGCTTCGGCACAGTATACCGGGCATGCTCGTCCGCTCCGGAAGATTTATTTATTTTATCCGCTCCGGGATCTTTTATTTCCCCCTTCCACCGCCGCCAGGGGAGCATTCTGTTCTAAACAAACCTCTTTCTGAACGGACTTCTGAGACCTGTCCCCGCTGCCTACCGCACTGTACAGTAGGCGTGCTACAGAATTGAGCTAGTTTGGAGAATATGGGAACTTTATTAATCGAGTTAATTCAAATAGGGCCGTCTAACTATTTTAACAGTTAGAGAAAATAACTTTGAGGGAGGTGCCGTGGGGGATATTCAACCAGCTTCAGCAAATGACTAATTAGGAGGACCACTATTCATCTTTAGAAATTCGTTCGTTTGCTTAAGCTAGGAACTTAATAACAAATTTGACCTAAACTATTATTTGAAAACAGTGGAAACTTCTACTCATGAATTTAGTTTAATGTTACAGAGGATGACTATTAAGTTAATTATAATGTTTGGAATCAGTTGCGTTGAAGTCGGAAATATAGTTGCTGAGTTACGGAAATGGGGCATAGTTAAGAGAAAAATCCTTGAAGGAGGGGCCGAAGGGTGAGGGGATGTTCAAGTGCCCTAGAAAAGCGCACCCTTGTGGTGAAACTCTGAAATAAAATTGGTAAGCTCTATTGATGTTGAGTCGAATTAGCCATACCCCGTCGTGATCCAGCTCATAGAACCAGATTTAAGAAAGCGCCCTCTGGGGTGGAACTCTGAAATAAAATCGGTAAGCTCTATTGATGTGGAGTCGAATGAGCCAAATCGCGGGGCTATCGGATCCATACTAAACCAGATAATTTGAAATGAAATAGCAAAACCCTTAGCTTTTTCTTTTTTTTTCCTATACAAAAATCGGGTTTTTGCTTAAATAAAAAATTATGGGCCGAATTAGAAAATTGTTTGAATCCCTGAAATCTTAGCCCACTCTAAGCAAGGATGCATATTTTTCAGATTCGAAAATCCAATATTTAAAAAATATATATATAGCCTATAAAAACTGCAATTCTTTTCAAATGCATTATTTTATCTAATCATCTCTTTTGGCAGAAAGAAGCGTCTCAATGTCTGATTGAGAATCCGTGCAACTATCAGAACACCAGCAAATCTTTTGCCTCTGTTTTGTTGGAATAGAAATATATTCATTTTCCATTTTCATTAATGAGTTTTAATTGATATTTTTTAAAGTTACTAATCGATTTTTATAATTTTTTTTTCTTTTTTTGTTGAATTTGCGATTTTTTTTTTTTTTACTTATGTTTGCAAATTTCCGTGGACGTAGAGTAATTATTTCAAAAACTTCACAAATTTCACTTGTTTCAAAAAGGGAATGGAGCGATTGTATCTCGGATGTGTCAACCCGGCATTGTTTACGACAACCTTTTTTCCCATCTGGGGTCATAGATACGAAGTCTGGTCAGTTTTTGGCCGAAATAAAGAAAAGTTGTGATCCGAATTTCAAAAAATTAGGATTTAGGAATGGCAAAAAATTGATTTCGTGTGTACCCTTAGTTTCGAATCGATACCTCCGGTAGTGTTTTTAATTCGATGATGCGTGAAAGAGAGACAATTTGGATGTCTGGGATTATCAAATCGGGCTGAAGAAATAGTGAAACAGAACAGCTTTCTTTCTAGTGGAAGGATTCCAGTTCTGGTTCATGTAATTTCTTCTATGAAGACCTTATACAATAAACCAAACGAAGAAAAAAAAGTCCTCCCGGCTTGTACAGGGAGGAAAAGGTAGCTTTCCTATATCTTCGTTTTAAAATTTTAGCTAATGTTACACGACAATAGCAAGTTAAAATGCAAAGAAAACGTTTACAAAAGATTCGTTAATACTGAATTTGAATAAGAAATTCGCCAAATTATTGAGCAATAGCCAAATTGACTTCATTTATGAAGACTTATTTTGGTCGCCAAATTTGGCGCTAACGGATATGAATATATAGTTTTATACGTATGATTGGGAAAATTATTACAACAATGAAAACTTTTGTAATGTGCTGTCTTGTTTCAAAATGTCAGCCACCCAGAAATTCAAACTGCTCTATCTTAGCCATTTTTTAAGATAGAGGTAAACCAAAAGATGCTCTTGTATCCTTGCATCAAGGCCTAACACCTAATTAAAAAATAAATTTGAATTTTTAACTTTTTTGTATATTTATTTTAGTTTTAAATTTTTAAGTGGCAGCCATCTTGAAACAAAATGGCGGACCAAGTTGGTCAACGAGCTCGGTTGAGACATGGGTGAGCTTAATACACACAATTAGTTTCATCAAAATTGATTTATAAATACGAGCGTTATCGTATGACATAGGTCAGATATATATATATGTATGTTTATATATACGGATATATCTATATATGGTCATGTTATATATGGGGTCATGATCGGTGAAAATATACTGGAATTTTGCTTTCCTCCGAACGGCTGCAATAGGTAGCTTTATACTTTTTGTATTGAAAGCTACCTAAAAGCGTATTTTTGATGAGAGTTCTTTGTGCATTTTAATTAATATTTCAGTAAATAATTAAAATATTAAAATTCTGAGTTTCAGGTGCACCAGGAGAGGGCTTGGACTACCTAAATTTAAATTTTCAGTCTTCTAGGTGGGCTAAATTTTGCTAGCCATCGCAGACAGACAAACAAACAAAACACACACAAAGAGCAAAACTTTCTTTTATTAGTATAGATGAGCTGTACATTAATTACCATAAAAACCGGGAGACAGTCTGAAGCTACCCGCTATAAAACAATACTAACACAGGAAGTAATAGAATTTAAAGAACATAAAACTGTCGTAATATTAAACAGCATGTCTTTTCAGGAGATTAAAAAATTCTTTATATGGCAACTTTTAAAATTAAAATAAAAAATACTTACGATCTCAAAATTGAAAATTCTAAAAATTAGGGAATATTCAACATTTTTTCTGATTCGAGAGGGAAAAAAAACGGCATTCAAAATTTTCTGTAAGTTTGGTGTCAATTTGGATAATGGAACGATCACTTTTTGTCATTGAAAACATTGCAGTGAGCGTTATTTCTTGGCAACTAGAGCTGCTCTTAAAAAAAGAAAGAAAGAAAGAAACAATTATTTTGATCAATTTTGCTGTTTTTTTTCCAAATCTCATGTTTTAAAAATAATTTTATTTCATTAAAAGATATTCTGAATAGAATATTTATTTTTATTAATGCTAGCATGTATTAAATATTTCTTTATAATAACAAAGCATTATAAATTGTTAGTTTTTATTTATTTAAAAATGATGAAAGTTCATTAATAAAAAGAGAAGTAGGCAAATAAAACTTGAAGAAAAATAGGGTGATGGGAATTGAAGAGGTCCCGCACTTATGCATGGTGCCACACTAGCTATGGTCGGCACTCTAGATATTTTAAAACTATGCATCTTTAACTCAAATATGAAAACAAGATTTTTCTTCTTTAATTGTTTTTTCACTTTTTATGTTGTGATAATCTTTTGTGGATACAGTTGTTTTTCATTCATATTTTAGGCCGAAATGTCTCTTAGTAATGGATGCGGTGAAAGCACATCTCACTGATGACATTAAGAAGTTGTGCAAGAATTACAAATGTTTTCGTGCCATTATACCCGTAGGTATGACTAAACTTTTGAAACCACTGGACATAACCGTAAATCGATCATGCAAGTGCAAAATTCGAGGAAAATGGGAGAAATGGATGACCGCGGAATTAAAAGAATACACAAAAAGCAGAAGAATGAAACGAGCATCATATACTACAGTTTGTGAATGGATTGCCGATTCATGGACAAAAATACCTCGGCAAAGACAGTGATCAAGGGATTAAGAAAAGCTGGATTACCCATAAAAAAATGCTGAACCTCAGCCATACAGCTCAGACGTTTTTGATCTTTATGATAGTGAAGATGAAGCTGATGACTCAACTATAAATAGCGACATAATTGGTTTGCTTATGACAGATTAGTCACTTCCAGTGATTAAAATAAATATTTTTCAGCGAATTACTGTGTGCCTTTTCATTCAATAGTTTTATATTATTTATAGTAATTATTATTTAAAAAAAAATAATAAATATTTTCTAGGTGGTAAAATGCCATTAATGGTTCCAGTTGTATATTACATCAAGTTCTCTACAAGAACGAAAAATCATGCGTCAAGCATAGCTTATGTAACGCTTTCCAACGCTTCCAAAATCATTTTACAAATCATACCGTTTAATAAGCTGAAAGATAACATCTAAGTAAACAATTTGGAAAACGCATAACATATTTAAAAACATAATTTCAAGAATTTCCAGCGTATACAATATTTGAAAAAATATCCGAATACTTTTATTCAGCCCTGTATAGGATCTATAGATTTGTATATATACTACATAGGATGATAAATTTTAGTTCAGTTAGGAAACGCGTAGCACAGTTTAAAATTCTCCTTCTGGAGTTTCTGTCAATAAACGGAAATCTGTTCGCGAACTTTTGTGCTTCCCTGTATAGGATCTACAGAATTTATACACACCACGTAATAGACAAAAAGTGAGTTAAATTTAAAATCGCGTTAAGTAACTTAAAACGCACTTCCAGGAATTATTGTTAACAGACAGTAGAGAATTGTTTTGTGTGTCCCTGTAAATGAACGATGACTGCTATACACACAATATTCTGTAGTACGCCTCTTGTAATGCACTTTAGTGATATATATAAATTTCAATGCGTTTAAAATAGTGAAACATTATTTAAATAAACCGTAGACGATTTTTCTCCCTAGACGTAATGTAACGAAATTCTTTTGACTGTCCCTGTAAATTAACTATAAGTGCTATGCACATCCTATTCCATATTAAGCTTCTTGTAATACATCTTAGTGATATATATCAATTACAATGTGTTTGCAATTGTGTAACATCATTAAAATAAACCGCAAATGATTTTTTCCCATAGACCGTAATGTAACGGAATTCTTTTGAGTGTCCCTGTAAAAAAACTATAAGTGCTACACACTTCAGTTAAAATAGGGAACGTGCTATAGATAACGATAATAACATATAAAAATTGCAGAGCAATCCGAGCATATTTACGGGAGTTAGAGCACGGACAGACGGTAGACGGCCAGACAAACCGAAGTCATAAACACTTTTCAACTAGGTTGGAAAGTGTTAAAAATTAAACTGAGATAAATAGCATTTAATGTTTGCCAGAAATGTATGCTATTAGCACAATTCAGGCACCCCCCGACTTACGTATACTGCGACTTACGTAAATTCGCAGTTACGTAAATTGTTTTTGAAAATTACATTTATGAACTCACTAGCACATTTGCTACGCGTTTGTAAACTTTTGATAATTATTTTATGAATAAAATATGTAGATAAAAATTATAACTATAATAATATAGTTTTATATATTAGAGAGAGTTATATTTTTGTGGTGAATATACAAATTAAAATGAGGCAAAAAAAAAAAAAAAAAAAAAGCTCTGGTTCAACCGTTATCATTATGTTAGCTGAATCCAAATCTGAACAAAACTTGTTATTGTGCTTATCAAGAATTATTTTATTTTGTGTGTGCTATTCATTTGTCTTGTCATCGAAAATTTGTGGAGAAGAGGTAAGTCAGTCCTCTTTAATTATTTCTTATATTTATAGTCGTTTGAAATAATCTCAAAATTGTTGTAAATCACTCCACCAATGTTAAATTTATAAATCCCAAATTCCACAAGATATTTTTTAATTTGAAAAGTGTTTTTTCATTTACCTTTATATTTTTTCATACTTGTATAATTTAAATCCGAATAAATACTGCTGCATGATGCTTTATTTAAAAATTAATACTGTGTAAACAATCTATCTATCTATCTATATATATATATATATATATATTGATTGCAATTTCTTACGAAATTTTACTTAAGCAAATTACACATTCGACTTACGTAAAAGTCTGCGGAACGCATTAATTACGTATAGACCGCGGGCTATACACCGATGCAGCCCTGCGGCTTATACATGAACTTTACTGTACTGCTCGATTTAGGGGTGCGGCCTATACACTGGATGCGGGCTATACACCCGAAAATACGGTATATGGGAAAATTGTAAGTATTTTATACATAATTTTAGAACTTTTTTTTATGTTAAATACTTCTATACAACTTTTCTGGTATCAGTCTTATTTTAGAATTTTGTGCAATAAAGAATAAGAAAGACAAATGTATTCATTTGAAGCACTTATATTTAAAAAAACACAAAACTGGCTTCGATATGTGAACATGGATATCTTTTACTATCACCCAAGGCAAGGACGATCACTCTATCTCCCCCCTCCCTTGGATCCACCATTGCTTCTTGGTAAAAGTCAAGGATAAACTAAAATACATGATTTGAAAGCATGCAATCTAGTTTAGCCTTGCAATTGCCTAGAACCATTAAGCAAATACAGTCAAACTTCTATTATACAAATTTTCTTGAATAATCTCCAAATAGATGCATTCTTTATTTAACAAACTTTTTTTTTTTAGATCTAAATCTTGTTCCCCTATTTTTCATATTTCTGGACATTTCAAATTTAGTCTTTCTTTTTTGAACATTTTATGATCACAAGGGTAGTACTAGCCCTAGGCGATATTTCAGGACATACTTTTTTCGATATTTCAGGACACATTTGCTTGGCATACTAACCGGAAAAAACTTTAACTCCCTCTTCAATACATTTTATTATCATAAATAGTACAGTATACATGCAATTTTTTTTGTTTTAAAAGTATACATTTAAAAGAAAAGTAAATTTTACCAGAACCCTTTGACCAAGCTGTTAAAAATTTGCAATTTGTGCATTACTAAAGGATGAAAATCAATTTTTTCTTCAATGCTCAACGAAAATTTCAAAAGATTTTATTTTTTATAAATGATTGTAAAATATTGCAATGACTGACAGATAAAGATCATAAACTTTTATTAATGACTAATCGATAAAAATTGGAATTTTTGGTAACTAATCACCAAAAATTGTGATTTTTTTTTGTGCAAATTGATGAAAATTACCATTTTTAATGATAGATTGAAGAAAATTGCAACTTTTGGGATCATTTTGCATCAGTAAAAAGGTACACCTACCCCTATTTGATGATTTGAAATGCCAATGTAGCACAAAACTTGCAACATTCCGGGAATTTTAGGAGACTACCATATTTCAGGACATTTTTATTTTTTTCAGGAATTTCAGGACAAGTACGACCCCTGTGATAATGAACTGATTTTTAAAGGATTGAAAAGATGCAAGATGTATTATAAAAGACAAAACTGTCAAACAAAAGACTTGGACAAAATTAGAACTTTCAGTAATTAAATTGAAGGATGCCTGTAACCAGGGCTTTACAAATTTCATAAAATATGATAGCCAGCAAAAAATTCCAGTTGCCAGTGAAGAATACTTACCCCCCCCCCCCCCCTTGTCATAAAAACGCAATTTTTTTAAATGTATTAATTGAGAAAACATAAGCGTAGTTTAGAATTATTAGTTACATAATTTAGAAATATAATATAAACTAAATTTTCTAATGAAACTTATCAAAATTTTATACCTCTGGGAAAAAAAAAAAAAAAAAAAGATTTACAGTAAAGGGTGAATTAAACAGCATGTTTGGAAAATTCCGATTGCCAAATGCTTCAAATGTCCGGATAATTGAGTGCTGCAAAATCTTTATCTGATGGGGGAGGGGGCTTGATGGAATAGTGAAGCGAGAAAAGAATTTTTTGCATATTTTCCTGTCGATTCAGTCAAATAATTCTGATTTTATTGCCTTTAAAATTTGCATTTGATGAACTTGTTTTTGCCAAATAAAAATAAAAGTTAAAAATATTTTTTTTGCTTGAATATACAGTGAAATCTGTCTAAGGCGGAATCGCTTGGGACTGAAGTAAAATTCCGTCTTAGACAGATTTCCGGCTTAGACAGAAAAACTTTATAGACATCCCATCCCGTTCACAGAGTATTAAACATTTCTTTGGCTAAAAAGTAAAACTAAAGTATCTTTTAACTTTTTTAATTAAATAAACATGAAATCTCAGTATATATATTTTTATATATTTATAGTAATATTAATTTACACTACAAATTGATAGTACACAAACACACTGGTATATAAATCAAAACTAGAGATTTTGGTGAAAAAAAAGTTATATTTTTCCTTAATAAATGCCTTAAAATTCTATTATCTGAAACTTATTTAGAAAAAAAAAAATCGAATATTGTTGTTTGTTTATTTTTTTTCTGTAGCACATTGTATTTCAGTTAACATTGGTATTGGTAAAATATTCGACGAATTTGATTTATTAATCCATTTAGGAATAATGACTTAAATTATATAACGAATCTCGTCTTTATAATATAAGACTGTATACGACAACTATATTGTCTTGCATCTAGCACTTCCTGGGTTAAACACAAACTAAAGTTGTGTACACTTTCACAGTCTGCATTTTCTTTACCTATTGAAAAGAGCTAGTAGATATTTCGGAAAGTTGTGGCAATATCCTTTTTGTCTGAAATTCAACGAAGAAATCAGCCCTTTTTGTATATTATACTACAAACGAAAGTTAACAATTGACCAGGGGCGAAAATACTTCAGGAAATGTTGAAAGTGTGCTGAAATCCCCCATAAGGTGCCAATGTGGCAGCCCTTTCTTTATAAACAGATCTTCTTACATTACAGAAACCGAAGAATCAACTTGTCAGAAATCCTGTGACCCGTTGTTCAACAATTCGCAGTCATATACAATAATAGAATCATGCTAATATCCCCAAACCACTTCAGCAATCAGTGAGGCCTTCTTCTGACCTCTGGGAGTGAAACTGGACAATACATGTCATTATGAAAAGATAAGGCTTCTTTCCATTTATATTTCGCAGCGGAATTTTCTTCCGTCTTAAACGGTAAATTTTCTACCTACGATCCCAGAATAAATGTCCGGTTCCGCGTTACACAGATTGTTTCCGTCTTAGGCAGATTTCTCGGAAATTTCTATGTTTAAAAGTGTGGGACTCTGAAATGTTTCCGGCTTAGACAGATTCCACTGTAGTTTGAGTTTATTTCTTAATATTGGGGGGGGGGGGGGGGGGGGGGGAGAGAAAAATGCTGCTTGTTCTCATTTCTTAGATCAATTTTTGTACAAAGAAACCCCCCCCCCCCCCGAAAAAAAAATTAGATAAGGGCTAGATTAAATAATTTGGTCGCCAGACAAGAAAACCTGGTTGCCACTGGCGACTGCATTTGTCGTCTTGTCTGTAACACATGTTAGTGGTTTATTTGGCTGAAGTGGAAGTGGCCAAGCGATACATTGAAAATGCCTAGATTTGAATAGTACTTTGCCTATGACACACTGTACAAAGAAGCAAGCTTAAGCACTAGAATATATATATTTTATTCAAAACAAATTACACATTAAAGAAGATCTTGAATAAAATGTTCAACAACATAAACACAATGATCACAAAAGATGAATAAAGATGTCATGAGTAAGCACAATGAATATGAAATATCACTTTTTTTATCACAATGAAAATATGCAATTTAAAAAATATTTTTTAAAGGCATATATCATATCACATTTATCTTTATTCATCTATAGAAATTTACATTTAAAATGTAAATGCTTCTTAAAATATTACTTGTTTTAAGGAAGACAGCCATGTGATATAAATGCTGAATTATAAATATCAACATTCTTTCCAAAAGAGAACAAATCTTTTTAATGAAAGTAAATTTAGCAAATAAAATGAATGAAAACTTACAGAATTAATCACTGGGAAGTTAGGACAAAAGTGACAAACTCAACAAAACAATATACAATATTTATATGTATACCCAATAACAGAAAATAAACAGTGCAGCATAGCAAAGGGCACTCCAGATTGATAAAAAAAAAAAATAGCTCTGCTTTTTAAAAAATGCTAAAATTTACTTTTCCTATAGATTTACTGCATTTTCTTATATTTGTAAATGCAATTTTTTGCTTATTTTATGGGCCACTATTATTTTTTAGTAAGTTTGGTCCAGCATTAATGGATTGCAGAAAAAAATTTGTTTGCTGCAGATTGACACAAAAAATTCTGCTACTGGGCATACAGAATTACCAATTTTTTCAGTACAAAATATAAAGAATTTTGAAGAACCAAGTGATTTTTTAAATACTCTTTTCAAACAAAAAACATTATAACTTACTTTAAGTTATAAATAAAAATTATATCTATAAGATCTTTATATATATAAAAAATGAATGCCTCTTCCATATAAGAAGCATAATACAAATCTTCATTATTTAAGAAAGCTGTATATAAGCAAAGTTATTATATGTAAGAATAAAATAATATAAGAATATTTTAATGTGATAAACTGTTTTAAAAATTATACTTCACAAGGTGGATAACATTTGAAATTTTATATTTCCTGACTTTGCTTAACCTAGGATTTAGATGGTTGATTACTTAGCATTGGGGAGCTACAGTCATCTTTTTACTAAGAAAAGGTATTTTTTTATTCCCCTATCCATACCTGCCAACATGTCTATTCAAAAAACCTTACAATTTTCCCGACGTACTTCATTCTGCATCTTTAAAAATATATATGTAGTGTTTATGAAGGCATCTAGTAAGGTAATATATGGTGTGATACAAAATTTACTGATAAATACAAAAATATTAAACAAGTAATTGTTTAAGTTAAAAAAGAAAGTCAAAGACACAACCCAAAAAATATTAGCACTGATAATTATTTTTAGTGTACTTTAAATAGGCTGATTTGGCTTTACCCAATAATTTTTTGTCAAACATTTTTTCATAGTAATCTTCTTGCATTCTTTTAAGTATTAAAATATAATATTTTATAAGTTAAAAAAAATCTAATAAATTTCTAATCAAAAATGTCCCAAAGCTACAATTTTAGTTTTGCATTCAGCTTTGCTTCAAGAAAATTTTAAAATACAAAGCATGACTAAAAATTTCCTGGCATAGAATAACGTGTTGTGAATTACTACTTGGCTGTACTACTATATTGCTAATCACTCTCATCTTTGTAACAAACACAAGGTGAGCATCAGTTTAATTCTTTTACTCAATGAGTAACCTATTTGAGTAATCATTTCAAGTTTTACCAAAAAACCTTACAATCTTACCTATCACCCTTACAACCTTACAATTTGACCTAAATCCTTACATTGTAAGGCTAAACCTTACAAGTTGGCAGGTATGCCTATCTAATGCATTAATGACTGAGTTTAAAAGCACATAAAATTTCCATCTCTTAAAACAAATTATTTAACTTATAACTATTTTCCAAATTAGCTTGCCATCTTGGAAATATGAGAACTATATTATAATTATAGGATATAATATTACAGCTTTTTAATACAAATTAGCACAATATATCATATTTATGAAAAGAGTATGTGTAAAGTTTAATTTCAAAGTTAATTTGCATTTTCAATAACATATATAGTACATATATATATATATATATATATATAAAATGGTAAAGAAAGAATCTTTCAGAAACTTAAAACTCAATAGTTATAACAGTTTGACATAAATAAAATAATCACAAATACAATAATAATTAAACAGTTCAGCATAGCAGTGAATGAAAGTTTTTCTTCTTTATACTGAGTACATAAGTCAGGTCTAATCTATCTCAGATTACAATATTCTTGAATATGTTATTAAAAGTTATCAACAAGTGGATTTCCAAATTAGAGAAACTTTAATTAAAGTATAACCTTGTTTGTAAGGTTAACATTACAGAGTAGCTTGCAGTAGCAATACAATTTAAATAGTTTGTAATAAAATTTGAATTATGAGTTGATGTGACATTATTCTACATTAAACTCTTGGTATTTGTTTAAAATAATGTACTTTCTCATCAACCATAAAAAATAATCTGTCAGCAGTGATGCACTATAGCACATGATTTAAGCAAAAAATTGGAGAAAGGATACATATATTTGGTATTAAATACTTAGAATCTGTTTTATTTTTAAAAAGAGGACCCAGGTTTTTGGAAATGTCTGGGTCCCCCCAAGGACACAGGATTTCATAAGTCTAACGGCATCACTGTTTCAGCCACTACAAAGTACAAATTATCACCAAGAATGAATAAGAGTGCTGTCAAAACAATAATCATAAGATACTTCCTTGGTTTTATGTTACCCGGATTAATTTTTGACAAGCTAATTTTTAAACATTTCAGATAAACATGCAGGCAAAATCTGTCACCAAAAAGTTTCATTTAACTCTGATAATGATAGAAGTTAGAAGCATCAGATTGCTCTTTATTTAGTCAGAAAATGAGGAAATACAAGTAAACATGTTATGTTTCTCATTTAATTGGCGTTAACTCTTTTCATCAGCTGCAAATAAACCCTAGCTTAGTTACAAAACCAATGTTGTAGCCATTGTACAAAATTTATTTTTTACATTATCTTTTCAACTTAACTTGGTTCATGTAAAGATGGAATTTTGTAATATATTTCCAACCAACTTTCTGATGAGCTAATTGCTAAGGTTCTAGAGATTATGTATAGTTTTGTGTTCTTGATAACAATGCAACATTATCAATTAAAAATAAATTAATTTTAATTTAGATTATGATAAATCAAGAAAATTAGATATTCTAGGCTGTTTAAATACCTTGCAAGCATAATTTAAAAAAAAAAAAATTATTATGTAACTCAACAGTAAATATTTGCTTGTTACAATAATCAATAGCATAGAGTAACATTTGCACACAATAAAATAAAAATTATTTTTTTTTTCCTGTTGGCTTATCTTAAAAATAAACTGAGCAATAATTTAAAAAAAATAAAAATAAAAATTCTAACAATCCATTAATTTTGAACTTTTAATACACAGCTTTTACATGGAAATGCGCCATCATATAAAGAATGTGAATTTTCATTTATAAAACATTAATTTTGAAATCAGCATACTTCTACTTTTTAAGTATACTAATAAAAGTGTGTTTTATAAATAAAAAAATAAAAATAACTTTTTACTTTTATTATTTTAGCTAGTCACAACCTTTCACATTGCATAAGCATTCTTATCAGTTTTTAAATATATCACCATTAATGCACATTTTTTTAAAATGACAGAATCCTATAATCTAGAAATTAATTTACTGCATCCTTTTCCATAAATGGAAGGTCCCAAAACTTTTACTTCAAAATGTAAAGCAAAAACAAGAAAAAAGAATTAAATCCTTCATTAGAAAAACATAACTGGCTTATCCACAAAATAAATAAAAGTATAGAACATTTACATTGTGTGTCACATACAGAACCACAATTGATAGCAATGAACACATGATGTCAAGCTTATGCATTATACTGATGTGACAGAATTTGTTTACAATGTATGGTGATGGGAAAGTAAACAAATACCAAACTCTTTGCTCCTTTTTAACTTTTATAAAATACATACTCATTTCCAATCCCAGTAACAGAAACAGTGCAGCATGGCAGTGGGCGCTGCAGAATATGTCAGATATCTCGCAGATTAATCTAACATCTTAATAAATAGAAGTATAAGGCGTAAAAAAAAAATTGCTAAAATTTAAGTCTAGATTTATTGTAACTTATATTTTCTTTGTAAATGCAAATTTTTCTTTCTTTTTCTTTTTGTGGATTACTATTATCTCTTCTGATACATGAGTGCAAGAAATGTATCCAAACAAGATTGAAAACTTTTCTGAGTATTAGGAATTAGGTATAAGGAAATGGAGTAGAAAGATTTCTGTCTTGCATAATTATGGCTAAAAATTAATATTGTACAATAAAAGAAAGTGATTAAAAGTTCTTGATAGTAAAATTGCTATTATGTAAGTATATAAAGTTATCGGTCAAAAATCTCATCAAAACCAAAATCAGTACTGAGACTGAAGTCTTGCACCCATTTCCGATAGCAGGCTTGGCGATTGGCTTTTTCTGATAGTAGGCATAGAACTCCTACAATAGAGGATGACGCATCCTCGCAGATTTGGCACCCAAATTGCCCAGTCGAAAAAGCAAGCTAATCAGAACCGGTTTAGCCAATCAGAACAGAGTCTTAGGCAACCCCAACTCCGGCTGCGGTAGATTGATGCTGAACTGGGTACCAATAATCCGAAACAAAATGGATATGCGTCAGCTCCTATTACAGGAGTCTTAAGTAGGCATTATTCGGTCGCAAAAAAATTCAGGTTTGCTGCAGATGGACACAGAACATTCTGCTACTGGGTTTCCACTCTTCATAAATATAAACATAATTATAACAAATGCAAATAGAAATTAAAAGTTAGTCTTCCCAAATATATCACCGTTAAAATTTAATTTTAAAAATGGAATTTATATAATAAAAATGAAATAAACTAGTTTCATTTTTTTTTATTTAAATTCCATTTGATTTTAATCAGTTAAGTTACTTACTGATTTAAATCAAAACATACAAAAGAATACACACATGGATAAAATATAAAACTGATATGAGTACAGGCTAGTGGTTTCTTGGATTGCTTCAAGTTTCAGGCAACCCTGCAATTTGTTGACAAACAAATTTAGCATATGCTGGCCAGTTGGCCATATTATTATTTTTTTTAAATATATTTATAGTAGGGATGTTTTATATTATTAAGAATTTAAATATCATTAAAGAAATTTACTAGGCAAAGTTTAAATTTATGCATAAATTTGATATTTTAAGTAATGTGTTTTTTCTGGATTTTGTGAACACTGAAATACTAAAATTAAGTCGTATTCTACCCCTACACTATATTATATCAGAATTATTTAACTGTATGTTTAACTCATAATTGTTAACTAAGTATTTCAGGGATTCTTTTCCAGATTTATTTTATTTTTCTTCTCTCTTGTAATAAGTAAATAGTGATTACAGCTAAAGACTGAGGAGCTGCATTTCTTAATACTTACCTGTTATCTATTTGTATTATTTTTACTTTTTTTTTTGGTTAACACACTTTAGCTCAATTAATGTTTCAATGATACAGGGCTGACAAAAGTGTGCAATAAACTATTATCTTGTAACTTGGCACCACCTGTTATTTATTTTTGTACACCAACTCATGTTTATGACAGAAATGTTTCAAAATATGCAATACAGTAAAATCTGAAAAAAAGACTGGGTAAAAAAAAAAAAAAAATTAGTTTTAAAAGTGTTTCAGTCTTACCATGTCCTTCCATCTGGCCCATAAATATTTTCCCATTTAAGACAGGATTCTAATTCCACATGTTTTAACTGTATTTATATATAATCATTGTTTAATTTGTGAAAGATGAAAATGAAACATCAGAAAAAAATAATAAAAAAAAAAAATAGTGGAAGTCTGGTGATCAAAATAAGGAAAAAAAAAGGGGGGGGGAAGGATTGGCAGAAAGAAATATTTCAAAATCAACTGAAATGTATATGATATGACAGTTTTCATCAGCAGCTACTCCCTCTTTTTCATACCTCGGGGAAACTATCAGTTGAATAATAAGAGATATCTGAATCATAATGATTTGAATCATCATCTGAATCATACTTGCTGGGTACAGTTGCCTCATACTGTTCCAGCATATATTTATTTTCAACAGAGGTAATGTATTTTTTAATGGCTGTAGGTAACAAGAGATCTTTAAGACCATGTGGTAAAGTATATTCTTGTCTTAAATTTTGTCTTACTTGGCAGCGAGAAAGATGCTTCAAAGATCTCGGAGAAAGAGGCTCACGACTTTCAGGCAGCAGTTTTTCAAAATATTTACGAATATCATCAATGCAAGTATCAGCAGATGGTCCAGATAAAGCAAATCTTAAGAAATCCGCAACTTCATTACTAGTAATGACAGGTTCTGGTATGGTTTCATAGGCCATCCTAAAACCCAGTACAAAATCTCTTTTGTAATAATTGTATTCAAAGTCTTTTGTACTTAGAATAAAATCAATACCTCTGAACACAACAAGCATTCTTTGTCTGGTTTCAGGACTGAGTTCTTTTAGATTAGCTTGAAAAACTTTTAAATCCAACAAAAGATTCCAATAAGCATAATGATTACTGAAAGAAAGAAGATACAAGCAAAATTAAAAAAAAAGCTATTAAATGCTACATTAAAAGAAAAAAAAAACTGTACTTCTGTACTATCCCATCGACCACTTTTCATAACAAAAAACTATCACCAAACTGTAAGATTAAACGCCAAAAATGCAGTCCCATTTACTTGATGTCAGAAGCATTATACGTGTTTATGTCATGCATCAAGTGGTTTTTAATTCAACATTTGCGTGTACTTTTCATCATGTTCTACTGATTTATTAGTTATTTCATCAATTAAAAAATAACAATTGTATCCTTAAATTCTGATATTTTATTTATTTAGATATTCCAATGGCAACGTTCTCCCGTTTATTTGGCGTTACAGTTTGGCGATAGTTTTTGTTATGAAAAGTGGTCGACGGTATAATAGAGAAGTACAAAAAAAAACATACATTTTTTTAAGTAACCCATAAACACACCCTTTTTTTTTTTTTAAGCACACTAGGGGGCTCTGCCCCCTGCTCGCTACGCTCACCAACCACCGTTCTGATTTCACAGCCTCATAAAACCTGGTAATGTATCCTGTTTTAAAAAGATGATGGTGATATCATGAACGGAGACTTTCTTCTGTAATCAGGTTATAATGCTTTTTCATTTAACTGGTTATAATGCTTTTTCATTTAATTCATCTTTTTTATTTTTAATATTCATGTGTAAACCCGATTTTTGTGACGTAATTTTCTTTTTTTCCTGCTCACTCACCAAATTATACAAATTGACATAATTTTTATTTTAAATAACGAAAAAACAAATAAATTAGTATAACATTAATAAAAATATAAATAAAACGTCGAAATAAAAATAACTTGATGATTTAAACACGTGTTGTCAAGTGAATGTAACATTTTCGATCAACCACTATTGGCATTTAATCTTACAAGTGCCTAGTAGATCAATCCTCGCTCGGTAATTTTTTTCAACAGGTATTTTTTTATTTTATTTTTTTTGCTAGCTTATTTTAATTACTTTTTTTTTTATTCATGGAATTTTCCAATTGATTTTCAACACAATTCCTGATAGGCAAAAATTATATAAATTATGTTGAAAAGTGTTTTGCCGATGACAATACAACATTTTAATATTTTTACAACTTAATTATAAATTAACCAGAGGGCCCGTGCGAGGATTTCGCACTGAAATCTAATATTTTTTAGGTACTTCTCTATTATGCTGTCGACCACTTTTCATAACAAAAAACTATCGCTAAATTGTAAGATTAAACGCAAAAAATGCAGTCCCATTTACTTGATGTCAGAAGCATTATACGTGTTTGTTAAATCATCAAGTGGTTTTCAATTCAACATTTGCGTGTATTTTTCATTATGTTTTACTGGTTTATTAGTTATTTCATTAATTAAAATAACAATTGTGTACTTAAATTCTTATATTTTATTTATTTATTTTGATATTCCAATGGCAATGTTCTCCCGTTTATTTGGTGATAGTTTTTTGTTATGAAAAGTGGTCGACGGGATAAAAGATAAGTACCATTTTTTATCAATATGTAATAGTTATTAGATGCAGGTTTAAACTTCTAAAGAAAAAGAAAGGATAAAAATATCTGTAAACAACATTCAGTTGTTAGTCAATCCAGAATATCATCTAATTTATTCCATCAACGTTAGAGTAAAAACTGATCCAAGACTGCAAAAGGCACGGACGAGAAAAAAAAAAATTCACAATCTTATTTTAACTGCATTAGAGGATGACGTCATCCGCTTCGGGAAAAACATGGGACATAGAAATATAAATCTAAACATTTCAATTAAATTTCGCTTTTTAATCATAAATATAAAATAAACCCGTGCAGTGTTTTTTATAATAATTGCTGAGCATCATATAATGTGGTATTTTATTTTTTTGGCAACAATGTTTTGAGGAAAACCTTTCATTTCATTTAGGAAAACAATGCCGATTTAATTTTTAATTATCAGCAATTTTTAATCGAAAACATATTTTAACGAAATGTTAAGTGTGCTATGTCAGAAGCGTTTTCAAAATCCTTTCATATGCTATCTCATTCGTCGTTCTGTGTTTCGTATTTTCAGAAAAAAGGGATGTTGACAGGAGAAATAATATATATGATACATTCACTTGAAATTGATTGTTCTTTTTCAATTAGGCGGTCACAGGTGATAAATCGCCAAATATCTCTGTAACTCGTGCAATTGTATGGGAGTTGAAAAACAATGGATTTAATTATGTGACAGTAAAATGCTCGCCAAAATAGGCCAAAGTGCTGTGAAATGGCAAAAGTCAATATTTTAAAGAGTTAAAAGTAAAAAATAAATTATTTAAAAAAATGTAACACACAGAATACGCTTTCATCAATTAATAATTAAATATCAATAAATTTACGATTACACGATGACAAATAAATTTAAAAGAGTAAAAAGATAATTTAAATAATGTTTCATTTTTCTTTCTGATTCTCTTTTGTTGATAAATAAACAGAGCAAAAAGTATATATTTCAAATAAATTCATTATTTTGAGCTTCCTGGCAAACGTATAAAAAAGAGGTGAATTTTTCATAATAGAGGTCTTTGCCCAGGCCAAATTAATGCATTGTAATAGATATTTTACGTAAAAAATATGAATTGCGGTTAAAAAAATTCCGCGGTATTTTCTAGATACCATTGGTTGCTTATAAAAGAGTGTTTTTAAAAAACTATTTTTGGTATTTCCGCATTATCCCGTCAACCATTTTCCATAAAATAAACTATCGCCAAAGTAATCACCAGACCCAGACTAACGCCAAATAAACAAATGGGTGAATGTTGGCATTGGAATTAAAAAAAAAAAAAAAAAAATTGGAAAAGCTGCATTTACTCAGGTGTCAACTATCAATATTTTATTAAAATAAATTTTAAAATGTATTAAGGAAAACAGAAAAAAAAAAATATTGGATATTTATGTATTTACAATATTTTTCATAATTATCCCTCTCGACAGGTGAATGTTTGTGACGTCAGTAGAAACTGATCTAATCTATGTAACTATGCATCACTAAATTTTTTCAATTCTTTTACCGCTTTTAAAATTTTGTCGAGGTCGTTTAAAAACACAATTGTTAGTTAAAGAGGATACTACTCTCACACAAAAATACGTGCTGGCTTACTTTAGTCCTGTGGGATATATTTGTTTTAATATCTCGTTTGCATTTCAATATTTATGAATGTTTTTTTCCTTTATTTCTTTTTTTGGTACATTTTGGTTCGAAAAGCATCCATTTTGGCAGTGGATAGCTAAAGTCGATCTGGACAAAGAACTTTCTGTACTTTTTCGATTTTGTTTCAAGACTTGTTTTTTTATACCATGTCGAGTTTTAAACACAGAAAACTAGTTTTCTCGAATTAGTGACCTAGCTAGATCTATTTCTTGTGTTCGATTTAGTGTAGTCATTAATTTTTGTGAAAATCGTTAGTGCCGTTTTCGATATATAGTAGCATTCTTAGTGCGGAGTTCTTTCTAATAGATCAAAATGACCTTTCCCGAATTCGAAACCTAGCTAGATTGATTTCTCGTGCTCGAATTAGTATAGACAACACGTTTCGTGTAAATAGTTTGAGTATTTTTCATTTATAACAAAAAACATTTTCAGGGCTGAGTTTGTTTTACCCTATAAAAACGAATTTTCTTGTATTCGGAACCTAGCTAGATCTTTTTTTCGTGCTTGATTTAGTACAGGGGACAATTTTCGTGAAAATCTTCCACGTCGTTTACGATATCATTCATAATCAGGAAAATCTCTTGCTCGTTTAATATATATGAATAATCGGGAAAATCTCTTGCTCGTTTAATATATATGAATAATCGGGAAAATCTCTTGCTCGTTTAATATATATGAATAATCGGGAAAATCTCTTGCTCGTTTAATATATATGAATTTGGCGACAGTAATTTGGGCGACAGGATAACTAACAGGAACCAATTGTATATATGGGTCAATATCTGAAAATTGGACAATTTGTGTCCCCTGTCAATAATACTTCATTAATTACACTAAAACCAAAAACTGAAAAATGTAATATGTTGTAACAATTACCAATGATAAATCGACATATAATGATGTATAAATCATTAATTGAAAGCTTTAAACAAACTAAATCATCATTTCAGTCCCTGTCCCCAGGTACAAATATCCAATATTAAATGTATGCTGTAAAAATTTCAATAAATATTATTAACTTTTGCTATTATATATTTATACCTATATATATACAGTAAGGGAAAATATAATTATCCTTTATTAGTACAGATTGTACATTAAAATATTGTAGTAAATATATTTGTCCCTGAGGTTGACCATCATCTCAGTCCCTCTAAACAAACATTTAGTTTAACAGATACTAAATGGCACTGGTGGAATTATTTCCATTGTAACAGCATCTAAAGTTCAATTAGCCACCATGGATGAAGATAAATTGTTCTTCTCTTTGTTTCATATTTAGAAATATTTAGTTTTTGTTCTGAATAGGGATGAGTATTTTTTTATAGCATCATTCATGTCCCCGTATTTAACTTTTTATTGATTCAAAAAAGCTTATTGTAACTTTATTTATGTAATATACAAATGTCACATGGCATATTTAATAATTTACATGTGTGGAAAATGATTCAACAAAATGGCTATGCAGCTGTTAAGACAAAAACATCACCTCAGTCCCCATCATCTCAGTCCCAATTATTAGACACTGATTTAGGGGACTGAAATGATGACAAAGGGACTGAGGTGATGTTGAATTTAGAACAATTATATAATATAAGCAATTAATGCTTTGCAAATGAATTTTTCTTGAATTAAATCTAAAATAAACATAATCATGTTATTACCAAGTAATAATATTCTCCGATCAATGCTTAATGAGAGTTAATAGCTTAATTTGGTGAATATCCACAGTTTTTGTTTATATGTTGAATTAACTTAAAATTAAATAAAAAGGTCTTTTCTATTTTACAAAAAAAAAAAATAATAGATATAAACAATTCTGAGAGTCAGAGAAATGAAAAGAAATTATTGCTTAAAACCCAAAAGAAAGTCATGGTTTCTTTAAAATAAATTGAGGAAAAAAGACGCAAAGAGCATGAAAAAAAGAGGAAGTAGCATGAAAAAATTAAGAAAGATCCTGTAGCTTTGGCAGAAAAAAGAGAAAAAGATCGATAGCGCTATTATCGAAGAAAGGAAAAAGGAACAGTAACAAATATTTATCTAAAATCAAAAAAGGAGATCAGCACTTAATACATAAACGTTGGAAAATTAATTAAAAAAGATATAGGGATAAAAACAAGCTATTGCTACCAAGGGTGCCAATTTTGTTAAAGATAACACTCCACCAACCTGCCCAGAAATTTTAACACCTGCAAGTTCTGCAATTGCTGACTTGGGAAGAGCATCATCATCATCCAGAGAACAGTGTGGAAGGAAAAAAGTTTGTGCAAATAGATCAGCAACTAATAAGCAATTGCAGAAAAAAAAATTGCCATTCTGAGAATTATGTATTGAAGAAATTCACAAAGAAATTCAACCAGTACCAGGGCTGGCAAGTTTCTGCCGGGGTGGTTAAAACCAGCGGTTTTAACCGGTTAAAACCGGCATGGCAGAAACTAGTTTCTGCCAGTAAGTGGCAAAAACTGGCAGAAACTCAGAAATAATACTAATAAGAACTTTAATCTGCAATGATTCATAATTCACACATGTATTTGATATGTAAACAATTCAGTTAAAAATTAAAAGTAAAGATTATGAATGTTATTCAAAGTAGCAAAAAGTTTCAAAATGATCATATAAATGTACTTTATTTACATAATACTAATTTTCTTTCACTAGAAAAACAGAAATTTTCATAATGGTAATCTGATGTTGTACAAGTTTTAACTATTAATATTATTGTTTACAGTTAAATTTCTATTTAAAAGTTTAAAAAAAAAAAAAAAAAATATATATATATATATATATATATATATATATATATATATATATATATATATATATATATATATAAACAATTCTATGTAATTTTAACAAATCACTTTTCAGAGTATTTTTAAATAAATAATACAATGCAATAACTTAAAGATTATCTACTACATATAAATGGTTCTTGTGAAAATATATAAGTAAATAAATGAAGCACAAAAAATAACAGAGAGAAAAAATGTTTAATAAAATATCTTGTACAATTATTTTACAATATTGAAAGAACAAAATTACCACTCAAATATACTATTATTACTTTTTTCACGGAGCATTCCATAGCACAGGACTAATTTTGCCAATCTTTCTGAACCCAGACTGTTTCTTAATTTGTTCTGAATGAAAGAAAAGTTTGAAAATATTCTTTCAAGACCAGCATTACTTGCTGGCAATGTCATTGTTGAAGATGCAAAAGTTACAAAATTTGAAAAATCCTCATTCTCACCAGTATTTGTTTTTAAAGACGACCACCACACAGAAGGCATGACATTTTCTAAGACTTCCTTGGGGAAATATGTTTCTGGGAAAGGAGTTGATTTTGCTTCAAAGGATATTATATATGGCACAAAATTTGGATTGATATCAGAAAGCAATTTCCTTGCCTTTTCTTTTTGCTCATATGACAATTTTGATCCCATATACTTAGGATGAAGTAAATAAGCTAGCATATGGTAGTCAGTTATTACTGCATTAAATCTGCTTTGAACCTTACATTTGTGAGTTTCCATGGGATTTTCATCATCAAACAAAGTTAACCAAATTTCACAAGCATCTGCAATAGAACAGTCATTTTTTTTAGTTTTATCTAAAGCAACAGCAATAGGTTTTAACATTTGTAACAAGTATTTAACTTCTTTATAAATCATGATATTATTTACAGTTTTAACAACTGCTATGTCCTTAATATCATCTTCATGATCTTCAATTATTTGTAAATAATATGGCCGATTCTTCATGAAAGATTCAAAACAATCAATCTGGCTGTTCCATCTTGTATTGGAAGGTAGTTGTGGCATTGCAGAATTTGGGTATTCTTTAATTTAAGCCAAGCACTTTGCCTGTGGTGATTTCTGAAATATTTCTGAACAAGTACTACATGTTTTAGAACAGATTCTGGAGTAATGTCTTGTCCAAGAAGATTGAGAGTGTGAGATGAACACCCATAAGTTATAAGGAATGGCTTTTCTTCCTTAATTTTCTTTCTCATTGATTCCATTTTGTATTCATTATCTGTTACAAGAGCTTTCACTTCACATTTGTATTCCTGTTCTATCTCATTTATTACTACTGTTCCTAACTGTGCACAGTAATCTGCTGTTTTTTTCTCAGATCCTGTACTTACAGAATTAATAAAGATACATTCAGTACCAGTATGTATAGCATGAGCAACAATGGGTTCATTATGTATATTACTCCAGCCATCTTGAATTACCGTAACTGTTTTACCACTTACTTTTTTTTTCTACTTCTGACTTCAATTCAGTATGTACTTTATCTAGCAAATTTTCAGCCAACAGTTTCCTATTTGGAGGTTTGTAACCAGGTCTTAGTAAACTGATCATGTTTTGAAAAGTTGAATGCTCAGAGACTAAGAATGGAATATTACAAGAGTAAAAGAACTTTGCAATTGCAACATCTAAACTATCTTTTTCCTTTGCAGTTGTTTTCATTACAAAACTTTTCATGCTGGTTTGACTTGTTACAGTTATGGGTCTGTCTTCTAAATCTAAAACACTTCTTTCATTTTCAGGTTCTTTTTCTTCTCTTGATTTTTTTTCGGGTGGAACCAAATTAGCTTGTGAGAAACAAAACAATTCTGCATGATCTATTTTCAAACCCTCAGTAGGATGACTTTTAAAATTACTACCACCACCTTTACACTTTTTCCAGTGCTCTTTCATTCTATAAGGCTTAGCACTAACAACTTTTTTATTATTGATTACAACTTATTATTGATTTCTTTCTGCACATAGTGCCCCCAAATAGGGTCTATTGGTCTACCACCTTTAGACATAGATATTAAATTCAGAACAGAAATCCTAATATAGTTCAAAGAAATTTATCTCTTATGGTGCAGTTGTAATCCTGGTGCAATTCTAAGTAAGGAAATGAATATGAAGAGGAAAAAAAAAAGGCTAACAGTTTCTATGATTGGGTGATTAGTGCACCTAACTTAACCAGCCAATATCATTCATCTTTCTTTTTCAACCATTCCCCCATTTTGCCAAGGCCAATCATACTGCTTCTTTTGTATTCAAACAAGGTTTTGTAGTTGTGAGGGGGAAAAAATAGCTAACAGCTTCTATGATTGGGTGATCAGTGCACCTGACTTAACCAGACAATAACATAACCACTCCCCATTTTGCCAAGACCAATCATACTGCTTCTTTTGCATTCAAACATGGTTTTGTAGTTGTTTGTTTTGTTAAGTGCAAAATGTGGTTTGGAACATTTTCAACTAGCAGTCTTAAATAATAATTTTAAAAAAGTCAGAATTGTTCCTTTGAATACTGTATTTAAATGAAATGCTTTTAAAATCTATGGAATTAAAATATCCATATAACACATGGGCTGATAAGTTCCCGGTCTAATAAAGAAAACACAACTTTTTAACAAAGCTTTATAACTTTAATAAATAACATAACTTTAATAATAAATAATAATAATTTTATAATAATTTTATAATAATTTAATAAATGAATAATAATAATAATTTTATAATAATTTAACAAATGAATAATAATAATAATTTAATAATAAATAACATAATTTTATAACGAAAAAGCTCCAAACAGTGCTCAGAACTCGTTGTTGTGTTTGGTCAAAAGTCAACACGCGCGGCAGCCACTTTGACAACAGCTTTTTCATAGACAAATGTTCATTCAAAATAAAACCTACATGTTCCTTGGATATCTTCAGAGTCTGAGCTATCTCCTGCAACTTCACTTTACGGTTCCCCAAAACGATTTTGTGGACTTTTTTTTATGTTTTCCGGAGTAACCACCTCTTTTTGCGTGGTGCATCACTGGTGTCCGTACGACCAGGTTTAAATTCAGCGAACCAGTCAATAATGGTTGATTTACCTGGTGCAGTGTCCGGATAACGCTTATCAAGCCAAGCTTTTGTTTGAACGGTGTTTTTCCCCATCAAATAACAATTCTTGAAATTCTTGTTTATCAATAAAATCATTCAACTGAAATCACTCTAACGTTTTATCCACACGGCAAATCGTCATGACATTTTTTCTGCTACCTTTTAAAGGTTAGTATTTACTAAAAAAAAACATCAGTTAGGCGATTGCAACGCCATCTGTGTGCCAGACCGGGAACTTATCAGCCCATGTGTTATAACTATAACATTTCTATGAGAGAGATTTTTTAGTTATTATTAAATTATTATATTAAATTACAGAAAAGTATTTTGAATAAGTATTCATTATTTTTCTTTTCTTTTCAGTGTTTAATTTGAAATAAGTATTGGATATAGTTTTCTATTTTGATTTATTAAACTGAGATTTTAAATACTCTAATAATTGTTTATTTATAAAATTACACAACCATATTATAACAAAAATTTTATCTGTTACATTACTCATTTCATTTTTTCTAATACAAATTTATTTTTTAATTAAAACTATCCTCAATATTTTATTTGTTGCTTAACCTGAATAAAATGTACTTAAGGAATTTAATACTACTAAAAAAGTCTCAGATTATGTCACAAAATGTGTTTATGCCAGTTGTTGCCAGTTTCTGCCGGTTAAAACCACTTTCTGCCACTGGCACGGCAGAAACCAATTTCTGCCGGCAAAAACCCAGCCCTGACCAGTACACTTTGGGGCATCTCAAAAGCAGATATCTTTACATACTGGTGTGATGTATTATAAAATAAAGCCTGAAAAGGATCTAAATATTGAAGTTAAAGATACAGCCAAGTGTATTTCATTCTGCACAACATTAGACAACCTGAACGACAGTGCCTATTCTACTTGGGCTCATCTGACATGGATTCTTCACCTTATAATGAAAGAAGTTCCTTATATTGATACATTACACTTTCAATCAGACGGACCTACTGCCGGTATAAAAACAGAAATAACTTTTACTTTTCTGTAAATCTCCTTCCTAAGCTTTTCCCTAAAATTGTAAGTGCAACTTGGAACTTCTCAGTCAGGCCATGGGAAGGGGCCAATGGGTGGCGTTGGAGGTACCCTGAAGAAAACTGCTAATGCCTTAGTGTGTCATGGTAAGGATCTTGAAACAATAGATGCATTTGTGCATAATCTACAAGAGGCTGTTCCTGGGGTTAAACTTATTGCCATACCTAGTCCTGCAATTGAGGAAGTCAAAAGTAAATTGTCAAACAGTATCCCTGGGATCATGAAGATACATCAAATTGCATGGTCAGCAAATTCGCCATAATCATTAATAACAAGAGAATTGAGCTGCTTCATCTATGACACAAGTTCAATATACACACATTCACTGTCCAGAAAGATATAGGCCTAATTTAACCTACTAATGAAACATATATCCTTTTTGTAAAAATGCTTGTAAAAAAATCTGTAATTTTTTAATTTTTAAATAGTTGTGTATAATATGCATCACATTATATTTTAACTTTCTTAATGCAAATTACTACCTGTTGTTTACAAAAACAACAAGAAAGAACAATAAATGGATTCGGTTGAACCTGCCACTTTGTTAATAGGCGACTGGATAACTGTCATATACAATGATCTTTGGTATCCAGGTCTGGTAGAACAAGTGAGAAGAGACACATACTCACAGTCAGCTTTATGGTCAAAGAGTGGCAAACATTTCTACTGGTGAAATCGAGCTGACAGACATCCTCTGCAAACTGAATGTTGCACCATATCCTATATCTTCAAGGCATTACACTGCACCCGAGTGTAAATAAATTTATGATTTAATGATGCAGTGACATTATTATTGTCAAAAGGAATTAATATTCCTATGTCAAAAATTTTAAGCAATATGTTATCTAATAAAGTTTACGTGTAAATCATGAATCATCATTTCAGTCCCTGATACATCATTTCAGTCCCCTTACATGAAATCTCCAGTACAAAAATATTCTGTTGAAAATATAATCCAAAAATGGTTAATTTATACTGCAGTAACAAAATCTGAAATAATAAAAAGAAAATTATTTGATTTTTGGCACATATTTGAATAAAACTTACAAAAATAGAATAGCAAATTTGATGTGTAATGCCAATATGGAACTTCCATGAACTTAATAACCTTTAATGATGTCTACATTTAATTTTTTATTCGATTATTAGTTAGACACAGTTCTTCTCATTTCATTTCAAGCAAACTTAGTTGTAAATTAACAAATTTTCAATAAAAAACAAATTAAAAATGAATGGGGACTGAGATGTTAACAGACACTTTCTTCCCTAAAAATTAATCCTATACATAAAATATACATCCTTGATCTCAAAACCCTACAGAATTTAAAAGACAAAACATGTATCATAGTATATAATTGTATGTGATAGATCGTACATTAATTTAAAAAAATGCAAATTTTGGAATGAAATTGTCCAATTTTCAGATATTGACCCATATAGTGTTACGAATAATGTAAATAGCTAGTGTTTGTGCTTAAAAATAATGTAAATAGTTCAATTAAGCTCTATTCATAAGCTAATATTAATTTTTGTTGCATTGCAATATCTTAATTTGGTGATTTTTTGTAAGCGAGTAAACGCTATTATATTTCAATAGGAGTCTATGGAAATTAGGCGAAATATTGGAAATAGCGTCAAGTTGGCGCCACTTTTGGCAGCCAAGTTGGTGCTAAAATTGGCGACATACTCGGGTCTCTTCCTCTTGGTAACCCCTCTAATAGCATCCATCCTATCTAAATTCTCTACTTTCATGTTAATTCCCCCTAAGAAAAGTCAAAGCTCTGACCAATCAGATACGTTTCGAGGTATTAGAAGGATTCATGTGTAAACAATTTTTATGACGTAATTTTCTTTATTTCCTGCTTTCAACATGTGATCATTTAATTATTATTTTAAACTTTCATTATTGTTTTTAATAGTCTCGCGCAAATACATTTTTTATTTGAGATAAAATATAATCATTTGCGCTTTTTTGGCAACAATATAAAAAATGACTTTTTCAATAAAAGATTTTTTACTCGATTCTTAAGGATTTTTTGAGTTTTTATTGTCCGACCGTGATAATTTTTTGAATTTCTGAAAGCTTGTTATATTTCGCGTCTGGTGCTATGATTTTCGAATCCGTAGGATGGCTAGAAAAAAAGGAATCGCTCCTCAAAAAAGTCCCTAATAAAAAGGCGATGAGACTAACCTGGAATATCTACGCAGATTTTTATTGGTTCATTTTTAAGCCAAAACTTTTTTTATATATAGAAGGATAACAGATTATTGTTAAACAACATGCTAATAGCTATTACAAAGATATTTTATTTAAAAAAAAAAAAAATCATGGCTAGGCTTTGGAATAAGCCTGCGATTTCTGATTGGGTAAATATGCAAAAAATTATTGATTGTGAAGGTTTATTTTTATTATTTTTTTTAACTTTTGCTTTTTAAAGAAAGTCTGGGCAAAAACACGGCTTAGATGCTTTACACTCACGCTAAAAAAAAAAAAAAAATTATCGGTTAAAAAAAAGAAAAAAGTCGCCAAATTTAGGGGATTTTTTTCTTTAATGGCAACCTAGCCATTGTATTAAGTTATTCGTTTGGCGCATTCTTGGAAATCGCGCCAAACAAACAGTCGCCAATCTTTTGTTTACATTTTAGCGTGATAGTAACACATCTGTTCCAAAAACACTTATTTGAAACATGATTTGCTGTTACATACAATGAAAATTATAAGATTTTCAATAGTTGACAACTACCATCTTGTTTTTTAAATCAAAACATATTTGTTTTGTTCCTCATTTCCAAAATAATTTTCATCCATATTTACTTACTATAAACACGTTATTTAATTTTGACTAATTTATTTATATTTAATAATAAAAGTTAAAATATTTTGATTTAAAAAATGAGATGGCTGACTGCGGTCAATAAATGAAAACATTTGTTTTGTTTCCGACATAATCAAGTTAAATAGAAAACAGAATACTAATTTATTTATATATTTAACAATAAAAGTTAAAATCTTTTGATTTAAAAAATGAGATGGCTGACTGCAGGCGATAAATGAAAACATTTGTTTTGTTTCTTACATAATCAAGTTAAATAGAAAACAGAATACTAATTTATTTATATTTAACAACAAAAGTTAAAATGTTTTGATTTAAAAATTGAGATGGCTGACCGCAGTCAATAAATCAAAACATTTGTTTTGTTTCTGACATAATCAAGTTAAATCAAAACATTTTAACTTTATTATTAAATATAAATAAATTAGTCAATAAAATTAAATAAAGTGTTTATAATAAGTAAATATGGATGAAAATTATTTTGGAAATGAGAAACAAAATAAATATGCTTTGATTTAAAAACAAGATGGCAGACAGCAGGCTAGTTCCAAAGCTTAGCCAAAAAAACAGCTTAGCACAATTTGGATTTTGGAAAGTGACATTTGTTACCAAATGATATAGCTATGAAAACTAACCCGATAAACTTGTATGCTTGTTTATATATATACACAAAGTTTCTCCCAGACAGTTTCAGAAGGGTGCTGCATCAGGGGTCGATCCAGGAAAAATTTGGGGCCTATTTAGGGCCCCTTCACAAAAATCTATTTAATAAAATGGGCCCCTTCACAAAAATAAATTTGGTAAAATGGGACCCTTCACAAAAATAAATTTGGTAAAATGGGACCCTTCACAAAAATAAATTTGGTAAAATGGGACCCCTTCACAAAAATAAATTTGATAAAATGGGCCCCTTCACAAAATTCTATTCCATAAAATCTTACTATTTATTATTATTTTGCGATGTTTTAAAATGTGTAATTTGTAAACAAACAAGTTCACCAGAGAGGAAAACTTCAGCAAAAGGGTTTAAAAAATCTTTTGTATATAAATGCTTGGTTCGAATTTGATTAACTGGATTTCAACATTCATTACAAAATGTTTTTTTTTTACAAAAATATAGTAAATTTCACAAAAATAACCTTTACTTTTCACAAAATGGGCCCCAAGAAAAAAAACCTGCATCGACCCCTGTGCACCCTGCCTGCCCTTTGCTTTACAAAATAGCACCCTTCTTGCCCCTCATAAAATAATTAGCACCCTTCTTGTCCACCAGTAAAAAAAAATGTCTTTTCTCCTTTTTGCATTAAAAAATTTGCTTCTATACTAAAAATTGACTCAATGTTGTCTTGAAAATAGTGCCCTGACTTTTAAATATCAAAAGTGGCTTTAAAACACAAAATACCTTTTAACAATTAAAAAAAAAGTGCCCTTAAGAATAAAATAGTGCCCTTTTCTCACCAGCAGCATCCTGCCTTTTTTTAAACCTGGGGGAAACTCTGATATATATATATGTCTTTAAAAATTGCCACTAATTACATGTATTAGGTAAATTACTTCTGCTTGCATAAAAAAAAAGATAAATGGCTACTTTTTATTCAATAAATTGCATAAATATTGAAAAAAAAATTGCTTGTGTGTGTAAAACAGTGAATAGGGTGCCAGAAAATATGTATGAAAATTTTCTTTCTCTTGCCAAGGTTATTTACTGCATCTCGCCAAGTCTTTATAACAGGTACCCATAAATTTAATCATGCAAAACTTTTCACTGAACTTGAGAAATAAAAAATACTTACAGTAACAATTTCAGTAGCTTATGACAATTCGTCCAAGTAGATTTTTGATCACTCAGTTGTATATACATTACACCATATTCCAATAAATCTTTCAGAATTTTGTTTTCAACAGATACAATGTGCATTTGTATGACATCATAAGAAGAATTATAAGGCAAGCTTTGGTCTTTATAAGGCATTTTCATAAGTTTAGCAACAAAGTTAAAACCATCAATTTCAGAGCATTTTTGCTTTCTTAACAGTAAGTCTGTCATCTTTTTGGCTCTAGTGAAATTGCTTTCACAAATAAAACACTCCAGCTGAAATGTATCAGCAATAATAGAAAAATCTTTACATTCATACACCCTGAAAAGTGTCCGTACATACTCGTGAATGTCATAAAAAAATTCATAATGCTTATTTAACACATGCATAAATCCAAAGTGTAATCTTACAAAATCCCACTCTATAGGTCCCTGATGATCATAAAGTTCTTCCCGAATGGTTTTCAATGAGTCTACTGCGTCTTTATAAGGGGAATTTATATATGCCACTTTATAAGTACGGGGTTTCCGTCCTAATGTCTTATACATTTTTATGATATATAACAAAATAAAATTAATACTTAATAGAAAAAACAGAACAAGGAATGATGGAAGTGAAACAACAAATAAATATTTTTAAAGGAACATCACAACGTAAATTACTTTCAATCGCTTCAAATTTCGAACTACTTCAAGTAAAGAAACTTCTTTTCGAACTCTACCATTACCAATGCTTTCGCGCCATGTGTTAAATGCATGTTGAGAATTGAGAATGACGAATTCAGGCTTTGTTCAGAACCGAAGATCAGGCGGAAGCGGTGCACGGGTGAAGGAGATTTGCGTATGGAGTAGGTCATACTTTCAGAACAAGTAAAAATAACGACTACATATTTTAACGTTCCAAAACAAAGGCTCTCGTAATAGGAATACATGCCCGAGGCCCGAGGCTAACGAAAAAGACAGGTTACCGCGGTACGTTCCACTTATCTTTTTTTACAGACCGCTAGAGTGACTTGATGCTCTTTTCGTGCATCTTCATTGGTGCATTCGAGCATCACGTGATTCCCGCGGTCTGTAAAAAAAGATATGAATAAAGCACCGCGGTAGCCTTTCTTTTTCGTTGGCCTCGATACATGCCCATATTTACCCACGAAAAATCCAAAACATTCATGAGAGTATCACGTGAACTGATTTAGCTCGTTCAGCGACTAGCGTCTCGCTGCAGACATCACGTGACCGTACTTATTCCTGCGCTACCAATCAAGAGCCAGTACCGAATAAACAATCAGGTTGCGAATAAATCACGACTAATCCACGAGCCCTGACTACGTTGTTGTTTTCTTTTGCGCTTGTTTGGTCGTTGATTATTTTTGTGTTCATTTTTGTTATGGCAATTGTTTTAGAGAAAAAACGGCTCTTTTCAGAGCCAACTAATGTATTCTCTGGTGACAAGACAGCTTGGCTTGGAACTCGACCACGATTTCGGAATACGGCTCAACTGATTCTCGTCAGCCCGCTGATTCCCGGCTTCTTTGTGTAATATGTGGTAGCAGATTTAAGAAGTTTAATTTGAACAAGCACATGAGGAAATTCCATCCTCAAAGCTGTACTGAAAATTCAAAACAAATAGAAAAAAAATCGCATAAGCGTGAAACATGCGGGCATTGTTTTGTACAGAAGTCAAGTTTGAATCGGCATGTAAAACAATTTCATTGTTTGAATGAAGAAGAAAAAGAGAAAGAATCGTCAGTTATTGAACCTGAAATCTCCCACTCGCAGTGTATTAAAGTGGTAATACATGAAACAATCTTCCCTCTATGTGACTGTTTATAAGGAAAGGGCGAGGCTAACGAAAAAGAAAGGCTACCGCGGTGCTTTACGCGTATCTTTTTTTACAGACCGCGGGAATCACGTGTTGCTCGAATCCACCAATGCAGGTGTACGAAAAGAGCATCACGTCACTCTAGCGGTCTGTAAAAAAAGATAACTGGAATGCACCGCGGTAGCCTGTCTGTTTCGTTAGCCTCGAGGAAAGGGCAACTGACGTCACTGTTGGTTAAATTACTGTTGGTTTGGGAGAAAAACCTCTTCGTTCTTTACGACTCCTACAGTGCACATGAGATGGAACGATTTGATTGGTTTACGTTAAACTGGTCTATGATATGATTGGCCTACGTCGCCATGACGATTCCTGCTTTGGTAGCTGCTACAAAAATGCAGTGGTAGATTGGTTGATGGAACTGTTTGTTTGTAAACATGCCCTTTCCTTATTGAGAATTCAAGCACTCAAATACGCCATCTGGTGGAGAAAAGAAATAACTTCTCGCTTCAGGAAACTCCCTTGTAAGCATGTTATTACATGCATTTTTAATTTGTTCATAATGATTATTTTTTTTCACAATTTCAGATTTCATGTGATATTTGTGTTCTGTTTTTATATGACAAGGTAAAAATGATCCATATTTGAATACCTAATACTTTCAAACGCGTTTACAATAAATAATGGTTTCAATGGCACTTTAGCATTAGTTAGAGGAACAATTTTCCTGTACCGACGGCTGCTATCAGCTCCTCTATAGGCCGTTTTTAAGTCCCAATATGTGTCTGTATCTCAGTTACATAAGCATATTAAAGATATTCATAATGATGTGAAATGATTGGTTTTTCGGTACTGGCTCTTGATTGGTAACGCAGGAATAAGTACGGTCACGTGATGTCTGCCGCGAGACGCTAGTCGATCAGCGTTCATAACCCGCAAAATTTTCACCCGCGCTGCACGCGATCGACTCAGAAAAAATCTGTGGGTGGTTTGATCACGTGATTGAGCTTTTTGAATTTATGTTTTGCTTGGTTTAGTAGGTTGATTGATACAGGTGTAGCAGCATGATCAGATATCTGAAAATTTTCAACTTCTTTAACATTCTAAAATGATTTTTTAAACCTTATTATCCAACATAAAATAATAATAGAAAACCGATGTATATATATATTATATATTACGATTTATTGCAGGTAATAATGAAATGTCATTAGTGAATACCGGTTTTCGTATTATGGAGTAGAATCCACTGATTACGCAGTCGTCACATCATTAAAAGTATGGAAGTTGATTAACCGAAAATCAGGCATGGAGTAATTCCACGGATTAATTCGATACACACACCAGATCAGTAGTTCAAGGATTAGACTGGTGGTAGGAGAATCAATGTCTTTATTAGTAGGGACTAGCTGGCTTCGCCCGCTAGCGGACCCCTAATTTACATCGGTGCCTCGAATTGTAGAAAATCTCGAATCTTGTAAAACCTCGAACCGGACGAACCTCCGACCCGGGTCCCCGCTGCCTTTGGCACCGGATAATCCCTTAATTTGCACATTGAATAATACAAACCTCTAACCGAACGAACCTCTGACCCGGGTCCCCGCTGCCTTCGGCACCGGATAATCCCTTAATTTGCACATTGAATAGTACAAACCTCTAACCGAACGAACCTCCGACCATGGTCCCCGCTGCCTTCGGCACCGTATACCGATCGTGCTACCCACGTACCGGATAATTCCTTAAATTGCTCATCGAATAGTATAAACCTCAAACCAGGGTCGGACTGGGCCAGTGGAAAGGGCAGAGACCTTGGATTTTCAGAGGGCGCAAACATTGTAACGAATTTAAATCAATTTTACTTACTTGCGTTCTAACTTGACAAAGTTTAACGCATTCGCATAATACCAAGTAAGAAAAGGGCTTAATGTTATATTCCTGAGTTTAGATAGACGACTTCGCTATATTCCCCGTGCATGTTTGAAGTTCCATTAAATCTACACAATGCTACACAGTTTTTCAAACTATGTCATGTAATATTCAAAAACTCCAGAAAGTTGAATACAGATTACCTTGTATCCTACTTTATTCTTTTGTCAATAGCTATCTTAGAACAGTCATGGTATAAAAGTGATCACTCCTTACTAATTATCCTGCAAATAACTTATAAAAAAATACATAGGTAGCAATTTATTGGGAATAATTTCTACTATTAAATTCTAATCGAAAATTTTGTTTCGAGGATTGTCTACATATTAAAAAATGCACGAACGTTGATTTTTCAAATTGTAACACCAATGTTTGAGTCCCCTGGTTCAAGAAAGCCTGGTATACTTATCTTAATTCTTCATAACAGAGTTTTAAAAGAAAATGTGTTAGAGTTTTATCTATAAATTTCGGAAAATAAAATTTAAATCGCTAAGAACTGAACACTAATTTAGTCAGCAGTAAAATTATACAGGAACTTTAAATTTATAATAAATTTTTTTTATATAAAAGTAAATACTACAAAATGTCTCTGGTAAGTGTCTACGTGTTATTTTCTGTAGATTCTTTGAAAACAGAAAGCAATCCCCTTAGACTGTAGGATGGTTCTCTGCATCTCGAAAACTAATTATTCAAATGAGCTATACACTTACATACACACAGTTTTATTTATACAAAAATTAATGTATGTGATAATTCATAATTTTTAATATGAATTTATTAATAATTTTCATAATTAAAAATATGTCTTTGGATACAAAAAAAACCTGGAATATTTTTGGGTCTATTAAGTGTATTTCATAAAAAAAATTAATAAAAATTCAATCGATGATTTTTATTAAGTTTGTCAAATGGATTTAACATTAGCATCCTCAAGCTTTAAACTCTTCTAGCTCTATGAAAATTTAACATAAAGTATTCAAACTATACCTTTTCGCGGGCTGTCTCGATCCAAGAAACTCAAACAGGGTCTCAAAAATAGGTGTTATTATTTGAAAATTCAAAGTTGGTATAATTTTTACTATGTAGACGACTCCTCCTGTAACATACTTAATCAATACCTTCAATCAGTAGACATTATTTCCAATCGATTAGTAACTTTAGTACCTATTGATTTTTTACAAGTAGTTTTGGAAGAAGGGGGTGAAACGTTTTTTTTTCCAGGACTGTAAATTAACACACTTGATATATCCATAGTTGTGTCCACTAACGCCAAAAAAATCTTGCTTTACTTTTTTAGCAATTTCTGACATTATTACAACTTTGACGTTATCTATGATTTTTTTAAACCGTCATCGTGCTGTGAGATATGACTTGACTAACTATTCCTTTTTATACAATTCTTTTTTCACTCAAGAAACACAGAATTGTTGGATATCATTAGTCCATTGTTTTCTAGTTTCGTTGGCCAACAATTGAGTTTGGCTGTTTCCAGTAGCTGAGCCAATGGTTAGATGATCGTCGGTCTAAATATATGAGTTCCCATCTGACCAACAGTTATGTTTGCTGGCAAAACTGAGCTAATAATATTAAAATATGCAAATAATTGATCCTATTTTAATTGTAAACTTCAACTAATTTGTTGGTTTTTTAGGCAAAAATTAATTATGCTTCTAGAATTACCTATTAAAATTGCTTCTAATTCGGTTTCCTTGGTTTCAAAAATGTTTCCTCATTTTGCATTTGTATTTAAACAAATATCTCTAAAACCATTGTGCAAATAAATTTTCCTTTTATGAGTACTAACATGCAAGAATATCAGTGCTAAGAGCTCCAACCTCTATTTAAAAAATATATATATATTTATTTGACGTAATATGAATTAGTTATCAAGTCAGTTATAAACATGATCTAGATGCAATTTCTGATATAATATGACAGCAAATGCTGTTTATTTACTAAAGCTTTTTTTTTTTCTTTAGTAAAGTAGCATCTTTAAATGTGGTATCTGACGGTGTCTGTCTCATCATACATACAAAATACAGATTCAGTATGCAAAATTCGTTCAAAAAATATTTATATCGCGAAAAAAAGAGTACTTTCAGTATAGAAATAGAAATTTTGAAACTAAAACTCAAGCTTATTTTTTTCTTTTGAAAAAGTACCACATATTATAGCAGTATTTGAATGTCCAAATATAGGGGTATTTGAAAGGGGAAATAACACTTGCATGTAAAAATATTACACTTGCAGCATTTGGGATAAGGAGAGGCATTTTGTATGCTAATTTTTGTGCTATAAAAATTACTTTATGCATTCTTAAAATGCTGAATTGATATCGCACTATAAAAAGGTTTCTACTGAAAAATGACATAAAAAATAGCGATTAGTAGCCTTAAATCGCTAAAATAATTGAGTAAATTTACTTTTCTCAGCACACTCTTCCCATGATTTGCATATTTCTTATCATCGTTAGAGATCAAGGGAAATTAAGTTTCCATAATTGAAAGAAATCCTCCCGGGATTGTAATCCTGCAAGCAACACGTTTTATAATTTAAAAAAACCCTGCAAAAGTTTCTGGATAGTAGTAATCATCGCTTTATTTAATGATCGATTTTTCCGTGATTAAATAAAATATTTTTTTATTTAAAATACATACCAGAATTTCCGAATAATTATTTAATTACGGAAAGGCCGTCATTAAATAAAGCTAACCAAAAATTTAGGTATGTATTTTGAATGAAAAAAGGCTGGCTACACGATCCCAGCTTGCAGAATTGCAATCCAGATGTATCATCGAGGTTGTATGTATTCCTCGAAAAGTTATGTTTTCCAGTTAACAACAAAATCCACACAAAACGTTTTTGCCTTCCAATATTTATCTCTTTCTCTTATAAAGTTGTTTTCCGAAAAGCATGGTTTCATTTACAAGTTCATTCAGGGAATGCTTTAAAAGGGCGCAAGGTCCCCTGTGTACTACAATGGAGGGTACGCAAAATATTTGATCTGAGATTAAGACCTAAAAAATACCATCCTAAGAACCGGTGAAAAAATCTCTCTCAAAGCGCGGGAGTAGCACATGGGCGTGAGCTTTAGTAGCCACGGCATTAGGGCTATTAAAACTTTCCCTAGGTGCCCGTTTTCTATCCTCAATCGTATGCAAACACGTCCGCTTTGGTTTCCGATTCTGAAAATTCCTTGGATGTACCTTCAATTTCTTTATGATGATAAACATTCTTCTATTTTGCTATCTGTCTATTAGTTGATGATTATCCCTAAGGAAATTCTCGAAATTTAGTACATTAATCACAATATATGTGTGTGGAAAAATATTGGAGCAGCTTAGGGGCGCAAAATTTTCCCTGGCTGAGGGCCCAGCGGCCCTCGGGCAGATGGGCCGGCGGGCCAGTCCGAGCCTGCCTCAAACTGAACGAACCTCCGGCTCGGGTCCCCGCTGCCTACGGCACCGTATAGCAGTCGTGCTGCGCACGCGCTGCAGTATACGTTAGTTCCACCTTCCGCCACCAGGTGGCGCAATCCGTTTATACGATCATAACTGAAATCGTTAAGGCTTTCGATGTCGAATCGAATGAGCCATACCCCGTCGTTTTCATGCCCGTAGAACCGGAGATAGGAAAGCGCCCACTGGTGGTGAAAAAACGAAATAAAATCGGTAAGCTCTATCGATGTCGAGTCGAATGAGCCATACCCCGTCGTGATCCTTCCCATAGAAATAGAGATAGGAAAGCGCCCCCTGGTGGTGAGAGTCGGAGCAAAAATCGATAAGCTGTAGTATCCTCTATCGACGTTGAGTCGAATGAGTCATACCCCGTCGTGATCCGGGCCATAGAAACAGAGATAAGTAAACGCCCCCTGGTGGTGAAAAACGAACTAAAACCGATAAGCTCTAGTCGAATAGTATAAACCTATAACTGAACGAACCTCCGGTTCGGGTCCCCGCTGCCTGCGGCACCGTATAGCATTCGTGCTGCGCACGCGCTGCAGTATATGTTAGTTCCACCTTCCACCACCAGGTGGCGCAAACTGTTTATTTGACCATAACTGAAATCGTTGGGGCTTTCCATGTCGAGTCAAATGAGCCATACCCCGTCGTAATCCGGGCTATAGAAACAGAGATAATAAAACGCCCCCTGGTGGTGAAAAACGAACTAAAACCGATAAGTTCTAGTATCCTCTATCGATGTCGAGTCGATTGAGCCAAACCGCATCGTGATGTGACCCATAGAACCCGAGTTGGCTGAAAAATCCTTTGATTACACCTTTCACCACCAGGGGGCGCAATGTGTTCTATACGAATGTTATAGAGGATCCTTATTACTTTAATTCTGATGTTTGGAATCAGTTTGGGGGAAATTCGTAACATAGTTTCTGAGTTATAGAAACGGACCACAGTTAAGATAAAAAAACTTGGAGGGGGGGGGGGGGGGCGAGGACACTGCTTTTCCTTAAACAACTGAATTAGACTGCCGGAAAAAAAATCTGATGTCTTAATTACATAAACCGTCCGGATTCGATAACGGGCGAAGCCCGCTTTTTACTAATCGAAAATAGTGGTTATTTTTCTATACATATTAACAATCAAACGCTTAAAAATGTTAAATTTGTTGTAATGGAATTGGTTTCCTCAAAAATAATACAAATGTACAAATATGTCTTAATTACAGCAAACGTCCCGATTCGATAACGGGCGAAGCCCGCTTTTCCTTATCATAATATCTGGTTGCGACTCTAAAAGAAAAACGTAAAATACTCGTCATGCAGTTTTTGGACGCGGCCTACTTCTTAAAATCGTAATATATAGCGGGCGCTGTGATGGAAATCTTTCTTTTGCGTTAATTATACGAATGTTGATTAATTATACAATTAAATAATATATCGGCTCGTAATGGAGATATGAGAATAATTTTTAGATATTCTGAAAGCAGAATCAATTTTGCGTCGTCCTGTAAAAGTTAGGAATTACTGCGCCCCTTAGATTCTGAGATTGGGCACCCCTCTGAAAAAACACACTTGAACGTCACGTGACCTCCGTCAAAGGAAATGCTCCTCGCTTCTGGAAAATCGATCCAGACAATCGTCTGGCCACGTGTCTGCCTTCTGGCATTCGCAGCACGGAAAGAAATGAAAAATTATTTTTTATCCATCGATTTTTAAAGGATTTTTTCGGTTCTAACTGTCGTACTGAAATGATTTTTTGAATTTATGAAAGCAAATGCTCTCCTGAATCTGTCTGTCCGATTTCCGAATTTCTGGCCCCCCGACTTTCGTAGATCCGGGTCTGTTTAAAAACACCTACTGCGGTTTGGGACTTAATTTGCTCCACGGCCACCCTGCATTCTCCCCGACCGAGAGACTGGAAACCCCTTTCGGAGGCGAAAGTTTGTGGTTTTCGATTATTTTTCAAGTTCGGTTTCGGTCCGTAATTAAAACAGTTTTGTCAATTAATAACTCCCCGGGTCCGGGTCGGACACCCGACCCGGCCGAACTTGAGCTCCGCGCCTTTTTTCCGAATTTTTCGGTCCGCGTCCGCCGTCCGTGCGTCGAGCGGTCCCGGAGACTTTGAGTGTACAGACCGGGAATGCACAGACACACTCACACACAGACGTTCACGGACATTAATAATTATCCGACATAACAACTTGTCAGCACAGAAGTACGATGTTCACATTCAAATAGATAACAGACATTGAAGACACTACCATACTTTAGCTACACACTCTATAGAACATGGAATACAATGTTGAAGTGGAGAGGGGGGGTCACTGGAGCCGCATATTATTTTAACAACCAAAATAGGGCAAAATTCTTTCGGTCCTGTCCGATGCAGTATGTTATATACTCAAAAAATTGGTGTAGGAACACGAACGCGCGAAAATTACCGTCCAATTGTTTGTAAAAGGGGGTGTGGCCAGGAAGAGAGCGCCGAAAAACTCAAATGTCAATGGCTAAGAAATTATGTTAATTTCGGGTTAACCTGACGTAAATGTAAGAACTCATTACAGGAATCGGATGAATTTTGGAGGAAAAAATAAGCGCGCGAAAGCAGGGAATGATGGGACAAATCGAACGATATCTGAAAATAACAAAATAAGAAGAATGTAAAGAAAAAATATTCTGAAAGAATAAATTTCAATGTCTCAATAAGATTACTCCAAATTAATTCATGGATGAACATAGATTGGAGAAGCATCACCTTGGATATATTATCTGACACATTCATCCTCGTGCATTTTGTAGACTATGGTTGATGCAGTTGCTGGAATCCTTGTTGTTGTAGCTAGTGGCTTAGAAACAGCGTGCGTTCGAATTTATACGAACATAGGTTGCCATACTTGTTGCGTTTCAAATAACGGCAAGCAGGAACCATAAAACGCCAAGAACAACAAGGGAACAGATCCGATTGGATGCTGAAGAAACAATGGTTCTGCGATCGCAGAAAGCGCCATCTTGGCGAAAACCAAATAAGAATTACAACGTGCGATCGCGAGGCCAAGATTGAAGTGAAAGTTGCAGTGCTTGTTTTCAAGCAAAGATGAGACTACAACTTCGAAAATGGATGGGAAAGATAACTATTGAAATTAAAAGAAGGTATTTAAAATGTAAACAGAATGAAATAAAAGTTAAGAAAGATAAATAAATAATAATGGAGTGGGAAAATTGAGTATTAACTAAAAGGAGTTAATTTTCCCACAACAACTATAATCTCGATTATCACTATAGAGTATAGATACAAAATATTCTCACATAAAAATACTTAATTTACACAGAAAAACAATAAAATATTCATGAAAATGAACCCTTATTGAGGTAGTCAATCATCCAACTTGATGATGTTTATGTAGTATCTTGTAGTAATCAAACAAGAAAACATAAGTGGTAATATGATGAAGTAATTTTTATAACTCTTATTCAACTTGGGTCATATCACTCTTATTATTATACATTTTTCAAGTGGTGATAGTAAAAAATAAAACTCTGTAGCATCTTAAGAAAGGTTGGGTAATATGTTATTATTAAGATATCCTATGGATTATTTCAACTTAATTTACTCCAGTTTCATTTCTTATTATTTTAATACTGTTTAAATTTTTAATTTATTTATTATGTTACTTAAGAATAATTTAATTAACTTAGCCTAACCTTTATTATTTGACTATAATAGTCTAATCCAATTCAATTCGGTATAAGAATTTACTAACTTAAATCAACCAATTTATGCCCGCACAAAAAGTTAACTCAAGTGAAAACTCAACAGTGATGCTCTTGTGAGCTCGATTCAAGAACACACTGATATACAGAAGAGAATTGATAGTTAATTTTTATTTAGTAATTTTATTTTATTAACTTAGTTTTATTTTATGACTATTATAAAATTAAGATGAAACTATAGATTTAACATTAGTTTGTTGTGGTTTCTCATGGGATAATTTTAATTGGTCAGGAGGGTAATAAGGACGTAATTTTGATGCATGTACTATTTCAGTAGATTTATTTTGAATCTGTCTATTAATTGCAAAATTGACATCAGATAACTTCTTAAGGCTTTGATAAGGACCACTAAAGACTTGTGAAAGTTTTCTGGTATTAGGATATTGGAACTCTTCATAAATTACAAGATCTCCAATCTCAAATTTTGGTTCTAGATAATTTCGATCATAATATTTTTTACTTCTCCAATAAAATTCATCAGTGCGTTTTTTAACAATTTTAAGGGCTTCTTGAACAGGAGGGTAATAATTTTGTTGAAGGGAGGAATCATAGGGTAATTGGCCAAAAAGTAAGTAAGCAGAAGGGAATTTAGTGATAGAATGAGGTGTATTATTGTACTCATTAACTACTTCTGTCAAAATTTTTGTCCAAGGAATTTTGGAGCTGGTAGAATTGACTTTACACTTCAATCTAGTTGCTATTGTCTGGTTCACTCTCTCACATTTGCCATTCGTTTGTGGGTGATGTGATGTGGTTAAACGTTGCTTAATATTGTGGTTCCGCAGGAATTTTTTTAATTTAGATGAAGTAAAGGCTGCATTTCTATCACTTAATACTTTTTGATGGGTCTGGACATTAATAATTTTATTAAAACAGAATAACTGTTGTGGGGTTTGAATATTAAAAACTTGTTTTAGACAGTTAATATAAGCTTCTGTGGTAACACTTTTTGAGGGAAAGGCCCAAACATATCTAGTAGCGTGGTCGATTATAAGATGTAAATATTCTTTTGTGGAATTGTAGTAATGAAATCGTCCCACAGTATCAACAGAAATGCATTCAAAAGATTGATCTGTGGTGGTCATAGCTTGTAATAAGCCAATTTTTTTCTGTCTCAGTTTTTTATTCTTTTGACAGACATCACAGTGTTTTACAAATGTAGTTATATCTTGAGTCATATCAGGCCAATAATAATTAGGAGATATTAAGTTTAACATTTTTTGAATACCAGGATGACCAAATTTTTCATGAGTAACATTAAGCAATTTTCTTCACAAAGACATGGGTACTACTATTTTTCTAAAACCTTTCTTTTTTACTATCATAAGTCCATTTTCATTGAAATAGTTTTTTCAACACACATTATCTTTTTGTTGCATCTCTATGACTTCCCTAACATCCAAAAGAAAGGTAAGTGGTTGAATAAGATAAGTAGTAGGATTTCTGGACAACATGTCGGCTTCGACATTTGTGGAACCCTTTAAATATACAATATCATACTCGAACATACTTAACTTTAAAGACCATCTAAATAATCTTCCTCTTAAATGTTTAACATTTCTTAACCAGACAAGAGACGCATGATCTGTGTGAATAGTAAATTTAACACCATGGAAGTAGTGGTAAAATTTGTCCAATGTGTCAATAATGGCAAGACACTCTAGTTCTGTAATAAAATAATTCTTTTCATGACTTCTCAATCCTCTAGAATAGTATGCAATTGGATGTAAGAAATTATTATTATCAGGCTGCTTAAGGACTGCACCTACTGCCACCTGTGCAGCATCCACAAACATATGAAGGGGTAATTTAGGGTCATAAATTTTCAAAACAGGTTTAGAAATTAGGGCATCTTTTAGTTTATGGAAAGAATTTTGACAATCTAAGTTCCATTCCCATATAGTATCTTTTTTGAGCAATTTATTGAGGGGTTGTCTGATTTCTGCATATTTATTAATAAATTTATGATAGACATTAATAGATCCTAAAAATCTTTGGAGCTCTTTAACATTTGAAGGTGGTTTTAATTTTTTGATATCTTCTGTATTATTGTTAGCAGGAGTTAAAGTACCATTTTTTATCTCATAACCTAAGAAATTAATTGTATTTTGGACAAAGTTACACTTAGATAATTTAAGTTTAAGATTTTCCATTCTGCATAATTCAAATATTCTGTTGAGATGTTGTAAATGTTCTTCCAAAGTTGAAGAAAAAATAATTATGTCATCAAAATAGTAGCAAGCAAAGTTAATTTTATGTTTAGTAAGAATTCTCCTAATAGATCTATTGAATATTGATGGACCTACCTTTACACCAAAAGGGAGAACATTCCATTCCCAAAGTCCACAATTGGTAGTAAAAGCTAATTTTTCAGTGTCTGCTGGATGTATGGGTATGTATGTGCCAGGAGCCTGAGGCTAAATCCAGGGTGGAAAATACTGTGTACTACTTAATTTGTCTAAAATGTCGTCAATACGGATAATGTTTCTGCATCATTTTTCATTATGGAATTAAGTTTTCTATAATCTACACATAATCTAGTTTTTTTTTTACCTTCATCGCGTTTTTCTACTAAAGTGACTGGTGAAGAATATGGGCTATTGCTTTCTTTGATTAATCCAGCAGATAATAATGATTGAATTTGTTCAGAGATTTCTTTTTCTTCCACTGTTGAAGTACGATAAGGCCTCATAGATATAGGTAGGTCAGATTTGAGAAAGATACGCTGTGGCTCAATATTAATCTTCCCCACATCATATTCATTTTTTGAAAAAATTATCCAAATAATTCCCCATTATATCCCTTACAGTTTTGTTTTTTACTGTATTTATTTCCCCTATTAAATCATAATCATTAACATTAATTTGAGCGAAGGATTGAGGAGTCATAATACTTCCATAATCGGGCTGCACATATTGAAACTGATCTTGAACATTAAAATGCAATAATTGTAAATTATTACTGGATATGTCAACATTTTGATTTAATACAAGATCTCCTTGAGTAACTCGACAATTTGCACAGTCTATTATTAAGTTAAATTGAGAACAATCAGGCAATCCTAATATAGCATATTCCAAATCACTGTCACATAACAAAAATTTAATATAATGTGTAATTTTACCTATTTTAACTAATAAATTACATGATTTATTAATTGTAACCTTACCCTTAGCTTGACCAACAATAATAGGTGAAATATTTACAATTTTAGCATTTAAATAACGAATAAATTTAAATGGAAGAATAGATAATGTAGATCCTGAATCAATAACATAATTTAATTTTTTATTATTGGCATACCCAGCAACAATTAATTGTCATGCATTGGGTTGACTTGGTGACTGGCTAATAACAGGAATATTACTTGTTTGTGGAGGGTTTAAGTTAAAAATACAATTCCTCTCCCAGTGATAAGCTTCTGGTATTCTCCTATTTAGACACAATCTACATGGTCGACTCAGAATCCTTCTCTGATAGTGATTGACAGGCAATCGGGGGCTAACGAATCTGGATGTTGAAGGGTTAAAATGATTTGGTGCTTGGAAATTTGGATTCATGTAATTGGGTTAAGGGCGAGTCCAATGTCTAGTTGAATTATTTGGGTGAGAAAAAGATCTGGAATTTTGAGACATATTTCTAACATTACTATTATTGTTATTGCTAGAATGAGATGGAATGACAACAAGTTGTTTAACTAATCTATACCAATCGGTAGTAGATTCAGGAGAATTTACTATTAAATAGTTCTGGTATTCAGGTTTTAATCCGTCGGTCAATCCCTGTAAAATAATGGTTTCACATAGTTTAAGTTGTCGACCAATATCTATTTTCTGACGAAAATATCTTTCTAGATTGTTCAAGTCATGCAATTTCAGTGAGGTGAAATCAGAAAAACGAGGAACTGTTACTTTTAGAAATTTTTCAGTTAAGATCTCAGTAATTTTTTCATGCTCTTTGCATGCTAGACATTCATTAAAATAAATCTTTAATGCTTCGGCTTTCAAATATTTAGAAATATTGTTGATTTTCCACTCTTTTTTATCTGGAGGGGATGAACCTTCAAAATGCTTTAGCCAAGAAGTGATAACCATCCCACTTTCTGGATCAAAAATAATGATATTAAGATCTTTTTCAGCCATTTTTGTTTGAATACCTTTACTTTCAGTAATAACTTTAACAACATGTAAAAAAATAAACAATGCATAAAGAATTCTTTAACTTAACAACAACTGTAAAAATATTTAACTCTTAATAATTTAAATAACAAGAACAAAATTAATATTCATCAGCAAAAAATGTCAATTTCATATTTAAATTCATTCCACAATTATAGTTCAATGTCACGAAACACAAAATTTCCTCTTATTATTATTTTTTAATAGCAAATGTAAAACTGCTACTCTAGTCTTTCTATAAATAAACTTTACTGTATATGAATAAATATCACAAAAGAAAAATAAAATGAAATAAATAAATAAATAAATAGAATCACATAACTAGAAGTATCAAAGTTCATTTTTTAAAATAAGTAGCATTATTTTGTAGAAACAATTTTTTTGTTCCTGTTTTGTCATCCCGGAGCATAGTATCAACAAATAAATTAAATTGCATATAATATATTACCTTTCTAAAGTTGCGCAATTCAGCGCAAAGCTTCCCTTGAGATAACATTTTTTTAAATCTTCAATTTAATAAACTTCTAAAGCTATTTTTGCGACTATTACGCAATCACTGGTGTAATCTGTAGTCCAGAGAATTTAATAAAATGTTTATGTAGTTTGGAATTGCATAGAAATACGCTAATAAATAAATAAAATAAGCACACACAAATAATACAATTATTTTTGCCAGTTAAAACTTAAATTATTTTTGAAAAAAAGAAGTAATAAATATAATTATACCAAACAGTCCTAAAGATATGACTCCTCCTTTACTCTTGTTTATTTTTATTTAAAAAAGAAAAGTCTGTAGTAAGGTGATTTTCCATGTCGCTACGAGTAAATACACACTGTTGTGAATTATAAACTTCTCCTCAACATTGCTTTCCACCGCAGCATCCAGGATCCCAAATAAGAACAAATTGTCGAATTCAGTCTTTCGAGCAAGTCGTTGTCCTTCATATATGAAGTTGTTGGCCGAGACGCATCTTTCATAGGATTAAATCCTACACGTCTTTTCTATATTACGATTTATTGCAGGTAGTAATGAAATGTCATTACTGAATACCAGTTTTCGTATTATGGAGTAGAATCCACTGATTACGCAGACGTCACATCATTAAAAGTATGGAAGTTGATTCACCGAAAATCAGGTACGGAGTAATTCCACTGATTAATTCGATACACACACCAGATCAGTAGTTCAAGGATTAGACTGGTGATAGGAGACTCAATGTCTTTATTAGTAGGGATATCATCCATTACATGATGCAGAATAACAACTTGTCAGCACAGAAGTACGATGTTCACATTCAAATAGATAACAGACATTGAAGACACTACCATACTTTAGCTACACACTCTATACAAGATGGAATACAATGTTGAAGTGGAGACTGGGGGTCACTGGAGCCGCATATTATTTTAACAACCAAAATAGAGAAAAATTCTGACGGTCCTGTCCGATGCAGTATGTTATATACTCAAAAAATTGGTGTAGGAACACGAACGCGCGAAAATTACCATCCAATTGTATGTAAAAAGGGGTGTGGCCAAGAAGAGAGCGCCGAAAAACTCCAACGTCCATGGCTAAGAAATTATGTTAAGGGCGGGTTAACCTGACGTAAATGTAAGAACTCATTACAGGAATCGGATGAATTTTGGAGGAAAAAATAAGCACGCGAAAGCAGCGAATGATGGGACAAATCGAACGATATCTGAAAATAATAAAATAAAAAGAATGTAAAGAAAAAATATTCTGAAAGAATAAATTTCAATGTCTGAATAAAAGGAATTTAATCAAATGCTTTTTAGGAAGTTTTTGCAATTTAGAATAATTTTTTAGAATAGGGATTTAAAGAATATTTTGACTAAGATATGGAATTAAATCAAATAGGGTATTTAAGATATAAATAAAAGACAGAGAAATATTAAAATAAATAAAATAGATAACATTTAGTAATTTAATAGAATGGTGATAATTTGGAATAAGGACTAAGAAAATGGCGAAAAGAAGGAAAATCTTTTTTATTATTATTACACACACACACACACATATATATATATATGTGGTCGCAGGAGTTCTCATCTGAACTTTAGACTGCAAACCCAAGCACATTTTTTATTGGGGCTTGTGATGTTGAATCAAAGTTCGATGCCTCACGAACAATAGAATATTTGATGATGTGCAATTTTATCGTGAGAACAGAGTAGATGTGCTACAGCTTTCGTCTCGATCAGACGGATCGACGATGATCTCTCGTTAATTCTATGCCGGTCGGTGGAACCGCGCATTTAACCCGACAGACGGTCGGATCAATTCTATAGTCTGTTCAGGGAAACGAGATAACGAAAGTAAACAAACGGGTTGCAGAAAAATTGTCAAGGAGCCACACATTTGGCACAAATCCCTAGGTTGGCGAATTTTATTTTTTATTTCGATTTGTTAATTTTTTAAACATTTATTTTGATAAGTATATGAAAACAACACAAGTTGCTAACTGACTTACATCGAGATTTTAAACAAAAATGTAAAAGTTTAAGATGTCAAAATATAAATTATTCTCTATTTATTTTAAACAGCGTTGAATTCAGAGATATTTTTTCCTGGTGGGATTTCTGTGCCTCCAGGCGAGACATTATATATTTGGGGGGGGGGGGGGATTATACTTTTTGACCATTAAAAGTATAAAATCTGAAATATTCCAGGAGGGGACATTTTAATGCCCCGAACGGAATTTCCTCCCGGGGCAAACCGTCTGAATTCAACATTGTTATAAACCATCATCAGGAGTTAATTTTGTTAAATAAAAAATAGTACAAAACTATTTATATCTTACATTATTGAAGCCCACTTACCTCATAAATCATTCAGAAGATGAAGTTGAAGTATCGGAACTATTAGAATCTAGATTGATTATTACTGATTGACTATGATTGACTATTAGAATCTAGATCGTGGATTTTTCTCCTAATAGCATGCCTATCAAAATCATCTATATTTTCTAAAACACGTTTACGTAATTTTATTTTCTTCGGCGAGTTTAACACACCACATTTTTTATACTCTTTTAACACTCAAAAAACGGAAGCTTTACCTACGCCTGTTATACGAGCAGCATTATCTCCTATATGAGAAATCGGAGGTTCAGGATTCGATTCAAGTTCGTTTTATATACATTTAAAATCATATCTTTCTCCACCTTACTCAAAGCTTTTCTTTTTACTCTCTTCTTAAGCGGGCTCAAAGAAGAATTTTCACACTCAATTTGTGTATACAAAATACCAAATCAATCGAAAAAAATCGTCAATTTTAAAAGTGAAAGACAAGCAACAAACAGACGTTTGGGAAAAAAGCAGAAGCTCAACACTTCAAGAAATCTGTTTGGCGCTTTTGGCACAGCGCCAGGTTTAAGCATCGCCAATCCGCACGCGCATTTGTTTACTTTCGTTATCTCGTTTCAGCGAACGGAGTATAAGTGTATATAAGTTTTTTAATTAATGTTGTAAATATTTTATATGATAATCAAGATATTAAAAGTATGACGTTTAATCAATTTGGAAAACGTATGGACTATTACTCATTCTCCTAGACGCCAGCCTAAATCCTACATATATATATATATATATATGATAGAAGCAATTCTAATGAGGCAAAAATTAAATTGCCGTCAATTAATCTACCCCAATTTTCGGGTCGCTACGCAGAGTGGATGAATTTTAAGCTACAATTCACCACTTTGATTGATAACAACAATGTGTTAAACGATGCTCAAAAATTATATTATTTACAATCGACCTTAACATACCCTGTGAAACAATTACAAAATATTGATGATTCTTATGCTTCCTTATTCGAAGCTTTGAAATAACGATTTGAAAACTAAAGGTTAATTGTGAATAGTCATATTTATGAGTTATTGTGTAACAACAAAATAAAAATTGAAAATGCGAAAGAAATACGCAATCTGGTAGATAATTTATTGAGTCATTTGAAGGCTCTGAAACAATTAGAACTAGAAAATAATAACTTATCGGAATCAATTTTAATGTATTTTATGTTACAAAGAATCGATGATGAGTCAAGAAAGGCTTTTGAAATGAGTCTTAATTGTAATTATCTGCCTGAATGGAATACTTTTTATTGTTTTTTTACTGAAAAGAGCGCAAGCTCTCGAAAATGTACAAAAAAGCAACACCGTTACGAAACCTAGGTATGAAATTAGTCACAAACAAAAAAGTTTCGTATTACAAAATGACAAACTTAACTGCGCCTTATGTAAACAACCTCATATGATTTTTCGATGTCAGAAATATTTAGATTTATCGGTTCAAGAGAAATTGAACCAAGGAAGGAAATTGCATTTATGTTACAACTGTTTATCGTTATCCCATACTGTTAATCGATGTAATACATTAAATAATAAATGTAGGGTTTGTTTTTCCAACCATCAGAGCTCTCAGAACAATAGAATGAACAGAACAATCAGATGCCTCACGAACAATAGAATATTTGATGATGTGCAATTTTATCGTGAGAACAGAGTAGATGTGCTACAGCTTTCGTCTCGATCAGACGGATAGACGATGGTCTTTTGTTAATTCTATGCCGGTCGGTGGAACCGCGCATTTAACCCGATAGACGGTCGGATCAATTCTAAGTGTATATAAGTTTTTAAATTAATGTTGCAAATATTTTATATGATAATCAAGATATTAAAAGTATGACGTTTAATCAATTTGGAAAACGTATGGACTATTACTCATTCCCCTAGACGCCAGCCTAAATCCTACAATATTTGGTGGATCGCCCGGGATATTTTTTGAACGCCAGAGGACAGACTTAGACAGACTTTTTAGACAGATTTCTTAAACAAAAATCGCCGCTTACTTGCTCATGAATTTCCCGATGTTTGGTTGCTTCGAAAAGAGAATAAGAGAATGAAGAAGAACGTTGTCCGAAGCTACTGATAAAAGAAAGAATTTGACCTACTGAGGAAGCCAGATCATAGATGTTCTTTTTCTCCAGATGTGTTTTACAATGTTTTTGCATCGAAAAGTGTTGATATGAAAACATCATTGAATTGCTTCCTGCAGTGACGGATCTAAGGGGGGGTTAGCCGGGGCAGCTGCCCCGGGTGCAAGACTTAGAAGGGCGCAAAAATGAGGAATCATAAAAGATTAAGAATAAAGGGAAATTAAAAATTCCCAGGAAAAGATATTCAATTTTATTTTGTTCAACGGTGGTTTACTTTCGTTGCATAAGGATCAGAAATAAAAAATAAATTAAATTTGTTTTACATTATATAAAATATCCCATTGCCACCAGTATTTTTAAGAAATTTTTATTTATTTAAAATTCAAAGATTTTGCGCTATCACTTTTTCTGACACCGTGTTATGCTGTTTTACAACGTGTTCAGTATTTAATTTCGGTTATGTCTAAAATACATTCGAGTGATTATTTCAGAAAGAAGGCTAAAAAGAGAGAAGAGGAGGATTCACAGCTGTCATCTAATACAGCGGTTCCCAACCTGCGGTACATAGCGGGCCTGCTGGCGGTACGTGAAAATCATATCGGAAATGCCGAAAATCACAAAAAATTTTTAAATGAAAAAACATAAAGAAAGCTGATAGATTTAGATTACAAAGTCAGTCTCATGTATAACTCCAATATGTTACACTCAAAATGAGGGTAAAAGCCCACTAGACTTAATAATCCGTTGAAAATTCTATGTCACTAGCTCCGCCCACTGCTGATCATATTGCATGTGTAGAGCAGTTCACATCACGTGACTTTTACTGGAGAACAATGAGAAAAGCTGTAGGACACACAAATAGAAAAAGCATTGATAAAGGCAGCGATAGCTGTCCTACAGAAGCAGCAAAAACCTGTTCGTGACGTCACCTTGCACATCTCTGTACTTAGATATTTCCCTAATCTTTGCTGAAACTACAATTGATCATTTTACAATGTTCTTTTCCACTCCTTATTTATCCCAGTTTTTAATAATAATTATAAAATGCCTAAATTACTCCAGAGCTTCTGGTGTTAATGTTTTATTTTAAAACGTGTTGAAAAGCAGGCCCTTATTTTCATTTTCGAATAGGCGGAGTTACCCGTATATCACTAAAGTATACTATTTGGAAAGCTTCCTTCCTTTTAATGAGTATTTAATTTGAAGTGTTTCCTTATTATTTGAATGATTTGGTTTATATTTAAAATGGATAACTGGTTGAAATCTGGAACTCTCTGGATAAGAGTATTGCGACTGCGATTGAAATTCAACCTGATGATTCGGGAAGTGTAAATTCTTCGAAACAATTTGATTATTTAGATTTGCAAGAGAACATGAGTGCAGCTGTTAATAGGCATGTTCTCAAAACTGACAAATACTGAATAATAATACTTTATAATAATTTAAATAATACTGAAAACATCAGGGATAATTTTTGAAATATGGATTTCGCATTTACGGGAGATGAAGATTTTAATAATATGTGGGGAAGAGAGAAGTGGGTGCGTGATTATGATAAATGGAGGTACTCCGAAATGAAAAGCCTAAGAAAGGGGTACGTGACAGAAAAAAGGTTGGGAAGCGCTGATCTAATATGTCTTCATGGCTTAAGACGAACGATATTCATGAAGGTAAGCAACCAAGTTATTTGTATTTTTTAAACGTGCTACACCATATAATAATTTATGTGTATTATTTCTGTTCTAAAAATCTCCTTTTCTATGCAATAACTGAGTTGATATATAAGAAAAGAATTATAAATCGATTTTTTATTAAGTTCTTCTAAATTTAGATATTCTTGTAATTAACAGACTTTTTGTCTAAAAAATGAAAACGAAACTTATACTCTGTCGAGAATTCAACGCGTTCTGGCCCTTTAAAGCCATTTTATTTATGTAGTTAAAAAGGTTTTCTATCCATGAAAAAATGAAGTCAAGTTCGGCTATTGAACTGCTAAGAATGATAAATTTACATTGACTTCAGGATGCTTATCCAAATCTTAACTACTTGTCTAAAAATATTCCTAACACTACCTGTATCTGTCGCTTCTAATCAAAGAAGTTTCAGTAAATTAAAATTGATTAAAAGATATCTAAGAAATTTAACAAAAGAACAACGATTATCCACTTTATGTATAATAAATTTAGAAAATGAGATAGCTTGCAAATTACCTTATGATGACATAATAAAAACTTTTGCATCAAAGAAAGCTCGCAAAGTAAATCTAATAGGTATTGTAGATGTTAAAACAGGCATATTTTCTGTAATTTTTGTATTGTGTAATATTGTACTTTTTACATAGAAAAAATGCATAGTAAAAATACAGATTTTGAGTACTGAGTATCAATATTACTTCCTCTTAAGCAATTGTTTACGCAGATTTTATTCTGATATTCTTGGGAGCAGGGGGCGGGCGCAAATCTACAAGCTTGCCCCAGCTAAAATTTAGTCTAGATCCGTCTCTGGCTTCCTGAGTGCTTGTGACAACTTTCTGCAGAAGAAAAAAAGAGGCCTCACATCGAGTGCGATGTTTTGGTCTCATTAGTGAAAAAGTAAGTGCAGTGTTTTTTTTTTCGTTGTAGTTGTTTTCGTGCAACCTGGTTTGAAGTAGCGCCTTTGCTGCGAAATTATTTTTCTTTTTCTTTTTACGTTACAAAGATTAAAGCAGGGTGTAATTTTTTTTCCTGCGTTCAACGAAGTGATAGGGAAAATAATTACTTGCAGTGATTTATTTTTTTTGCAGGTAATTTTTAAAAAGGCAAGGTGGTGATACCTTTTGTCTATAATATTTTAAAGGAGACGAAAAATAAAAACCTGTAGTGCTTTATTTTTTTTGCAGGTAATATTTAAAATAACAAAAGGTGGTGGTACCTTTTTGCTATAATATTTTAAAGGAAACGAAAATTAATACCTGTAGTGTTTTATTTTTTTGTGCAGGTATTATTCAGTAATATTAAAAAGACAAGGCGGTCGAACCTTGATCTTACAAAAATAAAAGGAGCTCAGATTCCCATGCATAGTGTGTATTTTATATATTTTTTATATATTTAAATTGGATCACTCATTTGAAGTAAGTGATAAAAAAATGTTTTTTATATGTATTGTTTATAACGATTAGATAGTTAATTTTGAATTTAATAGATAATGGCACGGAAAAAGAACCTGGAGCGGAAACTAGAATACGCAAGCATATTGAAAATGAAAGTCATGTTTTTTAAACGAAAGAGGGCGCTGTAAAATTTGGCGGCTGCCTTTTAACAGAATGTCATTAGATTACATGTTAAATTCCGAAAGTATTTTACTCGGTTATTTTTAATTATAGCAATTATATGTCATAAATTTAAGATGGGGTATAAATGTTTTATTCCGGGATGTAGATCGGGCTATGATGATGAGATAAACAAAAGAAAAAAAAATTAAGTATGTTTAGAGCTCCAGAGGCGAATGCTTTTTATTATACTTTAAAGTTATATGCATGTAATAATTTTTAAACTAAGAAATTTTTTTCTAGTATATCGATTTTAGTGTATATGTTTTTAATTTATTTGAGTAAAAGTATTTTGGGGCTTCACTCAAAAGTGCAAGTGTAAGAACTTATTTTTTAAAAAAAAAATGCCCCCCTCCCCCCTTTTCGTCCCATCATACCTAGAGTAATTAAGGATTTATTTTAACAGTTAAATTTACTGAAACTACTTGACATAATACTTGTAGTAAAAAGTAAGTGAAAAATGTAGTCTGCAGATTTACTAATTCCATTCGACTATAAATCTAATTAATATTTCAGTAGTTTTTATCTACAGAGTTGAATAATGAAATATTTAAATCAAATATTTAAACTATATTAAAAACAATAGATTTTTAACAATTTGTGTCGCCTAAAAAATGTCTTTATTTGAATGGGGAATGCTTGAGCCCCATAAGCCTCTCCTTTGTATATCTAGAGTAATTAGGGATTTATTTTAAAAGTTAATTTTACTGAAACTACTTGATATATTACTTGTAGTAATTAGTAAGTAAAAAATGTTAGCTGCAGATTTTCTAATCTTGTTCTTATTAGATTCATGTAAGTGCAATTTAAAAATTTAATTTGTTTAGTTAGCTGTTCAGTTCAATCAAAAGTTTTAATTTTAAATAGATAAAAAGGCAATTACAACAGAAAAATTATAAAACTACATTTAAAACTGAATTCTATTAGTTAGAGGTATTTTCAAGGAGTTAAATATCTATAATTTTATTTATTTATTTTTGTGCATGGAAAGAGGAGAGGGGGGGGGGGTCCCTAAAAATTTCATCTTAATCAAAGAAAAAATGCTTAAAATGTGCTCCTTATTTTGATAAAACTGTGTTAAAATAAATAACTAAATAAATAAAGTGTCTGGACCAGTTTGGATCCTGTGACATCAGAATCATTATTTTATCCATCAATGTAATTCATTTGTAAACTAAAAAGTATTTTGGGACTTCATTCAGAAGTGCAAGTGCAAGAACTCATTTAAAAAAAAAATATATATATATATATTTGCCTCTCTCATAAGTGCAATTTAAAAATTTAATTTGATTACTTAGCTGTTCAATTAAATCAAAAGATTTTATTGATTGTAAATTAGTAAAAAGAAACTCATTTAAATAACAAATTTAATATTCACAAAGAAAAAAATATTTAGGTATATATGGTTTTTAATTACTGTATAATTTTCAAATTGTAAGGTAAGCATGTTACCTTTTCAATCTGCAGCAGTGTTTATGAAAGAGGAAGCATTTATGTATGATAAAAAAAAATGAGAGTTTTTGGACCATTCATAACTAACATTACATTAAAGTCACAATTTACGATTCTTGCAAAAATTAGTTAATAGACACTATTATTTATTCAAGTTTTATTTCCAAAATAATTAAGATAAAAATTTGTTTTTAAATGTATATAATATTAATTGCATAGATATAAAAAGTTATGAGTTATTAAATTATTCAAAGGTTATCGATATATGCGCAACATTAAAACTTATTCCAGAAAATTTGAATAATACTTTTAATCCCTAAAAATTATACGTCCATTCCGTATTTCTTCGCAGTACAATCAATATCCGTGATATTTATTTTTAAATGACTATTCAGATGTTTTTGTCAGGATGAACTCTTATTTAAAGAGTTATAAAAAGCAATCGAAACGCCAAATATCTATTAAAGTATATGCATGGTGTGAAGAAAACTTTATTTAATGAAATTTCTACTTGTTTGACTTTTTTAAAGTTCAAATTTTCAATCAAAAACATTTAAAAAATGAATGCTTTTCGCATTGAAAAGCATTGCAGAAGCAGGCTAAGATCGCCGTCAGTTTACCGTAGCGCCATCTATAAGGAGAAAAACTGTATTGTAAAATTTCAACGTTACTTTCCCCTCCATCTATCTTACTCCGTGGATAATGGCATACCTCGCTCGAGTTAAAAAGTGTGATCTAATCACATTGGTTGAAAAATTAAATCTAGTATTGCCAGAAAATGTAAAATGCTCAATATGACAGACTTAATTCTTAAATCCGATAATTACGATGAAGAATACACGAAAAATATTCAAATGCGCATTACGTCAGACAGGGAGGAGAAAGAAATGAGAGAGAGGCAATTAGCTGAGGAACAATCAAAGAGGGAATTTGAAATTCGTAAGTTAGAGTTGCAATCAACAATTAGTGCTAATGCCCCCCCCCCCCCTCCAACAAATAAAAATAATTTTTTAAAAATTATGGCAAAATTTGAATTACCAGGTGATATCGGGGTATATCTTAACCTTTTTGAAAGGCAAATAAATAGAATAGGATGAGATAAGAAGGAGTGGGTTTCTCATTTGTTAGGCTTGCTACCTCTTGACATAGTACAATTCGTTGGTCGGGAACCAGACCCAAACGCTTCAGATTATGATTTCGTGAAGAAATTGTTGCTTAAACGGTACCGCTTGTCACCTGAACAATTTAGACAGAAATTTAATAATCATCGTAAAGACATTTCATCTTCTTGGCGTGATTTCGCTTTTGAGATTAACACATTTCTACGGGAATGGATAGAAGGCCTTCAAATACGGACATTTTCAGAATTTCAAGATCTGATAGTTGTGGATCAAATCCGGAAAAAATTACCTCCAGACATTCGTGAACATTTTTGTGATGAATTGCCAAAAATAACAAATGTAGAAGAGTTAATTGTTAAACTAGACGATTATGAATCAGCAAGGAACAATATTAGAAAAAATGATTATAGAAACCCGAATACGGAATTTAGAAAACGTCCGATTGAAAATAATAGGACATTTCATCGAAGTGATACGAGTCGCGTGCCGTATGAGAAAAATTACGCAAGTGCCCAAAAAAATAGTTCAAATGTAAAAATTCGTTGTTTCAACTGTAACGAATTTTCGCACAAGTCGATTAACTGCCCACGTAAAAGAGAAGGACCCATTTGTTTCAAATGCAAAGCCGTAGGTCATAAAGCGGATCAGGGTACCTTTAATATCCCTAAAAATGTAAATTCCTTTGCAAGCGACATCTCAATTTCTTCAGATAGGATAATGAAAAACGTGATGATTTTAGGAAAAAGTATTGAAAGTTTAATCGACACAGGGAGCGAAGTAAATATGGCAAATTTGGACACTTATAATTCTCTAGGACATCCCAAATTATATGCAAATGATGTAACTTTGTCAGGTATAGGTGGAAACCATGTAACACCTATGGCTATGGGCTACGTGAATCTAAATGTTGAGATGGATAATTATATTGTAAATACCGATTTATATATTGTAAAAGATTTAAATTATAATATTATATTGGGGAGTAAATTTTTAAAACAAGTAAATTTCAATATTTCTGAAGACGGAATTCAGATTACTGGAAAAAGAAAACTGAAAGAAGTCAAAATCAATTACGCAATAGCTTTCCCACGAGAAACCACAAGAAAAAAATTTGCCCACATCAGCTACAGCACACCCAGAAATTATTTGCGGTCAGTGTTAAAAACCTCCGCCACATTTGAAAAAACTGCGACGCACGCTGATTTCGTGAGAACCGAAGAGTTTAACCGCAACACTCCCATTTTTAACTTTGCTGAGAAATCAAAAATGCCAATTAAAGTGAAAAGTGACTGTTTGTTAGAAAATGAAGAGTGTACAGATATGCAACCGAATTTAATGGAAACCACAAAGATTTGTTTAGCTGAAACTGCAAACTCAATAAATTTTCAGGAGATAGATACTAGTCATATTACAAACAAGGATATTAAAACAAAATTAACGGAACTTATCACTAACTATAGGCCAAATAAAATTAAAGATACGAATTTAAAAGTAAACATAATATTAACAGACGATGTTCCAATTGCACAGCGACCGCGTAGATTAGCATTTCCGGAACAGGAATTCGTAGGTTAACAGATGCAGGAATGGTTGGACTCAGGTATCATAACGGAAAGTAATTCGAACTATGCATCCCCTATAGTTCTAGTGAAGAAGAAGGACAATTCATGGCGCCTTTGTATAGATTACAGACCCCTAAACAAAAAAATAATTAAAGATAATTTCCCCTTACCAATAATAGAAGAAGTTCTAGACAACATAGAACAAGCGCAAGTTTTCACTACTTTAGATTTAAAAAATGGTTTTTTCACATCGATATTGCAGATGATAGTAAGAAATATACCTCATTTGTAACACATAATTCTCAGTTCCAGTTTGAGAAACTCCCTTTCGGACTATCGGTTGGACCTCAACAGTTCCAAAGATACATCCAAGTTGTCTTTAAACAACTAATTAAAGAAAAAGTTGTACTAGTTTATTTAGATGATATTATAATTCTTGCGCAAACTGACGAAGAAGCTCTTTTAAAACTGAAACGTGTTCTAGAAATTACAGCTGATTACGGACTTTAGTTTAATTTTACAAAATGCCAATTTCTCAAGCGAAAAATAGAATATTTAGGTTACATAATAGAAAATGGTACGGTTAGGCCACCAGAAGCTAAGACCAGTGGCAGTGAAAAAATTCCCCGAACCCCGTACTCTTATTAAGCAACTACATAGTTTTTTAGGTTTAACATCTTACTTTAGAAAATACATTCCTCACTATCCTAGAATAGCAAAGCCCTTAAGCGATTTGTTAAAAGCAGAAAATACATTCAAATTTGGACCCATCGAAAAAGAAGCTTTCGAGACACTTAAAGAGAAATTAGTAAATACCCCAGTATTGCACATATTCAGACGCGGTGCTAAATTAGAGTTGCACACAGATGCAAGTGCTATAGGTTTTGGTAGTGTCCTACTACAGGAACATGAAAACAAAAACCTACACCCCATACATTACATGAGTAGAAAAACTACACCTACTCAATCAAAATATTCAAGTTATGAATTAGAAACACTTGCAGTAATTGAGTCAATGAAAAAATTTCGAAATTATTTATTGGGAACAAAAGTTAAAATCGTTACTGATTGTGAAGCATTCCAAAAGACACTCGACAAAAGAGATCTTGCGCCAAAAGTTGCGAGATGGGCTCTATTTTTACAAGAGTTTGATTATGAAATAGTACATCGAGCGGGAAATCAAATGAAGCATGTCGATGCACTAAGCAGAAATACAGTATTGGTAGTAACACGTTCTTATGACGAATTAACAGCAACAATTAAATTAGCGCAACAAGAAGATGAACATATTCAGACCATCAAAAAATTAATCGAAAAAAATGAAAGCTCGGAATATTTTAATCGAAATGACATACTGTATAAATATGAAAACGACAGAGAACTGTTGATGATTCCCGTAAATATGCAAAAAGAAATAATACACCATGTTCACAATAAAGGTCATTATGCGGTAGCAAAAACCGAAATAATTCTAAAGGAAAACTATTTTATACCCCAGTTAAGGAAGCAAATAGAAAATGTCATTGCGAATTGCGTAGAGTGCATTTTGTGTAATAAAAAGCACGGGAAAGGAGAAGGTTTATTGAACCCGATTCCAAAACAAAATATCCCCCTTGAGACTTATCATATTGATCATACAGGACCAATGCCATCCACTCACAAAAATTATAATCATATTTTTACTGTCGTAGATGCTTTCACAAAATTTGTCTAGTTATACCCAGTTAAAACTACTGCTGCCGTAGAAGTTATAGATAAATTAAAATTACAACACAACATTTTCGGAAACCCGTCCCGAATAATAACAGACAAAGGACCTGGGTTTACATCCGACGATTTTGAAGCATATTGTAACGAACAAAAAATACAACATGTCCCAATAACAACAGGTGTTCCAAGAGGAAATGGCCAGATAGAACGGATGCACAGAATACTGATACCAATTTTATCAAAACTTAGCATAGAAGACCCCACAAAATGGTACAAATATGTAACATCGGTACAGCGAATTATAAACAGCACTATATCTAGAAGCACAAAATTTTCACCATTTGAGCTTCTAACAGGAGTTAAATTGCGACATAAAAACGATTTGCAAATAAAAGAGTTGTTAGACGAAGAACATGTAAATTCAATTATGTCAGAGAGAAATTTCAATAGGGAAATTGCAAAAGAGAACATTTTAAAAATACAGGAAGAAAATCGTAAAACCTATAATAAAAAAAGAAAAACGGCCAACACTTACAATCTCGGTGATTTAGTAGCTATACAAAAATCACAATTTCGTACAGGCATGAAGTTGAGACCTAAATTTCTCGGTCCCTATGAAATCACCAAAGTGAAAGGAAAGGATCGATACAACGTAAAGAAAATCGGCTACCATGATGGTCCAAACATTACATCGAGTGCTGCTGACTTTATGAAACGATGGACAAATTGGACAAACGGATATTTTCAACTGTGAACATATATTTTTTTTTATTGAACATTATGAGTGAACTCTGAACTTTAAGCAATTTTCGACGTTATAAGTTTTTGTTGTGTTATTTTCATTTTTTATATTTTAGGAAACCCTGTATGTTTCAATATTTACTATTGTTTATTGTTTTGTTTGTATATATATTTTTCTGTGTGTATTTGATAATTTTAGATTTTAGTCGACTGGTTCTAAGTGAAATTAGTAGATGATGACTGTGAGGACACAGCACAGTCAGGACGGCCGAGTTGTGGTCGCAGGAGTTCTCATCTGAACTTTAGACTGCAAACCCAAGCACATTTTTTTTATTGGGGCTTGTGATGTTGAATCAAAGTTCGATGCCTCACGAACAATAGGATATTTGATGATGTGCAATTTTATCGTGAGAACAGAGTAGATGTGCTACAGCTTTCGTCTCGATCAGACGGATCGACGATGATCTCTTGTTAATTCTATGCCGGTCGGTGGAACCGCGCATTTAACCCGACAGACGGTCGGATCAATTCTAAGTGTATATAAGTTTTTTTAATTAATGTTGTAAATATTTTATATGATAATCAAGATATTAAAAGTATGACGTTTAATCAATTTGGAAAACGTATGGACTATTACTCATTCCCCTAGACGCCAGCCTAAATCCTACATATATATATATACTATATATATATATATATGATAGAAGCAATTCTAATGAGGCAAAAATTAAATTGCCGTCAATTAATCTACCCCAATTTTCGGGTCGCTACACAGAGTGGATGAATTTTAAGCTACAATTCACCACTTTGATTGATAACAACAATGTGTTAAACGATGCTCAAAAATTATATTATTTACAATCGACCTTAACATACCCTGTGAAACAATTACAAAATATTGATGATTCTTATGCTTCCTTATTCGAAGCTTTGAAATAACGATTTGAAAACTAAAGGTTAATTGTGAATAGTCATATTTATGAGTTATTGTGTAACAACAAAATAAAAATTGAAAATGCGAAAGAAATACGCAATCTGGTAGATAATTTATTGAGTCATTTGAAGGCTCTGAAACAATTAGAACTAGAAAATAATAACTTATCGGAATCAATTTTAATGTATTTTGTGTTACAAAGAATCGATGATGAGTCAAGAAAGGCTTTTGAAATGAGTCTTAATTGTAATTATCTGCCTGAATGGAATACTTTTTATTGTTTTTTTACTGAAAAGAGCGCAAGCTCTCGAAAATGTACAAAAAAGCAACACCGTTATGAAACCTAGGTATGAAATTAGTCACAAACAAAAAAGTTTCGTATTACAAAATGACAAACTTAACTGCGCCTTATGTAAACAACCTCATATGATTTTTCGATGTCAGAAATATTTAGATTTATCGGTTCAAGAGAAATTGAACCAAGGAAGGAAATTGCATTTATGTTACAACTGTTTATCGTTATCCCATACTGTTAATCGATGTAATACATTAAATAATAAATGTAGGGTTTGTTTTTCCAACCATCAGAGCTCTCTTTCATGGAGCTAATTTTTCGAAACCTGCTTAGGAAAATAGACAAGGTGTATTTGTATTATAAATCAACCGCAGTTGAAAACGGAAGATAACGTAAATTCTAATTCAGTAGAACGTACCACAAATGCGTTAACCTTGAGCTGTCAAAACAATTATGATCAAAATCTGTTTGGCGTCAGTTATAATGGTTTGATTTCGACAGCTGTGATTTATTTAAGGGGAAGTAATGATTCCTTTGTTTCCTTTTATTGCGAAACTGGATACAGCCAGTAATGTATCATTGGTTACTTTTTCTGCTGCAGGTATGTTGGGATTGCAAAATATAAAGTCAAGTCATTAATTACTGGATTAAATGATTCTGTCTGTAAAATTAAAAACAGAATACATGTAGAAATTTCCAACAAGGCTAGAAGTTTTAAAAAATCATCTAACATGTTTTAGTTCCTAAAATCACTGACTTAAACCCTTTCAAGCGCCGTAGATATTTCTAATCTGCACCTACCACAGAATTTAACGTACGCGAACCCAAGATTTTTAGAACCTCAGCGAATTCAACTGTTGTTGGGAGCAGATGTATATTATGAATTGTTATTAGCTGGTCAAATAAAAATTTCTAAAACTTCTGTAATTTTACAAAACTTTCACTTAGGATGGATCGCGGGTGAACAATACAGGATAAAAATGAAAGTAAATTTAAGTGCCATTTATTAGAAAATCAAGATTAATTAGATTTGAAAGCCTTTTGGGATTTAGAAACGTTAGGAATTAAGGATGACCCAGATAATGTAAAAAACGAAGAGATCCTAGAGAGATTTCACGAAACGGTGCGGTTTACAAATAACAGATACGAAATTAATCTTCCATGGAAACGGGTGGGAAACAATTAGACAATAATTACAAGATAGCTAAAACGCGGCTCACTAGTCTCGTAAAAAGAATGAAACGTGACACAAGTTTATATGAAAATTATCGTAAAATTTTAGATGAATATTTAGAGATGAAAATTATTGAAATTGTTCCTGAGTCAGAAGAAATTTCTAACAACCTGATTTGTTATTTACCACACCATACTGTGTTTAAACAAGACAGTAGATACACAAAATGTTGCATTGATTTTGATGTGAGTTCCCATGAAGCGGGGCAGTTATCACTAAATATGACTGTTTGGAGGCAGGCAGTAGCTTAAATCCGAACATTTTCCATTTGTTGATTTTTTAGATTAAATAAAATTGCTGTTTTGGCCGACATAGAAAAGGCCTTTTTACAAATTTCGATCAACGAGAAGGACAGGGACGTTTTAAAATTCCTGTTTATAGATGACAATCCTGTCAACGGTGATGAGTTTAAAGTTATTATATACAGATTCTTACGCCTGACATTTGGATTGAACTCAAAGCCATTTTTACTAGCTGCTACTATTAAACAACATCTTAGTAAATTTAAAAAGGAATATCCGGTAGCAACTGAAATACTCAACAGTGTATTTACGTTGACGATCTAATAACCGGTACGGACACTGTCCAGGATGCACTGAACATTTCGCAACAATCACACAGAATTATGAATGGAGCTAGTATGAAGTTCCGTAAATGGATATCGAACAACGAATTAGAAATGGAAACGTGGAAGAACGGGTTTAGTACTTTACCTCAGCCCTTTGATGACAACTCGCAGCGCGCTTAACTTGTGAAGTGAAGACGGTACTAGATCGCCAGGGACCATCTTCTGTGTATTTATGGACAGACTCACAGATTGCCCTCTATAGAGCAGTTCACATCACGTGACTTTTACCGGAGAACAATGAAAAAAGCTGTAGGACACACAAATAGAAAAAGCTTTGATAAAGGTAGCGATAGCTGTCCTACAACAGCAGCAAAAACCTGTTCGCGACGTCACCTTGCACAGCTCTATTGCATCAAAGGGTCTGCAAATAGGTGGAAATCATTTGTGTTGAACCGTGTAAAAGAAATCCAATCTCTGACAGACCCATCAAACTGGTTTCACTGTGCAGGGTCCGAGAATCCTGCAGATTTGCTGACACGAGGTATTAAATGTGAAAGTCTTATTCCCAATTCTATATGGTGGACTGGTCCAGAGTTTCTGAAGGACTTAGATATGTGCAACAACGAACAATCCCTATGATTCCAGATCAAAAGATCTATATAAAGGAACTAAAAAGGGACTCCGTGAGCATTATTAAAGATGACTTTACCAGATTAATTATTTCCAACGAAAATTCTATAATTGACCATATTTGTGCATGTACTAGTAATTTTGTAAGATTAATTCGTATAATGTTTTATTTTTAGATTCACCTTTAACTATCGTAATAGCAAGAAAAGAAGAAGTGGATCGCTATCCCTTGACGAGGTGAGGGAGGCCGAATCCAAGGCCGTAGACAGAAAAATATTTCTGGGGGGGGGGGGATTTGTAGGTTCAAAATTTTATTCTTATTGTAGTATTTTATATTTGTTTTGTAATACTTTAATAAAGGTAAAATTATTTAAAGGTTATCTATTGTGAATTCGAGTAACCAATACTTATCACAATTCACAAAAGAAAAATGAATATTTGAGTCTTCTTCATTGCAAAGAAATTTATAATTTCATTTGTGTTGATGGTGATTCTACTTCACCAATGTATCGACAATAGTGCTTTAATGTATTTAAATTATATATATAATTATTACTGAGAAAAATACTCTCATCCCATCCTCGTTGCCACTTTAATGTATTTAAATTATATATATAATTATTACTGAGAAAATACTCTCATATTGTTAAAGATTAAATTTATTGACAGCTTACAGCATGCGTTCATCAGCACTGTTGTTGTAGTACAAACTTACCGTTAAGTTGAGTTGTTCTGTTGCTTTCTAGAATACAGAATATTACAATATTGGGTTGAGTTGTTCACAGGATATTACAAGTGCCAAACAAATTAAAGATTTCGGAAGATTTTACATATATTTTAAAATGTCTTTTGCCCGAAATGTATTGCCAGGTGCATATGTCAAAACTTAAGTTTGCCAATTTGTGGATATTTGGAATTAGACGCTCATTGTATTCTTCAATCGTTTCAGTTAAACAAGTTGAAGAATTTATTTGAATATTCCACCAATTTGTTTGATAGCATGGAAATCCCGCTTTTACACAGTTCCATTAAAAAAATAAATAAATTAAGAATTTTAAAACTTTCTATTGTTTATTACCTATTTTCTATTTTCTTAAACTGCATTCATGTTTTCAATGTCAGATTTTTTAATTTTGACTTTCTTGATTAATATTTAATGGCTTATTTATATCCTGAAAAATTTTTGGAGGGGGATCACACCCTGGTGATCTCCCCATTGGCTACGGCTTTGGCCGAATCGTTTCTAATTCGGTCAGCACAAAGGAAGGAATTTAGGGAAGAAATAAAATGTCTCGAAAAAGGTAAGTCTGTTCACAATAAAAGTAGATTATCTTCCTTGAACGTATTTGTAGGAGAGGATGGATTAATTAGAGTTGGCGGCCGTTTAGTACATGCAGATTTGCCGCTTAACTCAGTTTCCAATTGTTTTGCCTGCCAATCATAAGTTACCGGATATTATCTTAAATTACTTCTATCTCAAATACTTTCATTTAGGCCCACAAGCCTTGCTTTAAAATGTAAGACAAAATTTTGGCCACTTAATGGCAGGAATAATTGCCGAAGCATTGTTCACAAATTTGTGAAATGCTTCAAGAATAAACCTGTTGTCAGCTCCCAATTGATAGCCGATCTGCCAGGGGAACGTGTGACACCAAATTTTGTATTTTTGGTGACAGGCCTGGATAACTGTGGCCCATTTTCTGCTAAATTTAAAAATCAAAGGAATAAATTGTATTACTATTGTATGTAAAATTGTATGTAATATTGAATAAAATTTATGTCGCAGTTTATGTATGTTTATGCACCAAAGCAATACACATGGATTCTATTTCAGATCTCACAACTCAGGCTTTTATAGCTAGTCTAAAACGTTTCTTTGGCAGAAGGGGGAAATGTGCAAAAATCCTATCGGATAATGCAAAAACATTCATCGGAGCTGACATCGAGTTGAAAAAATTGCATAAACTGGTTAGTTTCCCAGATGAGGAATTGTGTAATTTTTTAACCCATGAAGGTATCAAATGGGAAATTATTTCCCCCAAATCCCAGAATTTTGGTGGCATCTGGGGGGCGGCAGTAAAATCATTCAAGTTTCATTTAAACCGGGTAATAGGTGATCAAAAATTAACCTTAGAAGAGTTTGTTACTATACTATCGGAAATTGAGGGAGTTTTGAACTCCCGCCTCTTACCCCGCTGTCCCCAGATTTCGAAAATTTTGAAACATTGACCCCTCTCATTTTTTAAACGGTGGGCCTATCACTTCGATCTCCGAACCACAATTAGATAACATTAATAAAAACAGATTAGCAAAATGGCCAAGAATCACCAAATTTGGTAACTATGGAAGCGCGATTATTTGAATAATCTCCAACAGAGGGGGGAAAAAAGCAGGACATCAGTCTAACATTACGCAGGCGCTCAGCAGTTTTTATGCAAGCGAATGAAACATGCTTACAAGACAGGTTTGATTGCGCCTGACTAGGCAGATTTTGATTCCAAAATACTCGAAACACGCACAATCGACAAAGAAAATGCATGATATCACTGTAACAGGAGTCAGGATTTACCCACTACCCTCCCTCCCTTTATCTAGATTACGTATGTGTGAAAATCTAATCAGATTCTAGGTCACGTGATCAACAGGATGAAAAATTGGACGTCTGACGTAGCTGTGACATCAGATTCTGGACGGTGCAAAGGTCATGGGGATTTTTTCAATTCTGGACGGCGGACGTTTTCCAACTAAGGTAATACTATGCTTAGTTGGAAGTGAAGCCCGTCCAAGCTTTGTAATCTGATAGCCTAGACGTCCAAGATGGCGGACGTCCAGGGATTATGCAATCCAAGATAGCGGACGTCTAACATCTGGGTCGTCCGGGGGTATAAAATCCAAGATGGCAGTCTAGATTCAGAATAATTGCGCCCAATCTAGTTATTTGATTACAGTAATTAAAATCTGAAAATTAAAATTTTTTGTTATTTAAGGGATACACTAACAAATTTTATGTTTTCAAAGTGCTAATGCACGCATTTATTTAAAAATAAATGTCACAAAAATATATATAAATACAATAATAAAAGTTGATTAATAATACAATTTACCTACAATTTCACTGTTAGAAATGGATACTCAAATTCCACGAAATTTTCTTCGTTTTTGACGAAACTGTTTCCTGGCAAATGCTCCGAGCAAATATTTCGTCAAATAGAGTAAATCTGTATCCTCAAAAAAGTGAGGAAATTAATTTCGTCAAATTGCTTGTTCGAAAGTCTAAAAAAAGGCAGGTGGCGCCATTTATTGACAATTTTAGAAGCATCTGTAGAGGCGCTGATCTCAGCCGTCGGTACAGGATAATTGTCCCTTTAACTAATGCTAAAGTGCCATTGAAATCATAATTTATTGTAAACGCGTTTGAAAGTGTTAGATATTCAAATTCGGATAATTTTCACATTGTCATATAAACACAAAACACAAATATCACATGAAATCTGAAATTGTGCAAAAAAATAATCATTATGAAGAAATTAAAAATACATGTAATTCAATGGGCTTGCAAGGGATTTTCCTGAAGCGAGAAGTTATATATTTTCTCCACCGGATGGCATCAGGGGCGGATCCAGAGTGTCCTTTTTTGTGGGGGGGGGGGCGACACATTGTTACATATAATGGGCATAATATTGTACAGTAAAACCTTTGAAAATGAAACCTGTCTGTAACGGAAAAATTCCATGGTTTCGAAGGAAGAAACACCATACAAATATGCCAGCAAAGCAAAAACCTGTCTAAAACGGAATTATAGCGATTCCGTTTTTACAGGATTTGCTGTATGTAAAAGAATACAGTGATTTATTGTTTACAATTATTTATTAGTCATAATTCCTGTTGGTTAATTCATACAGTAAAACCTCTAAGAACGGAGCCTGCCTATACCGGAATTTAATCTTAAATGGAAAAAAGTTTATATTCTTGGTGGAAGGAATACTATACAAATCTATCCTCTAAAACGGAAACCTGTATAAAATAATTTTTTTTCAGCTCATAGCTGAAACGTTTTCATGAGTTTTTACTATAATTGTAGTTTATTATTAATTAGCTCACTCGCCCGGCGTTGCCCGGGCCCGTGATAATAAATTAAAACAAACCTCAAGTTTGTATGATTTTATATCGTTAACCCGATTTTGGGGTTAAGGAAATTTTTAGTACTTAGTAGCAGGAACAGCCTTCAGCTATGTTTAAGAAATTTGAATTATAATCGGATCATTTTTAAAGAAGCTGCACCAAGGGCCCCAGGAAGGATATTAATATTAAAAATTGGTGGTAGCGGAAGTCCGAGAAATTTTTTTGTCGTTCATGTAGTAGCTGGAGGATCTAAAAAGTTGTTAGAAAAAAAAAAAAGCTAGTGAATCGGACAATTTTTAAGAGAGTTATAGTAGGAAGCGCAAAAGGGTTCAAAATTTGTGGTACCTGAGGTCGGAGAAATTTTTTTTGTCGTCCATGTAGTAGCTGGAGGACCTAAGAAAACTCGAATTTAAAGTTATGCAATATGCATGCATTGGGAGGACAATTAGAGGGGTGAAAAATGCAAGGCGCACAAAAAGATCAAGGAGCCCCACATCGGGTCCTAGGGTTTTAACTGGAGTATAGAAATTGAGGAATAACTAAATGGAGAAAAGTCCCCCAAAACAAGGACGATCGGATTAAAAGGGGGCAACTTTATTGACAGTTTAGGAAACAAAAACTTCAACGGGCCCGTACCAGACCACAGGGGTCAGGATTTTAACTAGAACCTAGAAATAGGAGAAAGCTAAAGGAAGAAAGAACCACCCCCCCCCCCCCCAATAAAGAAGATCAGATAAAATAGGGCCAGTTATTAACAATTTGACACAAAACTTATACGGGCCCTAGGGAGACAGGGAACTGGAATGTAGAAATAACTAAATGGAGAAAAGGCCCCAAAACAAAGAAGAACGGAATTAACTATTTAGGGCACAGAAACTTAAAGGGGCACCACAGTCTTAAGTGGATTGCAGAAATGGGGGAATAACTACATGGAGAAAAGGCCTTCAAAACGAAGAAAATCGGATTAAAAGGAGGCAAGTTATTAACAATTTAGTTCACAAAAACTTCACTACCGGTCCCCAGGGTCTTAACTAGAACGTAGAAATAGGGGGGAAAGCTAAATGGAGAAAGGGCCCCAAAAACGAAGAAGATCGGATAAAAATGGGGCAAGTTATTAACAATTTAAGGCAAAAAACTTAAAGGGGCCCTAAGGACTAACAAAACTTAAAGGGTTGTTAAAGACAAACAACTTTATGGCTTAGCTTTACAAGCTAAATGGAGAAAGGGCCTCAAAAAAAAAAAAAAAAAAAAGACGATCGGATAAAAATGGGGCAAGTTATTAACAATTTAGGGCAAAAAACTTAAAGGGGCCCCAGGTCTTAAAAAATTAAAAATCTGAGCCTCAGGTGCATCAGGACCTGCCTTGGACTATCTACACTAAATTTCTACGTGCGACAGATTTCGCGAGCCATCGCGCACACAGACAAACAACTTTCTTTTATTATTAGATTATTATTACCTTCAATTATCAGAAAAGTAATACTACTATATGTAGTTTTAATGATTTACAAATTACAATATAGTAAATCAGTGAAAACAAAATCGCTGGAAACCGAAAAAAAATACGTTTTGACAGTTTTCCGTCCTAGCAGGTAGATTGTTATGGTATTCCTTCCGTCGGGACTGTGAATTATGTCCGTTTAAGAGAGGATTCCATAAAAGACAGGTTCAACTTTCACATGTCGGAAGGAATATTATACATATTAAGACAAAAACCTGGTTAAAACGGAACTTTTCTTTAGTCTCTAGCTATTCCGTCTTAACAAGTTTCATTGTATTTTATTACCATTTGATAATGCTGCGGATTTTCGTAGAGGTAATAGTTTTTTCCAAACATTTCGAAGCGAGCATTAAGATAGCCTTAATTTTCAAAAAAATTTCAGTAATATTATAGAGTAATTTGTGAAGGGAAACCTGTCCCTAACGAAATCCTGTCTTCAACAGAAAATTTTTATAATCCCGTCAAAAGGAATTGCATACAACTGTACCTGCTAAGATAGAAACCTGTCAAGAATCAATTTTTTTTTCAGTTCCTACCGATTCTGTTTTCAAGTGTTTTACTGTGTCATAACTATTTGATTACCAAAAATTCCTTTTTATGAAATAATTTTAGTTCTACAAAAGTAGAAAATGTATGCTGAAGCTATTTGCATAGAGCTAATAATATTTCTCGAAATACAATAAAATCTGCGTAAACAAGTGTATAAGGGAATCCTGCCTTAATCGGAAATATTTCATGGTTCCTGCAAAAGGAATAGAATTTAACTATACCTGCTAAGGCAAAAACCTGTTTACGATGGAAACCTTTTATGGTCCCTAGTGATTCCGTCTTAGTAGGTTTTACTGTAGTTACATTGGCACACGCAAAGAAAATATTTAAGACTTAAATAACGATTAAAAACAGATAAGTAGTGTTGTGATGTGTAAAAACAATGAAAAATAACTAAAACGAAAATGTGAAAATATCTAAAAAATTCAAGGCTTCCCTTTTCAATGCAAAATACAATATAAAAGATATTGAGAAACAGGAGCAGCACCTTTGTTGCTGTGATTTTTCATAAAGAAGGCTCCTTTTAAAAGCTGTGAAACAACCTTCATACTCATCATCTATATAGCTGCAAGCTTAATCTATGTGACTGTGTAGTACAGGTCTGCACGGGCCCGAAGCCCGAGATCGGCACGCTGGCTGGGCTCGGGCCAATTTTCATTTTAGGATGCTCGGGCCTAGTCTTGACTATTTCCGGGCCGGGCCCGGTCTTTACTTTATTTTGAAAATTCGGGCCTGGTCTTTACTTCTTCCTGGCTGATTGATTTTGAACATTTGTTTAAAAAAAAATCTTTAGAAATTTACTTTGGTTTAAAAAACTACAGAGATATATTTTTGAAATGTACATTTTTTTCTTTGTATAATTTTAAAATTTCTTTTTCTTCTTTTTTATTATTCTAAACTAAATTGACTATATTTATTTGAATATAATTCTCTAAGTCAATTTTTTTAAATCAGTGTTTAGATACACAATTGTCTAAATTGGTCACTAAATTTTTGTTATTTTGTATTTCGAACATAACCTGAAAATAAAATCTATGTATAGTAATTGTAATAGTATAGAATAATGTTGCTTCGGAAATATCGGCATGTTTTTCAGAAGGGTTGGGCAGGAGTAATTAAGTTTTTGTACCGGCCGGGCTCTAGCCGAACTTTTAGCTTCCATATCGGGATGGGCTCGGGCTTTTAGCTTTATTACCAGGCTTTTATAATCTTAGCTTTTATACTTTTTACATTTTATACCGGCCAGGGCTCGGTCCGAGATTTTAGCTTTACTCATATATCGATCTGGGCCAGTATTTTGTTTTTTACGGGCCGGTTGGGCTGGGACAGAACTTTTAGCTTTTATACTGGGCTTGGCCGGAATTGGACCATACTTTTAACTTTTATATCGGGCCGGGCCGGACTCAGGCCAAATTTTCTGATTTTATATCGGGCCAATCACTTGTTTTACACGGGCCGGGCCGGGCTCGGGCCGAACTTTTAGCTTTTATACCGGGCCAATCACTTTTTTGCACGGGCCGGGCCGGACTCGGGCCTAAATTTTAACTTTTATACCGGGCCAATAATTTTTTGAACGGATCGGGTAGGGTCCGGGCCAGGAAGATCTTTGCTGTGTCTTTACATTGGTTATTACACATGACAGTAAAACCTGCCAAAACGGAATCGTTAGGGATCCAAAGAAAACCCTCTACTTTAGCAAATATACTTGTATGGCATTCCATTTGTTAGGATCATGAAACATTTCTGTTTAAGAAAGAATTCTATCACAGACTGGTTACATTTTCACGGGTTTTACTGTATTTCGATGTTGTCTCAGAAAGAAAACAAACCTGTCACAAAAGCTTTGCTGGAAGAGGGCAAGGGTAAGCTTAAGCAAATTAGTATCAAGAAAAGAAAATGTCAATATAAAAGTTATTTTAACTAATCTGGTTTCTTGTGTGTAACCCATTTTACACTCCCATGTATGTTCTTGGAGATGATTTTTCTAAAGAAGGAAAAGGGTTTAATTCATTGGGGCAGAGGCAGTTGTTTAGGAGGGTTATTGTTGAATGATGGATCTTTCAGCAATCTATTAGGCTCTGAAAATACCGCACTATGAGACTGACAACTGAAAAGAATGACATATTTTGACTCTTTCATGTTACCTTTTCTTAAACATTTCGCAAAAGTTCCATGAAAAAAAAATGTAATTGCTTTTCTTTACAACAATAATATACTATAAAAATAGGTGAGTAAAAACAATATTTTTTTTTGGGTTGGGCGATCCCCCCGTGGATCCACGCCTGGATGGCATATTAGAGCGCTTGAATTCCCAATGGGATTCGAACATGTGATCTTTGGTGTGGGAGACCACTGCCTTGCTTCCCTCGCCAGCGAGACCTTGCTGAATTTGATTTTAAATGTATCTACCAGATGTGGATGTGTGTGTTCATATTTTTTGAAAGTAGAGTTTATCGGTGCTGTTATAATTTCTGCATGTTTTAATTAATAAGGCTAGATTATTATTATGGTTTTTCTGGTTAATAAATAATTAGAATATGGCTTGATTAATAAAATTTATTACATAAATTTCCTTTGTTCAATGAATGATCAAAATATGGTCTAGTTAATTTGTTGGTCAGAAATAATAAATTTTGAAGATAGTTCATCAATTTTAGATAAGATTTTAACACAGTATTGTTTATAGAGTGGAATGGGATCAGTTATGCATATTTTTAATTTGATTGTTAAATGAATATATTTCTTAAATAAAAAAGAGCTTCTAAAAGTTAGAATTTTTTTTTTTTTAACCATTGGGAAAATGATTGTTGCTTTCGGTCGAAAATGGACCAAATGGTGCTCACATTTTACTATTTTAACCGCTTTTTAACAAAATTCTGTAACTTTAGAAGAATTTTTTAAGCATTTTTAATGAAATTCTGTAACTTTAGAAAAAATTATCTTTGAATAGGCAATAGAAATGCATAAAATCGTTACAAAAAATGTTAAAGTTACAAAAAGGATAGACACAAATTATCAGATATGAAAAATAAAGTAGAAATTTGGTACTTTCGTGTTATAGCGTCCCCCAAGGATGAAATATTTTTGTTTCTGTTTTCATTAATATATTGTAAATTTGGTACTTTCGTGTAATTTTATTTATTTATTTATTTTGAACGATTTTGTAACAACAAAAATAATCTGGCCGTGAATGGGGAAACATTTTTGTCAAATATTTGAGATTTTCCATTTCATTAAAAATCACTTAATTTTGAGACAAAATGACTGTCAAAAATGATGAAATATAGCTCGAGAATTGCTGAATCGTCAAAAGTGAGAGTTTTATTTTTGACAATGAGGAAACAGTTTCGTCAGATATTTGAGGATTCTCGTTTCGTCAAAAGCCACGTGACTCTGTGACGAAATGACTGTCAAAGAGAAAGAAATAAGGTTTAAGGATTGCCAAATCGTCAAAATCGAGTGTTTTATTTCTGAGAGTGTGGTATTTACATTATTTTTTCGAGAAAAAATAATGTAAATACCACTATTTCCTGTAAATTGTATTATTAATCAACTTTTATTATTGTATTTATATATATTTTTGTGACATTTATTTTTAAATAAATGCGTGCACTAGCACTTTGAAAACTTAAAATTTGTTTGCGTATTCCTTAAATAACAAAAAAATTTAATTTTCAGATTTTAATTATTGTAAATCAAATAACTAGATTGAGTGCAATTATTCTGAATCTGGACGTCCGCCATCTTGGATTTTATATTATTAAGAATGCTACCATTATTTTTGAATAGTAATATTTGTCTTATTTATTATGTCATTAAATAAGGGGAATGTTTGTCTTTAGAATGTGGTAGCATTCTGGATTAAAATATTCTTACTCATATGGCGACAGTGATGTATATAGACAGATATAACTTACTTTTATATTTTAGCACAAAGAAATTGTGAATACAAAGACCAATCAGAACGTAGCAAAGTGCGGTATCTTGAATGTGAAAATTTAATGATTTGTAAAACTTTGAAAAATATTTTACTTATTATTTTGATTTGTTTATGTTGAAACTAATACTTTAAATTACTACTCTCTTAGATTTTACAAAATAATATCCTGCATTTATTAAATACTAAGAAATGTATTATAAAATTTATAAAATTCAACACTAATTACGAACAGTTAAAATTTAAAAAAAATCAAAATGTAAAATTACATATCTTTAAACGAGTTGCTTTGAAAGTGGCACAAATTATGATTTTTGTGCTTGACACAAAACTTCCGAATATGCCATCCTGGTTCTTCACTTGGGCTTTATCCGAGCATATAAATTTTGGATTTAAGCTCTTTAATTATTTTCTTTTCTCAGTTTAGTAATTGTCCGTGATCTTTCTGGAATCCTACGCGATCTTTCTTTTTTTATTGATACACACACATTTTATTGACATACTCTGATAAATGCCAGGATTTATAAAAAAAAATATGTTAAATCTCTTTACCCTTATGAATAAATATGATAAACTGAAGATGGACATCGCATAGCTGCCGACTTTTATGCTTTTTTCCTACCACTAAAATTTAACAGTAAATTTTATCTTATTAAATCGACAAAATCGTGTGATTACATAAGGAAAAAAATTCTAATAAATTTTAGTGGTAACAAAAAAGCATAAAAGTTGGCAGCTATCACATCGCATATTTTTAAAAAGTGATTTAGAAAAGTGATTTCAAAGGAAAACTGACATTTTATGTTTGATATGTAGACACTGTTGGAGTTTAAAAAAAATGTAACTTTAAGAGGTGCTATAGCACAAAGTATACAGAAAACTCACAAAAATCTGGGTAAACATCGAAAAGGTAAACTGTCTTTATTGAAAGTTATAGTTCTTAAAAGAGAATAAAATCGATTTGCTTTAAAAAACTAGTTATTGTCTTTATTACATTAAATGTCCCGCGAGTCGAAATCACTCAAAACAAAATTGAAGAAATGATGTCTAGAGCATTTAAGAAAGTTGAAAATACCATAAGCATAAGTACCATAGCCTAGAAAGATTTATCAATAGCGGAGTGATTTCTAAAAGCCGGATATGTGCTTAAAAAAATATAGTGCTTTTAAATTTATATTCATACGCACATGCTTAATAATCGTCAATCTAGAAAATATCTTGGAAATGTGGGTATGAAGATAAACAGATCTCCCTTTTTATACGGAATTTGACACCTTTCCATTATAAAGTTTTAACTCTTATTTTCAAACTGTTAAAAAATGTTGCAATTTTCATTTTAAATCGACAAATTATGAATATGGATTATTAAAAGTCCAACAATAGACAAAGTTCACTTGAAATTACAAAGCACCTGAGTAAACTTTAACTTCAACACTCATTTTATAATGCTATCTTGTTATTTGATAGTATTAGTGTTTCCAAATAGAATTTATTACTTTGATAAAACAATTTTGAAAAAGAAAATTTATTTTGATGCAAATGTTGTCAGGCATTATTACAAAAATCATTGAAGTGGACAATTTTAGAATATACTAAAAATGGGTAGAAAAATGAATTAAAATAAAATGATTTTTGAATTTCAAAAAATATGAAATTCAGTTTAATCTCTTTACTTCAACTCTAATTAATTGACATTGAAATTATTCTTCATAATTCATTACTGCAGTTAATCAAAATTCATCATTATTTCATATTAAAGCCCCATATATATGGATATGGGGTTTCCAAATTTCTGTAATTATTCATCAATCGACCAATTTTTTAAAGTATAACATACAATTAGGCATATTTTAGCTATGTTCGGTAGTGCACTTTTATACAACATCTTTGCATAGCTGCAAATCTTTTGTTTTTTACCTTCAAATGAAATAAACATAACTTGAACCAGAAAACGTATTTAATAAATCAAATTAAATAAATAGCGCATGGATACAAGACACATTTTATTAAATAACTTTTTTGTTTCAAAATATGCTTATTTCTTTCTGTTTTACTCGAAGAAAACACGGAAGATTGACAGCTATGCTTTTGCTAGAACAGGATTAAGGAGCATTGAAACTCGCCGATCGCAAAATCCCATGTTAACCTATGGGAAAACGGCGAAGCACGACTACTCATTAACTAATAATTATTAAAATACTGTTTTCATCATCAGAAAACAGACGTCAGATACCAACGTTGTGCGTTTTTAAAAATTTCATACATAAATTTTAAGTATTTTTAAGAAGATGATAAACTTTCATCCAGTAAAAATTGCAAAGTTAATAAGGATTTTTTAAATACTTAAAATTTAAAGATACTATTTTTTAAAACTCCCAACGTTAGCATCTGACGTCTACTTTCTGATGTTGAAAACTGTATTTTAATATCTATATTAAGTAATGAGTAATCGCGCTTTACAGTTTTCCCATAGGTTAACATGGGATTTCACGATCGGGGAGTTTCAGTGAAGCGGCCCCTTAACAAACCAGCGTGTATAATCAATTTTTGAAATATATACAGTTTAAAAAATTCAATTAAATTTCACAGATTTCGTTGATAAAAAGAAAATTTCAGTATTTTTTCGAAAAATAAGATAGAATAAACTATATATAATAATAACTTTGAAACTTGGTGTGAATATTTCTTTAACATAGTTGTGTTTTGTATGTACATATTTTATCCTGTGCAATGGTATTATCTACAGTTTTTAATGTGGCCCGCGACTTTGTATATAATGCTTAACTTGGCCTGCGGCAGTAAACTAGTTTGACATGCCTGGTCTAGAACAATTGTTAGTGAGAGGGCACTACTGATACAGAGTGATCAGGACTGGAAGATGCATGGGACAGATTTCCCGCGAGATCAGATGTGTTTTTAGACCTAAGCACAGTGTATCAACCACTGCCAGTCCCTTTTGTAAATAAATTTGTTAAGTTTGAATTCTGAATAATCTATTGAGTAAGAAGCACCAAATTCATTTTAGTATTTTAAGTAGTTATACAGTCCATATTCAGACAGGACCCGATCTATCACGGACATGCCAGAAATGGTATACATACAATAATTTGGTAAATACTGTACTGCTTGATACCATCTAATCTACTTTTAGGCAGCAGATTGGAGAGGGAGGGGGGAGGGGCTGCTGACGAATCAGATCACATCAATAATTCTCAGTCAGTAAGATTTCCATGACTTAACTGATTACCATTCTAATAATGGTACATTAGGCACAAATGGGCTAAAATATCAGAAATAAATTGTGAAACAAATCAAATGAAGGGGTTCATTAATTAGGCTAGCCAATACAATGCACTGCAATTCCTAAAAAAAAATCTTGCATGCTGTAGCCTGCTATTGATTTAGAAACATGTTAAAAAGTTATGAAACTTAACATTAATTTAAAATTGTGTATAATTTTTCATGTAATTAAGATGTAAAATTATAGATATGTCTTCTTTTTTAATAGTTATTTACTTTATACATTGTTTCACAGAGATAATTGTATACTTAGAATTAAATCACACTTCCAATCTTCCACCATAATTTGTCAAAAATGGGACAAATAATGCGAGTCACCAGCTGATTCTAGGTTACATTGAATATTTTCAACATCTTATTTAATATTGAACTTGAATTCATAAAAAAACATTTTTTAAATGATTATTCAAAATAAAATCCTAAATAAACCTTATGAATACAGTAAAATCCCGTTACAACGAACTTCACGGGACCGCAAATTTTATTCGTTGTAACGGGAATTTCGTTGTAACGGAATTCAATAGAAAATTAAACATTTCAATTCAGATCCTCATATCATAGTTAATTATAAAAATATAGTAGTATAATACAAATTAGTAGATAATTAATTATTAAAAATAGTAATAAAAATTAGTAGTACCTTCTAATAACGTAAAGTTAGTATAATACAATGTATAATATTTTTTATAGAACTGAAAAATTGACTTACCACCATTTCAATGATCTTCAAATTGTACAAGAAAAAATTTAATGCAGAAAATCAGTGATTTTTTTTTGTACAAGGGAGTTTGAAGCTGCGGACAATACAAAATTATGTACATGATTAATATTAGAAAAAATGTTATCTGGTACACTGCTCTGTAAAGAAATAAAATTGCGCACTCTTTCTAAGCTTTCTAAGGCTTCAGCAGATGTAACTTTTGAAACCTCATTTTCTTCATCTTCAGAACTTTCTTCATCATTTTCTAAAATGCGATCATCAACAATAGACTGCACAATATCTGTCTCTGTTAATGAATAACAAGTTGCAGCATTGTCATCTGCAGTTAAAAAATCTTTAAAGCTTATGCTTTAAGACACACCAGATTTTTCTTTTACTAAGTTCCAAGTGGATTCGATCTCATATTCGACTGTCTGCTCCTCATCATGTACTACATCGCTAGATCCTTGAGCCGTCGATTCTTTATTTAAATCCTGGTCAATCTGCGCGTGTTTCCAACAGTGGGCTATTGTTTTCTGGCTTATATCATCCCACGATCCACAGATCATATCAATTGCCTCTTTCATGTTGCACTTTCTGTTTACGTTATTTTGCAGATCACAGAGAATGCGTTTTAATAACATAGTTTTGTATCGTGATTTTACGGCTCTGATAATGCCTTGGTCAAGAGGCTGAAGTATTGCAGTACAGTTAGGCGGGAAATACTCTACACGAATGTGATTCAATATAGGAGGATCATTGTGTGCTGTGCAGTTGTCTATGAGTAGAAGAATTTTACGTTTTTGTTTTTGCATATCTTTATCAAAATTTATCAGCCATTCATTAAAGAATCCTTGCGTCATCCATGATTTTTTGTTGGCTTTGTAGATGCATGGTAAGGACTTAAAATGTTTGAAACAACGGGGTTTTTCAGATTTGCCGATTATGAGTACTTTTCGTTTTTCTGTTCCTGATTTGTTGCAGCAAAATAGGGCTGTAATCCTTTGTTTGGAAAGCTTTCCTCCAATACACTTGTCTCCTTTTAACGCTAAAGTCTTCCTTGGTTCTAACTGAAAAAATATTCCGGCTTCATCGGCATTAAAAACATCGTTAGGACTATACGTCTTGATTATTTTTTGTATTTCACCTTTACGCCATTCGTTTACAAATTCAACTGGGACGTCTTTTGCTTCTCCTGAAATGCATTTTGCCACTATACCGTATCTTTCTCGGAATCGATTCAACCATCCGACACTGGCTTGAAAATTTTCAATGTTTAGCATTCTTGCAAATTCCAAACCTTTTTCTCTAATTAAAGGGCCACTTAGAGGGATGTTTCTAGAACGAACATCCATAAACCATTTGTAAACAGCACTATCCACATCTTGAAACTGGGCATTTCGAATTCGTTTTCTGCTTGGATCAAAGACTTTAACTTGAATTTTTTTCAAAATGCTTTCTTTATCTTTTAGAAAAGTGGATAAAGTAGACGGCGAAATTCCATATTTGCTAGCAACATCAGATTTTTTCATTCCTTTCTCAACTTCAGAAATTATGGCTTTTTTTTCTTCCAAACTAAACTGTTTTCGCTTAACAGCCGCCATTTTATGACCTACTGGTAAGATGAAAATTTTCAAACTGATTTCGAGCTTTGGAAATTCCTTTGCGAAAGTTATTCAGGTAGGGAGGAGAGGGAAGGGGGAATGTGCAATACTCATTTCACGTTTTGTTAAGTTTGCCTACATTGGTTACAGCTTACTTGGACTTCCAAGAAAAAGGGGTGGAGAAAAGGGGAGAGCGAACAAAGGAAACATTCCTTCTGCAGTGAAATGCCTATGCACACCGATTTTACAACAAAGCTCGGAGAAAAGCGATTGCTTTAGAGATAAGCTTGATTGTCCCTAAGACTAGGCATCGAAAACAAAAATTGTCAAGCAATAAAAATGTACAACTGAAAGTATTTGCCGTGTCATATTATTTCGTTCTAACGAGATTATAAAAAATTGAATATTTCGTTATACTGAGATTATGTTAACATTATTTGAATACATTTCAAAACGGGACTCGCTTGCATTTCGTTATAACGGGATTTTTCGTTGTAATGGAATTCGTTGTAACGGGATTTTACTGTATAATGTGTTGAAAAGAAAATCAATAACAAACAGTGCAGATAATAAATTTTAATAACAAAAAATATATCATTTTACATTAACAACAAAATTAACAATAAATTTTAAAATAAATAATTCCAACAGTTAAGTTATAGACAAATGCAAAAACACACATAATGTACCAAATCATGTGTATAACTGATCAAAAACAATACTGTAAAGCAGTTTTCAAAACTACTTTAGAAGAGAACTGATATACTTTTTTACTGCAAGGTCATCAACAACTTAAATTAGGAGTTTGACAGCTGATTTAGAAAGCAATGATTTGAAAATATAAATAAGTAAAAAAAAAAAAAACTTTGAAAGTACTATGCTGCTCCCCACTAAAAATATAAACAAAAAAAATAACAGTACACATTTTAGATAGAAAAAACAAAATTCCATAGTACTTTTCAGATGAAAACATAAATCAGCAAAGTGAATGCTATATTCTGTGATGTGCACATAACTGATATTTTTCATTTAATGAAAGATCAGTAAAAACTGTTTCTTTTTTTTCCCGTCCATTTCAAATTTATTAATTGCCATCAGTTTTTTAATATTTTCTTAGAAAATATAATTGAGAATTACAATTAATAGTTGTATTTTTTTTGGCTCAGATTCAAAGAGAATCTGGTACTAATAAAGCAGCACTTAAACTTTAAAAATTGTTTCAGACAAGTCCAGCATTTCGGGCCATTTTGTAGAAATGTGAGTTTTTATTCTGAAGCAGATCTCCTGGATTTCCAAGTTCAATAATAGAACCAGCATCCATGACTATAATCCTAGAAAGAATAAATAAATAATTAATATAATACAAACTCAGAAAATTCTAAATAGTTCTGAATATAATTTTTCAAAGTTTTAAAGATTATAGAAAAGTTTAAATTCCATTTTATTATTGTTAAATTAATTTAAAAATTAATAAATGAATAAAAAATTTAAAATTAAACTAAAGAATTTCTAAAATAAAATGCTTAAGTGATACAAAGAGAAACACAAAAGGCTTATAAAAACCTTTTAATGATCGCCATATGTTTCAGTGCTCATACGGAGCCATTTTCAAGATAAATAACGATAAACAAAAATATTCTCACAAATTTTTGAAAATGAACTTGAAAGCATAAACCACGAGATCATATATGTAAAAAAGCATGTGCTGGAAATATTCAACTGTAAAACGGAAAAATTAATATTTCCTTATTGCTTTTTTAAAACTGAAAAATACCTTATGCCAAATTTTAGGTAATTCAAATGAGGCGGATTCATTGCAAATGCTCCCGTTACACATACAGATTTCTATTGATTCATGGATAATAGATGGGAAATAAAGCCTTGATGGATAAATTATTTTATTATTTTTAAAATCTCAATTCTATGTAGCCTTGCCAGTACTGTAGTACTTCTGTCACATTTGATATCTGCCATATGCTCTTTTAAACTTGTTTTAAACTTTCTAGTGGTCATTCCTATATAATATTGTAATGTTCCATCTCCTCTGGTGAACGGGATTTCATAAACACCTGATAGTTGATATGGCTCTACTGGGTCTATTTTCTTACAAATATACAATAAAACATAATTTGTAGTTTCTTACAAATATACAAAAAGCATAATAATATTGTAATGTTCCATCTCCTCTGGTGAACGGGATTTCATAAACACCTGATAGTTGATATGGCTCTACTGGGTCTATTTTCTTACAAATATACAATAAAACATAATTTGTAGTTTCTTACAAATATACAAAAAGCATAACATGAACATTTGCAATAAATCTGCCTCATTTGAATTACCTAAAATTTGGCATGAGGTACTTTTAGTTTTAAAAAAGCAATAAGGAAATATTAATTTTCACATTTACAGTTGACTATTTCAAGCACCTGCTTTTTTATATATATGATCTTGTGGTTTATGTTTTCAAGTTTATTTTCAAATATTTGTGAGAATATTTTTGTTTATCATTATATATCTTGAAAATGGCACCATATGAGTGCTGAAACATATGTCGATCATTAAAAGGCTTTTATAAACCTTTTGTGTTTCTCTTTGTATTACTTAAGCATTTTATCTATATTTTAATTATAATTAGTGATCTTATTATGTGATTATGTAAAGAATTTCTTTTTTACTATTTTTGAAAATATCTTCCTTTAAAAGTTGAATAACATAACTCAGAAATAAATAATTTTCAAGATTTAAACAGTTCATGTCACTTTATTTATTTTACATTTATTTATAAATACAGTAAAATTAAATTAAATAAAAAGGAAAAACATGATGTTAATTTGGTTTTATGCATTTTAATGTTACATAACGTAATATAAAATGCATAACATAAAATATTAGATTTGCTTTTATAATTTATTGATGGTTATATAATTGAAACAGTGATTTCAAAAACTACATAATTCCAAGATTTAAGCATTTAAGATTGTTCAGGAATCAATAAAAGCTGTGCAAATTAAATGGTAGAATTACAAAATACCATATAAATTAATATATACTATTGAAAAAAAAATTAGGAAAGCAAACATATAAATAGATAGAGAAAACCATGCAAGGCAGCCATGCATAGGTATAAATCGAAAGTACACATACATTAAAGATAATACAGAAAATAAGACCTCAAAACATCATGTAATAGAATTTTAACCCTAAATGAAGTCAAAAACAAGAAGAAATGCACCAATTTGAGTACATGTAAAAGGCATAAAACGTGTTGTTTCAAGAAAATGAAGGATTTTTTATATGGTGTGTGATCAACAGTTAACACTGTTATACATTTGTTTTTCATGGATGCGATGAGATTGTCGATAAGAGTTTGGAGGAATTCTGTTCCATTTTTTAAAAAGTGCTAACTCAAAGTTCCGAACAGTCAAGACATACGCTGTATTTATTTTTTCAAGCATATTCTCCACAAGTCGAGCTGTATTACACCTGGCATTATCATGCATTAAAAGAAAGGAATCGACAATGACTGCAATGTACGGTATGAAATGAGATCTGAAAATCTCGTTTGTATACCTTTAGGTTGTAAAAGTGCCATTCCGGATAATATATAAGTTGGTGTTTATTTTTTCAGCTAACCGTGTTCACTAAAATCATAGAAACTCGACAGAGTTTCTCGCCAAGCATAAGAAACAGCAATGCATTACACAGTAAATGAAAGGAATTTCCGCCAATGGATGCCCAACGATTTTACAATTTTTTTTTTTTTTAACTCTGTCTAGTTTATATTTTGCGGACGGGACAAAACGGGTTTTTGACACATCTATATCTCGCGTTCTATTTACGATAGAAACAAAATTCTTGATTCTATGGAATGGGGCGCGCCAAATGACTAAGAAATCAAAAGAAAAGCAAGATCTGTCGAATAGGTTTTCAGGATATGCGATTTTAAAAGTGCTGTTTTTTGCCCTTTTTAAATCTTGTACAGACCAAAAACTGTTGACAGGGCTACAGCAATGTGTAATTATCGGATTTTTACGTGGTTTACGTCATTTGAATTGTTTTTATGAGTAGTTCAAACCTTTGTAAGTTTCATGAAAAAATATTAATTAGTTTTTGAGTTATATCAGTTTAAAGTTATTGATTCCTATACTTAACATGTAGCAAAAAAGTGTTGACAGGACTACAGCAATCTGTAATTATCGGATGTTTACGTGGTTTACGTCATTTGAATTGTTTTTATGAGTAGTTCCAACCTTTGTAAGTTTCATGAAAAAATATCAATTAGTTTTTGATTTATATCAGTTTAAAGTTATTGATTCCTATACTTAACATAGAGCAAAAAAATAATTAATGACCCAACTCTTTTAGAAATGGTCGTATACACATAATATTAAGATATGTTATTACAGTCGACCCAAGTAAGCTCCCTATTATAAAAAAATAGTAACATTTAAGGTTCGTTTACAGGTTCTCACAAAAGATCATTTGATATAGGGCTAAAGAATTGTGTAATTATCCGATTTTTACGCGGTTTGCAACAATTGCATTGTTTTTATGAATAGTTCAAATGTTTAATATTTTGTGTAAAATATGAATTAGTTTTTTATATATATATCACTTTAAAGTGATTTATTCCTATACTTAAGATGAAGCAAAGACATATTAAATGGTCTAACTCTTTTAAAAAAGAACGTATGCGCAGGATGTTAAAATATGTTACTACGAACGACCTAAGTTAGCTTCCTATTGTGAAACAGAACTGTAGAATTTAGTTTTTGTTTACAGGGTAACTCAAAAGATTTTTTAATAAGATTAATAATTGTGTAATTAGCGAATTTTTACGTTGAAGTACTTGATTCCTCAACACACAGGAAAAACAATAGTAAATAGCATAATATTTGTCAAAGTTGCTATATACACAAGATATTCAAATATGTTACTACATCCGATTCATTTAAACTCTCTATTGTTTGTATTGTTGAACCATATACGTTTCGTTTACAGAGTCTCTTAGAAGATCTTGATTACATTACAACCGATGTATATTTACTGAGTGAGATGTATTTTAATGATTTTATACTGTTTCAATCTCTGTAAGGTTTTATTATCTTGCTTTAAAATTTAATACGGGTTCATTTTGTCTGTCTGAAAGCTCGTCGATCTTAAGCTCTAAATCTATTAAAATATAGTATTTTCATCGATAAAAGAAAACTGTGTTTATTAATAAATGTATCAGGAATTGATTGAAAAAGCGATTAAAAAATTCCAACTTTACATTCATGCGCTGAGTAATAGAATGTAAAAATGTTGCTAGAAGTTTTGCGTTTAAATATTTGCCGTTCATCGAATCTCCGGCTATGACGAACTTAAAATGCTCTAAAAACAGGTATAAGAGTACAATGAAAAGGAAATAATTTCTTAAATTCCTCATAAAAATTAAAAATGCTATATTTCGTATACAATAGGTGATCGGTAACGAACTGTTCGGTTTACGAACAAATCGGTTAATGAACACTTTCGCGTGAGATTTTTATGTTCGGATAACGAACACATGTTCGGTTAATGAACACTTTCAAAATATTTTTATGTTTAGAGAACGAACACCTCACGAAACAAAGTCATGATGAGGCAATGCCGTGTTTCATATTTGACCAGCTATACTTATTGCTTCTATTGTCGACTTTGGGAACATTTTAACAGTTGCATTACATATGTCCTAATTAATTCATGGACTGCCGGGGATTGAGGACCTATAATTTAGGATCCCCGAATTGGAATGGACAGACTAGAAACATTAATTATGTATTTTGTGTCTATGTATTTTGTGCATTTAGTAAATATAATCCTTTTTGGTTTAATCACGCTCCTTTTTAAAATCTAATTTAAAGCTTTATGATTTCTCAGATCAAAAATTTTAATAAAATTTTACATTTTTTTAAACGGTTTATTATGTAAACGCATTAGTCTTTGTGATATATTTACAAAATCACACAAAATTTTGGAATACATGTCATCCTACGAACATTTTCTATTTTGAAATCACTTTAATAGTTTTTATACTTTTGCAAACGTTGCAAATCTTATATTTTTCCGATTCTCGAAACGTTGAGTTAAAAAACTTAACAAATAAAAAGACTTTTAAGGTGCTCAGTAATTTTCAAGAATAATATTTAATATATTAGTATAAAAATCCCTGTAAGTAACAATGGTTCGTAGAAAAACAAATTTGATTATTCTCGGTAAAGTAAACTCATTGTTATAATTTACCAAAAAAAAAGGTACTTCTTATTTATCCACATTTTTCTGAAACTGTAGTATTTTAATTACTTTGTAAACTACTGTAAAATTTTCTATTTTTTTTTTTTTGAATGTATATAAACGGAAGAGTGATATTAACAAAAGTAAAAGGAAAATAAACATGTCATAAATAATCTGATGAATACAATCTAAGGAAATGAATATAAAAGTTTCCCCTTTGCTATGGTAGAGACATATACATTGGAATAAGTCACTCAATAAATTGTATAATTCTGATGTATAATTCTATTTATAGCATCACAATTATTTTTTTATTTTGCCCCTTTCATCTTTCTTTTATCTTTTCTTTTCTGAATAAAAATGGAATCTGTGTAATTGAAATTAAATACCTTACAAAGGAAGTGATATCTCATCAAAAACAACGCGTTGTAAATGATCCCGCCAAGCCACAAACCTAAAACGTCAGCCATAAAAAGAAGTGATATGACATAAAAAGAAGCGATATAGAAGTGCATACTCCGAGTCCCGTGTAAAAATCTATCACCACTCATAATGTTTCCAAAGGACTCGGAGTGAGGTACAGTATGTGAAAACTGCTTGGCGACCTGCAGGCTTTTAGAATATATGCAGTATATCAATTTTGAAAATCGAAAAAATACATTTTAAATTTTTGTTATATCACTTTTATAAATATTTTTTCATGCGAAAGAACTGACAGAACGGATTTTTCCCCAGACTTATGCGATTCCGCTTACGCTATAATTATTGCAATATATCTCAATTTAGTTAACGTTTATTATAAAGTGCATTGTTATTAATATGTGTATGATCATTACATATATATATATATATATATATATATATATATATATATATATATATATATATAACAAACTCAAAATCTTTACATGTTTACTTAAGAAATCTTCTTCGTAAGAGTGGTGTTTCTAGTTTAAATAATGGTAAATAAAATCAACAAATTAATTTTTAAAGCTCATAAATAAGAAAAGACATGCAAACACAGAAGCTTCAACTTTTTACAATTTTATGGGAGCAAAATAATTAAATAAATAAAAATAAATAAAAATAATATAGTCATATGTAATTGCAGGAAACGCGAACATTATAAAAGCCTGCAGGTCGCCAAGCAGTTTTCACATACTGTACCTCACTCCGAGTCCTTTGGAAACTTTATGAGTGGTGATAGATTTTTACACGGGACTCTGAGTATGCACTTCTATATCGCTTCTTTTTATGTCATATCACTTCTTTTTATGGCTGACGTTTTAGGTTTGTGGCTTGGCGGGATCATTTACAACGCGTTGTTTTTGATGAGATATACCAATATGAACCTGATTATGGATTTTTCCTCGAATAAGTTACTATTAAAGTATACAAATAACATGCTAAGAACAATTGAGAAAATGAGCTTTTCATAAAATCTCTGGATTAGTGAAGCTGAAAAAAAAAAATACATATAAAAAGTAAGCCCTGTATTACTGGCTTTGGCAAGATAGAGAAGGAACACAAAAACTCAATTGGGCCAAAACCAATTAGATCATTTAATATCATTATTATAACTCTCATACAGTTATAACAATATTGTTAATAACATTATTCTTGTTTGCCACTAACCTTGCTTGTGTATCTGAATGCAGAATATTAGCTATTTTTCTTGTACGAAGAGTGGTTATAACACAATTAATTGTTTCATTTTGCGTACACATACTATTTGCTATATAGGTATTTTTATGTTAGCCGGGCACAGGTGATAAATCTCAAGATAATGCCCCCATACCATATTCTTATTGCTTCAATTCATTTAAAATACATGCCTTTCACTAATTTCATTTACAATACTAAAAAGAAAAAATAAGAAATAATACCATAAACCAAAACATTTTATTTCAACATCAAAAATTTGTTTCTAATTTACATATATAAAATATAGAAGCTGCTATTAGCAAAAAAAAAAAAAAAAAAAAAAAAATGCTATTGGTGATACTATTGATGAAATTTATGTCCAATCTCTACTACTACTAAGTTATTACATTGCTTTTTTCTTTCAAATAGAAAAATATCCAGAATAATTTTCCAGTTGGAATATAGGTTTTATTGTACTCCAATAGTAGTATGTGCATAATTTTATTTTTACTGCATGTGCTCTAATCTGGGTGTCTACGAATAGTTTGTGCTGGTGAAAATGACGTCTACACTTAACTTTCACGATGTATGTCAAAAAAGCAGTTACTTTTAATATTTAATTGATCTACATCACACTAGTTGTTGCCCTCATTATCTTCTGTGAAAACTATAACAAAATCCATCAGATATTTTTTGAGTATGCTTGACGAAAGGTTTTAATATTTACAATAGATAAATATGCACTCAAAGTAATATTACACTGTGTATAAGTCTTTGCTTCACTCAGACAATAAATAAAATACATATATATGAGATAGTTTTTATGAGAATATCAAATTCAATACCCTTTAAGTTCCAAAACTCAAATCCTATCCGAAAATGTTTTGTCACAATCTATCCTAATATAATTCATATCTAACATACACATAATACTTACTTACATTAATTGAAATTCCAAACAAATAGAATTTAATTTTTAGTTAAAACTAATGTATCAGGAAACATTATCTAGATTGATGTCTTAAACCAATTTCAGACCATGGAATTCATAAGTTCACCATCCTGTTTAACTCTTCAGTTCCCACATAGGATCTACTGGAGTAATTTTCACTTTTTCAATTATTTTGTTTCTAAATATGAAATAAATTTTTTAAAAATACTTTACAACATGGTCTATGGGGAAAAGTAGTTTGCAGTGCATTTTATTGATGTTACAATATTTCAAACATAATGTTACAGATATGCACCACTGAGATGGATTATAACAGGCTTTTTCAGGAGTAACATTTTTAGTTTGTTTACAGGGACATACAAAAGAATTGCATTGCATTATGATCTCTAGGAAAAAATCTTTGTGGTGCATTTGAATGATGTTATACTTCAAACATAATAAAATTAAGAAGGATCATTGAGGTGCACTACAGTATATTTTCTATAGATTATGGAATGTGTAGCATTTATTGTTCATTTACAGAGGAGTACAAAAGAATTTGGTTACAAGACTGACTATGACCGATAGTTGCTGAAAATAGGCTTCCCATTGTGGTATGTATTTTTAAACTTATCTAATTTTTAGTGTATTATGTGGTGTATATAAATTCTATAGATCATATACAGGATTGCACAAAAGAATTCATGCATATTACAGGATATGAACTGCAATTGCTGAAAATGGATTTTTACCGAATATGTTTTTTAAATTGCTTATTTAGATATCTAATTCCATTGTATAACTAGTTGGATGTGTCAATCCCAAAACTTTCTTCTATCTCACACAGGTTTTGCATACACTATAAACGAATCAGCACCAATTTATATCAAGGTCTAATTGAATCTGAAGTTTTATTGAATTCCATGCATTAGTTCTTCAAATATGATTATCAGTAAAATCGTATAAATCTGGAAAAATTCACCATAGCAGTGCCACCTGTTGGGAGATTTAGACCATAAACCTAATCAACAACTTATGTCAACGTCTAACTCACTCTGAAGTTTGATGAAAATCCATGCATTAGTTCTTGAGATATAGTTATCGTGAATATCATGCAAAAAGTAGCATAGCAGCGCCACCTGTTGGGCTATTTATACCAAAATGTAATCAGCATCTATTTATGTCAAGGTCTAACAGAATCTGAAGTTTGATGAAAATAAGTGCATTAGTTCTTGAGATAGAGCTATCGTGGAAATCGCAAAAAATGCAGCATAGCAGCGCCACTTGCTGGGCGATTTTCACCAAAAACTAATCAGCACCAATTTATATCAGGGAATAACTGAATATATAGAGTTTTATTACATTCCGAGCATTAGTTCTTGAGATAGAGTGCCCACAAAATTTTTCTCACATACAGACAGACATTTTCTCAAAATAGTCAAATCGTGTTCAGGAGCTTCTAAAACGTATAAATCCGTTGAAAACCTGAAGTCGAAAATTTTCATGAATCCAATACTTTCTTCTTGTAAAGATTGAAGAAAGTACAAAAATGAAATGTCTTAATATTCTGTTAGTGTTAGAAAGTGATTCACAATCTGTCCCTGGTGTATGATTTTTCATTTTTGCTTGTATTTGATTGTTATGATACTGCACACTGCAGTGTGCATTGGGCACTGGAGCAATAATTACTTGAGAATTTCCATACACAAGATTTCTAAAACTGTTATTCTAATGATAAATAATGAAAAAAATATATGTACTCAGGCAATACCAAAATGTTGCGAGTCAAAAGAGAACAAGGAAAGCTGGAAAGTTTTAAAAAACATCTATTTATCACAACAAGTGTTGATTAGATACCAAAACACATTCATTAATTTCTCAAGAAGTTAACAAATGGGCCTGAACTTGCTTATGGTGATTTTTTTTCCAAGAATTATAGAGATCCAAGAAAAAGAGATGCATCATGGAGATTACATTGGGAACTGGAGTCTCAATAGCACTGACCAATAATTGATTAGTGCTAAATTCAATTTTCAATTCTTGTTTAGATATCTGTAGTGGTTCAGAATCAATTTTAAGTTAGAGATCTCAATTTGTTGTTCATCACAAAACTGAACTAAATTATGATAATAAATAAAAAAAAAGGTGGTAATCACTTATCATGTAACATTCATACACATGTCATTCATTCATATTGGGATGAAAACAATGAAAACAATTTTATAATTGTGGTAAAAATCTCCCAAAATATTGCGTGAACTATAAAATTAAGGATTTGAGAATATATGGAAGTAATTTTTTTTATATATATATATATATATAATGATTAAAGAGCACAACTATAAGTAACTATATCTTGAAGGAATATATGTTTATTTATGTTGCGATAACTACTCTCTGCGACTGCACTTGATGATTAAGGCACAGTTATTACACAGGTGCATGTGTCCTGTGCTCTGGGCATGGAATTTTCTATAATATCCCTTAATACATTCATAAAAAATACATGTTCATGATTTACAAAAATTATTTACTATGGAAAATTTAAAAGTGTTAGCACTACTTTTCCTGCATCAAATATATCAGTTATTTATGATTTTTTTTTCATACATTCCCATTTTATAACTTTTTTCCCGTTATAAGTAAGATGATCTTCAAGCTCTTCTGAAATTTTAAAGTGAACTAAGAAAAATCATGCAATAGTGTTAGAGGCACTCCTAATTTATTTTTTTTTTCATTTCTAAATATAAAAATGTATGAAGTTATCTAGTTATGTCACATATATTTTCATGAACTTTTGATGATTTATTAAAAGATATATTTTTATTTAGTATGCAGAAAAAAAACATCAAATTTAAAATTATATTAGAAGCAATATTTATTATTTTAAGGATACCATGAAATTTTGTTAGTCATCAGTATTATCCTTTCATGAAACATTTAATACAGGAAAGAATTATTTGTGGAAGCCCAACAATAAAAAAATTATCTTTTTCAATGATTAGGACGTTTTCCTATCAGTTAAGAGGTACAAAATTTTAGTACATTGTGTACAAAAAATGATTACAGTACCCCCAAAACAACCAAACAACAAATTTAGGGAAGCACAAAATACTAGACTTGGGCACAATACTTGGTCACAAAAATATCTCAGTCAGACCCTGCTGATGATGAGGGCAGATAATTAATTTCTCTTGTAACTATAGTTGTGATCTTTAATCATTATATGGATAAGAAAAAAATATTTCTGTATTTTATTTGAGAATAACCTCGATTTCTTAAATGAAAAACATGTAAAATTCTAATATATTTATACTTAATTTTACTAATAATTTACATTTAAGAGGCTAAGAGAAATATTTCTTGCAGATATTCCAATTACTGTGAACTGGAAAATAATCAATGGAAGCTAGTAATAAAAATAATAATGGTAGTACAAACTAAATTACATTTTTGAAAATATTATGTAACACACAACATGAAATCTTTACATTGGCAGAAAAAAAAGCATTCCGCATGCTGCAACAGCCTACCCATCTAAGCAGAAAAACCTGTGAAAATGGAACTTGCAAATAATGGAATCCTGTCTTAAATAGAACCATTTTATGGTCCTGATGAAAATAATACCAAACAATTAGAAGTTCAAAGATGAAAAACTGACTTTTTTTTCAGGTCCTCAGCTATTTTGTTTCAGCAAGTTTTACTGTATTATCATAAATTTTCCTGTTAAATTTTCTTTTATAAATATAATTCTTTCCACCTATTGATTTTTACGAAATATTTAAATCAGGAGAAGATCTTAATTTGAGTTTTCTTCCAATATTCTCCCATAAAAGGAATTATCAGTAGAATTCTTTTCGAAACCAAATAGCTCTCTGTGCATTTTCCCTCAACAATTGAGAGTTTTTTTAGAGTAGTGCATTGACTGGCTTATTGAGGTGATGGGGAGCTGTAGTGGAAGCATGTACAGATTGAGTGTCTGTAACCTGAGACTGGAGATAGTATTCCTTTGTCAGTAGCTCACAGACCTTCACAGTTTAGAATAACATAATTATTTTTACTGCTTTTTCGGCAATGTTATAATATAAATGCAAAAACTTGAGTGGCAGTACAGGATAAAGTGAATATGAATTTATAATACAAAGAAAAAAAATTACAAAAACACAAATTGTAAGAATCATACAAATTTGTAGAGGTGCTATAGTGCAGTAGCACATAAGAATTACTGAAAATAAAAGAAGAAATTGGATTAATATTTAAGCATGAAATTGAACATACTTGTTATAATCAAGCACTGTATTCAGCCTATGAGCAATTGTAATGACAGTATGATCTGCAAATGCTGATTTAATGGTTTCTTGAACAAGGCTGTCAGTATCCATATCTACAGCAGCAGTTGCTTCATCTAATACTAATATTTTTGATTTTTTCAAAAGAGCTCTTGATAAGCACAGAAGCTGTTTCTGTCCAGCACTAAAACAGACAAAAGTTACAACATAAAAGTTCAGAATACAAATAGAAATTTAAGAAGCAATAGATTACTGCAAAAGAAAAGTAATGCTTATCTATATTAACCAATGATTTAGGAAAATTATACAAGAAGTTTATGATTTAATTATCACTTTTCATGTAAATAATAATAATAAACTCTGAACCATATAAAACATGCATTTGATTATTGAAATTTAATCTTTTCCCCCTGCCAACATACAGGGCCGGCCCAAGGGGCGTGCGAAGTGTGCGACCGCACGGGGCGCCAAGTCGCGAAACGACTTAAGGGGCGCTCAAAAGTCAAAAGATCACCGATAAAAAATAATTTTAGATTCCGCGTTTTTTATTTCTTTTTCTTTCCTTTTCTTTTTCATTTTTTCCAGTCTGTGGGAGTGGGTTTACCTCCTTGGGTTTAAATAACAGTTCAAGGACACTGAAATCTTCCCATACAAACCCATATCAACCATATGTCCGGTTCCTTTATCTTAGAAAACGAGGCTATTAACATTCAAATTACATCCCGGAAAGACATAACCAAACCTCTATTCAACACCAGGACTGAGGGAGGTTAATTAATTCCTACTGACATTTTTACGATTCTGAACTCTTTCTTCTCCCGCCGCTGGTCGGTCGACTCTGGACTGCCCCCTTGATGCAGCCGACAGTGGCAAGTGTCCTTTGGCAGGTAACATCTTGTATAATCTTGTTTATAGTTGCAGAGAATTGTACAAATTATTTATTCTCGTTTTTTGTATTAAACAATATTAATTTAAAGATTATTCTCATATTCTCAAAATGCCATGCATGAAAAAATCGGGAAATTATTACAGGATCAAGAGGGTGCCGAAAAAAAATAGAAAGAAAAAGTAATAACCATGATGAAAAAAAGGATATAATCGTAGCGCCAAATCTTTTGCCGAAGACGCAAATGAAAGGTTAATAGAGGTAAATTTCTCTAACTAAAAATTATATATGTAAATTAACTTCAGCACATCGTTTTATTTTGTTATTCTTATTTTAATCTGTATTAAATCAATAATAGTGTAATAGTATTTCAGTACATGGTCGAAACTAGGAATTTTTCAGTCGCAAGCATTTTGGCGCCCTCTCCAATCCTTTTCCAAAATAAATGTATACAGAGAAGTTTTCAATCCATCCCCCCAATTTTTATTTTAAATATGAAATAATTGTTAGGAAGCATATTTATCTTAATATTTTTATATTGCTTTCTTTAGAAATAGACTTACTGTAATCGCTTCGTTTTTATCTATCTATATATAATCCAGATCTTGTTAACACGATAATGTTCGAAAATTGAATCATTTCGAACCTAGTTGGAACAGTGTATTGATCTTACAAGTACCTTGGATCTGGGTGTGTTCATTAATCAAGTATGTAAATCTTATAGTTTGTTTACAGAGACACACAAAAGCAAATTTTGTCATCACGATGTCCGAAATATTGAACCAATTCAAATATAATTGGGACAGTGTATAAATCTTATAGGTATCTTAGATGAATTCGTTAATCAAATATTATTCTCTGGCGCCCCTAAGCAGTCGCTTAATGGAAAAATCATGCTCTGTTTAAAACAAATAGTATAAAATTAACGAATATATCTTTATTTTGGGTCATCCGATTCCATGACATTTTTTCCTAAATTTTGTTATTTGTTTTTTGTACCAAAGGACGAACCAAATCTTCTTTTGGCGCCCCCTTCTACTCTTGTGCCCAGGACATCACCCTCCCCCCCAGCCTTGCTTCAACAAGACAATGTGAAATGCACCACAAATAAGTTTAAAGTCAAAACATTTATTGATATGAAATTAGGACTATGTAACTATTTTTTCCTGGTCCATACTTTCTTTCCTTTTCCTTTTTTTTTTTTTTTTTTTTTTTTTTTTTCTCAGTAAATAAAGGAGATAAATTTAGTTCATTTTAGAAAAAAACATTTTTCTAGTTCAAATTTTAGAAAAAAATCAGACAACGTCGATGGAAACTTATTCTTAAAGAGTGATGTTATTAACATTGAAGAAAACAAAGCATTGTAAAATTTTTGTGAGGTCAGTTCATCTTATTAATTTTAATATTTATATTTTTTTAAGAAACATATCAATTATTTAATTTTTCTTTTCCAATCTATTCTGAAAAGCTTTTTCCGATGAGAGAGAGAAGGTTTATTTTAAAACTCGTTGTGTATGGCCAAAATCCAAACTGGCTGCCTTTTTAGCAAATTTTTTATCCCAAACGTGACAAATTGGCAGATGCTCTTATTAAAAAACTAATGTAATCGAACCGTTTTTCAGTTTTTCGGTAAAAGCAGAAGAATTTTCAAAAAATGCCGTCAAAGTTGGTGTTTTGAACCGAATTTCCGGACACGACAGCGCAGGAAAGGAAAAAAAACTGCTGTCCTGAAACAAAAATCACTTATAACTCAAGATGCAATTCTTTTAACAGAAAATGAAAAAAAAAAAAAACTTTTCGATTTTATATCACATCAAAAAACATACCTGCAAGTCTCGTGCTTTTATGTTTAAAAACGAGTCAGAAAGTGTGTCAGATAGTTTTGTGTTGTTGAACGGGGAAATATATTTTAAATCTTTTTATATTTAAATTGATATATTTAAATTTATATGAAAGATAAAACCACGAAACTTTGTACATTGTTTTTCAGCTATAGTTTTGTGTTGTAGAGCGGGGAAATATTTTTTTTTATCAAGACTTTTCATATTTAACTTTATATGAAAGATAAAACCATGAAACTTTGTACAAAGTTTTTCAGCTATGTAATCTTTAAATTGGTTTCGGAATTTTTTATTTAAAGTGAAAAAATTTTTAATTTGTTCCTCATAGTAAAAAATACTCATTAAAAAAAAAAAAAAAAAAAAAAAAAAACCGTATGTTCTTTTAAAAATTTGTAATTCTTTTAAAATAAATATTTCTGTAAATCCCTTAGTCAAATCAATATTTATAATTTTCATATCAAATGTAAAAATGTATGCAAAAAAAAAAAAAAAAAAAAAAAAAAAAGAATTGGAAGATAGAATATTTTATAAAAGTTTTAAAAAGAGTTTAAAAGAAGAATGGCATAAAAGCATAGACGTAACTAGACGGGAAGGGGGGGGGGGGGGGCACGGCCCACCCCAGAATTTCAAATTCAAGTGAAAATGTTATGACACTGCACTGATTACTCAAATCTTTAATTTACAAATATTTGAAAGATTACACAAACAAATACAATTATTTCTGATTTGAGAACTAATGTAATCAAAACGAGTACACACACATAAGTGAATGTGTGTGTGAGGGAGGAGGGGGGAGTCAAAGGAAAAACAGTTGTGGCTTGGAGCAATAGGGAGCCAGAAGAAATAAAGTTAAATAATTTCTGAAGGCTCCGAATCTAAGCGAGGGTTATCTTTTTTGTCACGAAGGTGATGGTAAATAATCAGTTCTAAGAATTCCAGTTTAGTAGTCTTTCAAAAAAGCTGTAAAATATTATGTGCTGTGGTCAGATACGGTGAGAGAGGGGACACTTCGGGTAGGGAAATGACCAATATAAGTATTTCTAAGAAGTGATAATTAATCTCTGTCGGGCAAACCAGGATATAGTTGTCAGTTGTTGGGGGGAGGAAGACAATTGGTTGTCTGTTGGGGATCAGTCTCTTTGCCTCGTTTTTGTCCGCGTCCCCAGATTATTATATCGCATTTCAATCTGAGATCGTAATATTACATAGAAAAACTGTTATTTATTGTAAAATTCAAATTTTCCTTTTGAAACATTTTATTATTTAAAGGACATTTTATAATACAAAAAGGGATTGAATTTTTTAATGCCTTTATGTATTCTTTAAATAATATCATAAGTAATTAGTAATAGTATGTTTAAAAATATCGAATATATAAAAAGTTAAGAATAATCCAAGAGTATTTCCTTTTTTTCGGGGTTGGGGGGGGGGGGGGGGGCGGCGCCCGACGGATACTCGCACGGGCGCCAAAATACCGTTGAGCCGGCCCTGCCAACATATATACACTTAACATTAAAACCATATTAAAATTTGAAAAAACACTACACAATCAATAAACTAAATAAAGTGGGAATCAATAGTACAGACAATTAATTGATTTCACACTTTGTTTGAGTGATCGAAGATAAATAGCAACACATATATTTCCTACAATTAAGACTGTAATTAAAAATAAAATAACTTCTAGAGAAATTTTAGATGGAAAATTAAGCTGATGAAAAAATGTTACTTAATTTAAATAAAATTAAACACTCAATAGATAGAGGGAGCAAAAGAAATAACAATTTATATTAACGAGGTATTAGACATTTGTGTTATGATCAGTTTGAACAGACACAATTAAACTTAATAATAAAGTTTTTTTTTTTGCTTTAACAACATTCATATATTTAAAATTAAAATAATTTATTTTATAATCTTAAATTTTAAATTAATATAAAACATCCATATTAAAAAAATGTGTCACTGTCTTTTGGATGTAGCACCTTCCATATGTGGATCTTTGCTCTTCTCCATTCTAAACAAGTTGGAAATTGTACGTCAAACGTTACAAACGAGGTGCGTTCGTACGCACGTTTTAGAATTAAATTCATGATATCCCGTGCGTAGAAAGGGTTAAACAGCTAGTTAAGTATATATTTTATGACACTGTTCATACAAATATCTTAACTAGTTATATAAATATTCAGATATATATGTATCAGCTAGTTATATAAATATTCAGATCTTGATGATTTTTAATTCTGTGAAATGAATTATATCGTCTGCAGATTAATTTCTGTCATAAAATAAGTATCTCGGTCGCTTGACGATTTAACATCCATCGGAAGCTCCTCTAACAAGAAAGCACCGATTAAAAAAAAAAATTCAAATTTCTTAATAAATATTTTTATTAATATCTCCTAAAGTTTTGATTCGATTTTAATAAAATTTGAAATGTCTCGACAAAATTCTGCAAAGATAATATATTTTAAATTGCAAACCATTTGGTTGGGTAGTTTTTGCGTTGTTATATGCGGACAGACAGACAGACGGACGGACAGACGGACGGACCAAACGACGACTATAGGTGCTACGTATTTATATAATTACGAACGCACCTAAAAAGCATACTTTAAAATGGTACTTCTTTGTTATAGTGGGCCCCCACAATTACCATTCTGCCAAGTTGCAGTCAATTTCGCCTAAGGTCATAGTCACAGTTGTGAAGCACGAATGTAGAACATACATATAACAGAGATATAAAAACAAATGCCATTGCATTAAATAATATAACATTTTATGTTAATAAAAATATATTATAATGTTTCTAAACAAATTCCATCATATAGAGGTATTCTCGAATCACTAAATCAATTTCCAACATGGAGACCTTTTTTTCTTCTTCACAATTTTCTAAGTTGCATCTCTATGTAGCTTCATCATTAGTAACATATAGTTTCATATTATGGCCATTTTCACATGGTTGTTTGTTTAGAAGCCCTTGCTTTTGAAAAAATGAGATTGCATCCATCTCAGTATATGGTAAATCAAAATTTGTTTCCATATTTATGAAAACTAAATATCATCTAATAAATAAAGGCGAAACGATACAACATACAATAACAACAAAAAAAAAACCTATCTAAAATGTTCTGGAACAAAAAAAAAAAAAAAAAAAACCTATGAAAAATGTTCTGGAACCAAAAAAAAAAAAAAAAACTATGAAAAATATTCTGGAACAAAAAAAAAATCAATATGATGATAGCATAAACAAATGCTGTTTGTTTAAGACTGCAAACCATTTGACAAGATTTTACAATCGAAATTGACAATATATCTTTGTCATTTGGCGATTCATCCTTGAGGACCACTATAACAAAGAAGTATCTCTAAAGTAATAGCTTTCAAAAAGAGAAAATATATGACAAATCTTGCTCTGAAATCAAATTAATGATTCTTTGCAATACCTCATTAATACTCAGTAACAAAGATGATAACATGGATATACGTACCTAAGGTTCCCACCACCTTCATCAATGCTGTGTTCGAGGCCTTCTGAAAGACCAGATACAAAATCTTTTAAATGGGAATTTTCTAGACTTTTCCAAATGTCATCATCATTGTATTCATCATTTGGGTCCAAATTAAATCTTAGGGATCCAGTAAATAAAACAGGATCCTATAAGAAAAAGTAACGCAAAAGATTAAAAATTTTATTAGGTTACAGAAGAGACCATAATTAATACCGTAATTAATATCAAAATAGCAAGTTATCGTAAGATACACATATATTACCCACCCCTATGGAGTACCTAATATAATTGTTGGCAAATAAAAAATGTGCAATAGTAAATAAAAAATAAATACACATTTATTGTTTTTGGTCAATCAATGTTAAAAGTTTTGGTGTCAGCACTGTAGAGAGATTGAGTCTAATGGGCAATAAACCAGAATTCATCATATAAATAATCTCTACACATAATAAAATGAGAGTGCGATTCTGTGTGTCTTCCTGGGGATGAATGACTGCACCTAGAGTAATAGTACTTCACTATATGGCTCTCGAGTTCGGTTGGTTCCTATTTGAGACCACCATTTGGCGAAATTGTGCCAAATCGTCGATAGTTAGCCAGATGTAGCTCTTTTATTGTTGGAAAGGCTGAGCAATGATATTTTTTGTGATGACGCGTTTGTTACGCGACGTATTTGTTAAGTCATCAAGTGATTCTTTATTCGACGTTTATTTGTATTTTAATGATATTTAATGATTTATTAGTTATTTAAAACATGTTTTTTTTTAATACAGTTAAATAGCACTTACGTCATTAAATGGTTATGTCATGATATTAAAAGGAAAAAAAAGCATTGAAAAAATTTCATCATCTGCTTCTTTATTTAAAGCTTGATTTTTTTTCTTTTTTCTTTATGTATGTGAGTGTCTACTCTTGTTACTTACTTTAGAACAGTATAAATTAATTGATTGCAGTTTTCATGGAAGTCTCATGTTCACAAAGCGATCAATACATGCAGTATAGTGATCACCGCATTTACAAATTCCGTGTATCTTTGTGATCTCTATACAACGAGGTTGCTGCATCCAGTGATTTTTCTTCGGTTTCATGTTCGCGAAGCGATCATACGTGCAGTACAGTGATCGCGGCATTAACGAATTTCGTGTATTTTTTGGGATTCTGATACAACGAGGTTGCTGTATCTAGTGATGTTTTTTTTCGGTTTCATGTTCGCAAAGCTATCATACGTGCGGTACAGTGATCGCGGTATTAACGAATTTCGTGTATTTTTAGGGATTTCAATATGACGAGGTTGCTGTATCCAGTGATGTTTTTTTTTCGGTTTCATGTTCGTGAAGCTATCATACATGTGGTACAGTGATCGCAGCATTAACGAATTTCGTGTATTTCTTTAGGATTCTGATGCGACGAGGTTGTTGTATCCAGTGATGTTTTTTTTCCGGTTTCATGTTCATGAAGCTATCATACGTGCGGTACAGTGATCGCGGCATTAACAAATTTCGTGTATTTTTGGGGATTCCGATACGACGAGGTTGCTGTATCCAGAGATGTTTATTTTTCAGTTTCATTTTCGCAAAGCGATCATATGTGCGGTACAGTGATCGCAGCATTAACAAATTTCGTGTATTTTTGGGGATTCCGATTCGACGAGGTTGCTGTATCCAGAGATGTTTATTTTTCAGTTTCATTTTCGCAAAGCGATCATATGTGCGATACAGTGATTGCGCATTAATGAATTTCGTATATTTTCGTTTTTTCAACTTCACATTAATTGTTAACTTTTATGTAATATCGATGAAATGTGAATAAAAACGTTGTTTTTTACTGCTCATATTATCTTTTTTATATCTATCTTATTAAATTTGTCAAATAAAATATTTTATTTCACTCATAAATACAGTATCTAAAAAAAATTAACTGTGTATGGTTTAATTTAATAATTCTGTATTTAAATTATCATTCTTTTATCTGAATTGTTTTGAACGAATAAAATTTTACATTTATTACATTGTTACTCTCGTATAAATGCAATTTATTTTTCAGTGACTTTTTATCGCTAAATCCATTACTTTTCCTATGTGTAACTATTTAAAAATTAAGAATGGCAACATTTTACCACTTGCTTATTGTGGGTTACAATATGATAAATGTAAGTAAACAATTTAGAAATCGACAATGTGGCATCATTTTTAAAAAGCGCCAAATGGTGTCTTGAAATAGGATTATGCCCTTGAGTTCATTTCACGCGATCCCACAAGCTGGGCACACAATTAAAAATTTAAATATATGGATATATATTTTGTAAAATGTATTTTAAAGACCTCACAAATGTTTTTTAATTCTGATACAATAAAATTAAGCAGTAAACCTGTAATTTTTTTCCAATTAATAAATTGTCCAAATACTGGAGTAGAATATTGCAAATCTGATCTATAGAATTTTATTGCACCTTTAGGGACCTCCACTATCAGCTAATGGACCTTATACACCACACTGTTAATATTGAATTATTGACATTGATTAAAATTAATATTTATGTATTAATAATTAATTTATAATAGTAGTAAAATACATAGACATGTGATTGCAGAAATGTAAGCATGGGTCTCGAACTCACTATTTTTTGCCCAATTTTGGCTCTTTCAGAAATTTTAGTGATAACCATCGGCCTAGAGCTACTGAATTTGGGCACGAAGGTACCCGTAGAATTGAATTCATGTACTTTGAATCTGGATTTTCGATTATTTTCAATGAATTAATTAAATGCAAATGATAATTTTATCAGTCTGTTAAGTACACCTTTCACAGAGAATGGTAAAAAATATGCCTTGCTCCTGCTAGTTCCAAAGTTGGTTCTCTGGCCTCAATCTCCTGAGAAAATTTATCATTTTATAATTGCCATCCATATGTTCAATAAAGAGTTAGACTAAAAATATGGTGGAAATCAGATAGCCAAATTATTCTTACCTCTTATTGACTGATTTTTTAAATTTTTAATTGTTTTAAAAAGATTAAAATTTTTATTATTTGCAATAATAAAAAAAAAATCCCTGACAACTCGGCCTACAGGCACAGGTAGATTTTGAAGACGTAGACCGTGGGCCGCCTGTTTGTTGGGAATTGCGGAAGAACTGACCTTTACGCCATGATGCCGCAGTTGGGACTTCCCACTTCGAAATCTAACTTGTTTGCTGGCGGAGCCGGCAAGGATTTTTTTGTTTTTCATTTTTTTTTTGCTATAAGGGTTGGTCCTATAAAAAACTTGTCAATATAAAAGTTTTAGATAATATTAAGAGGATTTATAATAAATTTAAGCGGATTTGATATCGTGTGAATTGACGAAGTTATGAATTTTTTTCTTCTAAAACCCTCACTTGGGGCCATTTTTAATGATATAAAAAATCTGTCATACATAAATTTTCAGCCCTTTTCTTAGAAGTAATAATAACTTTAAACGGATTCGATACGTATCATAATTAAGAAGTTTTGGGTTTTTTTTTCTGTTTTCACAAAAAGCCCCCCCCCCCCCCTGGTTTGATTTGCCCATTAACGAACTTGACCAAGATTTTATGCCCCTTGATTTTATGTATCAATTTAGAAGAGATTTGTGCAGAATTATGGGAGTTAATCGTGTCCATAAAAAAGTGACATAGATAGATAGATATAAAGTTTTGAACTGGGGGTGGTTTTGGGTTTTGGGAGTCATAATCGGCATAGATCTGCAAAAATTTTTCAAAAATTCCAACTTAGGGGAGAATGTAATAGGTAGTATTTCTTACAAAATCTACCTAAAAATCAATTCTGAAGCATGTTTATAGAGCAAAGTTTCTGAAAGGTCCTATATTCCTTGTTATTCTTATAATTGGTACATTTTTGCACTGCACAAAAGTCTAAATTTTCCCCTCTGAAGATGTGCAAGAAAATATTTAAAGGGATTTTTTTTAAAAAGATACAAAATGTGAATTAAACATTCAATAACTTTATAAATTGTGATCCAAACATTTCACCATAAAAAAAAAAAAAAAATAAATAAAAAACAAACATGTGTAGCCAATAAGTGACTTTATCTAAAATTACAAATCACAAAATTTGGGGATTTAAAAATATTCTATTTTCTGATCAGACCCATTTCTTTATCTCCCCCTCCCCCCCAAAAAAGTCAAAAGAGGGAGTATATTTTCACACCTTCGTTGATAATTTCCTGCATTATTATTTTGACGCAGCTTTTCTTGATATTTAAAAAAATAATAAAATGTTTATGAATGTTACATGCATTTAGTTTTGCAGATTTGTATACAAATAATTTACATAAAATAATGTTAAAAGCTTTATTTATAAACAACTATTGATTATGTCTATAAGGCAACATTATAAGGATTTAAACTATTCAATGTCATTATTTATACAAAAAATGACATTAAAGTACATACAATAGAAAAAGTAAATGTAAAGTCTATGAAAATTTGTACATGTTACTGCGACTAAAAATGTTTTTAAAAACTGTTAAAAATAAGATCAAGCTATAAAAAATAAATTTAATTTAATGTATTTAAAATGACAGCACTGTAACAAATTTCGCATGACTAAAAAAATAAAACTTGTGTGTATTTTAGATGAAATAATGTCTATGTTTGAAATAACTATCCTTGTTTTATACATGAAGATAACATATTTTAATTTTAAAGGGATTTTTTTTTTCAAAACACTACTCTTACATAATAAAGTTTAGGTTAATTTACAGGGTGGCTAGTACCTTGATTTTTTCTCCTACTTTTTTTATGAAATATCCCTGATTTTTGTTACCTATGACTAGGATTGAAAGTTTGTTATGGCATGAATTTCTGTGAATTAATACAATTAGATTATAGCAAAACATATACATATTAAGCGTTCAAAGATATATGGCAGAGGTGTCCGCCGAGGTCACGTCAATGAAGGTTGTACGCCCCGCAGTGGAAGGGGGATGAACTACTGGAGGTTAAACACACAGCTTGTGATGGAAATATCAGCTATAATGTAGTGAAAGTTTGTAGTAAATGTTGAAATAAATATCTGTAATAAAATTTCAGTATCCATCTATCAAAATACGTGGGTTTCTTCAAACCACCAAAGTTACCACACTTTATAAAATAATTTTCACCCCGTTTGTTGAAAGTAACACTGAAATATTTTTATATTGTCTGCAATTAAATTATATTATGCTATAGTTGTTGAAAGTAGATTGTAATTTTTTTCATGAATGGCAACGGAACTGTTTGTTATCATGAGAATGAAATGCCGTTTGGTTTGATGCGTGGAATAAAGTTTTAGTTTTGAAATGTTGTTGTTTAATTTGAGTCAGATAAATTAAAATAAAATGAATAAATAAGTTAAGTACGACTGAATGAAATAATATTTAGGGAAGTACTTCTGACACCATTTGATTATTTGTTACAAGCTTTTATCATGTAATTTTAGTTCATGTGTGTAAAGATAGAATTTTGTAATCTAATTTTCACTCAATTTCTGAGGTGCTAAAATTATAAAACTTAGGTACACAAGTGTTTTTTCGGAAACAATACATTTTAATATGTTTAGAGGGCAAGATATTTTTTTAATACAGGAGCATTGGCGAGATAGAAAATTATGTACGTCTAAATCTATCATCTGCATATTCTCCTGTGATTCTTTACTCATTCACGGAAGATTTATCCTGTTTACCAGATTTATTGCAAAATATTTTTGATGCAGTTTGTTTTCATAAACATATTTATATGTAAAAAACAGTCACTATATATTTTTAGTTTCGGGAGAAAAGGCAAAAGTGCTTACATAATGCTTATATATTATTACCTTTACTACTGAAACTAAAATGATATTGTGAATGTTTATGTACATATTTTATCGAAACAACTGTATCCAAAATATTAGCAGCAATAAATCTGGTAATCAAGATAAATCTCCCATGAATGAGTAAAGATTCACGATATATGCTCAGGAGAATACGCAGATGGTAGATTTTGTCAAACCTAATGACGTCATCCTAAAAGTGTGTGTATTGGCATTATGCACCGCGTCCACAAGATAGCACAGTTGTTTCAATTTTGCACCCCTATTCTAGTATTAAGTTGGAATGCTTAATATGTATACATTTTGGATTACAGAAGGATTACTTCTTATTTAGATGAAAATTTACTGTGCTAGACTTCAAATAGTTTTAATGGTTGTGCAAGGAAATTCACATATAGAAATGGTGGAACATGCAGTAATGCATTGATGATTAAGGGTTACATATTATTACACCTAGCTGTTATTTATCGTGTATATAAATTTAAGTAATGCAGATAGGACTGTCTACCCAATGCTGCATTTAAAAAAAAAAGTGTTCTAATTCCTTATCTGTAGCTGCAGGAGCAACAAATTTCAAGATAAAGGATGTAGTGCAGGATATACGGTGGTATATGCCATATACCTTCTGGATAACTCAGTATACCCCCCCCCATAGCTATAGTATATATTCTCTTGTCAGGAGACTCCTGCCTATAGCATATACCCTTTGCTTTTTTTACAACTAGAACACAGTTAAAGATCTACATTGCACTGTAGAGATTTCTAAATTGGTTGGTTCTTCTGCAGCCAACATTCTTTTTGAACAAATTAAGCAAAATAGTGTTGAAAAATTTAGAAAAATCACTAAAAGATATCCTTTATAGCTCTAATAATTTGCATTCTTTAATTGAAATACAAAAATTCTATAAACATGAATTTGAAAACATTTTAAGATCTGTGGCAGTTGTAAGCTCAGAGCACCATGCGGTTGCATGACATTAAAAATAATTCCTCTTGCAACTACAGTTTCTCCTTTCATGTTTTGTTATAAACAATTCTTATTAAAAGAAAATCTCTCAATATTATTACTGTCATGGGATACTATCATGACCACCTTAATAACAAGTACGACATCATCACAAGGTCTTGATTTAGATGATAACATATTGAATGAAATATTATCAATTTTCTATATTCTTTTATACAATTTCAACTTAGATAAAATAAATGGCTCAAAACATGCTTACTTGCTGTTTAGCACTGACAGCTGAAATAGGACCAAGCTAATTCTTTTTTCATAAAATGAACATAACTTTGTTAGTTTTTTCAAACTATGTTTGATTCCAAGTCACTGATGGATTAAAAGAAGAAACCACCATTGTTAGTTTAAATATTAATGGCTAAATATTTCAGGGCCTTACATTGTAATCCCTAAACAGCTTACAGGACAGTCACAACCATTGACTAAGATATCACCTGTTTAGCAACAAATCAGTCTCATTGGCATGCTGAAAATGAAAATATTTTTTTATAACTGGTCAACTTTCCTGATTTTTGAGTATTTTTACAAAATCCTAACTTTTCCAGATTGATAAAATTTCATGACTTTTTTCTGATTTGTCACCACTTTGATACAGCATTCAAAATGCATAAGGCTTTATGATATCATGCTGAGTCTTACATTGTAATCCCTAAACAGCTTACAGGACAGTCACAACCAAGCTATCATTTCTTACCTTTGTGAATGGAAAATAACAGCAATAAAAAGTGAAACTCAGAAACTTATTTGTTATATGCTGAATAGAGAGGAAACTAAAAGATACAAATGACAGCAACATATATTTGTACTAAATGATAAAATGAAATAGGTGTATTTTGCAAGAAGTTATGTTCTTACTAAAATTACACCATACTGGTCAAGAAATACACTATAAGTTTATATCAGTTAGGTCAGCAGTTCCCAACTTGTGCTCAGTGGAGTCCTAAAGACTCCATGTGCAATTTTCAGGGCCTTTGGTGGCTACTCCAAGAAAATTTATAAAAATTGAATGAAAAATTAAGAAACAAAAAGTAATTTAATAATACACCAGAAATTACATTCTGAAGGATTTAAATTAACATTTACATTCTAAATGGTAAATATTAGTGTTTCTACATTATTTTATGGACATTATGGTTTTTTTTGTTCCTACAAAGCAAAATATACTGTAATACAAATGTTTTGATTTATTCAATTTCGAAAAAACTTTTATGTAATGTATGTCTGAGATTGGATATCATGGATACTGGAAGTAATTGAGAATAACTTGAGTACTAGGATAAATTTCAAAGCTTTTTTTTAAATGTAATTTCATAACATGAATTTAAAGAAAATGTTTAGATATCTTTATATTTTACATTCCTTTACTTCTTTTTCGACTCACCTCTTCCTCTGTTCAGTAACACTACTTCAAATCAGGTGCAAGCTCTAGACTTAGGTACACTAGACTCAATTTAAGGAAGCCTCTCAACAATCCTAATAAAGTATTTCTTTTTATTTAAATAATTTTTAATGCGTAAATTGCATAAAGGTGAGCTAATGAAAGAAAGTGCCAAGGCTTCAAGGTCAAGGAAAATGCGATATAGCCTTGGTCTCGCTATACTTCTAATTTCCAAACCCCATTAACATGAAATACATAGGATATGGAAGAACCAAGGGGCTCTACCATAGAAAATGATTTTCACCCTTTAAGCATCCTAGCAGTGTTTTTCTGTCATGTAAATTTTTAATTCAAAGGTTGAATTAACAAAAAATTTTTATCAAGGCTAATTTTTTCCAGTGCATAAGATATATAGATATGTAATGTTATTAAATGTAAATACTCATACCGATTCATATTTATTATTTTATGAATCGTTAAACATACATGACAAATTCTGCCAGACACTTAGGAGCTCCAAAAGTAAAAAAGGTTGGAAACCACTGAGTTAGGTATTTATAATTCCAAATATAAGTCTCATGAACAAAGGTTAAAATAATACCTGTGGTATTATTGTAAGTTTAGATCGTAATGCATGGAGTCCAATTTTTGAAAGATCTATATTGTCAATCAGTATTGTTCCTTCAACTGGTTCAATGATTCTGAATAAAGCTAATGTGACTGAAGACTTTCCAGCACCAGTACGTCCTACAATGCCTACCTAAAGAACAAATAATTCACCATAAGAATTTTGGGAAAGAAAAGAAATTGTAAAACATATTATCTTCACAACATTTTTCCAGATAAATTACACATAGTTAAGAGCATTTAAACAACAGTATTTTCCCAGTAATTATCATAAAAAATTTAAATTCTTTCAAAAAAAAAAAAAAAAATTCTTGTGAGAAGAAATTTCTTTTATTATGAGAACTATATTTAAAGGATTTTCTTCCCAATTACTTATCTAAAATACTTTGTGAAATAAACACACAGAAACATAACATATGCTGACATGGCTTCGAAAAACACTTTACATATTTATTCTACAAAAAAAAAAAAAATAATAATAATAACAAATATAATTTATCCAGTAGCATCAAAAAGGAAAACAACTCAAATTTTTTGTTCAATACAACAAATCTATATATTTAAAGCGCAAAGCTGAACATTTGCGACCAATTTTGGCTGATCTGAGCATGTGTAATGAGTATTGCAAAACAGAATGGAGAACCAGTTTTGAAGTGGTTTCACTTCAGAAGAATAGTAAATGAATGCAGGATAGCCGAGTGGTCTAAGGTGCCAAAAAAGGGAATTCTGCTTCTCAAAAGGAAGCGTGGGTTTGAACTCTACTTCTGGCATACGATGTTTCTCAGATATTGTTAGTGTTCTGATAACTCAGTTCAATAAGGTAAATTATATTTTATTATAGGAGGAAAAGTTATAGAATTTGTTTTTTTCTTCATTATTATTTAAGGGAAATTTACCATCTCCAATATGCTATAAAACACAAAGCAGATATTTTAAGACTGATTTTGGCTGATCTTATGAGCATGTGCAATGAGCATTTTATGGTGCTTTCTGTAACTGAGTGAAAAACCAGTTTTAAACTGGTTTCTTTTCAGAGAAGCATTGAGTGAAGTCGAGATGGCTGAGTGATCTAAGGCACCAGAAAGAGGACTTCTGGCAATAGATGTTTCTCAGATATAGTTAGTGTTCTCATAACTCAGTTCAACAGCATAAATTATATTTATCTCAGCAGGAAAAATTACAGAATTTGTTTTTCTTCATTATTATTAAGGAAAATATACATATGTATTTTTTTAATTAATGATTTTCTATTAAAAAAATTTAAATAAAAAGCTTTGGCATGTAATTATCGATTAAATCAATTGAAATGATCTATGACTTCTGGTATATTTTTTTATTACAATTGATCCATAACACATATATAATAAGAAAAGTAAATAATCATTTTTCGTAAAGAAAAAAAAAAAAAAAGAGAGAGAGAAGGGAAAATATTTATATAAAAAACTGTGGTACTATCTATTGGCATTGTAATGGAGTTAAATGTTTATATTTGAGAAACTAATGAAATTTTAACTTTAAAAATTCTTTTATTTGTAAAATTTTTAAGGGAAAAAAAAGCACTCTTTGAGTTGCTCTTTTTTGGATATAAAAACTGAATTCTCTAGAAAACGTTCTGTTATCTCTACCCGTGTAAAGGATTGTGAAAGGAGACATTTTTATTTCTTTTAACTATTATTAAAAATTATTCTCTAAAAATTTCTGATATTTTCATGATGTTACGAACTTTTAATTCTGTGAAACCTTTAAGTTGTTTACCATCAAGTTTTGACAGGTACTATCTAGTGGTTTATTAAGAGGATACATAAGCAATTTTAAATGGCAGTCATAAAGAAATATATTTATTTAAAAGATAGGGTGACTAGCATAAACTTATTTTTTCAGACTCTAGATAATTTTTCTTGACTTTAACTAAGTAAGAGAAAAGTAGCTATGAGTATTTATAAAATTATATATGTATTTTCTTTCTAATTAGAAATTTAATATTAGAAAATAATTTACAACTGAGAAACATACATTACCGCTCATTAATTTCAGTACATGTTTTGTTTTTTAAATTTCCCATCAAAAGCAAGCAAAATACAGTATTTCAATGTAATATTCAGGTAGCTGTTGTTTGTAAAGCTGCTTTCATTCATTTCTGTAACAAACATTAGCCTTAAAAAGGTTAAAAATATCTTTTTGGCATGTTGTCCAAAAACAAAAATTTTAGAGCAAAGTGTATTGTTTTTATTATTTCATCATATTATGCAAAATACACAGGAGTGATGTAGTAAGTTGGTCGGCATGGTGTTAGGTGAATGTGCACACGCTTAGTTTTAAAGCAAATCCGAATAATAAAGCAAGACTGCATAAGAGAATTTTCTAGGTAGTGATTATGTTACTATTATGAACAAGAGTGTTATTTTTGTTTCCGTATGGCTCCTCGAAAAGAGTTATCAATTGAAAAATGTTCTGAGATTGTTGCTCTGAGACAAGCAGGTCATAGCTTGCAGGATTTCGCTCATTTGCAGAAAGTTTCTATTGGTGGAGTACAGTACACTCTTAAGAGGCATGCCAAGAGTGATACTAAGAGTGTTTTTGACTGCTCATGTCCTGGGCAGCCTCAAAAAACTTTGAAACAGGAAGTTTATTAGAGTGATAACCAAAAGAAATAAGTTCAAAACAGCCAGTCAAATTCGTACTGAAGTGATGGAAAAAAGAGAAACTAGCATATCAATGTCTACATCCAAAAGTAGTCTCCAAGCCACTGGCTTAAAGTGCTGTGTGGCAGCAAGAAAACCACTTCTACGGCAAATTAATAAAAGGAAAAGGCTTAACGGGGCTAGAGAACACAAGGCTTGAACCCGTGATCAGTGTAAAAAGGTACTTTTCACTGACAAATCGAAATTCGAAATATTTGGTTCTAAGAGGCGCCAGTTTGTTCGTCGTGCTGTGTGTCAGTACATTCCACTTGTATCCAACTTACTATCAAGCATGGAGAGGGTTCTTCGTTGTTTGGGAAAGTTTTGGTGATGGTGTAGTTCGTGATCTTGTAAAAATAGATGGGACCATGGACTCCAAACAATTACCACAACATCCTTGTGCAGCAAGCTATTCCCTCTGGCACTCGCCTTATTGGTCGGGGATTCATTCTACAACAGGACAATGACCCGAAACATATTTTAACTCTGTGTAGAAAATATGTTCAACCAAACAACGTCAACAAGTGCTCCAAAATATGGTTTGGCCGTCCCACAGTCCAGACTGCAACCCTGAACTACTTTGGGATCATTTGGACAAGTGCATCAGAGATATAAATGTTACAAGCCAAAATCATATGTAGGAGGTGATTCAATGTAATTGGAATAACATTGGATCCAAAATTTTGGACAAACTAACCAATAGAATGTCCAGGTGTGTGTAGCAGTGATCGCTTCTAAAGGTGGTTACTTTGATGACGGGAAGATTTAAGACAAAATTCTGTTGTGTATGCTAAATTATGTAATGGAGTATGTTTCTTTGCTTGGATAAAAGGTTATATTCATGCAAGAGTTTATTTCTTTGAAAAACTGAAAAAACAAGGAGTGTATTGAAATTAATGAGCAGTAGTGTATGTATTTCCAATCAAAAATTTGAATTCATTTTATCTTTTCCTTAATCCTTCATATACGTGTGGTGATAAAACACAACATGCAGTTAGAATATGCAATCATTTTTAGCATTCCTTAGTAAATTTAGTTAAAAATAAAAGGGGAAGATATGCAAAACACTCAGATATTACTAGTTTTATTTAAGATTGTTCTTAAATTGTGATATAGAATTGTACTTTGACAAACAGAAGAAGTTCTGGCCCACTAAAGAAACTCTGACCTAATGTAAAAAAAATTTCCAAATTCCAATTCTTTAGACTTTTCATTGATTTTTTTTTTCTTCAACTTTGTTTAATTCCTACAGTTCCCCTTGTTTTCTAGGTTGGTTAGCCACTCCTACTGATTTATATATTATGTAAAACAGAAAAGTGTTATTAAACTTAAGAAATTCATTGAACACTTTTAAATTAATTATAAAAAATATTAATATTTTTAATGTCAGCCAATAAAATAGGATAAACATAAAATGAATTTCCTGGTATAAATTAAAGGAAAAAAATAATCAATACAATCTGTAGATATCAGGTATTAAATAGCACAACTATACATTTCAATAAAAAAAATATTAACTTTACAACTTTTACAAATTCTAGTTCCCTTCCATTGATATTAATTTCCAAATTACATATATATATGTAACGAATTAATCCTGGGAACGACTTGGGAGAAATAAGTTGGTGACACATAAATAAGTTTGACTCGGGACCTCTCTTGCGGATCTAACTCGTTTATTGAAGCCTTCCTTCTTACAGTCATATTCGCGCGTTCAATCGGAGGACCCGCGAGCCATTTACGTTGTTTTGAGATCTACATGGCCGAGGGTTTGGCTGACCGCTCAAATGTGCCAAAAATCTGTCTTCTTCGTCCTTGCATGTGGTTTTAATCAGAATTTAGGATATTTTCCAGCAGAGGGAGAAAGAGTCAAATTGGGAGGATCATTTATTTTAATTGGTCAATTAGCTTTTGATTGATGTCTGGGGTCTTATGCCGACACTGTGAAATGAATGTGAAAAAGTATGAAAGAATATTGAATGTGAACGAATGTGGATTGATATGAAAGGATAGTTAGTTAAACCCATTCCAAATCAGAAACTAAAATATAAAAATTCAAAGTTTAAAATCCCTAAATTGTGTGTCAAAATTTTAAAGTCTTGCCTTCATTTCTAGTTGCCCCTGTAACTTAACTTTCCTTACGAGACATTTATTACGAACAGATATCAATTTTGAATCCTAGTTAAGATTAAAAGTGCTGACGTTAGCGCATCTCTCTTCTCCCGGTGGTTAGATGTTGCATGTTAATTATCTGGGCTGCTTACCCAGATATGAGTCAAAAGTAATTAGCCAATTAAATGACATTATTTCATAAGTTGCAAAGCGGTCTCTAGCGGTGGTCCGGCCGTATATAATGTCAGGAGCACGTTTTTTGCATGGCTTTTGACTCTAATCACTCTCCACAAAAACTACGGCCAGTATTCTTCGAAGTGCGACGGCATCCTTGCCGGTGTAAGTCCGGCAATTCGCCGAAATATGAACGATAACAGTGGTGTAGCCAAGGGGGGGGTCCAGGGGGTCCAGACCCCCCCCGAACCCCGAATGAAGAACTGGTTTACTGAGTCACAGATACAATAATATTAAAAACTGATAAGACGGAATCGCAAAGAAGCAATGAAAAATTCCACTTTAGACAGGTGTTTGACTTAGAAAGTATTATTTAAAGGTATGTCTTTCGCAGGGGTTATGAAATTTTTTCGTTTAAGACAGGTTTTTGTAATAGACACGTCCATTTTGTGAGGTATCCTCTAAAACTGTTAAAACGAATCCACTTTACAGTATACTTCTGAAAAGCATAGATGTATTACAATAAAATCTGTGAAGATGAGAGCTATCTTAAACAGCAAAAGTTCAAAGTTCAACGAAAACAACGCTACATATTTATACCTGTTAAGATTTGAAACATATCTAAAATGGAACTTTTTCTGGTTGTAAATCCTTCTTGGCAGGTTTTCTTTGAAAACGGAATTCTCTCGTAAACGAAAACATTTCATGGTCTCGATGACAGAAGGATAACTGTACAAGTATACCTGATGTGACGGAAATCTCTCTACAACGGAATTTTTTAACGATCCCTGCCGATTCCGTTTTCATAAATTTTAATGTAACTAGATTAAACGCAAAACTTCTTCAACAGAGATTTCGATCGGCCCAACTGTTGCCAGCACTTATGGGTAAAGACGAGTTTACACGAATGCAATAACAGCACATTAATTAGAGTTTGGCGACCCTTATCTTTGTTCATTTTATAATTTTATATCGAGCAATATTAACATTTACTTTAAATCTGCTGCTGGCTGGAATTAAAAAAAAAGTCACTTTATTCTTCGACTAGATATTTGTGAATTCTTATTCAATGCTGTTATACATTGCCACTTTCAAAATACCTGCATCTGAATGTGATTTGTCTTCTGCTGTAAAACATGCTGATGATGTCATTTTTCAGCTTTATGAATCTTTACATTAATCAATAAGCAAGGAAGAGGAGACTGGTGTTCAAAAGTTTTCTGACCTGTTCAAGAGAGCATAGTCCTTTGCTAAAAGATACTGTGACACAATTTTCTTTAGTCACACATATTCCTTGTCAAGTTGACCATCAGATACATCTGATTCAATGTCAAACTTGAAGAATATTTTGGAAGATCAATTTTTTTCCTCCTTTTGTTACTTTTATTTCTAATCTCGTTATTCGTTAATCACTAAAGAAAAGAACAGAGGGATATTGAAAGATTTTGATGTTCATCTGGGTTTGTACAAAATAATGGTGATTCTTGTTATGAAACTTTTTAACCTGGGCTATTTTTAATAAACTGTTAATGAAATATTACGTTGTTGTATATTATTTTAAAGGACAGGTTTTTACCTACTTATTTAGTATTATAATTTTGTTTTCCGCTATTGTACAGGGATATTTAAGGCAGTTATAGAACTTTGGGGAATTTCGTACGATTTTTTTACTAATTCAAAATGGTACGAAAATCGGTGAAAACGGCTTGTATATCAACCACACTACAGCGTTGAATTCAGGAGAGCGGAGGTGGGGCATCCACCCCGGAACATCGAAATGACCCCTCCGAAGATTTGAGATTTGATGCTTAGGAGTGCAATCTCTCCCCTTCCCTGAACTCCACATTGTACCTATTCCGAAGAAATCCCTCCTGCAGAAAAATATCTGAATTCAACGTTACATTTGACCGAAGTACGACTTGTGAACTCACAGTTTAACATTGTTTTCAGAAATTTCATGATGGCAATGAGCGTTTTGAATGTGAAGGTCGTAGGTGGCATTCGGTTATGAACAATGAGAAATTGAAAGCTAAGGTTGAAGTACCAAAGTCTGAAAGATTGTTGCTGAACTTGGAGTACGTTCTAAAACTGTTTCCAACCGCTTAAAAGAAATTGGTTGAAAAGTAAAATAGCGGAAACCACCATTATTTTTTACGCAATCTAATACTTCACAAGATGTGCTAATCCATCATAATTATTTTTTTTTACAAAAATTTAACATCTTTTATGTCGACCAATTATCAACAACTATTGAGGCCGAATATTTACTTTAGTATGAAAAACGGTAAAACTTGAAAAAGAATTATAGCTGTTTTAGACAATTGTAACAAAATTATTTTCCCCAATATCAACTATATTTGTTGTGTGTGTTTGTGACGTTACTAGTTTCTGTAGTCGAAATTACAAGATTTTTTTTCTTAAAATTTAAAATTTTATTTCAGAAACTCCCATGGTGAATCAACAGCTGACGGCATTGGCAATTATGTCAACTCATTATTCAGTATACCTATTACAGCACAAGTTCTTATTTCACTGACAAGAAATTAAACATGAAAATTGAAAAAAACAGTTTCAACCAAATACTGTTATAAACTTAACCATTTGATCACAACTTTAAAATAATCAAATGTTTATGTCATATGAAACCTGATTTAAATGCATTCTCTTCAGTGTGTGCTCAGTTTTTTTATATCATAGTGTTTGTAAAATATTTTTCTTTGGTAAATATTAATGTAACTTCATTGTATTATTAGCTACAATTATAGAGATTGATCTTACTTCATTTTACACATGCTATTTTTTTAAATTAAGAAATTGATAAGGAAATATCTAAATTCTTAAAATTACTCGAAATACTTCTATTGCACATCACACACACAGTCAATCCTGTAACACTATACTTCAATAAGGCGCATTGTTCGTTTCGTCGGGATCCCTAACATTTTCCGTTTGAGATAGGATTCCGTTATAGGAAGTATCCGCTTTCACAGGCTTTACTGTATTTATAAGTAGGGTAAAACCTGACAAGACGAAATCGGAATCACAGACGAACGGTGAAAAAGCCCGTTTCAGGCAGGTTTTCAGCAAATTTAATTGTATGGTTATCCATATCAGGACCATGTAATTATTTTGTTTAAGACAGGAATCTGCTATAGACAGGTTTTACTATACATATTACATACATAAGTTATATTATTATATATACAGCAAATACTGTGGAAACGACACCTGCCTATAACGGAATGCTGACTTAAACGGAAATATTTATTCGTCAAATAGAAAAGAATGCCATACACCTGATAAGACGAAAAACTGTCTAACACGGAATTTTTTACCCCTCTTTGCGATATTATCTTGGCAGGTCTTACTATAGATATAAGCTGAAAAAAATTCTGGACCCCTCCCGAAAGGAAATCCTGGCTACGCCACTGAACGATAAGACGATGTTTCCCCGGTAAAAGACTCTTCAAACTGTCCCCTGGGCCTAGCTTAAAGAGAGACCTGTAATTAGTTGGAATAAAAGCTAGTTCCCAGGAAAATGTCTGCTGATTTCGCCTACACTCGTACGACTACATACTTTTATCTTCTAGCCTATGAATTACACGGTGATTCGACGAAAGAGTGCCGTGAAACTACCTTAATGGCGCTAAATATGGTCCTTCGAACATCGTGATATCTAGTAATGGGATGTGTGATAGCGGTGATCGACCGCTCGTTACAGAGAGATCGATGTGTGTTCATTATATCGAGGTGCGCCCGTTATACAGAGGCGTAACGGTATCTTACAGATAGTCTGGTAGGATGAGGCTCCTGTGCGGGTAACAAGTGTTTTCAACTCTCCAATTCATGAGTTCAGCGTTTCTACCGTAAGAAAACGACTTTCTGATAAACGATTTTCTGAACTGTGGAAAGCGAAATCGGAAATAGATTTATTTTCGGTACAAAAGCAGTTATGAAGATGAAATAAATTAAAAAACTTTTTTTTTTCTTATTTATGCAATCACTAAAACTGCATTAAGCTATCAAATATTAGGCTGTGCTTCCAGCCTACTTAAAATAAACAATTTTCTTCAGCGCTTCACTCCAAAAGAGCTCTTTTCAATTGACCTACTTATCAACTGAAAGTGTCTGGAGAGAAACACATGGCTCTCAGAGATCAAGGTCGAAGTTCAATGCAGTAATAGCAATCTCCGGATGGATGTTCTTTTTTTTTTTTGAGTCTGTTGTTTTGTTGATGTTTCCTGTTTTGGTTTCGTTTTAATGGCGATTTCTTGATTTCTTTTTCTTTTTTTCACGTGAGTATTCTGTGCAATCAAATGGATTAATGAAAAGCAATAAACCAGGTATGTTTCGCCTCTGTTATTTTTTAAGAAGAGATTAAAAGCTGTCAAGGACTTTTTATTTTATTTTTTGACAAAGTGAACACTTAAAGGTTTTTAAGAGAAAAACCATTAAACAGAAACAATTAGAAATTTTATTTTTTAAGTGTTAATTTTATAAAATATATTATTATTATTATTATTATTATTATTTATTATTATCTCATCCTTTTACAACTTAAGTGATTTAATGAAGCAGGTTATTTTTGTTTATTATTTTGGAAAATTAAGCGGGATTTAATGAAAAAAAAAAAGGGGGGGGGGGCAAATTTTTTGGAAAAAAAAAAAAAAAAAAAAAAAAGAGTTTCTCATATAAAAATGACCTATTAAATGTTTTTAGATATTTCTGTAAATATGTGTTGTAAAAAGTTTATATATGTCGGTAATCAAGTGGTAATAATAAATGTGTGTGCTCCAGGTAAGAATTAACCTCTGTACAGTGATGAGGTGCACCAAAAACTGATGTCATTCAAACTGATGTCACGAATTTTCAAAGATTCCTGGCGCACTGTGCACAAAAGTGCTAGTGCCAATGCACATATTTTACTGCTTTAGTTTAACTCTTGAGATATCTGTTTTTGTCATAGTAAGACTAAACAATTTTTCAAGAAAAATATATGCTTTTTTATTTTGCGTTATTGTTATTATTGCTATTTTTATTATATTTACCTTTTTATTCTGAAGAATTATATTTTTAGTATTTCCCTGACCAAATATATTTTTGAAACAGTTGCCTTTTTAGTAAATGCACCAAGAATTTAATTAGTGTCATGATTATCCCCAAAGTTATATTAGTGAAAAGAAAGGTATAGGTTCCACCCCTATCCTCATTTAATGACAAAATGAACCCGTTGGTAGACACAACCCTAGCGATGATTCTAGTATGTGCTAAAACCCCAACAAAGAAACCAAAAATAAGGATGATCTCGAAATTCCTGGTCAATCCAGTGGCAATTCTTGTACATCGTGATGTAAACATAACCTCCAGCATTTTTTTTTAAGTACCCGGGTACCTCGAAAATAAAACATCCAAAATGCGTGCAAATAAATGTCAGCAGGTTATTGAAAATGACCGAAGACAAAGTTGCTGCTTTGATTAATGTCTCAGGTGATCAAACCCCTTTTTCTATGAGAAAACTTTTTATGTCAACCTTATATTCCATTTATATCCCAAACAGTATTCCATTTTTTACCAAATATACCACCATACTGAGGTAGCTGAAAAAATCAATGTATGTTATCAACGCCACTGTGAAATATAGAAATTCTTCAGTCTGCAAATAATGACTTACTTGATGTTTTTCCAAAAAATCCTCTATTTTCATATGTTGTACCCAGTTCACCAATCAATCCAGTCCGTATTCCAATTTACCAAGTTGGTACCTTTAACCTTTTTTTCCAACTGTCTTGTTACCAACTAATAACTATTGTTCGAAACTAGATAATTGGCTAAAGCAAGAACAATTGGTTACCTTTTTTAACCAACTGCATAAATTAGACTATTATTTCCCTACAAGAGGGCCTATCCTCACCTAAGTTTTTTTTTTGATTAGAAGTTCCTATTTTTACAAAGTTTTCAAGTTCAATATTTTTTCTCTCCTGAGAATAATTCCCACTAGTGTCCTATAAGCCCAAAGATGCTTATAAATAGATAAATTGGAGTAGTAACAGAGCTTGTAACTGCTCATATGACATTTTCATGTTTGTGTTGTTTTTATTGCATTTGTAGTAATTGTTTTGTCCTATATTTACAGTATATTTAAAGTACATTTTATGCTATATTTTTTAAATTTAATGTTTTGAATAAGTGTTTATATCATGTTGAAATATTTTTATAAGTTTAAGTGCATTTTTTAATTGTTTGTGTTTTGTGAATCATATAAGTAATTGCCATATTATATTTCTGTTTTCAAGTATCATATTATTTAGTTTTTATTGTATTGTATGTTTAAAGAAAGGTGCAATGTTTACCTTTCCTGATGAACCAACCCCCAAGAACAATTCACACAGGACATGTTGGTTAACAAAAACTTTCGCAATGTGCTAAAAGACTTTCAAAAAATAGCACACAATGTTCTCGAGAAATGTTCAATATTTTTTTTTGCTGCAGCTGTGTGTTTTGTTTACAGTATATGTCATATGTTTTATCTTCAGTGTATATCATCAAATAGTACCAGTATTTTATGTAAAAGTAAGCCCAAGCAGTTTGAGAGTCTAATTAGAATTCCATAGGAAAAAAAAAAAAAAAAAAAAAAAAAAATCGATAGCCTAGTTTAAAATGTGTTTAACTTATGGGGTTGAGCCCCACAGCCCTTGCTGGCAAGTACTGTGGCGCTCATTTTTAAAGGGGGGGGGGATGTGAAATGAATGTGAAAAAGTATGAAAGAATATTGAATGTGAACGAATGTGGATTGATATGAAAGGATAGTTAGTTAAACCCATTCCAAATCAGAAACTAAAATATAAAAATTCAAAGTTTAAAATCCCTAAATCGTGTGTCAAAATTTTAAAGTCTTGCCTTCATTTCTAGTTGCCCCTGTAACTTAACTTTCCTTACGATACATTTATTACGAACAGATATCAATTTTGAATCCTAGTTAAGATTAAAAGTGCTGACGTTAGCTCATCTCTCTTCTCCCGGTGGTTAGATGTTGCATGTTAATTATTTGGGCTGCTTACCCAGATATGAGTCAAAAGTAATTAGCCAATTAAATGACATTATTTCATAAGTTGCAAAGCGGTCTCTAGCGGTGGTCCGGCCGTATATAACGTCAGGAGCACGTTTTTTGCATGGCTTTTGACTCTAATCACTCTCCACAAAAACTATGGCCAGTATTCTTCGAAGTGCGACGGCATCCTTGCCGGTGTAAGTCCGGCAATTCGCCGAAATATGAACGATAAGACGATGTTTCCCCGGTAAAGGACTCTTCAAACTGTCCCCTGGGCCTAGCTTAAAGAGAGACCTGTAATTAGTTGGAATAAAAGCTAGTTCCCAGGAAAATGTCTGCTGATTTCACCTACCTCGTACGACTACATACTTTTATCTTCTAGCCTATGAATTACACGGTGATTCGACGAAAGAGTGCCGTTGAACTACCTTAACGGCGCTAAATATGGTCCTTCGAACATCGTGATATCTAGTAATAGGATGTGTGATAGCGGTGATCGACCGCTCGTTACAGAGAGATCGATGTGTGTTCGTTATATCGAGGTGCGCCCGTTATACAGAGGTGTATCGATATCTTACATATATATATGTAACGAATTAATCCTGGGAACGACTTGGGAGAAATACGTTGGTGACACATAAATAAGTTTGACTCGGGACCTCTCTTGCGGATCTAACTCGTTTATTGAAGCCTTCCTTCTTACAGTCATATTCGCGCGTTCAATCGGAGGTCCCGCGAGCCATTTACGTTGTTTTGAGATCTACATGGCCGAGGGTTTGGCTGACCGCTCAAATGTGCCAAAAATCTGTCTTCTTCGTCCTTGCATGTGGTTTTAATCAGAATTTAGGATATTTTCCAGCAGAGGGAGAAAGAGTCAAATTGGGAGGATCATTTATTTTAATTGGTCAATTAGCTTTTGACTGATGTCTGGGGTCTTATGCCGACACCAAGGCTTGGCCGGGCCTGGGACCGCACCCAACAGACTGCTGCAAGAAATGCAAACTCATCACTTTTAAAACTTAAGGAGATGTCGAAATTGATAGATGAAAGTAATATTTGTGAGGCTGAGAAACAAAGATCACAGGGGCAGATTAGATTTAAGCATTAGATTTATAAGTTAGAATAAATGTTTTGGGATTTTAAATTTTAATTTCTGAATTTTAAAAAGGGTTTATTTTTATCCTTTCATATCCCCCCCTCCAAGATGAGATCCACCAGATTTGCCTGCAAAACTGGGGGAGCTCACCCGGAAGACCGAGAGTGCCAAAGTGAATTTAAAAAGAAGTGTTTAATTGAGTAAGGCTTCAAAATGAGTTAATGTTAAAGTTAAATTTACAACTAAGATTGTTAAAAAGTGAGGGCTGAATTTTGCTGCTGGAAAAATATTAAAAGTTCACATTTTGACGCGTAAAAATTAAGGAAAAATGAAAGATTTTATTTTTTTATGCTAAAAATTTCTAAGTTTGGTGTATGGCTCTCGGGACAATCTGACCGAATTTTACATTAAAAACTTAAAAAATATAATAATTATACCACAAAACATACGAAATCTATGAAAACAATAATACACTAGTGTAATACTAACACAAGGAATATATGAAAAAAAAATATACAATAATAAAATAATATTTTTTAAAGTTTTGTGGCCATAATTGTGTGGCTTAAAAGTCTCTGGACATTTCTGTGCTATTTTTGTTCAAGTCCTTACAGCACAAATTGTCCAAATTTTATATAAAATTATATTTCTGTACAAAATTATAATTCTGTAAACATATACTATTAATACGAAAAATAAGAAATTATTCTAATATCTGAAATAATTGAAAAATATGTTTTTTATATGCAACATATTCACATTAGACAAATACTTGAAAATATTAAATTATGAAAAAGAAACTTGAAATTATTTGTTCTCATTTTTTCAAAACGTGAAAATATTGCAAAATAAAATTGCAGCAATATAAAATTGTTAAAATTAAAAGATTATGTAAATATTTAAAAATAATGAAATATACTGTAAAATGGACAAAACAGGTGTGAACATAACAAGTGTAAGATATAGAGTTTATTTACAGGGACTACTGGTTAGGTAAGTAGTTTTATTTGTATCCTAAACCTTTAGAGGTTTTAGCAGATCCTAAACCTTGGGGAGGTTTTAGCAAAAATTAAAAAAAAAGAAAATTGAGCATGATGTTTCTATTTTGGGTGAAGATGTAGATGCAATTTAATTGTAAGCAATGGAATTTACTGTTTTGCAGACTGAGGTGTATTTGTTTTCCCCAGTGGCATCAATATAATAAAGTACAACTACATCTCACTGTTAGCTCAAAGAAAAAATAAATAAATTCCTGCTCTAGACAAGTATAAATCACAGAACATTTTTCACACACAAATTGAGGCCAGAACGCTGTTTTTACGCAAATAGCAAAATCTTTTTATTTTTAAGGGTTTTACTACTGGCAAAGGAAAAACTAATTAATAAAACAAAATATAATAAACCTGGTATGAATAAAAAAGGACAGTGTTTCAGAAGTGCATGGCAACCTGGTGATAATTCTGTTTACTAATGGATCTATTCTTACAAAAATATCAGCAGTCGCCACATTTGCACATGTGCATAACTGAATCCTCTTTGATTGCACAGGGGTGTTTTTGGTTGGAGTTTAACCAACTCAAAAACTTTTAAAAAAATTGTGGGCTTAAAGATTTAATGGACTGGAACCATGGTCATCTTTAAAAATTGAATGGGTGGATTTAGACACTATTGGACTTACCACGGCAAAAGTGGGTTCACCAAGGTCATGTCTAAACCGATTGGTTAATAAATTGAATTTATTTTGAATATTTAAAATGGTAAGGACGGGGCCTTCCAAATTTTTCTTTAAAAACTGGTTGGGGTTTAACCAACACATGGGGGGGGGGGGGGGGGTCGTTTAGAGAATGATGGGGTGTGACATTTTAATTCAAAAAGTGCTAGAGATAATAAAATTGCACAAGAGGAAATGGCAAAAATAATAATATAACACCTAAAAATACTGAATAAATGTACGGAAAAACACAACATTAATGCTTATTTACATGAAATATAAAAAAAAATACTGGCAATTTGAATTGTATGGCTACCAGTTGTGTAAAAATATATTTTCATATAAAAAGAAACAAATAATAATAATGAATAAGTGAAATAGGTAATACTTACTAAACACACACAAATTCAAAAAAAAATAATAATAATAATAATATATTTACAAATTTAAAAAAAAACAAATTCACCTGGAAAAATTGGGCAAAAACTTGATGAAAAATACTTGGTGAATAAAATGATAAAAACACTGAACAATCACTGTGTAAATGTATCATTTAATATCTTCATAGCTATTTTCTTTCCTGTTTCACTCTTATATGGAAAAAGTTATAAAAAGAAACAAAAATGTTGTCTGTTTAAATGTTTTTACTGGAAAGCATTTATAAAAGTAACTAGTTCAACCCATTTATTTATAATACCATAAACATTAAATTCAACTGCATTTATTTTTTGATGATCGCACGTATGCTTCACCTCATGAAAAAGAAAAGAAAACTACTGTTATCAAAACTTATCACAATTAATGTACATAGCTGGTCATTACCAAATTTCTTCTAACTTTAATAACTTGCACTTTACAAGAAAAAATAAAGCCAATAAAATTTTAAAATAATAAATTTAAATTTACTTAAGACTTCTAAAATCCCTTTAACCCAACTGTGATATTTTAGAAAAATCTATTTTTAAACTTTTAAAAGTTACACATTGATAACCGCATTTTTTTTTTTTTTTTCATTCTTGATATTCTCAGAAGTAACTTTTCAATATTAATTCGTTAAGCAAATAAACAAATAAAATATTGTTTAATTTAACAAAATTGATTTTTAAAAACACCTTTTCATAAAAAAAAATAACGTAAAAGAAATCTGTAGTATGGCTTAGTTACTTTTAATCCAAAAACTTCTTAAAATATTAAAAATTTTAAGCTTCAATTAAAAAATATCAGTTACTTTCAAACATTTAAATGAAGAAATTGAAAAGAATGTAATCAAGCTTTGTACTTTTTTTCTATAAAACCATTCAGACGGAAATTTTTATAGCAATAAAACTTACCTGTGGATAAAAATATCCAATTTGCTTTAACACACCCACACACACATACAAACAAAAAATAAAATAAAATAAAATAAAATAAAACGCAGTGCTTTTTCTGACCCAGATCATTAACGTTATTTGTTCACTAAAGGTAAATAATAACATTTTCCTTTTCTTACTGAGTTCTAACCACAAAAATTTAAAGTCAGGATCGCACAGATAAATATTTCAGTTCTGTATCAGAGTTTGCGCGATCTTGAAAATCAGCTGTCTCTACGACCTACATATGTTGAGGATGAGGTATAAAAGAGTTTTTCGAAAGATTCAGTTTGATCTTCAGTGAGTCTAAAGTTAATAAATTGATGCGGTTTGCACATAGATAAGTTTCTTTTTGACGATAACAGAGTGAGGAAAAAAAAAAGTTTCTTGGTTGAGGACCGGAAATATAGCAAATAAATTTCAGCATAAAGGATGTTTATTTTCGGTTTTTCTCAGATGATCACGAAAATTATTTTAAGTTTATCTGCCGAGTAAGCACACTAAGTAAAATAATTTGATTTGGTGAAAAAAAAAGTTCTTTTTTACCGGCCATGGGGATAAAGTATTTTTCTTTTCTAGGTGCATATATATTCAGTTTTTATACACAATAAAAGTTCCTAATGGTAAAAAGCACTTTCTAGAAAGACAATAAAGACCCGGTCGGTACTCATTATTTTTCAGCAATCTCATGATTTTTCCGAGTGTAGCGACGAAACACGAAAAGGAAGTTTTTTATCCGCAAAGGTACACGCAAAAACATCTTTTTCTTTCTCCTGGTCAATCGAAGTCTCATTAATTGCTGGCAATCTTTTGAGATTGTTCGTGGGCCGATTACACTGACACAACACAGATACTATTCGAAATTTTCATGGCACAAGTGGAATTTTTCATTTTTCAAGTTCTTTTATCGTGGAAAGGCTGGGATTTTCCCGAAGTAGGCGACCGTCATGCCGACTTTATAAAATGTAAGGAATTATCCGGGGACGACTTGGGAGAAATAATCGACAGAAACATACAAATAAGTTGGACTCGGGACCTCTAGACAGATCGAACTCGTTTATTGAAGCATTTCTTCGTACAGATATCTTCGCACGTTCAGTCGGAGGTCCCGCGAGCCATTTACGTTAAATTTTGAGAACTACATGGCCGAGGGTTTGGCTGACCACTCAAATGTGCCAAATATCTGTCTTCTTCGTCCTTGCATGTGGTTTTAATCAGAATTTAGGATATTTTCCAGCAGAGGGAGAAAGAGTCAAATTGGGAGAATCATTTATTTTAATTGGTCAATTAGCTTTTGACTGATGTCTGGGGTCTTATGCCGACACCAAGGCTTGGCCGGGCTTGGGAGCCGTACCCAACAGACTGCTGCAAGAAATGCAAACTCATCACTTTTAAAACTTAAAGAGATGTCGAAATTGATAGATGAAAGTAATATTTGTGAGGCTGAGAAACAAAGATCACAGGGGCAGATTAGATTTAAGCATTAGATTTATAAGTTAGAATAAATGTTTTGGGATTTTAAATTTTAATTTCTGAATTTTAAAAAGGGTTTATTTTTATCCTTTCATATATGTATATATATATATATATGCAGGATGATTAAAAAAAACGTGGACAAAATGACATGGTAGATCAGTCATACAATAAGGATAAATAATCGCATAGGAACAGAGGGTCGCAAATGCCTGTAGAGGGCGTTGCGATACAAACACGAGCTGAGCAAACAGAGATTGCCTTCATTCGAGCAGTGGATGCGTTGGGGGTAACATGGCTAGTTACACGTACCGCAAAATGGCTGACATGCAATTAATTTACGGCATGGCCAACTGCAATGGACGAGAAGTCTTGCGAATGTATCGGGAGAAATATCCAGGTAGAAAGGTGCCTAGCCGCTCATTCTTTGCCACTCTATATTGACGATTGTGTGAAACCGGCTTGTTTGATGTGCACAAGCCAGATGCTGGTCGCCAACGAATAACTCGGACAGTTGATGCTGAAGAAAGAGTTCAAGAACTCCAGAGCAATGCTTCAACAACTACATGAGTTGTATCCTGAGCGACCCATATCCCCCAAGCTACCGTCTGACACATTGTACACGACGAAGGACTACATCCTTATCATTTACAACACGTCCAGGCACTGGAACCGAGAGACTACAACAATCGTATGGATTTTGCATGGTGGTTTTTGAAATAAACTGCTGCAGACCAATACTTTGCAGGCTGTGTTCTCATTAGAGGATGTGATGAACTTTCACAACCTGCATACGTGGGCAGATGAAAACCTGCATGCTACACGGAGCACAGAGCACAACAAAAATGTTTCGTTAATGTATGGGCTGGCATTGTAGGAGACTGTTTACTTGGTCCGTACATTATCCCAGAAAGACTTAACGGTTCCATTTATCTAACATTCTTGCAAGAGGTTCTGCCAGAAATGCTCAATGATGTTCCGATGCCTATTCGTCGATGCATTCGATTTCTACACGACGGAGCTCCTGTGCATTTCAGCACAGACGTCAAAGCACATGTGCAGGCTACTTTTCCTGGCGGCTGGATTGGTCGCGGTGGACCAATTGCATGGACACCATGATCAACCCCAACATGTCTCCCATGGAATTTTTCTTGTGAGGATTTTTAAAAGGACTTGTGTATGAAACACCTGTTGCAATGCTGGAAGACTTGGTAGGAAGAATCATTGTGGCAGTAGGATGTGTTCGAGATACACCTGGTATCTTTGAGAAGGTGCGTCGTTCCATGCAACGTAGATGCCAGGTGTGTCTCGATGCATCTGGCAAAAACTTTGAGCATCTGCTGTAGGCTCAACATTTGGCTTACATTAGTCACATGTGAGTGAGTAATTATCAATAAAATGATGTGTAATGGTTTTGTTTCTTCTTTTTGTGTTATGTATTATTTTAGACGCCCTGTAGCGGCTCTGAATCACAGTTGTGACCCTTTGTTCCTATGCAATTTTTTATCCTTATTGTATGACTGATCTATCATGTCATTTTGTCCACTTTTTTTGACCACCCTGAATATATATTTTCGTTTTAAATAGTAATAATGACAATTATAATTACAATATTAGGAAAAAATGCTTACTTTTTCATTTGAATGAATATTCATATTCACATCTTTTAAGACTAAATCTAAATTTTCTCGATACCTTGTGCTGTAATTGTCAAAAACAATTTCACCAGTTTCAGGCCATGTGATTGCAGGATCATTTTCTGGTTTACTCCATGGAGCCTAGCATAAAAAACATAACAAAAACACATTAATAACTTTTTACTACATTCATTTGAAAATTATTTCAAATGTTACATGTCTTTTGTATAGGCTTATTTACAAACTTAATTTCAGGACAGCAAACTCTTTTAATAAATTTGCTTATAACGTATAAATATATTAAGAAAAAAAGACAAGAAGAAAGAGAAACAAAAGTTATATGGATAACATAACACAGATAGAAATAGCATACTTGACAAAAAAAATCATAAAAAAAGAGAGAATTTTTTTTTACCCACTTAAGTCACTCAAGAATGATACAGGGGTGAATGTGTTCCAATATTTTACATACCACTAAATTTATATAGCAATTTTTTTTCTTCTTTAATCGATGAAATAATAAGAATATTGCTAGATAAATTTAGTGGTATTCAAAATACCGGAATACAATCAATCACCCCCTGATGATAACTAGGGTTGAACATTTTAGCGACATGAACTTCCATAGAAATTTTCTACTATTTTGTTTATAAAGAGCATTTTTAATATTTTCATGACAACTAAAGTTTTTCAAATGAAACTTAACAGTTTTTCAATTTAGATTCTATTTATAATCATTTAACTCCCAATTCTATATAAGTAAGTTTTTAGTACAATAAATCTGTGTTTATTGACAACATTTTAATGTTTGAGAATAAAGCGCTAAAGATGAAAAACAAAGCTTATACAACAACAGTTGTAATGTTGAAAATAGCATACTGATAGAATTTTGGAAATCAAAAAATGAATGCTATCAAAAATTTCCAAATGTGTATGTGTATACAATGTTTATTAGTTCCAACAAATAGCATGTGATCACTGAAAGCAAATTTTCAAAAAGAGAAAATGAAGATAGGTTTAAGTGTGAATAATATAATCAAATATAATAATTTACATAAATTTTACATTCTGTTAAAAAATATAGATTGTAAAAACTAATCGAAATAAATATAATTATTAGAGATATTACAAATTTATTTGTTTATATGTGTGATATTTTTATTATGTACAAGCTTAAAAAAAGTAAAATTTTATGACCTTCTTTTATTTTCTCCAATTTTAAAAAGTTTAGTTTGAATCTGCGGCAAATCTTGCCCCCCAAACACCTTTTTTTTTTTCTGTGACAAATATTCAATTCTAGTGATAACTGCAGAATTTTTCATGAATACTTAAAAATTATTTTTTGTAACAAATAAAGATAAAGAAAATAATTTATAGTTATTTATTTCAGTGATTTGTGACCTATATTTAAGTTTAAAATTACAAGATAAACACAGAAATACATAAGAAAAGAAAAATTCTCTATTTAATTTAATAACTTCTATCCTCCAAAATTAATGTATAAATACCAAAATAACTTTAGTTATCAACTAATGTTAATTTTAAAGTGACTGATGGAAATGGCATTAAAATCTCTAAAACATGATAAGTCATGCGCCCCACAAAAACACACATGGAAAAAGGAGAAAACTGGAGATCCAAAGAGCATTCTTATATCTTACTATAAATATAGCAGGATATTTAAAATTTAATGGATTAGTCATTCCTGATAATGCAGTACATTTTTTAAATGTTTGAATTACCTCAAAGAAAAACCAAGAATTCAAAGATTGAATTTTTAAAGAAAAACTCTTGCATAATAGAACATGTAAGAACAAAATGTGGATTTAAATACTGTAAAAAAAATGAGAAATGTAATATAAATATACAAATAAGAGATTCTTTACCAATTAACAGGCCTTTATAAATAGTGATTGATATTGTATATCTATTTTTAGTTCTTTTAAAAAAATTTACATGAATCACTAAAGCTACACCAAATAAAATATCTAAAATTAATTTGCAAAATTACCTCAGGTTTCAGAAGACAATATTCATGGACTCTTTCAATTGCAACAGACTTGTTTTCTAATTCTGTGTTTGTTCTAACAAGCCACATTAGAGCATCAGTCACCTAATTAAGAAAGAATAAATGAACATAATGAAACTTCACAAAATGACACTACAACAAGATTTAATTATTAACTCTTCCCTTCTTTTTGTCATAAAAGAAGATGGCAGAAAAAAATTATTTTACTTTATGAATGTGGTTATACATTTTTACTTTAATGTCTAACAACAGATAAGAACATCAACATTCAAAATTATATGTGAAGAGAAAGCCTGTATATCATGCTTAAATTCTTATTAACTAATATAAATATGAAACAAGAGTGCGAGATAAGCAAATTTTTTTGTTAGTCACTCATCTTTAATTAAAAAAATCATTACATTTTATATAGTGAATTTAAAAAGAATAGGATAATTAAAATCTTACATAAAAATTTTAATTATTTTTTTTAAATTATTTTTTTATTTGTAAATTAAGGAATACAGAATCTTAAAGCATTTATTTTAGATAAATAAAATAATAAATTCCTCAAAAGTTTCCATGAAAAAAAAATTGATTATCAGAGTTTTTATTGAATTAAAATATCTTCATATTTGTCATCCCTCTCCCCCCCCCCCTTTTTTATAGTTTTAAACAATTTGTAAAATAAGATATTTTAAACTAATCTTTAGGTCATTATATACTAATAATATCATTTAAATAAATGAAAATATGTAAGTACTAAAGAAACATAAAATTACAGTTGATGTCATGATGAGAAAAATTAACAACTCAACAGAGTCATAAAAAAGGCAGACATAGAATCAAAAGCTAAATATGTTTTAAAATAAAATAAAATAAAATTCAGAAATTAAGTGCATACAGGAGATAAACATATGTATCATATTAATATCCGAATTGCTTATGAAATTGTTAATTAAATAACACAACAAGCAATTATTCAAGATAAACTGTAAAATACTAAATGGACAATGAACTGAAAATACCTGATATTAGTTATACTCTAAAACAGTTGATTTTTTAAAATTTTTAAATCGGCAATAATAAAAGGGAAAAAGAAACCCTAATATACAAAATTAAAAATATTAGATAACACTTATTTTATTGTTATTATTATATCATAGGTAACATTGTATAGTTGCTGTTTTGAGTTATTTCACAATTTGAAATTGGCAAATATTAGACAGGTACAGTGTAAAAAAAGTACAGATTAGAAATGAGTTTAGACTATTTGTTTGGAGCCCAAATCCGCCAATTCGAAATCCAAACCTGAAAATTTTTGTGTCATCAGAGCCGAGTACAAAAATACACAGTAGAAATTTGTTAAGAACATTTTAAAATATTTCAAGATTAATTTTCTCATTTAAAAATCTTGTCTTACATAGAAATAACTATTAATCCTAAATACTTTCCCATGATGATGTTTCATGATTTTCATGTCCCTGAAATCTGCTTAAAATAGCAATTTTGTTATTTATACCCAACCACATGCAGAAATCACTATTCTTATTAAGCATCATTGCAGAACTATGACAGAAAGACATGAGTTCTGTTTTCCAGTAATTCTGAAAAAGGACTTCAAACAGAAAGAGAGGATACACAGGGGTTTTAACACCTGAGATCCCTTTCCCTTCCTTCACTGTGTCACTGTTTATGCTATAAAAAATAGTCGCATAAAAACTGAATAAGAGTTTTAAAAAGGGTTTATATTTATTCGTTACCTATAAGATTTTAAATAACAAAAAATGGTAAACTTTATGTTGGAAATAGTGTGTTAACGGACACAAAAGTAATGTAAATGTGCTAGCTATAGTTTGAACAATTTTTAACAGCATCTTTAAGCTGTATGAAAATATTCTTTTTAACCCTTAGGTTACTAATTTACTATTCATGTAAAATTCTCACACGTGATAGAGCTTTTCTATTTCTCTTGGTATATGTCCTTTGAATTATTTACATAATCTAAGTAATATTTCTGCAGTATTCTTTCTATATTTTATTCGCTGCCACTTAAATCATGAGTTAAATCATTAGTTTTTGCATTTCAAAACAATGGGTGGTCAGAGGATCATATATGTATTGTATAGTCAAAGGGTTAAGTTACTCCTGAGAATTTTAAAATGGGGAAGAGAAGAAAAAGAAAAATATATTAGATGGACAAGAATATTGGAAAAATAAAAGAGTATAAAAATATTAAATATAATGAGAGAAAATGGCTGTTTTCATTTCAAAATCTACTATGATGTTATTTTTTAATTTTTTTTTGTAACTAATTTTTTTAATATTTTAAGCCTAATTACAAGTCTAACATACATATGTAAGGTAAAGTTCAAGAGAAGTTCAGTAAAACAATTTACATTATTTCTCAATTACTGTTAACTACTGGTACACACACACACACACAAAAAAAAAAAAGCATAAAAAAGGAAAATTTAAAAAAAAATCTTAGAAAGTTTAAATCTGATTTTCAAGTAGATAAAAAGACTACATATTATTGGATTAGTATATAATAACACTTCAATATTGAATTTATCTCATATTTCTCTCTCTTCTGTTTGCTTAAAATGGTTCTCAAAAGTAGAAGTATAAAAAGTCATGTGAGCAAAGACAGAAACTTAGTAGATATTAACTTTTAAAACTTTTTTCAATTTTAATCTACATCTTCATAATATATTACTTACTGAAAGAGCATAGGTAATGATTAAACCAACAAGAGAGGCTTCTAAATTATGCCTGTTTGCAATAGCCAGCAAAGTAGCTACCAACAGAACTATTGAGCCAATGAAATCTAACCAAAAATGCAACCACCTAGAAAAGCAAAAATCAACAATTAATTGAAATAATTGAGGACAAAATACAAAATATTAAAATTAAATATAAAATAATAATATTATAATAATTTAGTAAGAAAAGTCAGTAAGAGTGGGTAAGTTTCTTAGAAGGGGAAAAATACTGATATTTAAAAAAAAAATCATTCTTAAAAATTGATATTTGCATGAACAAATTATCTTAATACAATGTTTATGACACTTTTCCCATGTGGCGACTAAAGATGAGAATAATCAGGAAAATGCCCCCAATTTTGGAAAAAAAATTATTTTTTTCCCCTGAAAGAGTTTATTTTCACTTGGAAAAATTGGAAAATTTGAAATTTTATTTTTTTTTAATATTATATTTAAATTTTCATAATAGCTACATTCTGGTGTTTTTTCCTTCATATTTTTTCATCTGTGTGAAAACATTCCACCTCCTACATGAAAACATTAACTTGGAAAATATAATCTGTAAGATAATTAAATACTATTTCTTTCTTAATTTTACAAATGAAAATTCATATGTAAAATTTTATCATATCAGTTAGTAAAAATGGCAAGGTTGACAACTTAATATAACTCTGTAATATGAAAAAAAAAACTTTTACTGTTCTATGTGCAGTTTTTCATATACCTTAAAGCCCCAGCCATCACAATCCTGATGGTTTATAGCATTATATTTGAAATGTTTTAATACTCCCCAGTAATGGTTGTGACAGTGCCTAATAGCTTCATAGTTTAAAATTTTCCTATTGAATACCACCTTTGTGCATATTTCTAGGTTCTGAAAACTTTTATTTTTGTTGCATAATGATTAATCAAAAACTTTCTTGATTCTTAAAGAGATAATCAGATAATAATCAAGAGATATTGAAAATTATAACCCAGAATTCTTGGAAAAAATGAAATACTCTCTTTTTTAAAAAAGAAATAAAATTTAGCTAGAATTACTCTTTTTGTTTGCCTTTACCTTAAATATAGACCCTTAGCTATAATGATCTTGAAATCATCACGACAGTCCAATGTATTAAAGGTCCCAGTCCGCCTGAACATGCTGGTCGATATCTTAAACTTATTGAATATTAGAAGGTTCTCAATTTTAACTACATTGGATAAAGAATCTTGAAAAGTAAGCGATATTAAAAAAGTATATTATTTGTTTTCATATTTATATTATAGCCCATATTTTTAATGTATATAGGTTATATTTTTAAATTTCAGTGTTCTAAATATAATCTTTATTCAGACTGTTTAGTTTAAAAAGAAGTTTGCATACAATTTTTAACAAATCCTTCATTTATTACATAAAATTTCAAACAATCTATATTTTTTAAAGGTTAATGAGCAATTTTATTTAATGTACTTTTTTAGATTTAATAAATGATTATGTTATTATTCATGTACACTACTATTATGAAAGTATTTATAGAAATATACCATTGTATCCAATGATACATGTACTTTTATGCGACGAACATATGTGATAAAATTGAAAACAATATGATTCCAGATAATGTGTGTTATGTACCGAGAGTGTACATTAAAAACTTTCTGCTGGAATAAAAATAAGTAAATCAGAGTGATTTTAAGGACTCAGAATTATTACATAATTAAAAACCATTAATAAAATTTAAAATGTGCAGTAATCATTTAGGCACCACAAGCAAAGTTAGATATTTTTATCTTTAGATTAGTGTAGCTGCAGCATCCAGAAATAAGGCAAAATTTTAATATAAGAAATGAGAAAGACATAATTTTTATTTTCTCATGTGTAAGTTGTTATTTAAAACAAAAATAAATTGGATTTTTCATTTGTCTTTTTCTGGAGATCATTTTTCGTAAAATAACAAAAATTCAGAAAAGCAGCCATAACTTTAAATTTTGGTTTAATTGTTTGGCTCTAAAAATTACAAATTATTTTTTTAATATTTTTCCTTAGATTTGCATATTTTGACAGACTTACAGTGACATTTTAAAAATCATACAGATTTTAGATCCAGATAAACAATTTTTTGAAGATGGAATTGCAGTCTAAAAATACAAATTCAGAAATGTGCGATTTGAGAAAAATCCAAAATTTTGACACCCTATAATTCAAAACCTATAAGGTCTAGGAAGGAAAAACATTTCAAGGGTTCATATCAAGGTAGGGATATTATGTATACAAAAGTTTCCCCAAATCCCTGTCAGACTAAATTTACCTAAATTCCTTTTCTTTTCTAGTTTTATGAGATGCCTTTTTATTTTATTTGAATTGAATTTGAAGGGGGGCGGTCATTGAGATCTATAGCGACTTGGCTGTAGTCTATAATGATCCACAACTAAAGCACACAACCAAAAAATCCTAGAGGACAACAACCAGCTAAAAATGATCAATGCTATCTATAGATAGTTCAGAGTAGAAGCACGAAAATCTTTAGATGAACTAAATTTATTAATGAAACCTACAAAACAACTAAAACACACTGTTCAAAACAGTGCTATCCCAACAGTGCCTTTGCTGGGACTGATACTTCATACACGAAAAGAAGATGTGCTCCAAGGAGTCAGAAACACCACAAGCGCGGCAACTGCCGTCAGCTAACATATTAAACCGAATCAAGATCTCAGTGGGTAATTAGCATTCTGAAAAGAAGTCAAGTGATTAAAACATCCTCCCGTCTATTACGAGCCCAACTATAAGTTTGCTTAACGCTGGGGATGTTACCGTGCGAAGGATAATATTTAAGGGGATCCCCCGGTGCCTCGACACCCAATAGACAAAAATGTTTGGGGTGTGGGCAGTAACACATAGAATTTTATTGTGAAGCCAAAGAATGACTTTAGGCAATTTCAAGTTGATGGACTGTAGCACAGACAATACCGATAGACTATCAGTAAGAATGAGAACGGGAAGCGACAGGGAGACCAGCTCACCCAGAGCCATTCTGATTGCAAGAGCCTATGCAGTAAAAATTTAATTGACCTTATGGATCCTGAAACCAAACTGACCAGCTGAGGAGCAGCCCGCAATCGAGGTGATGAAAGTCAATTTTGAAGCATCAGTGGCAATGATGTTCCATAAACAAGAAAATTCTTGTATAAAAGCAGCAAAATGAGGAGCTATTATGCCAGCATTAAGGTCCGTACTCTGAAAAGGAAGGCCCGAGGTGAAAAAATTGCACAGCATCCGTGTTCATAGGCAAAGGGACTTGGAAACGCAGAAGGTGGTCCGGTCTTCAACCTAACTAATCAAAAATATCAGAAAAACATGGTAGATTATCAGCAAAAGAGATCAGGTCATCTGACCGAACATTCCAGAAAGGGGACCAGCTGCCCAGAGACAAGTGTTTGACCCAGAAGCCAAAAGCTAAATCTCTGATCTTGTCTGCAATTGGAACTGCACCAGCATGTTTCCTTAGCAGAATATTCGAGGTCCACTTCGGATGCCCTAGAGCCACTCTTAGAGCACAAGTCTGCAGCACTTCTAACTTTTGGAATATAATAGCACAGACTGAATTGAGAATAGCTGCTCTGTATTCTGTCACACTACAAAATGAGGAGGAAGCTAGTGTAAGGAAGTGGCACGACCATGTTCCATACTGTTTTTGAGCCAAGGCCTTGAGAATGTTAATTCCGTTCAAAACTTTTTCCACAGATACTTGACATGTTTATGGAAACCAGTGTCGAGCTACATAAAAATGCAGAAATTTTATTTATGTGCACCATTCAATGAGATCTCCATTGACACTGAAGTGAAACTCACACTATGTCGATTTCCTTGAAAGATTCATAACGTGGCATTTGTCTGGCCTAATAGACAGCTTCCAGTACATACACCATTGAACGATAAGTCTCAGGTCTCAGCACCTCTTCTAATTTTTCTGTGCAAACCTCCAAAGAAACATTATCGCAATATATAAAAATATCATCTGCATATATAAGAAACTTTACACCAAGGCTTTTTAGAATTAAAAAAAAAATCAGACAAAAAGATTGTGAAAAGGATAGGGTTCAAGACAGTGCCCTGAGGTACCCCTCTACCTACGTTCCGAGCCAATGAGATGAACCTCCTCCAGGTCACTTTACTACTTCTACGGAAGCGATGGAGCCATCGAAGAATCTGTCCAGTGATACCCACTTGCACACATTTAGAAATTAGGCCATTTATATAGATCGAGTCATATGCAGCCTGCAAATCAAGGAAAATGCCATGTATGTATTTTTTCTCATTTTATGCAAGTAGGAGATCTTGGTGTAACATGGTGAGAGTAGTGTGGCTATCCCGAAACGGCTGGAAACCTAAATGTCTACGAACAAGGATCTTATTTGCTAAGAGGTGGTTAATTATTCGTTTCGAGATAATCCTTTCACAGATTTTACATATTACGAAGATCAGGGCTATTGGTCGATATGAAGCTTGTGTTTTTGGTTTTCTGGGATTGAGAATTGGCAGAATGACCGCAGAAGTCCAGGCTGCCGGGATGTTACCCGAAAACCAGATGTCGTTATATATCTGCAGTAGGCACGTAAGGGAATGATCGTTTAGTCCTTTAAACAAGGCGGCACTTATTTTATCTTCACTCGGGGTTGAGATTCTTGTACAAAGGATGACCTCTTTAAGCTCAGTAAGCAAAAAAGGGCAATTAAGCTAGGAGCTATCCTTGGATCCATAAGTGAAAAAGATTGGTTCATGTCCACCTTCCTCACTAAAGTGGTCAGCAAAGATTTCTGCCTGCATATCTGCATCTGAACTGAGAGAGTCATCTAGTTGAAGATAAAGATGGGAATCCAGAGGAGAACTCGAACGGTTTTGGAGTTTGTGGAAAACGTTGTGCAGGATACGAGGGTCTGGCACATTGCAACACACAGAATTCCAATATTGCTGCTTTGATTCTCTGATGGCCTGACAGAGCTTGGCTGAAGTCCTCTTGTACTTTATCCTGTACTCACTAGGTATCAGGAGACAAGCTTTCTTCAGAAAAAATTTCTTTTGCTGACTGATGTTGCTGCACCTTGTAGTCTACCAAGCTGGAAGGCACTTCGCGAGCCCACAATGGGTAACACTATGCTTCTGCATCACATCAAGAATCAGCTTATGGAAGATCTCGTACTCCTTTCTGGAAATCAGCTGAAGAATGGAATTAATATCCCGGCAGATGAGCGGCCACTTATATAGGGTAAGGCCTGGCTGTAATGGCATGTGTAGGTCAACAAAGATTATTATCTGAAGTGTTCGCTATTATACAATTCCTCTTCAACTTGAATTAACAAGGATATCAGGGAACAAAGTAACAAATCAATCAGGGAACATATCCTGTTAGGCGCAACATGTGTGGGCATAGTTGCATTCAGTAGGCAAAAAGAACTTTCAGAAAGCCACTCAACGAAACTCTCGCTGGCCCGCAAGGAGACCAGGGAACCCCAAAGATGATGATGCAAGTTGAAGTCTCCCAGGATGAGGGACGCACAGGACAGTCTATGGCAGACCTTCATGAGGTCCGCAACTACCAAGCATGAAGAAGAATATATGTTGAGCACATTAAGCCACACAAAACCATGAAAAATACGAATCCCCATCAGTTCATTGGTCAGACCAAGATAGCCAAAATTAAGCTGAATGGAAGACCAGGCTGCGGAAACAGCAATAGCAAGCCCGCCACCAGGATGCTTCAACCTATCCAACCGATACACAACTTTCCCGAGGATAGCCAGAGATTTGTTGGGCGTAAGGAAAGTTTCCTGCACAACCAGTAAATCTGATGTAGCAAATAGAGGGCACTTTAGCCAGGGTTGTTCGTTCAGAATGCTCCTACAATTCCATTGCAAAACAGTGATACCCATAACAATAATAAAAAAATTGGAGAGACACAGAACAGCAGAGCAAAATCAAATATAAAACCAACAGGACAACTGCCCCTTGCAGTGACTACACACACACACAAAAACTTTTTTTTTTTCAGTGAATGCCCTCATTTCTATTAGGACTTTACACCCTGGGGAAGCGTCATTCATTTTCACCCAAGAATTTCATAATAAGATTAGTGAGTGCAGTAATTGATTCCATTATTTTATCTGACTGCTTAGATGAATAGGCTATAAGTATTTCGAGCATGTTATTGGTTCGGGTTTCTAGAAGTTTCTGTATTTCCTCAAAGTCAGTTTTCTTTGCGATGGCCACCTAGGTGTATGACCCAGAGTCAGGCTTCTGAGAAAACTTTCTACAGGCGTCGATGAATAAAAGGAAATTTCTACTCTTGAATTAAAAAAATTCTGATTCCTGATTACAGGATGGGCACTGATGAAAGTCAGCCCTGTGCTCCCCCTCACAATTAGAGCATTTAACCGGAGTTACACACTGACCCATGTGTTGCAACACGCAGGTTACACAAAATTGATTCAATTGGCAATTTACGGGTGGATGGTTAAACTTAAAGCATTTCGAGCACTAGTGAGGTCTATCAACGAATTGTCTAATTTTCTGTATGGAGAACCATAATTTAATCTCTGCGGGAAATACCGGACCAAGAGAAGTCACTAAAACAAGGGACACCGCACTTTGTGAGTCCTTCCAAATGAACCAGCGAAGTTCTAGAATTTGAATGTTGTTGCAATTGGAAATTTCTTGTCTAACCTCATCCAATGGGATATCTACAGGAATATTGAAAATAAGAAACCTGTTTGAAATATTCTCCCACACTACTCTCTTAGAAATAGACACTCCCAAAAACTCTGTTAGGTCACAAATCGCAGTAGCACACTCAACCTTTCTGGTACTTATAATTAAACAACCTGATCTGGTACAAAGAATATTATCAATATCTGTGACATGGTTTATTTTTGCTTTGATTTCAGCCTGAACTGCCAGAGGGTCACGAAGAATAGCTTTGGTTTCTGCACTTTGCAGAAATATGTTAAACTCCTTTCCACCATTTGCAGCAGCCATGTGTAGAAGCAAATTCATTGATGCGGTAGAATGAGCTACATTACTATTAATTGCATTGCACACCAAAACGTTCTCCTCAAGTTCCACCATTTCAACACCATTCATCACAGGCTGTTCCAAAATTACATCAACAATATTAAAAGCAGAATTTGCCATACCAGAAAATGTTGACCATACTGACATAAAAATATAACTGAAAACCACTATGAAATAAAGTAACAATTACTACAGCTGGTCACTAAAACACCCCCCCCCCTCCCCTTGCCATGTGTAACTCGAAGAGGACGTCAAACACCAACCGACAACGATAAATTTTTCTAAAGCCCCTTTTATATTATTAGTCCCCTTTATTAAAGCCCCTTTTATATTATTAGTCAAAATCTGTATTTTAAAATAAAGTCACATATATTTTTCAAACTGAATAATATTTTTTTATACTCTGAGTTTTATAATATTTATACTATAATATTTCTTTATTAAACAAGACTCATGATTGATAAATTCCATTTGAATTTGATTAGTCGGGCCAATCCACCCCATCATTTTCTTGACATTTTTATAATAAATTCAACCATCTAAAACTAATTTAACAAGAATGTAAATATGTAGCAAACCAAATTACTTGCTGTCATTGAAAAATTTACTGACTAAATACAGAAAATGACAGTTATAAACTGCAACTAAAAACATACCTGTTACATGCATCTGTATTAAAGCAACAAGCAATATGGTTATCCACATTTTCTTCTAATTTTTCAGTAAATTCATTTTCTACTTTAAATGCTTTAATACAGCTTACACCATATATAGATTCAAGTAAGTGACTGTAAATGGGTGATCTAGTTGTAGATTTCAACCTCATAATCTGACGAGATGTATTCAGATGCAGTTTCTAAAATATGTAATATATAAACACATTTTGAACTTTCTTTAAACATCTAATCAAAAGAAGAAGACTAAATTAATGTAATAAGTAGATAAATAAGCTAAAATAAATGTGTGTGTTAAAGTGACTAAAATAAATGAATACTTTTTGTTAAAAGATATGTGCATAGATAAAATAAAGTTTAATGTTTAAAATTACAATGATTCAAAACTTCTATAAGCAATCAAAGTTGTTCTTTTTATTTTAACTTTCTAACAAACAAATGTGCATAAATTTCTTCTTGGTGAGATTCCAAAACTCATGTCAAAATAGACCTCTAATTACTAGCAGAGATGAATACTCAGAATGAATTTGTTTCATCATATGGGGCATGAAACTGAGCACCGCCGAAAGCGGTCAATCGCTATACCCCAGTTTTAAAGAACTTTTAAAGATGAGTCTTGGATGCTGTATGACCTGTGGGGGCACTGCCACCTGCGCATCACCTCCATCTCCCAAGTGATTGATGACATGGTCACTGCGACAGTGGAACTCATGCCCTAAGGCAGGGGTCGCAGTGTCCTATATTTTTTTATATATTTGATACCACTATTTTCAAACTATAAATATCATGGTAGATTTCTTTAAAATTTGCAATAGAAAGATATTGTGAATATTATATTTTTAAAATAGTGGTGCAGATTATTAAAAAATATATAGGACGCTGCGACCCCTGCCTAAGGAGAACCACTGCACAACACTTAGGGATGTGCCAGATTCCCCCTGCAGCTTCAGGAACCAGACACTGAGGAGGGAACTAAGTCCTAGGCCTTAAGTCTGGCTTCTCTGGCAAGTACTTGCTGTACTGAAGCTCTTGGGATATGCCATATGGGGTATAAGAAAAATGTATGTGTACGACAAAAATTTAATAACTTTTGTGTTTCCTTTCTCTTTGCAAATTTTTCAGTTTTGTGTAGGATTTAGCAACATATCTGTTTCTAGCATGTAGATTTATTCATATTTTTATTAGATTACCACTTTCTTACCTATAACTGCTAATAATATAATAAAATTTATGGATTATGATATACAGGTGAAATAGAAAATTTACTTACAGAAGAAACACAATAATAAAAACAACAACAACAACAAAAAAGGACTAAAATAACCCTCTATCAAATTTGCAGACCTGTTCATGAAGTGAAGTTTTTTTTACTGTTTTTCTACTAAAATAAAGTTTTTTTTTGTTTGATTTTTAATTAAAAAATTAAACAATACATTATATTAATAAATCCTTAATAAATTCTTTTCTTTTGTTTAGATATTTTAGATATTTTTTAGAATTTTTAATTACCATTTAAGGAAACAAAATGCAATTAGTCAAAAAAAAATTAATTAAAATACATATATTTAAAAAAATTACAACATATAATGCCTTATAATACATTTATAGCAAAAATGGCAAGTGAAAGTTTCTTAAACCATTAAAAATGTTACAATAATTTAAAGAAATTTCTGAACCAACTGTTTTTAGGGCATATTTTGTTAAGGGAATTTATATTTTACTATAATAGTAATGGTAAAACAATATTAATAAAATGCTGATTTTTTATGAATGGGGTGTCTGTGAAAAACCTTTTCAATATAATAAAATACTAATTCTTGATGCAGGAATAAATGAAAATTCTGCAATGTTAAAACAAGAATTTATTTTAATTAGAATATTTAATAATTATCAACAAGCTGTAGATAAAAACATTTGTTGTGAAACTGATTAAAGAATTAAAACAAATTTTACAAATTAGTTTAAAATAAAGGTGTTTATCTTCACATCAAAATTAGCCATTCATTTCAAAATCTACTCTGATTAAACAAAAATATTCATGAAAAAGCTAACAAATATGGTCCATAACCATTACAAGCATTATTATTATTATTAAGTAAAAGAAAGGTGACTTGTAAATAAATGCAAAATTTCCCATGAAACAAATGATGTTCAATAAATTTATTCACAAAACAATTCACTCATCAAATTCCTTCTCTCCCACCCCCCTACAAAAAAGCATAATATAATTAGCAAAATAGAAAGTATTCTGGATATCACGTATCTCATTCAATGCACAACAGCTTGGAAAATTGAAAAAAAAAAAATCTAATAATCTGTTTGAAATTTGTAACCCTAAATTTAGTTTGATTCAAAACTTTTACTGTAAAAGAATGTCTTAAATATTACAACACTAGTAAATACAGTACCATGTTTCTCTGAAAATAAGACTAGATCTTAAATGAATTTTTGCTCCAAATGTTGCATTCGGGCTTATATTTCATTTATTATTTTAGAACAATTTACATTTATTCGTATATTCATGTAAAAAAATTACATTTATCCATCAATTCATGTTCAAAAAATTACATTTATCCATCAATTCATGTACAAAAAATTACATTTATCCAGGAATTCAGGTACAAAAATTGACATTTATTTAAATACAGCATGTCAGTTTCTGGAACATAATCAAGAAGTTCCAAGTGTAGTAGGTCTAATTTTCTTGCAATGTACTCCCATTTGTTGTAAAATCAGCAACTCTAATCTCTCATAGCCTCAAATATAGCCCCCCCCCCCCCTTGAGTGAGCCCTTCTTGCCCAAGAAACCTGCTGTGTACACTTCTTTGAGCACTATGAGTACTCTGGCAACACAGATGTTATCTGTCAGTTCTTCGATTCTACAATTGCAAAAGCTGGAAAAAAAACTCTATTTAAACCTGATTAATTGGGAGCATGTTAAAATCCAGGATAATACCTCAAATAATGGCTCTTTTAAGAAAAGGATACATGCTTATTTTTAGAGTATGGCTTACATTACAAGAACACTGAAAATTATGCTAGAGCTTCCTGATGAAGTCTGATTTTCAGGAAAACACAGTAATAGCAAGTGAAGTCTTTGATTAAAAATCTAACAGAAACAAGCAAGACAATTCGCTTATAAGGTCATAAAAGGAATAGAAGTGCAAAATGACTTTTTTTCTAATATAAAAAATGTATTTGTTATCAAAATTATCTTACCAAAAATAAATAATACAGCAGTCCAAGGGGTACGATAGAAGCAAAAAAAATAGGTGTATTGATTCCAATTACAAGAAATGTAGATATAGAATAAAGAACACAGCTAATCCACCCATCAATTTCATAGACAAGATGAATATCCAAAGTATCCATATCAGTTGAAAATCTATTTAACAAAATAAATAAATAAATAAATCGATATGGGCAAAATAAAAGTATAAAAATAAGGTCAAGATAACTGTGTTAAGAGCCAGCAAAATTGCATTTTTTAGAAAAATTTGAAATGGAAAATATTTTTTTTTCAAATTTTCTTTATGATATGATGAAATAAAAATTATAATACAGGTGTAGTTTAATTTAAATTTAAAAATTGGCCTTCGTGTCTGTTTTGAGATTGACTTTACTATATAAGTAAATCAAATAACATTATGAGCAAAAAAGGTTTTAGTATTACATGTTTACATGCTAGTTTCTGTAGCATTCAGAGTAGTTTCATCAGTGTCAAATGTTGAATGCTACTGAAACAAGTATGGAATGCTTGTTAAAACCTTTGGTGCTCATAATGTTGTTTTAGTTTTTTTTTATACAGAACAACGCTAAGTCTTATCCCAAATTTCACTCACTTTTTCACTTAAAAAGTGACTACAATCTACTTATAAAAGTATTAAGATTCCAGATAAGGGCATCAAGTTCCTTAAAATTGATATTAAGTGAAATGTAGAACAAACAAAGCCATATCATGATATTAATATGCACTAAACAAGCAGAAAAACAAATGCATAAAATATATGTACAATGGATAACTTATTAACACACAGTTTGTAATTTCAACTCATCTATCAAGCAATCGTAGTTAGTATTGACCTGGTCTAATATACCTTCTACTTATTTCATGGTCTTTGTCATGTTTTACTGATGACATGTTTCATGTTTGAAACAATTAGTTTTTGTATCTAGCTGTTTGTAATTCACCAAAAATCACTTCATGATTGACTTGATGAATATCCTTACTCTTTACTGCATAAGATTATCTATACATGGCAGAGTACAATCAAACCTTGTTAGTAAGTCACCTAGATAAGACGTCACTTCGCATATCATGTCATATTTCAGAAGTCCCAAGCATTCTCATATGCTTTTTCACATATCGTACTCTGCTTATTGCATCACTACTTTTTCAACCACTTCGCTTAAGATACACTTTTAAGAGTGCAATAGGCAAACTCATCCCTATTTTTTTGTCAAAGTTATCTCAAAAAACACTTTTTTTTGCGTGCATGTGTGCAGTTTTTTTGTGTGCATGACTGTACGTTTAATAACATTCCAGATGTCAATATTTTCCTTTACAAAGAATGTCTGCCATATCAACAAATTTTCTGAATATCCCCATGTGTATATGAATATAGACAGCAATTTACAAACTTCATCTTAAGCAACAATAACTGAAATTTAGCTGATGGTTTGGAAGTGAAGAACAGACTAGCAGTAGAAACTGACAGCTATCATGAAGAAGAGGATCCTCCCAAACCGATTGTTAAAAAGAAAAAAGCCTTAGATTACATTGATGAACTAAGGAACTATATTTAGTCTTCAAATGACACTACAAGTAACAAATTTAATATGCTACCGTAAAATCCCGTTAATCCGTCCTTCCTGATTAAGCACCCCTCTCCCACTTTGTAAACAAATTGGAAAATTAAAAAAGCCCTGAAAAAACGCACTCCCCCCAAAAAAATTTTGACACGCACATCAAGATCAATACAAAAAATTTTATCTTGCGAGTGTTTTTTCTTTTTTTTTTTTGACGGATCAGAAAGGCGTGACTATTTTTTGATATATCGCTAACGTGTACAAAAACAAAAGTACATACACAACTTCAACTGTTGCCAATCTAAAAAAGCAATATAGCCAAACATTAGTTTTGCTGTAAATTTATCTCCATGGCGATATGAAGGAAATAAAAATATCGATAGTGACAGTTTCTCTTGAAATAAGTTTAAAAATGTGTATTTGATGTTGTGTGATGATGTGTGTGAAATGTTTTGGTTAAAATACAATCTATTTATTTTATCAAAGAATTTATAGTCACATTTAACGTTATTATGAAAACCAATCACAAAAAAAAAATCAATTGATTGATCAGTAGATGGCGCCAAAGTCGAATTTGTAGCGTATTTTGTGCTACCTTTGTGGTAGCAATGTTTTTTGTTTCAAAAATCTGACAACACTGCCATTTCGTTCTGTATGTTCTCTTCTCCCGTTGTGATTTGTATTATTTATTTAGCATTTATAGATAAGAAATCATGATTAAAAAAAAGGGTTATTAAATCTCCCTAATTTACAACAGATGGCGACATCGCATAAAATGTTACTAGTTCTAGAAAGTATTTCAGGACATTTTCAACTGCAATTTCTTAGTGTTTTTTAATTATTTTAAATTATTAAGTTCCTTTTAATTTTCTGTTACCATATTAATGACAGATATTCGTGTTGTTATTTATCTTATGACAGATATTTGTGTTATTATTTATCTAAATGGATTCCAGTTTCAAAGCTTCTGAAATCCAGAATTTTCTATAATCTGAAATTGCCATTAATCGCGAAGTTATACTGTTTTTATATTTTGTATATAATTTTTTTTTTCAAAATGTTTTTATTTTCTCACTTTATTAAAATAATGCATACTTTGCGACGATCGGCCATTAGCAACCCCCCCCCCCCACCCATAGATATCATATACTACAATTTTAATACCGTGTAAGTGCCCCCCTCTGATTAGTTTACGATTTTCCGTCTTGTTTGGGAGAGCGGATTAACGGGATTTTACGGTATATTCCTTAGAGAAAAAAAATGATTCCAGAAAACTGCTATCAAACAAAAATGGATGATTTTTTAATAACAAATAGGTAACCAGTAACAAATGGGTATGTATGGAATTATAACTTACTATCAGTGTTGGGCATGAGCGCACTCATTGAAAAAAAATTCACGAACTTAGTTCATTTTCTGTGAACATGAGTTGAACATGACTCACTTTTTGATAAACGAACATGAGCTGAGCAAAAAGCTCAAAAAATTTGCGAGTTTGAATGAAATTTAAAACTCAAACTCATTGTTTTTCATAATTTATTTAAAAATTTTCCAGCCATTAAGAACACGTTTTTCCCATTCAAATGCTATTTAGAGGCCTACAATGACTTGGGACGGGTTGAGTCTGATCATCAGTTTTTCTGGGTTGGGCCCGGGTCTTGCTTTCTCTGAAGGCTCAGGTCGGGCCCAACCGGCCTTATTTCTGGGCCTGTGCTTTATTCTTCCTAGAAGTCTGCACCAACCAAAATCTTTTGGCATGGTCACAACAACCCTGCTTGTATGAAAATCATTGACTTGTCCCTGTCTGATTCGTGCAAAAATCTGTTTAAGGAAAAACCTAAATGGGTTAACAATTTTTGCCAAAAATACATACATTTTTAAATTACCATTATTCTACAATTAAAATTCCCTTTAAAGAATAATATAAATACATTGCTAAAGGGGTAGGGGCGTTATATACAGTACTGTAAAACCTGTTATAAGAATCTGTGTATGACGAAATCCTGTTTTAAATGGAAAAATTCCTTGATCGGTGCAAAATAGATATAATTCCGTTTGAAAATAAATAATACTTTGCAAGAGACGACAGACCTGATATAAAAAAAACTAAACTGTAAAGATTTTTTTTTCTCTCCTATGTAATTCAGTCTTAAAAGGTTTTTCGATATTGAATTTTTCAGATTTTTAAGTCTCAAAGCTGTGTAAATGGATTAATGATATTAATAATAATTCAGATATTTACATATAAATAGAGATCCATTAAAAAATCAATATAGTTTACAATAGGATATATAGAAAAAAAATGTAGTAGAAACAGTATTTTGAAAGGGAAGTCCCTGTACTATGCAGTCTATGGTAGAGGTCTGTACGGGCTGAAATTTCAAGGCCCGATCCATAGAAGAAAAATTTGGCCCGCCCCAGTATAAAAATTAAAAGTTCGGCCCATACAAAAAAATATTGGCCTGGCCTGGTATAAAAGTTTAAACTTCAACCCGAGCTCGGTCCAGCCCATACAGAAAATATTATTGGCCTGACCCGGCCTGGTATAACAGGTAAAAGTTCAGCCCAAGACTGGCCCGACCCAAATGAATTTTTACAAAACATTGATTTTTGCATTGATTTCGTTAAAAATTTGTCTCGTACAAGGAGTTCTGACCAAAAATACTTATCTTTGCTTTTTATTGTCATGTTTATAGTTTTCATTTTTGTAGAAGTTATTGCAATATTTATTTTTTTAATGAATCGCTATTTGTTGTATGTAAATGTTTCAATTATCATTAATATAGTTAATCCATATTCCATGTATTGGAGACTTAAAAATCTGAAAAATGCTATACAGTAAATTCTTCTAAGACGGAATTGCATAGGAAAAAAATGCGTTATGGACAACTTCTCTTTTTAGCAGGTATAAATGTGTTTGTGCCTTGTATAGTGGTTAAAAAGGATCTGATTTAAATTAAAGCTATGGTTTAAATTTTTAACTGCACATAAAGATGTTTTTCATGTTTAAAATGCAGTTTTCTTGAGAAAGGGGGCCCCCAACATGTTCTTTGTGCCTGTGCTCGTGCCCCGCATAGAGTTCATCAGGCTCTGAATGTCAGAATAAAATGTCTACAAGAACTTGATACAGATCATCAGATTTGTATAGCCCAAATATTTAAAGTATGCTATGAAAATCATTTAAAATATTCACAAACTTATCTGCTCCGACATATGCTATTGGTAAAACATTTTTGGCAATAAAACATTTGAAAAAATATGTACAAAATTTCAAATATTAATTTGATATTTGGTTAACACTAACATTAATATGTCATCGAAAAAACAATTAAATGAGATTTAAATTTTATTTACATTGCAAAAAATCTTACATTTTCTTTCGTAATTATATTAGACTGAATTATTTGAATTCACAATAAAGCTTATCAATTGGTAAAAAACAAACCTAAAATAAGACAGGAATAAATTTCTAGGCCCCAAATCCTCTTACGGAATATTAATCTGGGTTGGACCTTGCAATCTTTGTTTCATATGTTTTTTTTTTCTATCTTCCTTTTTACAAATTCCATTTAAGGGGCTACTTCCCTCAGACGAAAACACCCGCTCGCTAATGTTAATCTATTGGAAGAAATTTTTGAAGATATCTCATTCGCATTTCAATATTTTTAAATGATTTTTTTTTGCATTGGATAGCCTGAGGTCAATCTCTATGCACGCTCCTTTCTACTTTTTCGATTTTGATTACAAGTTTTTTTTATTAAGATACTTTCACTTTCGAAAACGGTTTTGAGAGTGAAAGTATTCTCAATAAAAAAAAACTGCAAAAAAAATAAAAAAAGTAGAAAGGAGCGTGCATAGAGATTGACCTCAGCTATAGAATGCAAAAAAAATCATTTAAAAATATTGAAATGCGAACGAGATATCTTCAAAAATTTCCTCCATAGGATTAACATTAGCTAGCAGGTGTTTTCGTCTGAGTGAAGTAGCCCCTTAAAGAATATTTTTCAGAAATCTCTTATCTCATTTCTTTCTCTTGCTAAAAAGCATGGGAAAAAATGAGAACACTAGCAGACATATTATATCTTGAGGGTGTTTGTACATGTACCTCTGGCCAATGCAAGTAGAAGGTCAAAATTATCGTCACCACAGTTTTCTTGTTTCCTTCACTGGACTCTGAAAGCAATGAGAAGGGGGGGGGGGGTATTGGAAGGGGTCCTGCATCTGAAGAACAACAACAACAACAAAAAGAAACATCCTATAAAGGTAAAGGTACTAGCGATTCCATTGCCCCAGGTTTTAGCATATCTAAATCAGTAACCGGAAAATAAGTAATCGGAAAAAATGTGACAAGCAATTGATAAATATTGAATTTATTGATAAATAAGTGTTAAAAACTAACAAGGTAACAAATCTCTGATTTATATCATTCTCATAGCCAAATATTTGCTGTAAATATTTGTGAATACCGTAAAATCCCGTTAATCCACCCTTCCCGATTAAGCGCCCCCTCCCACTTTGTAAACAAATTGGAAAATTAAAAAAATCCCGAGAAAGCGCCCTCTCTCAAAAGAAATTTCGCTGCGCACGTCAAGATCAACACCAAAAATTTTATCTCAAAGTGTTTTTTTCCCGACGAATCAGAAAGGCATGACGATTCTTTGATATATCGCAAATGTGTACAAACATAAAAGTAACGTACAGCAGTATAACCAAACATTAGTTTTGCTGTAAATTTATCTCCATAGCGATATGAAGGTAATAAAAAAATCGATAGTGAAAGTTTCTCATGAAATAAGTTAAAAAATGTGTATTTGATGCTGTGTGTGAAATATTTTGATTAAAAAAGAATCTATTTTATCAAAGAATTTATAGTCATATTTAACTTTATTATGAAAACCAAACACGAAAAATGAAAAGATTGATTTATCAGTAGATGGCGCCACAGTCGAATTTGTAGCATATTTTGTCTATCCTGTGGTAGAAATGTTTTTCATTTTAAAAATTTGGCAACACTACCAATTCGTCCTTTATGTTCTCAATTTTTGTGATTTGTATTATTTATTTAGCATTTATAGATAAGAAATCATGATTTAAAAAAAAAGCGATTATTTAATCTGCCTAATTTACAACAGATGGCGACACCATATAAAATGTTACTAATTCTAGAAAGAATTTCAGGACATTTTAACTGCAATTTCTCAGTATTTTTTAATTATCTTAAATTATTAAGTTCCTTTTATTTTTCTGTTACCATATTAATGACAGATATTCATGTTGTTAGTTATCTTATGACAGATATTAGTGTTATTATTTATCTAAATGCATTCCAGTTTCAAAGCTTCTGAAATCCAGAATTTTCTATAATCGCCAATAATCATGAAGTTATAATAATTTTCTATTTTGTCTATCATTTTTTTTTTCAAAATGTTTTTCTTTTGTCACTTTATTAAAATAATGCATACTTTGCAACGATCGGCCATTAGCATCCCCCCACACACACATCACCACCCAAAAATAACATATACTACAATTTTAATACCGTGTAAGCGCCCCCCCTCCCTGATTATTTTACGATTTCCGTCACGTTTAGGGGGGCGGATTAATGGGATTTTACGGTACTATTAGCAATAGTGTAAAAAAGTGGGAATATCCTCGTAGGAAAATGCTCCGTATTCATCACTACTTGACTTTTGACATTCGCGAATGCAAAAATTGAAAAGTGGTGTGAATATTAGCAAGAAGAATACTCATTTAATCACTACTTGATTTTTGACATTCATGAACGTGAATATTCTTACTTTTTTACACTATTGCATTCACAAATATTTACAATAAATATTTGCCTACGGGAATGATATAAATCAAAGATTTGTTACCTCGTTAGTTTTTAACACTTATTTTTCAATATTTATCAATATTTATTAATTCCTTTTCACTTTTTTTCCTAGATTCATGTAAATAGATATATTGAGTTACTGTTTACGAAAACTCATACTTTTCGCTGGTTAATTCATACAATAAAATCTTTGAAAATGTTACCTGTTTATAACAGAGCCTGTCTTAAATGAAAAAACTTTGTTCCCGACAGACAGAAAGAATGTCGTACATATCTATTAACTAAAATGAAAAACTGTCTAAAACATAACTCTTTTTGGTTCTTAACGCGACTCCGTTTTCAAGTTTTACTCTACTTTGTAGTTTATTAATGATTCTTAAATTAACAGAAAACTAATACAGTAATATCTGCTAATGCAGAATTGTTAAGGAATAAAGAAAATATCAGTTTTAGACAATTTTACATCTTAGCAAGTATAATTTTATTTCATTTCTTCATGAAAATTTTCCATTTAAAACAGGACCTCGTTATAGACAGTTTCTGTTTACCGAAGTTTTATTGTACTATGGGTATTTGTAATGATTTACAAGTGCAGTAAAACCTGTAAAACGAAATCATCTTAGTGGGTATAATTGCATGGTGTTCCTTCCATCGGGACTCGGGACCAGGACAATGAAGTTTCTCCTTTTAACAGCAGTAAAAAAAGATAAAATGGAATCTGTCTATGACGAAATGCAGTCTTAAATGAAAAAATTTCATGCTGAGGAGAAATGAATGCCATACAATTAATTATACCTGCTAAGTAAGAAACTTATTTAAAACGGAACTTTTCGTACGTTTCTAGAGATTCCAACTTAGTAAATTTTACTGTATTTTATTACCATTAGAATACCTCTTTACGAAATAATTTTAGTGCTTTAAAAGCAGAAAAATTATGCTATGAACTTAGACAAAGAAATAAAAATACTTATTTCTCAAAATATTTAAAAGCAAATATTAAGATAATCTTAATTTTCCAAACAATTTCAGTAATATATATATCACAGCTAAAAAAATAGTAGCTACATTGATCGTGCGAAGACAGTTAAAGGACCAAATAAAAACTGACAAGATAAGTACAAAATGTTTGTGTTCTGATACATAAGTGACATGTTTAAGCAATGAAAAAAAAAAGCTAAAATAACTAAAAATTAGCATGAAATTGCTTCAAAGCTTCATAACAAGGAACCCTTTGAATGCAAAATGCAATGTAAAAGATAATGAAAAGCAGGAATAACACATAACTTTGCTTCAGAAACTATGTCATCAAAACACGTTTTCCATTTTTTGTTGAAGGCAGAAGATCTGTCAGAAAATACTGTCAAAATCGGAATTTTGAACAGAATTCCTGATGCTTCAGAGCAAGGAAAGGGAAAAACATCGTTACGTGACCCAAATTGCTTATAACTCGATAAGTAACTTATTTATCAAAAAATGAAAACTTCATTTCGATTCCAAATCACGTCCTGTCGATTTTATGCCATTGCGTTTAAAAATGAGTCAGAAAATGTGAGAAGTTTCGCGTTGCTGAGCAGGCTGTTTGAAAACCAAATTAACCAATTCCAACTTCCTTTGTCTAATTGATTTCTTACCCATCTTTAATTTTGCCGAGGTGACTTTTCTAAGAACGGTAAAAAGGGTTTCACTGATTACGATGCAGACAGTTCTTTAGAAGTGTTTTGATTGATTAGTGAGTCTACTAACAACTACCCTGAAAATATCCCACTATTAAAGTGACCATCGGATAAAATAACAACAATGTCACTCTTTCATTGATATTTTTCCTTTAACGTTTCATAAAAACTACAATGAAAAAAAGTAAACAAGAATATTTTTTTCATTATAACATTGAGGTACTATAAAAATGTAGTGTGTGTATTATAAAAACGTAGTATTATAAGTGCAAAAGAAAACAAATCTGCTTAAAACCTTTTTTTTTGGGTGGGGTGGGGCGATTGCCCCCTTCCTTCTTCCTTGGATCCGTGCTAGTTCTTTAGATGTAAACTAATGAATATAGGAGGTACTAACAAAACTATACATTAGAGGTGAACTAAACGTGACTTTTTTCTTCTATATTTAAATATTTCATAACAAAATCTTAAATATTTAAAGAAAAAACACAGAAATTTATCATGTAAGTGCGATGCACATAAAAATACATTAAATAACGAAAAGTTAAGTTGAAAATATTTTTCAAATTTAGAAAATAAAAAGTTTCGTTTTTTTAAAAAAAAAATTTTTGTTTTGAAAAAAAAAAAAAAAAAAAAAAAAAAGAACTTTTAGCGAACTTTGCTTGTTTTTAGTAATGAGTTTGAGCTGAGTGAGTTCGTTTGAAAAATTTTGAATTTGAACGTGAACTTGACTCATTTTTAACACTTTCCAACCTAGTTGAAAAGTGTTTATGACTTCGGTTTGTCTGGCCGTCTGCCGTCTGTCCGTGCTCTAACTCCCGTAAATATGCTCAGATTGCCCTGCAATTTTTATATGTTATAATCGTTATCTATAGCATGTTCTCTATTTCAACGGAAGTGTGTAGCACTTATAGTTTTTTTACAGGGACACTCAAAAGAATTCCGTTACATTGCGATCTATGGGGAAAAATCATTTGCGGTTTTTTAAATAATGTTTCACTATTTTAAACGCATTGAAATTTATATATATCACTAAGGTGCATTAGAAGAAGCTTAATATGGAATAGGGTGTGCATAGCACTTATACTTACTTTACAGGGACAGTCAAAAGAATTCCGTTACATTACATCTATGGAGAAAAATCGTCTGCGGTTTATTTAAATAATGTTTCCCTATTTTAAACACATTGAAATTTATATAAGGTTCATTACAAGAGACTTACTACAGAATATTGTGTGTATAGCAGTCATCGTTCATTTACAGGGACACACAAAAGAATTCTCTACTGTATGTTAACAATAATTCCTGGAAGTGCGTTTTAAGTTACTGAACGCGATTTTAATTTTAAATTGCTTTTTGTATATTACGTGGTGTGTATAAATTCTGTACATCCTATACAGGGAAGCACAAAAGTTCGGGAACACATTTCCGTATTATTTAACTCCAGAAGGAGAATTTTAAACTGTGCTACGTGTTTCCTAACTGAACTAAAATTTAGCATCCTATGTAGTATATATACAAATCTATAGATCCTATACAGGGCTGAATAAAAGTATTCGGATTACTTAGATGTTATCTTTTAGCTTATTAAAGAGTATGATTCATAAAATTATTTTGGAAGCGTTGGAAAGTGTTACATAATCTATGCTTGACGCATGATTTTTCGTTGTTGTTGAGAAACTGAACTTGAGTTTGAATTAGTTCATTTTTTTGTGAGCGTGCCCAACACTGCTTACTATCTATATATATATATTTCTCTTAAGTGGCATGGAAATTAGGCTGAATTTGTAACTTGCCGGTTGGCAACAACAGTAGTTTCTAGAACAATGATTTTGAATGGTTCATTTTATGGCCATATGATCCATTCAGCAAATCAAAATTCAGAGCAGGATCTGTGTTTAAACACAGCATGATAGCTTTTGGCGATGCATGTCATTGGTTTATTATGCAGTCACATGATGCATTCAGCAAATCAGCTCTTTGATCAACACAGCAGAAAACATGTTTACATCTGTGAGAGATTTTATTTTTCATGTTGAACGAACTTTAGTTGATGATTGTTGATTTATATTGAACGATCTTACTTTCATGTAGTGTTTTTCGAAATTAATATTAACTGTGCTGTACAATATTATAGGCGCAATGAGTTTTAAATTAATTGTGTTTCCAAGGTATTTATTTTCATAATGTTAAAATGATTTATGCCCATTGGTAGCACGAACTAAATGCATTTTTAATTGTATTTTCAATGAAGTTCTCAATTACTTTTTTTATACATAAAACAAAATTGTAAATGATTTATGATAATACTCATTCTGGATAGAGTTGATGCAAAAAGTGGTGAGCAAGCGAAGCGAGCTGGTATAACGTAGCGGTCCCAATGTGAATTGTGTTGCAATTCATGGGGATTAGGGAGCGCTAGTGAGCAGGTGGCTGAGCCTTCTTGTGCTTTCTTTAATTTTTCATCTATTTTATGAATTCTAATTTTTATTCTACCAATTTATATAATTTATAATGTAATTTAGTTATAGGTAAACTTATTACATAAATATTTGGAATTTCATTTTACATTTAATATAAATCTGCTTAAGACATTACTCTGCTTAGTAAATCATTTTTAAGTAGACTCAAGAGTGATGTACTAATAAGGTTTGACTGTATGTAGGATTTAAATGTTGGTTAATCATTTGGTACAAACTTTTCATTTTATGGGCCATGATAAGATAGAGAAAAGGGATTTGATGACAAAGGGAAAATTTCACAAGTACTTTCTGGCAACTTATCATGGTTTCATACACAAAAGAAATTTTTTCAATATTTATACTGGGGAGGGAGGACACAAAAATCCATGTTTGCCTTGGGTGCAAAAATAGCTAGTTTTGGCCCTGAGCAAATGAACAAGGTTCGTTTGTTTTCGATTATCAAAAGCATTCAGAATATAGGTATTATAGTAGTAGCAGCAATTGTTTCAGATTTAGGATGAAGTCAGACATTGTGGAAATAAGAAATTTCTGAACCAAAATCCTGTTTTGATAGTTCATCCAATTTATCATCTAAAACACAGGTTTTTGCTGATCAACCTCAATACTTAAAATTAAGATGCACTGGCTAAAACATCATTTTCTGCTACAACAGAAACAGCAATTTGCACTGGAAACATTAAAGGACCAGAATTCTTTATGTTGATAGACAGTTTTTTTGACATTATGAATAGCCTCCATGTAATAAACTGTTAAAATCTGCTTTTGTCCACAAATAATATTTAAACTAACAAACAGTTCTATTAAATTCTGTGAAAAAAGAAACCTTCGAACTCCATGTACCTGCAACGATTCTATTCATATAAATCTGCAACGGCTCTATTCTATGTAGTCTAGCTCATTAAAGAGCCAAGCTAGATTACATAGAAGAGAGCTGTTGCAGATTGATTTCAAGAACAGTAAAATAATTTTTCCATCAAGAGTTTATTTCCCATCTATTATCCGTGAATCAATAGAAATATATTTTCAAAACAATAACCTTTGTAACGAATCAGCTTCCTTTGAATTATCTAAAATTTTTCACACAATGCTTTATAAATTAAAAAAGCAATAAAAATAAAAATAAAATAATAAATTTTCACGTTTTCCAGTTTGACCAATTTAAGCACCTGCTTACATTGGACATGTGATCTCGTGATTTATGTTTATCATTTTCAAAAACTTTGCGAGAATATTTTATCATTTTGATCTGAAGATGTCGCTGTTTGAGCAAAGGAAACATATGTCATCCATATTAAAAAGTATTTTTAAACCTTTTGTGTTATGTTTTTTATCACTTTAAGCAATAATTACACTTTAATTCAGAAGTAATTTATTAATCATGTACATAAACAAGCACAATACTTCATCAATTTTGTGTTCATAAATATTTCTATAATTTGACAGCAAATCATTTTTAATCTTTTAGCACCAGTAATTCAAAATAGAAATTTTTACCTAGTTTAATCACAGAGGTTCTGTAATTCAAAAAGGATAAATTTACTGCTTAAAATTACTGATAGGAAAAATGCAAAATTGTATGCAACCTAACACCTCATATATGCGATGTTTGTCACGAAGGTGTTAAGTTCAAATAGTGCCAATGGCATTTTAAAGAGTATCAAGGGCTCTGTAAAAAAAGAAGTACCAATCTTTTTATTATTTTAGATTTATCTCTAAACACTTATTATTTTTTTAATAATTGTTGAGTCAGAAGTTGGTTTAACTTTATTCACCTATTTAAAAATAATAATAATAAAATAAGAGAAGAATAACCATTAAACAAAATAAATATACTAGATATATTAATAATAATACCTGTTCACAATTCTCCCCATAGGTGTTACATCAAAAAATGACATAGGGGATTTCAGAATGCTATCCAGCATTTGATTATGATATGATTCAGATGCTTTTGTTGAGCCATATACCATGCAAGCAACCCCAAAAACGATTGTGACAGCTAAAAAAGTAACATATATATAGATATATAGGTAAGATAAGTAAACTAATATAAAGTAATTGAAAAGTGTATCTGCATAATGTTACATTTTAAGAAAATCATCAAGGAATGTAACAATTAAAAAATATATCATAATCATTAATATTTAATAGCTGGGAATGCAGTAATCTAAGCAGGAAAAATATAGGTTTCACTCCGATTTGAACATAACTATTTTTCATAACTTTAACAAAAATAAAGATATTTTAATAAAATTCTCAACAGAATTGCCTTCTTTTTTGTGAAAAGCAATGACATCATGAAAAGTACTAGAAGTGTACACTATTTTGGTTAGTGAGAGACTATATATAATATCAACTACATTCTGAAATACGGAGTGCCTAGTTCAGCAATATGTGGATATAGATGGCGGCCATTTCTACCATTTTTCATGTTATTGTTACATTTCACACAAAGAAAGGTTGCACAACAATTTTATATGCACTTATAACAGTCGAATATAATTTGCAAACTGCATTCTACCATGAAGATGATGTAATATTTTTTTCAGATATGAATGAACTAATAGCTTCATTTAAACACTTCTAAAATGTCAAGACATTTTGCTGTAATTATTAAAATTAAACTGAGAAGTTGTTAGGTTTCATTTAAACAATGAAGTTTACATCAGAAGTTTTAAATTATTTAGAAAATATTCTTTTGTACGTAAATTTCTGGAAACATCATTCATCAGAATCTAATAAAAAGTTTATACAATTCATAAAGAATAATTTTTGCATAGAAATTTTATATATAGCCATAACAATAGATCACAATTAGCATTCTACAATGAAGGTGAATGCCTATTTTGCCCAGCCAGATAAACAAAATAATTGCTCTTGAAACTAGTAGCTCCATTTAATATTCTCACAGTATAATATGGCAGGGCGTGTTGTACATAAATAAATATATCTATTTCATTACTGGATATCACATATTTTTATAAAAGAAACCTTTATTCTCATCGGCAATTATAAATTGCTTTGCTGGAAACTGAAATTTGCAGGCATGCCTACTGAAGTGATTTGGAATTTAATGATGTTTTTTATTTTTCAATAAACATATTATATTTTGAGTTATAATTGATTATAATACCATGAGAACTTTTCCTGGGCTGCCATGTCCCAAAAATACATTCAAAATGCCAATTTGTCAGCATTTTGAAAAGATACTTTGCCTTTATCGAAAAATGAAAAACACCAGCCAATTTCTTAATTTCTGAAAATATGAAAGGAATTGCACATTTCATGCATGTGAGAATAAAAATGACTTCATAAATGTGGAAAAATTAGTCAGTTTGGATTTAAGAAAAGACAATAAATACCATATTATACTTTAGTTTAAACACTCACATGGGGCCACCAAATAACATGTTAAAACCTTTTATTTCAATGTTTTTAACATTGAACTGACAAATTAGAAAGGAGAGAAATAAAAAAATATTAACAGTCAAATCAAATATAAATGTTATGTGAGAAGGACTCAAGATAAGCATTTGCCAAACTGCTAAATGTGAATAAACCTGAAAATAAGATACAAAAAAATCCCTTTGGGGTAAATATTAGGCAAATTATTACTTTTCTGCCAGTCATCTTATAAGTAGAGATAAATGCCCTAATATTTACTCAATAATTTTTTAAAATAAGAAAAAAAAAAGGACAGGGGTAGGGGGGCGAGAGAGAGGAGATATAAACTAAATCTAAGATGAGAAATGAACCTGTAAAGATGAATCCAGAAGTGCCTTATGACCACATTTGTGACACATCTGTGATTAAATATTCAAGAATTCCGAGGATATAAAAATTTTCTATAGGTTGTATTAATTAACTATTAATAATTATAATTATTAGTTATTAACTATATTATAATTATTAACTTTATTATAATTATTAACTATTAACTATTCAAGTTTGACATGTACTATGGCAACCACAAACGATGAAATAGTCTGCAGCAATCAAAATCTCATCAAGATGGCTACAAGGATTAATATGAAAGAAAAAACGGTGTTTTTCCATTAGAAGAACACCAGTTGTAGGTTGCGCGAAAGCACCAAATGTGGTAAAATGTCTATTTCCCATTGACAACTGTAGTAATCTGATTATAAATTATTTCTTTCTTTCAAAATTTTATTTTTTCAAGTGATTTTTTGAAAATATTTTAATATGGCTTATACAATTTGGCAATTTCCAAATGATGAACATCCTGTGGTCTAATTCTTCCAAGGCAAAGTATAATTTATACTGTAAAATTTGTTCATGAAAGTAGGTGGTAAAATGATGTATTCTTGACTTCGAAACACTAAAATGGTGCTGTGGCCAGAGAACAAAGATATACACTCTGAAACTTGACTTCCAGATTACCACATCACACTTCTTTAATAACTGCTGTTCAATTTACATATTTCTAGTGTACATCCATCAATTTCTGTGAATATTCTGTCAATTAATCTTAAAATCTTAAAACGTTTTATTAATCTTGAATCATAATTGAATTTATATAGCACCACTCACATTGAAAAAAAAAATAAATAAAATGACAGACATTTTCAGCAATGCTAAATGAAGTTCTCAACTATAATTTTTATTCCAGATTAATTTTAACACAATTATTTCAAATTGGTAAATAAATCATACGAGTAGTAATTTTCCAACTGGACGAAAAATGTCCGGGCCAGGATTCGAACCTGGGATCGCTTGGCTGAAGCCGCCACGCTCTACCACTGAGCTATCCCGGTCAAATCTGATCAATAAGGTTAACTGGATGAATTATGCCCTCCAGATTCGACCGGGATAGCTCAGTGGTAGAGCGTGGCGGCTTCAGCCAAGCGATCCCAGGTTCGAATCCTGGCCCGGACATTTTTCGTCCAGTTGGAAAATTACTACTCGTATAATTTTTATTGTTTGTAAATTTCTTCTATATTTAGCATTCAATAAAATAGCTATACTTTTTACTAAACTATACATATGTCACTAGGATTACCATTTCTATATCCAAGTTAAAGTTACTACATGTACTTTTCTTCATAATATTTGCAAATGGAGTCTTTCAGCTTTTGTGCTGACATTTGAATTTGGTACAAAGTAGTGTTCCTTTAATGAAAAAGTACCTAAAAAATTCCTAGTGTTTTAAATATATAGTGAAAGGCCATGACATAAAGAATTTCAATTTTGACCTAGTCTTTGCTGGAGGAACATGAGTAGAAATAGATGTTTGTTTAATATGCAAAATATATTTTAGTATTTAATCATGTATTTTATATTTAATATAATAATTTAAATGTTTAACGTACATTGCATTTAAAAAATATGTATTATATATTTTAAATGTAAATTTCCTGTATCAAAAATTGAATTTCATTAAAGGAATTAAATGTAACTTTGGACTTAAACTTCTGAAAAGTGGCAAATGATCTTCAAATGATAGTTTAAATTCTCAACATGATCTCTGTGTATGAAGATGTCCAAATTGTAATTTAAATAAGAATTCCATTCTTACCTTGAGCAGCACCTAATCCTCCATAAACAGAGAGTCGCCAGACAGTTCTAGAATTGTCATGAGTTCCATTTAAAATGGGATCAGAGCTCCAGTCAGCTACCCATAAATTACCTCCAGCCTGTTAAAGAATTATTAGCTGAATTAAATAAAACAACAAGAAAAAGAAAAAAAAACAGTGGTTTATATATATATCTACATGAAATATTTTATCACAAGACATTGAAATGGGAGGGAAAAAAAAGCATATGTGATATTTCTAAAAATGCTAACATTTTATTATTAACAAACATATTCAACATTTTGAAGTTTCTGAAAATGTTAATTCATTTTGCTGCAAAAAACAATAGCAGCAGCACAGTATTATTATTTTTTAAGAAAATTAATTTATTATATAATTTAAATAGTAGCATAAAAATTAACATTTATGATTTTAAAAAATTGAATCAGCTTGAAAAGGGGCCAACTCCACAGGAATTGCATAGGTGTTGACCTCTTTTCAAAATGACCAATTCAATTATATAACAATATATATAACACTAGCCAGCTACGCCCGCTACGCTGGTCAATTTCTCTTAACGAACCTTTAATCAAACAAAATATTGACATTTCATAATTCACTTTTATATTTTAACAGAATAATAAGGATACTATAATTTGTGACTCGTGCTATAGTCAATATACACGTCGCCCTTATCATTATCTTTTTACGTGTGAAGTTTTCGCTATGGTACTCTATTGTGAAATTTGGTAATTTTAGAAATTCAATAGTTGAAAAATCGCAGAATCATTAGATCATTTTTCTTTAGAAATTGTTCTTAGAGCGCATTTAGATCTTATAAATAACAATCATGCCGAACTTGAAGTTTCTAGCTCCTTCAGCATCGCAAAAATCGCAATTTTAGAACGTTTTTCGCTTCTGCACCCCCCTTGGGGTAGTGGCACCGACATAAAATATAGCCTATGTTGGAGCAGGGATTGTCACCATCCATTTGCCACCATCACTTTTGAAATCGCTTTAGTAGTTCCAGACATTCCATACAAATTGTAATTTAGAATGTTTTTAGAAAATTTTTTGCTTATTTCAGCCTTTTAAATTTCGAATTTTTTTAGATTTTGTTCTTATAGAGCATTTAAATCTTGTAAGTAACGACCATACAAAATGTCAAGTTCCTAACTCCTTCATTATTGAAAATATCATAATTTTGGAACGTTTTTCGCTCCTGCACCCTCTGCGGGCAGTGGCACCGACAAAAAATTTAGCATATGTTGGAGCAGGGACTGTCACCATCCATTTGCCACCATCACTTTTGAAATCGGTTCTGTAGTTTCAGAGATTCCATAGAAATTGTAATTTAGAATGTTTTTAGAACGCTTCTTCCTCATCTCACCCTTTTAAATTGCGAATGTTTTTATAATTTGTTCTTAGAGAGCATTTACATCTTATAAGTAACTACCATACCAAATTTGATACTTCTATCTCCTTCAGTACACAAAAAATCGAAATTTTAGAACGTTTTTTGCTCCTGCACCCTCCTGGGGGTGGTGGCACCGACATAAAATATAGCCTATGTTGGAGCAGGGATTGTCACCATTAATTTGCCACCATCACTTTTAAAATCGCTTCAGTGGTTCCAGAGATTACCCCCTACAAACAAACAATCTTTACTACTTTATATATTAGTATAGATAAGGGGTAATTAGCCCCTTGTTCCCCCCCTTTATACTTAACCAATCAATCCCGAAAACTAATCAGAGATGCGCCTTAACACAGTGAACCTATAAATAAAATTTGAAGGAAATGGGATAATTCTGCATGAAAAATCCCATTTACATAAATTAACGGGGGTATTAGCCCCCCGTTCCCCCCCTTTATACTTAATCAATCAATCCCGAAAACTAATCAGGGAAGCGTCTTAACCCAATGAATCTATAAACAAATTTTGAAGCAAATAGAATAATTCGGCATGAAAAACCCATTTATATAAATTAAGGGGGGGGGGAATTAGCCCCTTGTTCCCCCCCTTTATACTTAACCAATCAATCCCGAAAAGTAATCAGGGAAGCGTCTTAACCCAATGAACCTATAAACAAAATTTGAAGGAAAACGGAATAATTCTGCATGAAAAACCCATTTATATAAATTAAGGGGGGGATTAGCCCCCCCCCGATCCCCCCCTTTATACTTAACTAATCAAACCCGTAAACTAATCAGGGAAGCGCCTTAACTCAGTGAACCTATAAACAAAATTTGAAGGGAAACGGAATAATTCTGCATGAAAAACCCATTTATATAAATTAAGGGGTGGGGGGTGGGGAGGTGGGGGGGGGAATTAGACCCTTGTTCCCCCCCTTTATACTTGACCAATCAATCCCGAAAACTAATCAGGGAAGCGCCTTAACTCAGTGAACCTATAAACAAAATTTGAAGGAAAACGGAATAATTCTGCATGAAAAACCCATTTATATAAATTAAGGGGGGGGGGGGAATTAGCCCCTTGTTCCCCCCCTTTTATACTTAACCAATCAATCCCGAAAACTAATCAGGGAAGTGCCTTAACACAGTGAACCTATAAACAAAATTTAAAGGAAAACGGATATTTCTATGAAGAGTTATCGCATTACGTACGTACATACATACATACAGAACCGGTGGCAAGCTCCCAGGGCTTGACAGCCAGTGTGATAACTGAAAAATCGCAATTTTAGAACGTTTTTTGCTCCTGCACCCCCTGGGGTTAGTGGCACCGACATAAAATATAGCCTATGTTGGAGCAGGGGTTGTCACCATCAATTTGCCACCATCACTTTTGAAATCGGTTCGGTAGTTCCAGAGATTACCCCCTACAAACAAACAAACAAGATTTACTCCTTTATAATATTAGTATAGATTAAAAAAACAAAAAAATCTTTTTTCTTTTTTTCTGCTTTTTTTTGAGAAATAAGTATTTATTTAAATAAGAAAGAAATTAAAATGCTACAAGAAAATATTAAACTAGGACTTCCCTCAAAGGGATTAGTCTGAGTGATATTGCTGAGAACATAGGGTTAACAATTACAATATAAAGAAAAAGAGCAAATTAAATGATAGTATTACAAAATATCATATATAAATTCATATACACTGTTAAAAAAATAGAAAAGAAGTATCGTTCATCAGATGTGTTGTCATAATTTTTTTTAACATGTGGCAAAGAATCTAATTTTCTTAAGCGCGTATTGTGCAAAACTTGAAAAAAAACGCCGGTTCTTTTAAAACACCAAGCTTTTTAAAGTTACGTAATTGCATTTGCAGCCAATAGATTATTCTATCAAGCGTGGCTTAACGCAAATTTAATTTCATTGTTGCACCTTTTTTTGTGTGTGAATTTAAAATTTTTCTTCCTTGATTACATATCTATTATTTGTATAACTGTTTATAGAAACTCTTACACTTCAAACCACATTGACAGCATGCTTTGCTACAAACCAGATTGCAAAACTATAGTCTAAATTACTATTAAAGTATACAAAAAATCTGTCGATGACTTCTGTAAAATAACTTTTACATTAAATCTCCATATCGGCAAAATTGAAAAATTATATATATTACAAAGTTAAGCTTAACAGATACTTCTTGATTATTCTCTAGGAGGCTCTGCCCCCTGCGCCTTTACTGCGCCAATCCGCAGACTTTTCTTTTGCCTGTCTGTCTGTCTCTCCACAATCTGTCTGTTTACCTATCCGTTCTTCTGCTCGTCTCTCTAACCGATTGTCTATCTCTCTATACGTCTCGCTACCTGTCTCTATATTTCTCTACCGTTCTCGCTACCCACCAATCTATTTCTCTAACCGTCTAACTACTTGTATGTCTAGCCGTGTCTGTATCCACTTCTCTACCCATTTGTCTATCTGTCTCACAACTTGTCTATCTGTCTCTCTACCCATCTGGCTATACGCCTCTCTACCCATCTTCTTACCCATCTCCGTACCCATCTACTGTCTCTCTACTCGTCTGTATACCCGTCTCACTATCCATCTGTTTTTGTACCTGACTCTTTACCCGTCTTGCTACTAATCTCATTACCCGTCAGTCAACTCGTCACTGTACTCATATCTCTACTCGTCTCTTTATCTACCACGCTACGCATCTCGCAACCATTCTCGCTACATTCCTGTCTACCAGTGTCGCTACCCGTCTCGTGACCCATCTCGCTACCCCTCTGTCAACCCTCTTTTTACCTTTCTCTCTAGCTGTCTGTCTATTCGTTTTGCTACCCGTCAACCTACCTATGTCGCTACTCATCTCTCTACCCGTCTGTCTACCCGTTTGTTACTCGTCTTTCTACCTCTCGCCATCTCTTCCCCATATTTAAACACTTCATTTAATATACAGAAGCCGTTTATCAGTTATTAAATGCAAACAGAAGTAATTTATCTAATAAGTGTAATCAGATGCAATTTTTTTTTAAATACATACATAAACCTGAATAATAATTCATCAGTTTTGTGTTCATAGTTGTTTATATCATTTGACAGTAAATCTCAACTTCTTAAACCTGAATTGTCTCAAGCTTTTTAAAAAAAACCACAAGGTCTGTATAACTGCAAAGTACCCTGAGGGCTATATTAGCTACATGTTATTAAGTTAAGTGAAAGTTTCGTTATCGCGTTTGCAGCCAATTGCTTATGTCAGAAAACGTGGCTTAACGCCATTTTAAATTCATTACTGTAACTTTCTTTTCTTATCTTTTTTTTTTGGGGGGGGGGAGGGGGTAGGGGGGGGGAAGGGTTGCAAATATATACATTTAAATTAAAACTTTTGCCTCCATGCCATTAGTGCTGTTTGTATATTAACTAATTCCTTGTAGACTGAGCTTTATTTGAAACAAATGTAAAAGACTTCCTCTACAGTTTTTTTTTTTTTAGGAGAAACTTTCGTAATTGGGTCCAAAGCCAATTGGAGTATTTAATATCATTATTGTAACTCTTATAGAGTTAAAACAATATTGTTGCTAGCTTTACTCTTGTTTGAGACCAGCCTTGCCTGTGTATCTGAATGGGGAAAAGTTTCGTATCCTATGTCGGTTGGCGAAAATTTTTTTAAATGGTGCCAAAAGGTAGTTTTAGCATCTTACAAAATTTTTCAAGAGAGCGGTAAAACATGTTTTTCAAATATTTACAAACATACGTTTATTAAAGCATGTTTTTGCACCATCTTAAAAATTTAAGCACAATGCTAAAATAAAATTTTATCGCCATATTCGATATTTTAATAAGTAATGAAAATACATAAACAAACTTATTTAACAAACCTAAGAGGCATTTTTGTGATAAATAATTGTTATTGTCAGGGGGGTAAATTGTAAACAATTAATAAACGGCTAGTAAATAATAAATAGTATTTAAAATCTAAAAATGGAGAAGTGGTCCTTAAACGCTTGATATATGTAAATCTTTTTTTATTTTTCAATATTTCCGAAGGCACAGATAAAAAGGTAAAAACCTCTTTTCCAAATGCCAAATAGAAAATATACAAAATAGAATGCCAAATATACAAAATAGAAAAATATCTGCAAAAAAATATATTTACATAATACGACATCTGCAAAAAAATAAGATTTAGAAAAAGTAAGCCAAATCCTGCAGATCCCAACAATCACATCGAAAAACTTATCACCAAAAAAGAACTTGCCAAATCTTACGGCACAGGAGATGGATTTTTCCCTCTGAATGCAGAATATTAGTTTTTTTTTTCTTGTACGATGGGTGATTATAATATAATTGTTTCATTTCACATACTACATAACGTTTGATATATTGGTACTTTTGTGTTATCCTGGCGCAGTTGATAAATCGCCAAATATTGTTCCTATAACATTTTCATATTGAATTCATTTCATTTAAATATAAACCTTTCACTCATTTAATTTAAAATACATGCCTTTCATTAATCCCATTTAAAATGCTAAAAAGAAAGAAAAAAAAAGAAATAATGCCATAAATCGAAACCTTTTATTTATACACATAAGAATTTTTTTATTTTTTTTTATTTACACACGCGAAATAAAAAAAGCTGCTATTGCTGAGATTTGTGCCAAATCTCTGATACCAAGTCTACTAAGTTATTGCGGGGTTTTTCTTTCAAACAGAAAAAAATCCAGATTAATTTTCGATTTCTACTAAATTGAAATATATTTTATTGTGCTGAATATTAGTGCGTGCATATTTTTTTGCTCCATGTACTTTTCAATTCCGATTGTCTACGAAAATCTCCCGCGGGTGAAAATGACGTACGCACAAAATTTTCGTGACGTATGTACTTTAATTGTGCTTTTTTATCTATTTTTTAATATAATTTCCAAACGGTTTGACATTTATTCTTGGTAATAAATAGACGTCGTTGTCACCTTTATAGGTACCTGCTGTAAAAATTTGAACAAAATCCGTTAAATATTTTTTGAGTTATGCTTGAAAAAATGTTTTAATATCCATCATAGCTATATATGGGGCAAAGTAATGCTGCGCTGTGTATGAGTCTTCGTTGTACTCAGACAATTATTAAGATATTTTTTTAAATGCTCAAAGTAGGCAAATTAATAAGAATCATAATGACAGCATTATATATGAAATGAATGTGAAAAAGTATGAAAGAATATTGAATGTGAATGAATGTGGATTGATATGAAAGGATAGTTAGTTAAACCCATTCCAAATCAGAAACTAAAATATAAAAATTCAAAGTTTAAAATCCCTAAATTGTGTGTCTAAATTTTAAAGTCCTGCCTTCTTTTCTAGTTGCCCCTGTAACTTAACTTTCCTTACAATACATTTATTACGAACAGATATCAATTTTGAATCATAGTTAAGATTAAAAGTGCTGACGTTAGCGCATCTCTCCTATCCCGGTGGTTAGTTTTTGCATGAATAATTGTCTGGGCTGCTTACCCAGATATGAGTCAAAAGCTAATTAGCTAATTAAATTACACTATTTCATAATTTGTAGAGCGGTCTCTAGCGGTGGTCCGGCCATATATAACGTGCTCCGCACGTTTTTTGCGTGGCTTTTCGCTCTGATCACTCTCCCCCAAAAATACAGCCGTTATAAAACCGGTGATTCGCCGAGCTCCGGCCGGCAAGAACGATGGTTTCCCGGTAAAAGACTCTTCAAACTGACCCCTGGGCCTAGCTTAAGGAGAGACTTGTAATACCAAGGAATGAAAGCTAGTTCCCAGGAAATTGCCTGCTTATTTCTCCTACATTCGGCCGACTACTTACTTTTATCTTCTAGCCTATGAATTACACGGTGATTTGACGAAAGAGTGCCGAGAAACTACATTAACGGCGCTAAATATGGTCCTTCAAACATCGTGATACCTAATACTGGGATACGTTATAGCGGTGATCGACCGTTCCTTACAGAGGGATCCGAGGTGCGCTCGTTATAGAGAGCGTATCTTACATATATATAAAAAAAATGATTATGAAATGTGTTTACCTCAAGTCCTGTATAAGCAATATATCCTAGAAGAGCTAAAAGTAACATAGGCCATCCAATATGTTTCATGTAGTTCAAATAGATACCCCGTTTAACCTAATAATTAGAAAGAATACTTTTTAAATTTAAAGCTCATCAAATATATATTTAAAACATCATGCAAAACATATTCAAACAGTCTCTAATTGCTAAAGGTACATACATTTTTAAAAAATACTGGTTTTAAGCTGACAAATAAAAAATAATATAATTTATCGATATAAAAAAAATAACAACGAAAACAAATTAGATAACTAATTATTACTTTCCATACAAGTATAATGTAAGGAAAATAAATGTAATCATGATTAAAAATTGACTATGAATTTTTGGTATATCTTTATATTTTGAGGCCTGCTAAATCCACTTTTGCAAACACTCAATTTTTAGATTATAATAAAATCTACAGAGAATCATCCTGAAAATGAACTTTTTCCAGAGAAAATAAACAAACAAACAGAAGAATAATCAAATTGGAGCATTTACTGGAGCACAAATAAATTTTTAAAGCATGTCAAATGAAAAATTCCTTTTGCCTGAAGATGGTTAATGAATAAAAAAATCAAAAGTAGTAAATTTGGCATGGATGCCAATTACAGAAAATTCACAGCTTTTATTTATGCTTGGTAGAAAGCACAAACTAGTGAATATCTCTATTCTAAAGGAATGTTACTAACACTGCTGCTCATAATTAAATGTATTGCGATTGCTGGTGGCTTGCACCCTACATTTCAGTTTTCAGCAAAAATATTATTTTATATGTGTAAAATATATTTATTAAAATATTATTCTTAGTTGTACACATTGGTTTTAATTAATTACATGTTTACTGTATACACAATGTGTTATTGTACTTATATTTTTATATTGATTTCAAGTAAGTGCTGCTTCTATGTACAACTAAGTGCCTCATAAGTTATTGTTTGCCAGAAATTGGGGACCACACACAGGGTCATTTTATGACCATGTGTATGACTAGATGCACCTGTCTGGCTATAACTGACAATAAAAGCTGACACTACGTTGTGACCAAATTTACGATGGGCCAGATGATCAGCTGCTATTTAACGGTGGATTCCCTTCATGGAAACATGGTGTGGGGCTTCTTACCACGGAGAACCCTTGTGTTAGGTCCAGCCATGGGCTGGGTGAGGTCATAAGAAAAATAGGGTCCTTACTCAGGCGGCAGCGAATGACAGCCTTTTACTACTTGGGTGCTTGAAGTCCTCCTCCTCCCTTAATCTCTCAGTTGATAGATTAGTTTTCTTCTAAGACTTACTTTTTGTGATGACTTCGTAAGGAAGATGTATAGTTTGTTATGATCTCGAGAGAGAGAAAGCAACTTGTGAGATATTTTGTTAAGACTCTGTAAGGAGGACACATAGTTTGTGATGACTTTGTAAAGAAGACATATAGTTTATGTTATGAATTCAAAAAGAGAGCAACTACTGGACTCCACATTGGAAGGTGGCCTAAAACAGTAGAGACTTAACTGATTATGGAGAATCAGTGTAATTTGACTGTAACAGGTCTGTAATAAACAATAAATTTTACTCATTTTCTAATCAGTGAATGGACAGCTGATAAGGACTCAAATAGTATCTACAGTATCACCAATAGTTGATTCTTCTATGCATATATGAGACCTCAAGTCCGGGCATGAAGGTATTGTTCTTTACATTAAGTCTGAAAAATGTAAGTTTATTTACAATGTAGGGTATAATCTACAGCGTAGCGGATTACTTGTTCTTACTTAATTATTTAAATTCCTCAAATGATTATAAATAATTTTGTCTCAATTATGAGGGAAAATTTGATATATGTATATAAGTATTTCAGTATATAAATAAGAATAGTGCAAAATGTTTGCATATCCCTAAACAGGAATTTAATTATATTTTCATAAATATTTAAAATGTTTAATTTTCTTTTGATTCAATTTTTGGATTTTTTTTCTAATTTTGTGTTCTGTACATATTTATATGTTTGTAAATAAATTCTTTTGTTAATATTTAATCCTTTCTCTGTTTTATTTTTATTGTAGTATTCTCCTTTAATTTATGCATCAAGTAAATAGATTATTTTTTTTATCTTGGTCTTTTGCAATAGTTAGGTTGATGTTAACTTTAACTTTTCTAGGTATTTACTTCTGTATATCTAGTAAATCCTTTTCCAAAACGTTGTGGGACTATGTAAATAATCACAATGCTTTGATAAATTTAATTTAATAATTATAATTAAGAGTAATTAAAATTTTATATATTTTTTTATTTTTATTACTTCTAATTATCCCACCGACCAGAAATTTATGTATACGATCAATATGTTAATTATTTTTTACCACTGCACTGGACCAACCAGGGGATGTACCAACTTTTTACCTCATTAACTCTAATGTTGATATTTCATTAATAGGAGTAGTAACTGGGCTATTTTGATTAGCTTGTCTAGAACTTACAAGAGGTGACCTTTTCACTTTCTTGGCTTATCCTTTTAAAACTATTGCATATAAAAACATGAAAATCAGTAGTTTTATATAAATGTATGATAAACATGCTAAAGCATGACAAGTTTGCAGCTTAGATGTAGCTAAATGAAAATAGATGAAACAAACAAGATTATTAAACAAGATAAAGTTTATTTATACAAGAGCAACATTGTTAAGTGGGCGATGGCAAAGGAATGAAAACAATAATTCAGTTATGGGGATGGTTACAGTTAATAGCTAATATTGATTACGATTGGATGAGTTATAGCAATAGATATAAAACAAAACATTGTGTGTTTGTATCCTCTGTTACAATATTATTCAAGAAATTACCCCGTAAATTTTAAGAAGTTAAATTAACCACCCAATAATGAGAATATGATATGACCAACTAAAGAAATCTTAAAAGAAATGAAAGATAAACTATGAATATTAATATAAAACTTTTTGGTTTAAAATTTTTCATTCAAATTTTTACCATCAGAAAATAAGGTTTTCTGTAGAAATGACCCACATAAACCAAGTTAAGTTAAATAAGAGCATGTATAAATAGAAGTAATAGGATATTAAACTTTTTGATATAATATATACTTACACCACCTTCTTCCATTTTTTCTTCCTCAATCAAAGTTGCATCACTTTGTTTTATATCTGGTGGTTTTATGAAATCATCACTGATTGCTCTATCATATGACCTTTTCTGTATGTCACCAGCCTCTTTAGATAATATCCTATTAACATATTATTATAAGTAAAATTAAACAGCAAAATTCACTAAAGAGCAAATCACAGATTTAAATAAATAAGAATCATAGTAGTTCTAACTCATCACAAAAATCCTAAAAATATTTGTCAAATCATATGTAAACAGAACTGAATTTATTTGCCTATTTCTCACTCCTTTCTTCTTCTTCTTCTTTTTTTTTTTTTTTTTTTTTTTTTTGCTCCTTCTTCAGTAACAAAACTAATGAATGCAAACACAAATAAAAATTTTTTGTTACACAATTTTCTAGGATGAAAATTTTTACCAGCAAAAGATGTAAACCTTTTTTCAATAAATAAGAGATAAATATGATATTTTAATAGTTAATTAATATGAAATAAAATGTATTAGAGTTTGATATTTATTAGAGTCTTTTTAAGCAGGTCAAAATTGTTAATCTTAAGATCTTGAATAAATCTAATTTTTAGTACATAAACAATATAAGCAAGTCTAATTTACCTTCAACAGAAAATAACAAATTACATAGCTAATGGTGTTGCATTATCAATTACAACGTACCACTGTAACTTTAACTTGCCCTGAGCATAATGCCTCCTTCCTGCAAAAAACAGCAATCCCGTGCTCCGCTCTTCCCATTGCTGGTAGTTTCATGGGGTGTGGCTTGTTTACATTGCGAGCACTTTATCCTATCTTTGTTTGGAGGATGTATCACCTTGTTATGTCATGGGTGGTGTGTGTGTTCTTGTTTACTTATCAAATCTTAGATCGATTTTAAAAAATGTTTTAATTGAGTTCTGGGTTGGGTTGAGTTGATTATTGACGGCCAATTATCTACACTAGGGATATAGGCCCGGGTGGAGTGCCCTTCGTGGGGGTCTTTCTAAGGGAACCTAATCCGTATTTACGCATGGATAAATCCACGGCTCGGAGAAAACCACGAAAACTCCGAACGATTAGGCCGACGGGCGCGATTGGGATCGAACCCAGCACCTCCCGTCTACCAGCTTCGAGAGCACAACCTCTCAGCCACTGTTAATTGAGTTCTGAAATTGGACGTTAATTTACCTGTTGGCAAATGGTTTTAAAATTCTTTTGATTTCAATGTTGAAGGCCCCTGTCATTCATATAAATACTTTGACAGTTAAAATTTTAATTTAGAGTTTACCTGATGGAGATACAACAGCATCAGTGTGTGCGATTAGGCTTTGATTAAATATACTGTTTTAATTCAAATAATTGTGTTACAGATGGTGCTACGCCCTGAATCAATAATTTGCTGCTTGCTTCAATATGTTTTCAAAGCAGTGGGAAGCACCAAGCATTTTTCTTACTTACTCCTATTACTATTAGTTGACAATTTTCCACACTACCTGTTTTTCACTCAAAAGTCCAGTTACAATTTCTAAAATACAAGCGAATTATCTGAAATTTCTTAGAGATGACAATAGTGAAATACAGTATATCTGGAATTGGGATAATAGACTGAGATCAAAAATATACATTTTACCAAATATAAACTTTGAAAAATCCCATAAAGCATAAATTTAAACTTTGCATTAAATAGGAATTTAAATGAAATTATATTTGTGCAAAAGAATACTCACAAATATCTATTCGGATGATTAGAGTTTGGATATTTGAAATTTTACTGTATAATTTAAAAATAAATAAATAACATAAATATATTATTTAAACAAGTAAATCACAAATGTATACTTTTCTCCTGAATCTAAGTCATTATCCTCAACCTGTCCACTGTGAGTTCTGATGAAATTCTGAAATGTTTCACTACTTTCCAACAGCTGCTCATAAGTACCTCTTTCAAGAATTTTCCCTTCTTCCATACGAATTATCACATCAACATATGGTAAAACTGATATGTCATGTGTTACAAGTACCCTGGTCTAGAATAAAGAACAACTTTATAAATAAATAGTTTAGAACATTTAATACTTCTAATCAGTTAAAGAAATGAAAGCAGAATAATGCATTCAAAAGAGCATGAAAAACCATTGGTAATCCATTAAAAATAATTTATTATTCAATTATTTAATTTATATTAAATCATTCACAAAAATAATAATTAAGTTATGTTACTTCAAAATTTATATAACAAAATTATCATCTAAAAATACCCCAACAATAAAAATATAAATTTCATTCAGTTACACATAAATTTTAGTACATAATGATAACTTAAGTTGGTTATAGGAGGAAAAAATAATACAGAATTTTATTTTGCAAGCATGTATCCAAAAATAAGTAACATATAAGACATCAAACTATCATTTTAGCACCAGACTACCAAACAAAATAATTCCAGTTAACCAGTGATAAGTCATATCATCAAAGTACAAGAAAGATCTCATAAGTTTAGAGGATTAAATACAGGGTGAAAAATTAATCCTAATATTTGTTTGGAAGGACATTTCATATCATTTTCATTATTATTATTTTTTTTTTTTCAATGAGATGTATGGTATCGGAATTCTAGATTTCAAAGTTCTTGTGTAGACATTATCTTCATGTTTCTTCAATACAAACTTGTACATTACTCAAATTTTACTGAACCTCTTGCAAAAATTCATTCTGATATGTAATAATGTTAACTTTACCTAACTCCTATGATAATACATATAACTATAACAATAATACATGCTATATATGATAATACATGCTATAAATGATAATTTTTTCGGGCTATTCAAAGGGCATACAAATGCATTTCAGCCAGCATTTGATTTTTTATTGAATACATGAATGTGAAGCAGGGCAATTACCAAGTTGCTAACACTTAAATATTCAAAGATCTAACGAGCCACAGGATAAATACAACTTTATATAAAAAAAATATATGGCTTCATTAATATTTCCAATACAATAACAGAAAGAAAAAAGTTAACGATATTGTGAATTTTAATAATTTTGAACATTTATAATTATCTTTAGATAACAATAAACATTAATGCTTAGAAAATCTGCTTCAATTAAATAAAAAGTAACAATTAAAAGTAAAGAAGCATAAAATTTAAACCAATAATTACTTTATTTTTAAGAAGGCCTTGATTTCCTATGACATCCTCAAACAGAGCTTTCCTGACATGAGCATCAACTGCACTCAGGGTATCATCTAATAAATAAATATCTCTGTTTTGAAATACAGCTCTTGCCAAACTTATGCGTTGTTTCTGACCACCACTAAGATTGATACCCTATGGAAGAAAAAAAATAATCAAAAGTTCGAAAATTAAAAATTATAAGCAACATGTATGCCAGCAAAATATGTAACACACTTAAATCTTAATTCAAATAATATATGCATCAAATGACTGAAGAAAAGTGTAAATTTTATTTATTTCATAAGATAGACATGATTTGTAGTGGCTATGATTGTAAACATTTGAAAATAACTTACAATTTTAATACATACAAAATGTTTTAATATATATTTTTTTCTATCTACAGATGAGAAAATCTTTGATTTAAATAAAAGTATTATTATTTTTTTAAATATGAATTTTTTGAATTGTTATATAGTAGACTTCCTTAAATCTGCATAGCTTAAAACCACAGGTTGTGCAGATTTTAGAATTTTGCAGATTTCTGGTCACTTCTGTTTACATTTTTAAACAGTAATTTGAATTTAAAAATGCACTAAAAATTATAATGAATGCTTATAATAAAGTAAAAGGTCAAGTAAATAATAAATAATGCATAACTAAGTATGCATAATAATGAGATAATTTTTTCTTTAATTATTCAGTGAAACTCTTCTTATGAATATATACTAATAATTCCCATCAAAACAAAATCTTAAAATAACAAAGTTTTATTTCATGTTTAACCATACTTAATAACCAAAAAGCTTGATTAATACATAAATGTATTTGGTAAAAAGATCGTGATCACCACTGATATCAGCGCTATATTGAATTTTTTCAGAAATAAATTTATACTTCCTTCAGGAGGAAACACGAGTTCAATCATTATTAACCAGAATTCCATATTAAAATTTGTACAAAATGATATAAAAATAGAAAAAACTTAAAATTTTCACCTACATCTTAACTGTAAATTTCATTGTTTGCATCTGAAACAATGTGTAGATTTTAGTAGTTTGCAGATTTGAGGGAGTCTACTGTATATAGTTTTATGAAATTAAATGATTTTTAATTTAAAAATGTAAATGCATTCCAAGTTAGTTAGATTCTTTATTCTCAGCACAATTGGAATGAAATGACAGTGAAAATTACACCATTTTGGCACAATTGTAGTAAAAAACTTCAAATTTATGAATAAAAATACACATTATCAATTAAAGTTATATTAACCGGCAGAACTGAGAGTGTACAGTCCTATTTTTGAGTACCACTATTTCTGAATAATAATCACTGCCTTGTTTAATTGCAGAACTTTTGTGATTAAATAAGGCAAGGATTACTATTCAGAAATTATAGTGCTCAAAATAAGAAAGGAATATGCATGATGTTCATTCTAAAAGGGTAAAAAAAAAAAACCTTGTACATAAACCAGAGTTTAGAAAATATTATAACCTAGAAATCATCTGCCAAAGCACATAATTAGAAATCTTTTTAAAATGATTGTTATTTGCCAATTTAAGTGTACAAAATTACATTTTATTTCAAGAAGCACTAATATATCTTCCACGGTCAGATAAAAGGAAAAAAAAAATCAGTAAAAAAATGAACAATATGCAAAGAAAAGATAAAAACAATAAAGGAAAAAAAAATCATGCAAAACATTAATTGTTTCTAATTTTGTTTTAATAAGCAAAATGTAAACTAACAATAAAAATAGTGTAGACAAAGACTTATTACTGTGGTCTTTTCACATTTAGATTTAATTATTGCTCAGGACTGAATACATTTTCCTTTTTAATACAATTACCCCTTCTGCATATAAAAACATACAAACATTGAAAATAAGTTTCGATTCCACAGAAATTTTAGCTATAAATGTTCAATATTCAGTTCAACAGTTTCATGATATGAATGAGTACTATTTATCATTATTTACAATTAAAATTTTATATTAAGCATATAGACAAAAATGTATGTATTTATTTTAACATGTGTAATCTATTAAAAGATCAATACAAGATTTAAATTAAGTGTTGTCATTAAAATAGGGACGTTGGAAAGGGGGCTCAAGTCCACACCATTTAAAATGAAGATTTTTTTTTTTTAAAGTCACATGAACTGTTTTAAAAACTATTATTAAATCAGTGTTTCACCTTTTTTATATTAATATTACTGCAAGTAAGATTTAAAGTAGTTTCAGAGATTTAATTCTTAAGAATTTTAACAAGAGAATCAATTACATGCACTGATACTCTAAAACTGTTTATTTTCTATGAAAACTTTTAATTATATGATTGGGGTTTTGCCCCCCTCAACTCCTTGTTGTCTCAATAGTTTATAACTATAACTCTGTAGAATTCAGTATCTTAAATCTTCTATTTAAAATAAGTACAGGGCAGCTATTCCAAAAAAGTTATCGAAATAGCTGCTTTAGTAGCATCCAAAGCCAAAAATAGTGGTATACCATGGCTAATTTAGTAGCAAAATAGTTGCACTTAAAATATTATATAAAATGTCACTGTGTTCACATCAGGAGGCTAGTAATTTCTTATTTATAAATTTTCTGACTTTTCCTTGATTGCTTGAAAATGATTAAGTTTTCCCGACTACAGTAATACAACATTTCATATACAACACATACAAATTCAATTCTATAGTATTGCCTAATTACTATCTAACAAAATTATTAAAAGTAACTCTATTCTAGTTTTCTGACATTTAAATTTCTTGCAACTTTTGGATAAAAACATGATACAGCTCTTGTAAGCTGCAGGTGAAATGAGGAAATTTCTAGCATTTTGTTGATAAACTTCATCAAAGCTTTCTTGCTGCTTTCCCTAAACTGCAATATAAAGGAAGTTTTTATTTTCCCTATGTTTCTGCCAACTTTTGAAATTACATGTTTTGAAGCAATGCATATACTACAATGGAGTGAATGAAATTAGAATTATTATGTCCTAATTTAGGGTGATCCAATACACCATTATGTTGTATGGAAATTGATCGAAAAACTAATTTATGAGTGAAAATTTCAGAGTTATGTCAAAATTTAGAAGACATCCAAATTGTTTTAACACATACCATTTTTCCAAAAAACAGTTTTCTAATAATAAACAATAATGAAGGATTGTTATCTTAATTTAAAATGCTTGATGAAAATGAAAACATCAAAAAGGTATTTTCACTGTCTTAGACAACAATTTAATAAAATATATTTTGTTGATATTTGTCTTATGGCATTGTTCTTTTGATGCCCCTCCCTCTTTTGTGTCCAGCAATATCCACTAACATATTTTAAAAACTTTTTGGCACTGTATCTTCACTAATGTTTATATATACATTTACCTATAAACACTTAGATCTTACATATTAACATATACATATTACTGTTTATGCAATTTGCACTTATAGGTTTAGCAGCAATGCTATTTCCCATATTCCATTGAAAAACATCAAACGTTTTGTCACAACAGTACTAATAACAGATTATGCACACAAACTTTGCACGATACTACATACAAATCCCTTCAAAGAGTAAGATGGATGTGTTTAAACTTATGAGCTCACTAAAATTATTTAAGCCCCTCCCCTTTCCAAAAAAAATAAATAAATAAAATAAATAGTACCTTTTCTCCAATTTCAGTTCCATCACCAGCAGGTAAAATTTTAAGATCAGGTCTCAGACAACAACAATCTAATATTTTATTATAAACTCCCTCATTAATAGGCTTTTCAAGAAGAATATTGCACTTTAAGCTTCGATTTAAGATCCATGCTTCTTGAGGAACATAAGCTAAGATACCCTAAAATGAAAATTCTGATAAAAGATGCAAGAAAACAACTTCAAAACATTATATAATTCATTTATATTAATAACTATAAATAATAAAAATAACAATTCATATTTTATCATTTGTAATTAAATAATTAAAAACAAAGAGTAACACCATTTGGATCAGGGATGGCAATCTTATGACATACATACTAAATTTGGCACATTTAAAATTTTACTGGTGCATAAACAGTCTCTAGATGGTATAATATTTTAGAAAAATTCAAATTTTCATTTTGTTACAATAAATAATAGCAAAGTTATGATGTTTATGAACATACAAATCTAAAAATCCAATAGTTAACTTAACAAATGTCACAGAAAGACATTCTGAGAATTTGTGATTTAATTTCCAAAACTCATAGTTGTTTAAAAGTTTGTGGTATTGTCAATTATCACTTTTACATGTACTTCTAAGAATCTATTTTCTTTACAATGGAAAATTCAATCTTAGAAATAGTAAAACAGATGAATGTCTCTCAGTGGCATAGCCAACATTTTTTTTTTTTTTTTTTGGGGGGGGGGGGGGGGGGGGAAGGTCCCAAACTTTCTATTTGGATGAAAATCATTTTCAATACATTTTAAACCCTTTTTAAGCAGTAAAAATTTGTCTCAACTAAAATTATTGTAACAGAAAGAGTTCAAAATTTGAAACTAATAATTAATAACTAAAAAGAAAATTGCATTTTACAACATTAAAAGGTTTTGGATCTCCCTTAGCTCATTTGTTGCAGTCCATTGTGTGCTCAACTTAATGAAAATTTTGAATCATTAAAATTTCTAGGTTTTTAACTTCTTGAATGTATTTTGCCTGACTTGATTTGACATGCAGTACCAGTTCCAAATTTTATATGATTGCAAGCAATTTTTGTAGCATTAATGATACATATAATGACTGCATCAAAAATTAAGGAATCAAGAAAGTGCACCTATCATAGCTCAAATTTATCACAAATTTTAGTTTTAAGGAAGAAATTTAGTTTAAAAAACTACAAATAAAACTTTTATAAAAATGTCAATGAGAAAATGCAACTGTTTTCAGTTTTTCTTTTTTATTTCAGAAGGGTCTGGATCCCATGACTATGACTAACTATGCTACTGATGACTGTAATTCTAGCAAATATGTAATTTCAGATTTGAAACATTTGACTTTGCTAGTATAACAGATAAATAACTTGTGTGGTGAGATTTTTAATAACTTAAATTATATTTTATATTAATATTTATATTTTTCCTTACAAAACATTTTTTAGCACAGAAAATAGTTGTAAAAAATTTTGGCATGCACATGTGCCACCACTGATCATAAGACAAATCAATATCTTGCAGATTTTATAAGATGACATTATCTACTGAGTGTCTTTAATCTGGTCTACATTTTGACCTGCATATGTGCCAACATTTAGCAAGAGCTTATACTTTTTTCAAAGACTTGGTCAGAGCACAATACCTAAAGCGATCAAGATCTTTTTAGTTCAAGCTGTTTCAATTCAACAGAAAAAAAAAAACCTTTTACTTCCTGAGTAACATACTTGTATGTACTTTTTTACGAATTTGTCTACCTAATAATTTTCATATTTTAGATGTGACTCCACAATAAGTTAACCACTTCTTCCCCCTGTCACACTTTACCCCTACCTCCCTCTTAAAACATGGTTTAATTAATGGATGACCCCTGATTTGTTTTTTAGTGTTGTAGCAGGTAGAAAAAAAAGACCAGGAAAAAAAAAAAAGTGAATTTGTTCTTTTCAATAAACAGAACCAAATTAAAACACTACTTTAAAATTTACACAAATTGAGGAAAGAATATTGTTAGGCCATATGTGATTGGAATCAATTCAGTAATTCAAGTTGCTATATTCTGCAAGTGCAAACTTGTTTTTTACTGAAATTTCCTTTCAAAAATAGGGGTTTGTAAAAATGGGAGTAAATATGCTATTAATAGAACACAAAAAAGAAAATGAAATGTTGATTTACAGTTTACTTTCTTCACTGATTAAGAATGAAATTTGACCTGATATTACACATGGAAAAAAACATTCTCAGCTTAGCACAGCCTAAAACCTAACTTGGGCATGGCCCGGGAATAATGAAGTCTAGGCACAGAAAAAAGGTAAGGCCTAGGCTCGGAGAGAGTGATGACCAGGCTAGCCCAGCCAGAGACTCATAAATTAAAATTGGCCAGAGCCGTAGAATGCAGACCTCTAGATTAGGTCCTTGGATCTATAGGACCAAGAATTAGTCAGTCTCAGTAATCTATGAATAATAATTTGAAAAAACATGGAGAATCAATAAAATCAGAAATTGTATTTTGCAAGTTTCATATTTTTTTCTTTCTTTCAAATTTACTTGTGTGTTTATCAGATTTAAATAAAATCCTAATTTCATGACTAAAAAATAAAGTGAATTTTAGAGTCGAGTAAATACAGTAATAACTTCTGATGTTTAGAATATTAATATGAAATATTTATTGGAAGGAACAGTAAACAACTCTTGTAATCACAAAGAATATCAACTCTTGTTATCACAAAGATTAATTGTCTTATTATTTCACTTCTTTAGTTAACAGATTTTAGCTTAAAATGATTTATCTTTAAAAGTTAAAAAAAAAATATCAGAACATAAATTCACAAGCATTTATAAAATATCTCAGCATTGTGGGGCTAATAAGAGGTATGTTACAATAATCAACTGGCATTGACATGCTGCAGACTACACTATCAACATGTGAACATTTCCTACAGACCATGATAAATAGCAAAAATACAAATTATTTTCAATGATTGGTTTCATGAAATTCTGACATTGGAACAGAAAAATAACAGCACTTTCATAATATAATTTTTCTAAACATGTTGCAAAAAATTGATTTCAAATCCTTATCACCTCAAGTATAATCTGCTTGTGCTTAGTAGTATTGGTGCTTCACAAGTGCAAGGATCCTATTTTTTGAATGAAATTTGCAGCTCAGTTTAGAAACAGAAAAATGAGTTTACACAAAAATAAGAAAGAGAGAGAAACATATTTAAAAATAAAGAAATTAAAAGAGTTTAATAATAAAGAAATTAAAATTTGTAAAAGTAAAGGCCATTTTTGTAAGAAAGACAATTTAAATTTTGTAGTCAAACAGATCGGGCACCGGCATCACAAATAATATATTTTTAGCTATTTATATAACAAACAGGGACAAAGGACAACATTTGTTTTGCCATACACCAATCTTTTAAATATGCAATTTACTACATATGAATACATCAATAGGTTTCTAAAATACTAAAAGTAAAATAATATCTATACATTTTTTCTTACCTTTACATCTATGGAACCAGATGTTTTATACATCTCCCCTAAAAATGCTGACAGCAAAGATGACTTCCCAGACCCTACTGGTCCTATCACAGCAACTAAACTTCCACCAGAGATATTTAAATTAATATTTTCTAGTTTAAAAGAAGTTTCTTCTGACCAGTATAATGAGGCATCTTTTACAGTGATGACATTTCCTATGTAAGGGTGAAAAAAAAATAGTAATAAATGCAATGAATAAATTAAAAAAATTAAAAAAATTCAAATAAATTAAAAAATTGTGCACAATTATGATTATTGGTGCTCAACATAAGACTCAAGTTTAACACCCTTAAAATATAATATTTGAATGATTCATACAGAATTGTAAACATTCAAGGAGTCTAGACAAACTCTAAGGAGTTCAAGAATTTTAAAGGACTTACTGTATATTTTGAAGTAGGTCATGCCATTGTGTAACATGTGCTCCCTAATTGTTAATACCTCATTTGAAAAGAAAAAAAAAAATAGGAGAAAAGTAGTTCAAGTAGATTTTATTCTATTAAAATCTAATAATTAATTCTAAAATTCCAATGTATTTTTTACAGGTTTTATAAATTTTAATACAAAGTTGCTAGCCAACTATTTTATGCAGTGATCATTGAACTTTACTTTTGAAACATGAGGAGATTTCTATTTTACATCTTTTAAAAGGTCAATTTCTTTCATGCCATACATAATTAAGATGATTATACAGGGAGTATTATTCATTGTGTCTCATATGTCTCCATTTTCTACTCTTGCGATGCATACTTCAATTAAATCATTGAAGTCACAAAATTTTGCTTTGTGATAATTTGAAGACTTTTTAGGGAGTATTTAGTTTATTTAAGGAATTCTAAGCACTCCTAGGAAACTTTTTCATTTCTAAAGCTACCCTGCATTTGGTATTTGCTTACTTTCTTGTCGAACCCGACCCAAGAAAAATAATCTGTTGCCAAACAGTGTGGCTTATTGCTAATAATGAATAAGCCTGATATCAAAACATACTCATAAGTTGTTTCCTTGAATTTATGTAACTCAAATTAATTTTTGACTAGTCAATTTTTGAAGGTTTCAGACAGATGTAGGGATATTAAACAAAGTCTGTTACCAAACAGTTTGATTTAACTTTAATAATGACAGAAGTTTGAAGGAACAGATTGATTTTTATTTAATCAGAAAATGAGGAAATACAAGTAACAGATATTTCGGTTTTTCGCTGCGTCACTCAAGAGACTACCGTCTCTTATGATAACACGAATTTTACCCCATTTAATCAATGTTAATTTTGATTAGCTGTAAATCAATCTTATGGCAGCTAAAATACAATTTTAGAACCATCAAACCATGTTTTTTTTTTTTTTTTTTTAATAATTGTCCTGCCACAATTTTCACATTATATCGTCAGTGTTTATTTGTTTTCAGACAGAGTGTCATATCAGGCCATTAAATTTTTTGATGGCAGAAAGTCATAATTTGGAAAATACTTCATTGCATTCTGTTCTGTAGATGAAAGGTCCCAAAACTTTTTTTTTTTTTTTTCAAAATGTGAGAAAAGACAGAAATAACAGTTAATTTACATTTTTCACTACAAAAACTAAACTTGCTTAACCTTAAAGTAAATAAAGTAATATGTACACCGTCAGAGCCGTCCTTAGCGAAAGCGAGGCTGGGTGCAAGAACTTTTGCCAGGCCCTTCACTTCCAAACTATAGTTAATCCCTCAAATTTGCACCAATATTGATCATTTAGCTCTTTTATTAATTCAATTTTTTTTTAATTTAATGGGAGACCATCCGTGATTCAATAAAGTAAAGGAAAGTATTTGGAAATTCTGCTGAATATGTTGAATAAAAAAAATCCACTAAATTGGCAACACTTCTTGCCACAACGCAAATGCCTTTTGAAAAAGATTGCATGATATACACCAGACTTCGAGTCGATTACAGAGGACTGTAATCGATTACGATTACGATTACTTCCAATTTTTAAAAGCAGATTACGATTATATCTCTATTTATTCAAGTTGGATTACGATTACGTTTGTGATTATCTCTTTTTTAAATTCTAGATTACGATTACGTTTAGATTATGATTAATATTTTTTCCTTCGATTACGATTACTGAACTAGTCGATTACGATTACAATTCGATTACACGGATTTCGTAATCTGCATGTTACAAAATAGAGTCCAGCATCGTGTTGGGAGACCTTATTTTACTTATTATATATATCATTTTACAGCAATCAAAAATGTATTAATATAATTGGATGTAATAATTAAAAGATATATAGTTTCACAGATAAAAAGGTTATTGCATGATAAATAATAAAAGTATAAAAAAATTTACTTTTTGTGATATACCGTTAAACATGTTAAAATGGAATCGCAAGGAATGGGGGATTTCTTTCGTTTTAAGATAAGTTCTTGTGTTGGCATGTAATCTGTAATGTACGCTGCCTATTATAATTGTATTATATTCTTTTCGGCGGCAATATGAAAATTTTCCATTTTAGAGAAGATTTCGCGATAGAGATTTCCATTTTTACTCGTTTACTGTATTTAAATATTTAGGTAAAAAAAAAAAAAAAGAAAAGATCCAGTTTGAAAGTTGTTCAATAAAATGTAGTTAATTATTAATACACAATACATTTAAAAGTTATAATTCAGATTTGTATTTTAATTAATTATTAAAATATAAATTTAATATTGTAAAATTTGTGAAAAGTGGCCTGTGTATAACAGTATTCTGATGAAACGGAAAATTTCATACTCCTTGAGAATACAATATATATATAATATATCACAGTTTCCCACAAACAGTTTCAGAAGGGTGCTGCACCCTGCCTTCCCTTTGGTTTACAAAAAAAGACCCTTCTTGACCCTCAGAAAAAGAATTAGCACCCTTCTTGCCCCCTCCCCCCCAGTAAAATAATTAGCACCCTTCTTGCCCCTCAGTAAAAAAAGTGCTCTTTCTCCTTTTAGCATTAAAAAATTTGCTTTCATAGCTAGTAAAAATTGACTAAATATTGTCTTGAAAAGAGTGCTCGGACTTTTAAATATCAAAAGTGACATTAAAAACCAAAATAATACAACAATAACAATTAAAAAAAGTGCCCTTAAGAATAAAAACTTACCCTTTTCTCACCAGCAGAACCCTGCCCTTTTTAAAACATGGGGGAAACTCTGATATATATATAATATACCGTATATACTCGTGTATAAGTCGACCCCTTCAATTCTTACGCAAAATTTTGGAAAAAATTGAATTTTCGTGTATAAGTCGAACCCCATTTCTGGTAGTATGTTGAAAAATAATTTGTAATCGAGGATGAAAAAAAAGAAAATAAATTTTCATTAAATTAGTAAACTTTTTACGTTTCTAGTCAGACTTCTTTTTTTTTTAAATTCAACATTTTAAAATTGTATAATTATAGTAAAACTGAAGAAGCTTAAACTATTTTTAAAGCTATTCACATCAATTTAATGATTACTTACTTTTTTTTTTGAAAAATCTATTCAAGCTTTAATTACAAGGGTAAACAACTTCTTAAACTGCTATAATATAGTACTTCTTTGTATTTACTTTTAGGTGAGAAATCTAGAAGCAATCTCAAGTTGAACTCTTTTTAAAAAGGGGATTAAAATGTTGAAAGGAATGCCCCTGCATTAAAGGGAATTCTATCCCAAGAGAAAATGAGTGCAGAACAATTACAGAGACATTGTTGAGATTTTTTTTTTTTTTATCAATCACCACTGTCCGCTTTTATCTGTCTCTCCAACCTAGACCCATATGTGTTTAATGAAAAGACTTGCACATTCACCAATTATCTGCGAAAAAGATATGACTTCGATATTTCACTCCGCTATTTTTTTTTTTTTTTTTTTTACTTACTCGTGTATAAGTCGACCCCCCATTTTCAGCTCCCAAATTTTGTCTAAAATTCTTCGGCTTATACACGAGTATATACGGTATATAGTAAAAACTGTCAAAACAAAATCTGTCTATAATGGAAATTTTTCGGATTATTATGAAGAATAGAATACAATACAATCATAATAGACAATGTACCTTCTACGACGAAACTTTGTCTATAATGGATAATTTCCCCGGTACTTAGCGATTCCGAATCAGCATATTTCGTTGCATTAATTTTTCATTATTCCATAATTGATCAAAATATTTTAAAACAATATTCTAAAATATATTACATTTTTAAAATACATTAAAACCCAGTATTACGGAATAGCAAGGGCCTGGGGAAATTTTCCATATTAGCAAATGCACTGTGTATTGCTACTGTATTGTCTTCATCGAGACTCTAATACTATAGAATTATTCTGTTTTAGACAGGACTCCGTTATACATAAGTTCCCTTTTGACAGGTTTTACTATATTCTAGAAAAACGTTGTTAAAAAATACAAAATGTATGTCGCATGATTTAAATTAAAAGGGCTGTTTCTTCCTATTTAAATATATATATTCCCCGATCTGCATATTTTGGAATTGATTTCATTAGTACAAAGCCATTATGAAATTAAGAGCATTTGTACAGATAGAATAGTCAAATTGAGGATGCAAAATTCTGATTTGAGATTCACTGACATTGGCGTTCACAGGGGAGACCCCCCCCCCCCCTCTAAATCTTAAAACAAAAATATGTGCTCTTGTTTCACAGCCCTTTTATAAAATGCAGAATATAAACATCAAATGAGTTAAACATATGACATGAGTTATGATTTTTTTCCCCAGAATCCTCGTTGCAAGACATTTCGGCATACAAAGCAAAACAAAAATTAAAAAATTAAGAAATATTAAATATTCAAAAATAGGTTTCTACCAAAATTTTATAACTTGGAGAATTGGAACAGTTCATTCAGTTTCTTTCGTCTGGACGACTCTGCCTTCTTGAACCCTCCCCCCCCCCTTTTTAAAATAGGTTTCATAAAACACATGAACTCTAAAATGAAAAAAGAATCAAAAGTTGTCTTTTGGGAAGAGAGAATTTAGTTGGAGAGAAGTTGCATAGCCCCCCCCCGCCCCCCCCTAACAACAACAACAACAAAATCTTAGTTCCCGTTTCTTTTAATATTTAATTATTAAGTCACTTAATTAAATATGAAAAATATTTCACTGCCATTTGAAAAGAAAAAACAGGTTATAACTATACAATATTTCTAAAAATAAATTATTAATTCATACTAATAAAAAAAAAAACTTACATGTGGATGTTCAGGTTCGATTTTGTCTTCATGGAGACCCAGACATCTGACGAGCACAGTTTACATTTTTATTTCAGAAACATTAAGCCTTTGTCATTTAAATCTGAACCCGTTTCATTAAAAAAAATCCTCAATTTTTTTTATAGTTTTTTTAGACATTTCTGCAATATATACGAAATATACGGAAAATTTAAAAGTATAAACAATCTCTAAGAAGAGCAAAGTGAAAATGAGTTGTTAGATAAATTGCCGTATCTCGTATGACGTTTAAAACCTTTTTTTTTTATTGCCAAACCCAAGATTCCCACACTCCCACATTTAAGGGTGGAGTCGGAGTTTTGTGTTATTTTAACTGTTATAGTGTGTTACAGTGAAATAAATAGCCATAATATATGCTTTCTTCTCTCCTTTTTTATTTTTTATACTTCATCACTCAGTGCCATTCAAGGAGTTTGACACATGACTCTTGGAGTGACCACATGCCAGGATGCTATCCCCAATTCTCACATCTTTAACCAAGTCAAATCATACTACTTCTATGTCACAGTATACATCCTGTTACTTATCCCATTATAAAGGTCATCTACTGCCAGGACTATAGAATCTCTTATCTATAGTTCTGATCTACTGCTACTGTCCCCTGTGATCTCTGACTTCCCCAGGCTCACCACTTTAGACTGATTTTAATGAGCTGAAAACGTGAACATATCCAAATCTCTTCCTTTAGAAAAGCCGAGTATTTTTTGGATGGAAAGCGAAAGGAAAAAAAAAGGTGTAATCGTGATGTAATCGCGTGTTTGTGCGAAATTACGATTACATTGCGATTACGTTATGTAGCGATTATGATTAGATTATGATTGTAATCTGAATGAAATCTTTTGATTATGATTACTTTGTGATTATTTCGAAACCAAAATTTATGATTACGATTACGGTGCGATTACACAGTTTTTGTAATCGATTATAATCGACTACGATTACACGATTAAGATTACTCGAAGTCTGATATACACACACCAGGATTATGCATTTTTGGGGAGGGGGGGGGGGGTAGTATGTTTTAGCAGAGTAGAGATTTATACAGACTCAGGCCAATTTTCTTTCATAATACTTACTCGGAACTCGGACTGGGATAAACTCATATTAAAAAAATCTTGAATTATGATTGACATTAATTTGCACAAAAAATGAACCATAATTGCAGAAAACATGCGTATTTACAACCTATTCCAATCATTAGTCTCGAGATATAGAGAAATTTTACTTTTTGATGGCCTAATGAGACTGGCCCCTGTTATCAAACCATTCACAGAAAAAAAAATAGATTAACCGGAAAAAAAAAATATATTAGGGTATTTTATTACATATAAAGTGAGTTTGGTGTACACTAAAAAATTCTGTATAATTTTTTTGGGAACTAATTGAATGTTCTCAAAACATCTCCTTGTAAGATATTTTTACTTTTATAAATTTATGGATAATCTCATAACTCATTTTCTTTTATGATTCTATGAAGATTTAAGAAAAAATATATAAACAATACTTTCTTTCGGGCTGCCTTAATTAAAAAAAAAAATGTGATATCAAAAGTGGGTGTTACCATTTGAAAATTTAAAGTTTATGCACAAATTAATATGTAAACATGGCCTTTAATTCATTATTTATATTCCTATTTGGAAAGACAAAATTCTGAATCGGAAGGTACACCTCGCATCTCTTCTCCTCATAATTTGTCCATTAAAAAGTATAAGGTTGATCTCTTTTTTTTTTTTTTTTTTAAATTTTTGTACATTTGTTAATGAAATCTGTAGAAATTTATCTTGGCGTAATTAATTAAAAAGAAATATTTTTAAAAATCTATTTTTCTTCCCTTTAGGGATATAGAGCCTTCCTTCATAGAGCGCTTCAAAATTATGACTTTTTTTAGTCATCCTTTTCTTTCCTTCTAAACTATTTAATTTAAATGAGTCTTCAATTGAAAGTCTTATGAGATATTTAATATTGTAATTCCGTAGAACATGGCTTTCGTACATACAATCTAAAAAATTCTATACTTTAAAATGTTTGTTAAAACATGTATGCAATACTATTTTAAAGAATTTTAATTGTAGGATAATACTGGCTAACAAATATCGGAAATTTTTGTAGGTATTGGGTTGCATCGGGTCTGATTTTAATGATTTTTGCTTAGCTCAGGCCGGGAACGAGCTGTTAACTTTTACACCGTATTTGGATAGTTCCACAGACCGATAGCAGGGTTGCAACTATCGAATATTTTTATATTTGGTTTGTACTACTATTTACAAAAAAAAAAAAAAAAAAAAAAAAAGTGGTAGACGTTTCTTGAAGTTGTCATAGACGTGTACGACAAAGGTTATTTTTCTTTAAGTGCTATGAATAATAAAAAAAAAAAAATAGTCGCCAGTGGTAGAAATTTCTATTAAAAATAAATAAATTTGTAGTGAAAGGATTGGTCTATTAAATTACTCTATCAGTCATCGTAACCTGTTTAACATTTTTCTTTTAATTAGCAAATATTAAACATGTTAATATTTTTTTATTTAATAAAAGAATTTTAAAATAGGGGAAAATCTGAGTAAAAATCAACATTTCCCAAACTTTTCTTTTCTTTAAGAATCTTTAAAAGTTTAACCTTTCATAACTTTTGGAGAGTTTAAATCTTCAGTTTAGCCTTATTGGTCAGGGGGACAGGGTTTCATCTCCCTTGCCTCCCCGTCGTGTTTACTCTATAAGACATACATATGTGTGGGGTGAGGAACATCATATTCATATATAATGAAAAGATAAACTTGATTGTACAATAAGGAAAGCAAATCAGTGTTGTTACATTACACACAGTCATTAAAATAATAGCAAGGAGTTTGTCAGAATTATCATCAGCACCGATCACTTAACAATTCACATTCTGTTGATGCACTTGTCTAGATTTATTGTGTGGGTACCGCCTAGGCTAGAGTATAACAATGACTGTAGATTGACTATAAGCTACAAAAAACTATTCTCTTCTCAAGCGTTCATTACTTGCTTGAACATTTTATTGATAAAATATTTTACATTTTATAAATAAGCATGTTTACACATACAAATTTTATTGTGAAATAAATATTCACAACAAATGTAATAATAGGTATTTAGCTATTTGTATTAAACATTGTTTTTTCGGGCACGAGGCCTTCCTAGGCACGAGGCCCTGTGCGGCTGAACCTGTTGCACACCTCTAAAGATGGCTCTGTACACTGTGTGTGACATGCAACATTGCAATTGACAACAACAAATGAAGCATCATGCTTATGTATTATTAGCATTAAATCATATTTTTGGCAACAGAATTTGTGTAAGTAAATGGTTGAGAGAAAAGTAAACAAATAGCTAACATTATTTAATATTCTTCAACATTGTACTTACTAAGATATAACAGCACGGCCCTTGCCACTAATGACAATGAAATAAAGTGAATCGGAAAGATTGATTGATTGATTTGTATGCATTGAGGCTGTTGTTTCAAATGATCATAATAATATGCACATAACTCCAACATTATTGTTGAAATGTACATGTCTAGTCAAATGTATCCATCTAATATGTACCAAGAGAGAAAATAAAACATAGAACTGACCATTGAAAATCAAGAAAATCCGGAAAAAAAAAAGCTGTTAAAAAAAAAAAAAACCTTAACTTGCTCTAATTACGTGAATAACATTTTAACATTTTGATTCACAATAAAGATAATTTCTGTCTCAATTTTAATTTAGCCTGTTTTAGTACATAGGGAAAAAAACATGAAAGTACTCTTACAAAAGAAACTAGACAATGATACAAAATATCTAACACTTATGTCCAGTGTTGAATTCAGACACTTTTCTCCGGGAGGGATTTCTGTAGCTCCGGGGGGGACATTGTAGAGTTCCGGGGGGGGGGGGGAAATTGCACTTTTTAACCATTAAAAGCATAAAAGCTCAAATCTTCCGGGGGGGGACATTTCAATGCTCCGGGGGGGAATGTTCCCCCCGGGCCACCCCCTGAATTCAACACTGCTTATGTCAGGGATCACCAAACTTTTTCTGACTGTCGACCCTGTCAAAAGTTTCTCAATTGTTTATCGAACCCAAATTGCTTTATTATTTCCTAATTACAATAAAATAACTAAAAAAGGCACTTATTCAATTTTTAGATTGTTTATTATTTATATTACATCTGTTACATTACACATAGAAAGAAGACATGCATCTTAATAAAGCATTTTTTCAATACTAATACTACACTGCACCCAGTCTGGCTGTACCTAACAAATAGTTCAAGATTTTTTTTTTTTTTTTTGCTTTGAAGTGTTTTATTATATGAATTCAAATTTCCATTTAAAAAAATAAAGCACAGTTTTAAATGTAAAAAAAAAAAAAAAAAAAAAAAAAAAAAAAATAGTATTTATATGTTGGAAAATATGCATACTAAAAAAAATGCAACTATGCTTTAATATTTTTGTTTAGTGTTTAGATATAGATAAGTTACTTTAATTGAATGTTCCAGATATGTCATTTCAATTAAAGTAACTGTTCCAGATATGTCACATTAAGCACTGACCTGATTATCCTCACATATATAATTTTGATTTTATTTCAAATTTTTTATTTTAATGTCAAAAGAAGCTTTGTCTCCTGATGATATTGAATTTTTTTAAATCTTACTGTCAAAAAGGGCAGATAATCAAGGCTCTTAGAAAGCCAAAAGTAATGATGACATCACAAAACTAGTCGTTGGGGGCCACCGTAATACTTACCCATCATGGATATGCATAATGTAAAATATTAAAACAAAAATGTGTAAACTACTTATAAAATGCATAGCAATTCAAATAAAATCGTGGCTTGATGACGTCATAACTTTATAGGCTCGATTACTGAATTGCTTGAAAGAGGTTTTTCCTTATAACTCCAAAAATAATAATCCTATTAAATAGCGGTTTATTGCATCTGATTAAGCGTCAAATTTCTAATTAAAATATATCTTTGAAGTGAAATTTGGATGAAATACAGGGTCATGAAAAATCGAAGAGTGTGGAAAATAGGATTACAAATATCTCAGCAACTAATTATCCGATCGACTTCATGCTTTATGCAAAATTTATGTTTTTTTTATTGTCTTTTATATTCATTTCTTAAAATAAACAATTTCGAAAATTTTTATATACCTTTTATCAGAACGAATATTTCGAGAGTCCGAAAAAAATAGTTCTGGTTAATCGAGGTTATTGAAATGAAATAGGCTTCTTCCCATTATTACATACTAAGTACATACCAAATTGCAAGTGTCTATCTCAATTTTTTCGGGAGATAGAGCGTTTACAGACACACAGACACACACACAGACACACAGACGGACGGCAAAATTTTTTTTCTAAAAATATGTTTTTTGGAATCGCCAGTGTCTGAAACGTGTAAATCCGTCAAAATTTTTTTTTCGATTTTCAAAACGATTACAAGACTTACCCTATACTACGTATGATGGGTAAGTAAAAGGAATGTCTTGAACCAAATATGTGAAAATTTTTAGTGATTCAGGAAATAGTTTGTCACTTTTCAAGCATGAATTTTTCTCTTTGATGACTGCAAATGCTGGTACAAGTGACATTGAAAATGTGCAACAGATAACATCAAACCCTCAGCTTAGTACATCAGTGTTCATTAGAAGGTTGTGTAAAATGTGAACTTTATCCACAACTATAGCTACAACAAAGAGGGCTCTGGCTAAAATTATAATATCTGTTATCAAAAGGAAAAAGATGAAACTTATGTGGAAAGAGAAACTTTTTCAAGCAACACATTTTTAGGTTATAGATACATAAATTTAGATTTGATAAAACTGATCACAGAATTTGATACTCCACTGCATTTTTTCTTATACTATTTTTAATGATTTACTAAACTATATTGTAAAAGAACTATAAAATTGCAGCATTCAAAAAAGATTCAACAAGCTCCTTCCTAACTACAATAACATAATTGAAAAGATATTTAGGAATATTTCTGCTTATGGGTCTTGGTCCATTGCCAAAAGTTTATTTGTTTTGGAAATCTGAATTCAATTTATCTTTAGTTCTGTTCATAAAGCAGTTAAAAAAAAATTCATCAGTTCTTGCATTTCAATGAAAATTCTATGTAACTGCCATCAGGAGCATCTGGCAGTGATCACCTGCATAAAATTAGCCCTGAATTGAAAACTTTCAGAAAAAATTACAAAGTGTACCTTAAAAAGAAGTGATGTCAGTGGACAAACACATGCATGCCACCAAGGTTTCCAAAATTCACTGACAATTACCTCCTAAAAGCCACAGAAGTGGTGTTATAAACTATGGTACTATGTGAAAATCAAGGATTTGCATTCAACTTTGAAATTTTTCAGGAATGGAGAGTAATCCAGATTTCAGATATTCTAATTAGCACAACTTGAGTGCAAGTGTAAGTATTGTTGTTCATCTTACAAGGTACTGAAAAAAAAGAAAGAGACTTTACAGAGGAATGAGTGATTACTGTAGATGGGACAGAAATTGTTACAGTAATGTAATAAGATGCAAAACCATTTGTCTTGACATCGCCTTTTGAAGGTCAACAGCAAACTTAAAACACTGCAATGTCCCCAGAAGAACTGCATCAGTATGCTCCTAAATAGTGTGGAATAAAGACAATTGCTCCTGAAAATTTCATAAATGAAGGGAAGTTGACATGCCCGGCATTGTCCAGACTTGTAATAATAACCTTAAATATACCTAAAAGTCAGAGTTTAATGATTTTATATTTTTAAACAAAAAACCTTCTAAACAATTCTGCTAGGGGCCCCCCCCACTGTCTATGGCAAAGTACACTTTCAAATTTGTATGATTTTATAATTTAAAAAAAAAATCCATCCAAATGAACTTAGGGATTGGGGTCGAATGCCTTTGGTAGCATATACCGGACATCCCAGAGGCAGAAAGTTCTGTAGCTGTTTGCGACAAGCTTTTAAAATTTCATAATCTGTCTGCAAATTTTGCATGTAATTTTAATGAATGAATAATACACTAAACTAGGGATTTTTCATCATTTTATTTAAAACATTGTAAGCATGATGCATTCTCTTTCTCATCAAATCTGCTTATAATTTTTTATGTTACATGTCGTTTCATCATCTCACTTTTGTAGGATTTCTAAAATGGTAAGGATATGCTTATCCCGAGACCAAGGGTGATTCTGAGTAAAAGAATATTTTCTGAAATTCACAGAGAATTTTCTGAATGGATCCAGGGTGAGAGGTATGGAGGATGAGAGAAATTTCCCTCTCTTGACGCAGCTACAGAAATTCCTTCTGGAGAAAAATGTCTTAATTGAAGTCCTGCATCAGCTGCAGATCGGGTTAATTCTATTTTCAGTTCAAGCTGAGTTTATATTCCTGCAGGTTGGGTTCGGGTTAACCCAATTTTTTAAAAGTTGGTTCTGTATATTGTTGCAGATTAAAACAAGAACGAAAAATCATGCGTCAAGCATAGATTATGTAACACTTTCCAACGCTTCCAAAAAATTTTACAAATCATTACCGTTTAATAAGCTAAAAGATAACATCTAAGTAAACAATTTGGAAAACGCATAACATATTTAAAAACATAATTTCAGGAATTTCCAACATATATAATATTCGGAAAAATATCCGAATACTTTTATTCAGCCCTGTATAGGATCTATAGATTTGTATATATACTACATAGGATGCTAAATTTTAGTTCAGTTACGAAACGCGTAGCACAGTTTAAAATTCTCTTTCTGGAGTTTCTGTCAATAAACGGAAATGTGTTCGCGAACTTTTGTGCTTCCCTGTATAGGATCTACAGAATTTATACACACCACGTAATTAATAAAAACTGAGTTAATTTTAAAATCGCGTTCAGTAATTTAAAACGCACTTCCAGGAATTATTGTTAACAGACAGTAGAGAATTCTTTTGTGTGTCCCTGTAAATGAACGATGACTGCTATACACACAATATTCTGTAGTAAGCCTCTTGTAATGCACCTTAGTGATATATATAACTTTCAATGCGTTTAAAATAGCGAAACATTATTTAGATAAACCGCAGACGATTTTTCTCCATAGATGTAATGTAACGGAATTCTTTTGACTGTCCCTGTAAATTAACTATAAGTGCTATGCACACCCTATTCCATTTTAAGCTTCTTCTGATACACCTTAATGATATATATCAATTACAATGTGTTTACAATTGTGTAACATCATTAAAATAAACCGCAAATGATTTTTCCCCATAGACCGTAATGTAACAGAATTCTTTTGAGTGTCCCTGTAAAAAAACTATAAGTGCTACACACTTCAGTTAAAATAGGGAACTTGCTATAGATAACGACAATAACATATAAAAATTGCAAGGCAATCCGACCATATTTACGGGAGTTAGAGCACGGACAGACGGCAGACGGCAGACGGCCAGACAAACTGAAGTCATAAACACTTTTCAACTAGGTTGGAAAGTGTTAAAAATTATGTATTAAACATAGATATTTGTCTGTGTGTGTGATGTTTTCTGAAGAGACCGCTAAGTGCAGAGTTGTAAGATTTGGCAGGAAGAGTCTGAAGTGTTGTTTTGTCTGAAGTTATGCACTTCTAAGCCCACTTTTGGACTAGTTTTCTTAATTTTTTATGTATTTATATATATATATATATATATATTTTTTTTTTTTTTTGCAGCGAATTTGCTACATTAGTAAAAGGAATCCGAAATTCCTACATCTATTTTTGAATTTTTTTGCAATTTTTAGCATTTCTTCTCGTTTTGCAACGATCTTTAGACATTAGTAAAAGGAACTGGGTTTCAATATTTTAGCAGTTTTTTTATGCAGTAAATTTTGTCTATGCTCACGATTATTTTTTCCCCACAATCGTTTGATGAAAATCGCGTTTTTTTTTTTCTCTTAACCGCCATCTTTTGCCGAAATTCGCTTGTTTTTACCACGTTTTTTTACCAAAATTCGCGTGTTTTTACCGCGATTTTTTGATGAAATTTGCGTGTTTTACCCGATCGCGTGATTCACAATCCTTTGCCGAAATTCATGTGTTTTTTACCGCGATCCTTTGCCGAAATTCATGTGTTTTTTAACGTGCTCCTTTGCCGAAATTCATGTGTTTTTACCGCGATCTTTAGCCGAAATTAGCATGTTTTTACCACGATCCTTTGCCAAAATTTGCATGTTTTTACCGCGATCCTTTGCTGAAATTCGCATGTTTTTACCGCGATCCTTTGCCGAAATGCGTGTGTTTTTACCACGATCCTTTGCCGAAATTCACGTGTTTTTACCACGATCCTTTGCCGAAATTCGCGTGTTTTTACCGCGATCCTTTGCCGAAATGCGTGTGTTTTTACCACGATCCTTTGCCGAAATTCACGTGTTTTTACCACGATCTTTTGCCGAAATTTGTGTTTTTTTTGCCGCAATCTTTTGCCGAAATTCGCGTGTTTTTACCACGATCTTTTGCCGAAATTTCTATGTTTTACCGCGATCCTTTGCCGAAATTCATGTGTTTTTTACCGCAATCCTTTGCCAAAATTCATGTGTTTTTTACCACGATCCTTTTCCAAAATTCGTGTGTTTTTACCACGATCCTTTGCCGAAATTCACGTGTTTTTACCACGATCTTTTGCCGAAATTTGTGTTTTTTTTGCCGCAATCTTTTGCCGAAATTCGCGTGTTTTTACCACGATCTTTTGCCGAAATTTCTATGTTTTACCGCGATCCTTTGCCGAAATTCATGTGTTTTTTACCGCAATCCTTTGCCAAAATTCATGTGTTTTTTACCACGATCCTTTTCCAAAATTCGTGTGTTTTTAACGCGATCTTTTGCCGAAATAGCATGTTTTTACCACGATCCTTTGCCGAAATTAGTGTGTTTTTACCGCGATCCTTTGCCGAAATTAGTATTTTTTTGCCGCGATCTTTTCCCGAAATTCGCGTGTTTTTACTGCCATCCTTTGCCGCAATTCGCGTGTTTTTAAAACGCTCCTTTGCCGAAATTAGTGTTTTATTGCCGCGATCCTTTGTGTGCTTTTACCGCGATCTTTTGATGAAATTCGCGTGTTTTTACCACGATCCTTTGCCGAAATTCACGTGTTTTTACCGCGATCATTTGCCGCAATTTGCGTGATTTTAAAGCACTCCTTTGCCGAAATTCGTGTGTTTTACCGCGATCCTGCGGCCCGAAAGTTGCAGACAATGTTTTAAATTAAATTCATTAATGCAGACAGAAACTGTCTGCAAGAGAATTTCTTTGTCGCGACTATGTCGCCGTGTCCCTGCCACTGGGCCCTGGGCCGGACATACTACACATGCTCCAGTCTGTTTGGATATTATATTTTTAAATGAAAATCTTTCCAAACAAACCTAATGATGGGGAAATCAACAACGTATGCCCTCAATTTTGTACGATGCTATATTTTGAAACAAAATGCATCCAAACATAGAATTGGGGGCCCCACTGCCTTTGGCAGCATACATCCTCGAATTTGTATGATTTTATACTTTTAATGAAAATGTATCCAAACGAACCTAGAGTTGGGGGCTCCATTGTCTTTAGCAGCATACACCGGCATACAAGGCATGTTCCAATCTGTTTTTGCAAATGAACCTTGAATTTGAATGATTTTATAGTTATGAAACAAAAATCTTTCCAAAGAAACGAGGCTCTAATTAGGGTGACTACTGATTTATTTTCTCATGTCTAGACATATTTAATTTTCAATTCTGAAAAAGTTTCTAAGAAAATCTAAATAATATAATACACACACTATCCGTCACTATTTTAGAACATAAAACAACATCCAAAGCAAGATTCTCTTAAATGGAAAACAATATCGTCAAAGGCACTAAGAGAAAAAAATCTTTGGCGAATCCCTGAAGCAACTTCAAGAAAATAAATATATTTTTTTAAATATTAAAATCTTTTGAAACCAAAGATATCATTAAGCCTGGAAAAATACTGAGAATAAGTGTTTTTTTTTTTACATTTGTTAAAATGAGATGGCATTTTAAAGCTGAAAAATCTGAAAAGCTAAACATAAATGCAAATCAAATCAACCTATGAGAAATAATATTTTTTAAATACTAAGTATTAATATTTTACTAAACAAAAGATACTGCCAGAAAAAGAAAAGTATGCTGAACAAGTGACTATTTTTTGTTTTTTATATTTGCACCTAAGAAACAAATGCAACAGTTTTAAAGTGTAGAAAAAACAGTCATCTTGAAAAGGGATTGGGAAAACACGAAAAACAACATGTAACTGAACTTCAGAAAATACATTTTTTGAAATAGTAAATATTAATTAAAAAACACCGTTAGAAAGGAAAAAGTATCCCAAATAAATGTTTCTTTCCTTCTTTCTTTCTTTCTTTTTTTTTGTATTTTAGTCCTGGAAGCAGATGCAATCATTTCAAATTGGGATAAAAAAAAACTTGAAAACTGACAAGAATTGATACCCCCGTAAAAATGTTCTTTTGAAATGTTAAATATTATTTAAAAAAAGATACTATCAGAACCAGGAACGTAAGGCGAAAATTTTGATGTTTTTGCAACTCTACAGAGGACCGGGCGATCGTGATTTCAAAATGCAAAAATAATGCTTTGCTTTTGTAAGACTGCAGAACGGTCGGAGATTGGCATGCATATTCAGCAGAATGAATAAAGCTTGCCATTTTTTCAATATTCACTATGGTTTTTAATCAATATTTAGACTAATTTTTGAAAAATCCAAAAACTGGCTTCAAGGTGCACAACTTCAGGCATACAGCCAAATCTTGTAGCTCTGCAAATAGCAGTCTCTTCAGAACACGAACTTTTATACTTATTATTATAGATTTCTAGAAAGTAAAAATTGAAATATTTCATATACGATCAATTAGTTTTATATGATATCAAATAGGTATGATAATGCACATTGTGCCACATGTGGAACATAATTAAAAATAATTTTTCTGCTAAAATTATTTTAAATTATTTTACTTATAGTCTAGAGCATAAATGAAGTCACACATTTTTTTTTTTTTTTTTTTTTTTTTTCCCCCCATGAAAATATGAAAAATCGTACATTGTAGAGTTAATGTGCATTTATATGTGATATATGTAACATTTTGTAGAAACTTTATTATTTCAGGAGGGGTGAGGGTGGGCTATGATCTTTTCTTTGGATCCACCCTTAGATGAAAGTAAACAGAATTAAGCACAAATTTTGATGTAACAATGGACAACAGAGAATGAGATGAATATCTCATCAATCAGACTTCTATAATGATTATTTATTTATTATTATTTTTTTTTAGTTTTCAGTTTTTGAACATTTTTTAAATAAAAATATAATCTTTTTCATATAATGCTTTTCAAAATGATAAATATTACATTAACTATGATAAAATCTTTTTGTTATCATAATTTCGATAAAATATGGACTTTTCATATTTTCAAAATAAACAGTCTGATTGATGATTAATATCTGATTGAAAACAAAAATTAATATATTTCTTGAAGAAATTCCTAAAACACATTTAATTGAATAAAGACTTCTTTACCTTCATCGGGACTGCAGCCCACTACAGCAGGATCAATTTCTTCAGATATAAGAAAAGTTTTAATACGGTCCATAGCAGTGATTGTCTGTATCAAAATAAAATAACTAAATAAATAAATAAATATATATATATTTTTACAAAATATCTAACAATACACAGCAAAAAATACAGTAATACATTTCAAAAGTGAATACCTGAATTAACTCTGATAATGAATCTGGTACAACAAATAAAGCAAATCTCAACTGATCCAGTAAATTCAAAGAGACAAAGGCACGAGCTGGATCTAAAATATTTTTTTTGTCTATGAGAAGGAATGTTGTAAAACTTGCTATAGAAACCTAATTCAAATAAAAGAGAAACAAAAAATTAACAGATGCTTGCAGTTGTGTTTAAAATTTTATTTATTCAATAGGCAAATAGTATGCTTCACAAACACTTTTACAAAAATGGAGTAGATTTCACATAACAATATTTCACAACAACAATTATAAAAATGTAAAAGCAATTAAATAAATAGCAAACAAACAAACAAACAAAAAAATGTTTCCCCTTATTGACTATTGATGAATAAAATTAAAGCAAAGTAAGCTTTATTTAAATCTGAAGAGAGAAAATAAAATATTTTTTCCTCTCTTTTAAGAAAACTACCTGAAGTTCGAGACGAAAGATCTGCCTTTTTAATACCAGGAGGCAAACAACAAATTGCTTTTCTTTTAGCAGATGCAGTACTATTTTATTCTTTATGATTTAAACAACAGTGGAAATTCATTATTGGATGAAAAATTGGACACTTTTGGAATTTCATAAAATTCTAAATTTAATTGCAATTTTTTTTTTCCACCACAGAAAAAGTTTACTAATTATTCCCGCTGTGGTAAAATCCTCTGAAAGCATTGTTTAAGAGACAGACTTAAGAGTTGAAACATGTTTGAGAATTTTTCTAACTTTACACCATGTAATTCCTGAAATATTTTTAATTTTCTTTCCTATTAGTAGTACATTTCAAATACAGTAGAATACCTCAAATCTGCAAACATGTAATTCGCAAATGCCTGTAATCCACACTGCATATATGAATGCAAACAAAGAAATTTAATTCTTAAAGATCCCTTACCAATAGCTTTTTTTTCCCTTTTTTTCCCTCCAACTTTAATTTTAACTTCTGATATATACTATCATATATCATTTAAATATTCTTTTTTATTGTTTAAAGTGATAGTACTTATAAAAATATTTTATTCCGTTAATCATTCATATGGTAAATATAAATATATATATATATATATATATATTTTTTTCATTTGAAAATGCATTTGTCATGCACATATACTTCTTAAAAATAATTTGCCAAGGATATAAAATTTCTAAAACAAAATTTTACAGTTTAGCAGGCAATTATGGGCATTTGTAGACTGTTATTTAAAATATAAAACATAAAACAAATGTTTTAATACCAGTAACTATTGATGATAGATTTAAAACATATAATGATCATTATTATTATTTTTTTATTATTAAATCTTGCTTTATGTATATATTTAAGTGTGTAATTTGTTTACTTTTATTTTTAAGCATTAACAATCTAAATTTGTCCAAAGTATAAAATTTCAAAAATGTAAACAAAGGTTAAATACACATGGTTTGTAATCTGCAAAAAGTCTCAAATCTGCAAAACACTTGGAATCAAGCTGTGCAGATTAGAGATCTTCTACTGTAATAGACAATATCTATCAGTGCATGGTCAACAGTAAAATTCATGGACGATATTGCTTCAAGTGCTGTGAAATTAAACAGATGGCAAGGGCAGCTAATTACAGTAAGTTCTGCTGTTTCTTCAAATATTTTTAAAACCAATTTTTTTCCCTTTTTAAAAGCAGAGTGTTTTATTTTCGGTATGTAGGATTATTCATAAGGCAATAATTAAACTAATAATATAACCAAAAAGTTTCTACAAAATGCAGAAGAGTTGGCAGCTATACATTAAATAATAACCGAATACAAGAGTGTTGTAATATATCAGATTTTTTACATTTTAAAAGCCTGTTATAATTCAAAAAGTTTTTTTTTTTTAATTAGAATTTAAGTTCAATTATTTCATAGATCTTAAATATAAAAATACTATAGATTAGACGTTCTTTATCCATCCACTTTTTAAGTATGTTTTAAAGCACATGATAAATAATAATTTCCATTATATTCAAATTTTTAAAGAATTTAAAAAAGTGTTTTTTTTTTCTTTTTTGTAGCAAAATATGCTTCTAATTTATTTTTTACAGAAAAGTCAAGGAAGTAATTTGTTTTTGATGATATCAAGTTTTTTAAGACTAATGAAAAAGCATTAGCAATTCATTATGGTATTTTTAAAAATTAAAATTGTACACATATGAGGTTGCTAATTTTTAATTTAAGTAATTCAAAAACAGTACACAAGAACCAAATTTTAATTAATTTCTATATATAATAAAAAAAAAAAGTGTATATCTGTCTGTTGCCTGAGTTCTAGAGAAACAATAGTATGCACCACAGGGTTCCCAGCAAAACATGTCTGGCAATTTCCCTGACTTTCCATGATTTTCCCTGACCAAATCAAAAAAAATTCCATGATCAAACGGGCATACACAAAATCTGCTTTAAATAACACAAAATAACAAGCAGCATAAAAAAAAAAAAATCAGAAATTTGTATCGTAATTGTTGTGGTTTCTTACAACCACTGCCATATTTTTTTAAAATTTAATTTAAGAAATATTTTATTAATCTTTATTCATTTAATATTAAAATTCGCATTCAAAAATTATTTTAATTCCTTCCTTTTTAAAACTTCCCCTGTAAGTTTTTCTTTCTTACATAACATTTCGCTTTATTTTAAATTGATAGTGATCGTTTTGATGTCTGTACTTCCGGAATTGGATTCATGGAGAACCTTCTTCAACATTCTACGACATTCTTTGCGTGAGCTCACTTCCTCCTTGTAGCTCCACCCCTCGCCAATCAAATTCAAATGAGTTTAATACATAATTTCAAAGTTGATGTTTATCTCTGCCGATTGGCATTTTTCAATTTTTGGCAACCCCCCTGTTCCCTCTCAGTGCTGAAGCTACGCGCTTTCGTCACTGGGATGTTTGCTTCTGGCGTGGAAGGTGGTCCCCCCTTTTTTTTTCTGCAAAAAAAATCATGAGCGTATATATGAAAGAAGTTTCTTTTTAAAATTGTGATGGTGGATGGCCTATAAATTCTCTTCTAAGTACTTCAAAGATCATAGCAATTCCACCAACGGAGATGCAACAATGATTCTTACTTATGATAAGTGGACAGAACCTATATGTGGAGATTAGTTTTATTCTATTTCAACTGATACGATGCTCGGTGTTGAATTGATGATAAGTCATATAATTTTTTTTTTTTTTTTTTTTTTTTTTTTAAACAAGAAAAAAAAAAAAAAAAAAAAAAAAAAAAGCAGGGAGTTTGCTTCCAAACTCCCTGAGAGAAGTTACAAAAAGCATCTATTATTTGTTCTAAAAAAGGAATGGAGCTACAAAAATGATCATCCATTTATTAATATAGTTTTTAGAATAAAATCTCTTTATAAATAAAGGTTTATTTGAGGCTGCAATTTCTCAGTGCAAGTTCTTTTAATTACATCTACCACTTGTGTTCCTTTTTAGGTTAATTCAGGTAGTATTTTTGTTTGTATTTTCCTTGTTCTTAATTATCAAATTTACATGAATAATTATTTAACGAATCATTTTTAGTAATGAATGTCATGTCGGTGTGGTCTTTTGCGGCTATAACACAATGTAATCAAGTAATCAATGCTATACTCTTCTTGATAAAATCACGATATATTGTATTGTTATATTAATATGATTCCAATGTTAAAAGAGCTTTTTCGTCCAACCACCACAGTAATAACAGGGTCCATACTCTTTCCCAAGGAGAAAATTCAAGCACCTTTCAAGAAAATTGCAAAATTAAATTCTATAAAATACTATAATGCAAAAAAACTTCATCTTTGAAAGTTTTCAAATTGTTGCCATACAACAAAGTCTAGAATGTGAAATGTCATGAAATAGTCTCAAAAATGTAGAAAACTTTTGTCCACATTATGGTTTTTCTTGATTGCATTTGAAGGAGTTTCTCGATTTTGAAACGGACAAGAGTCTAGAGATTTTTCAGAGGCACCATGTAGCCAGAAATATAGTAACACTTTTCTGAAAAGGAAATTATTTCAAATTCAATTTTTCCCCCCAGATCTTTCCATGACTTTTTAGGAAATATTTGTAAATTCCCTGACTTTTCTCATATATTTTATAATTTCCATGACTTTCCCTGACTTTCCAGATTTTCCATGTCGCTGGGAACCCTGCACTAGAGATGAGACAAGTTCAGCCCAATGCCCAGGCCTGAAACTGGCTTGGGCACAAACTAAAAATTTTATTTATTCTCAACTTTTTTTTTTTTAAAGAAGGAAAAAAAGAAACCTTCCTATTTAAAAAACAAGAATGGAGTCTAAGTTTCTTAAAATGTTTTACAATCCTTTAAAAATCTGTTTGATAGAAGTGAAATATTTTATTCGATTCTAAAGCCTTTGTACAGTCAGTGGGATATCCCTTGTCTATAAATGTTTTCTTGTGAGCATTATATGCCGGAATATATGGTAAATCTATACATATAAAAAAAACATTTCCTGACTGACTCATAATCAATGCCAAGCCTCAACCGTTGATTCTAGGGCAATGAAATTTGGAAGACATGTTCCTTACATAATGTAGGCACCCAATAAGAAAGGATTTTTGAAAATTCACACCCTAAGAGGGTTAAATGGGAGGGTCGAAAGTTCTAGGTCATTTCACTTTTTCGCATATCTCCTCAGCAGTTTTGGGTAGGAGCGTGGAATTCAAGTTAACAAATCTATTTAGAAAAATCCCTGATGGTTCGGCCTACAGGCACAGGTAGATTTCAAAGACTCAGACCGTGGCGCGAATGTTTATTGGGAATTTCAGAAGAAATTACCTTTTTGCCATAATGCGGCAGTTGAAATCACCCACTTCGAAATGTATCTGTGTCAAGTAGGCAATTTCCCCCTCCTTGGTTCGATTTTGTTCATTAACGAACTTGACTGAGATTTTATGCCCCATGATTTTTTGTATCAGTTTGGAAGAGATTTATTTGTGCAGAATGTTTGAAGTTATTGTGTCCATAAAAAAGTGATATAGATAGATAGATAGAAAGATATATAAAGTTTGAACTGGGGGTGGTTTTGGGTTCTGGGAGTACGGATCGGTGTAAATCCGCAAAAATTTTCCAGAAATTCAATGGGGGAGAATGTAATAGATAGAATTTATTACGAAATCTACCTAAAAATAATGAAATAAATATTTCAGCGAATTTTGAAATTTATCCATTAAGGGTGTTAAATGGGTGTTGAAAGTTTTAGGTCATTTCACCTTATCTCAGCAGCATTTTTAGGTAAGAGTGCGAGATTCAGGATAACAAATCTACTAAAAAAATAGTTAAACATGTATTTCAGCGATTTTAGAAATTCAGCCACTAAGGGGAGTTAAATGTGGGTTGAATGTTTTATGTCATTTTGCCATATCTCAGTAGAAGTTATACGTAGGAGCATGAAATTCAGGATAATAAATGTGCTAAAAAATAGTTAAATAGGTATTTCAGCGATTTTAGATATTAATCCACCAAGGGGGTTATATGGGGGGGGGGGGAGGGGGAAAAAGTTTTAAGTAATTTTGCCTTATCTCAACATCACTTTTAAGTAGGAGCGTGAAATTCAGTATTGCAAATCGACTAAAAAATAGTTAAACATGTATTTCAACAATTTTAGAGCTATCGAGTCTGTGGACAATATCAGCTATGAACCCGATTATGGAAGATTAGACAAATAAGACAACTATTGCTGATTTTTTATTATATATTTTGCATGACATTTTTTGAAGGAAAAGTTTTCTTTTTCTTGTCTTTCATATTTTATAAGTTGTTTTTGAGCTTTTTGTCTTTTAGTGATCTGATTTAAATTTTTATACAAAATATAATACATTTCCTCCTCTTTACAAAATACATTTTTTGGAAGTAAAGATTTGCGATTTAAATACTGATCATCATATTTATGGGCTCAGGTATGCACAAGGTTTCATTATAGTGACTACCGTATAAACAGTTTACAGGCGTGTAACCCAATGGACGCTGTTAAAGTGATTTCATTTTAACGATTTATGCACGCAAGATAACTGAACTATGTTATAAGGATCACTGCATTAACAATGTATGGCTCAGAAATACACAGGGCCCTGTTATTTTGATCACCATATGAACAATTTATGGGCATAAAACCACAGTGTCCATTTACAATGATCACTAAGTATCTTAAGCAATCCCATTTTTATTTATTTTATCTGAAGGCTCTCCGCCACCCTAGATAATCATGGGCAGGGTGAAATGACAAGAAAAATTATTAATGTCACGAAATATTTATTTACGTGCTTTTTTTATATTTTAATATTAATTATTTTCGTATAGTTTAAAATAAAGTATTTCATTTATATTTTTCTGCTTACATGTAAAATGCATTTTCTGGGCTCCAAGCGAAGTCAAGTCAGTACGCTGCAGAACATATCTGGACTCCACTCAAAAGCGACCGGCTAGTATTGTATATTAATCAAATACGAAACCATTTTAAACAAAAACTATACCACTTATTTCTATTGATAAATTTACGATTATTAATTATATTTTTTAATATTGCACAATATTGCAAATACATAAAATTATTGAATTCTGAGCATAATAGTATCTTATATACTCGTGAGAAGAGTTCTATATCGGCAGGTACCAGACCAACATAAGAAAAACCTTATCAAATTAAATGACAAAAATAATTCTATTTTCTTACGACTTAATATAGAATAATAAGGAAATATTGCATGCAAATCAGTTTTGAGCTATACAAATAACAAATCAAATTGAGATTATTTTTTTAGCATAAATAATTAACTCATTATAACTAACATATTTTAAAATATTGTTTCATACATTTAAAATTATCAACATAACAGTCACAAGGACTCGTATGCATATACTTCAAAATGTAAAAAAAATTATGTGACTTACAAGTTTAAGCAGTTAAATTCTTATGATTTTTTTTTTTCATGAAAGCAGATTATCAGAAACGAAACAACATTTTTCCACATAAATTTTGAATTTGTATTTTTAAATAATTAGGTCATAAATCTAGTTACTAAATGCTTTGGAATTTTTCAGCAATTATAAAATAACTATTTTTTCCAAAACCATAATGGGAAAAAAAATAATAAGCGAATTTCAATGAACTTTTTTAATGGAAGTAGATAATTTTCTCAATAATATTTTTTTTTCTGATGAAATTACTTCATACTTAACTTATACAATAAATGTTAAAATTTTATATAAGATGAAAAGATAATATCAATTTTCTAAAACAAAAATAAATATTAAATTAATGGCAAAAGTAATAATATATTCTTAATTGGTTAATAAGTTTAATTATTTACGTCTTTTGTTTTTACATCTCTTGAATAAAAATATATGCAAAATAGTAAAAAAATAAAAATAAAAATGGATAGATAGATAATGTAAGCTTTACCAAAATAGGAGCACATGCGAAAACAAAACTTGTAATAACATAACACATTTGAGAAAGACGGATGAATTTGATTTCTTCTTTTCTTGTTTTTGAAATTTTTAATGAAAAGGGGATCTCCCATGCATAAAATTTCAAGATCTAAAAGAAAATAAAAAGAAAGACATGTGAAACAAAATAGATAAATGTCCTGTAATTAAATATAGTCTAAAAATGTAGATGACAAAACAGTGAAACACAATACATGAAAAAATACCCCCTCCCCCCTCACACACACACACACACACCTATAGGCATAGGGCTAATCCTCTTTAATAAAAAGGTATGTGTTGCTGACGACTGGGATCGTTGCCACAGATTAATCTCAGAAAATGAAACACTTGAAGTTACTGAAAAAATTAATTGCTCGAAAAGTATTTGTCAGAAAATTGTTAGACAAACTGCGTTAGAAAGGTAAAAAATTGTATTTTTCTTGATATAAATTTCAAATCTAATGATTATGCAGTTTTTCAAATATGGAATTTCAAAAATTACCCAATTTCACAATGCATTACCATAGCGAAAACTTCACGCGTAAAAAAATAATAATAACAGCAATATGTCAGCACAAGTCACAAATTATAGTAACCGTATTATTCTGTTAAAATATAAAAGTGAATTATGATGTCACAAGTGCATGATTTTTATTTAATTCTTGACAAATACTAGATGCGCCATTTCTATTCAGTTGTGAATAATATAGGTTTATTTCCATTATTAAAATATGTAGCTATAAAACATATAAATCAATGGAAAACGGTAGGTAATAAATTGTAAACGTAATAATAAACCGTATTAAAAAAACATAACTTAGTGAAATAAGTATCCGTTTTTATGTTATTATAGGATATCTAGGTAAAGGTGCAGATTACTTTAAAATACAAGGTTAAATTCACCGATATATTTCGTTTGATTCAAGGTTCTTTTGGAGAAACCGACCAGTGCAGCGGGCGTAGTCTGCTAGTATTCAATAATCAAGTCCACAGCCAAGGGTAACAAGATTACTGATTCTGATAACAATGTGATATAATGGCAAACTTCGTTTGCTAAATTGCATCAATATGTTGTGGACCCAATTACGAAACTTTCCCCAACCATAGGGTAGTAGCGTCCCCTGTTGACCGATGAAAGCCAAAATTGAATCTATATATTCAGAAGAAGCATCTTACAAATTAAATTAACTGCAATTTCATCCAAAAGATGCTGAGATATAGCTATCATGGAAACTATTAAAATACAGTATAGTGCATTACCAGGTGGGTAAAATATATCAACATATAATCAACACCATTTATGTCAAGTGTTGACATTATGTGCATTAATTCCAGAGATATATCTATTACAGAAATCATGAAAAACATGCCATAGAAGTGCCACCTGTGGCATGATATACACCAAAATATAACAAGCACTAATTTAAGTCAAGGTATTTGATAAAATCCCATGCATTAGTTGTTGAGTTAAAGCAGCCATAAATTTGTCAGATAGGTAGGCATTTTCCAAAAATATTCAAATTGTAGTCAGGACATTCTAAAGTGTATCAGTTAGAAAACTATATGAATCCATGAAAATAAATGGAAGTAATTTTTTTTTTTTTTTTTTTTTTTTTTTTTTTTTTACAAATTTTGCTTTATTTCTAAGTATAAAGGAAGAAAATAAATACACAGTAAATGAATAGGCATACAAAATTGCAAATGTTAATCTTACTTTTTAAGCATTTCAAGATAAGAAAACTTATAGTTAAAAAGTTATAGAAAATAAAGGTATTAAAAAGATAGAAAATTGCTACATATCTTATACGACAAAATGAGCAATCTTGAATATTTATTTATATTTTTGTTGATTTATATACATTTGGGTTTTTGAAAATGGCTCTAACGATTTTCATGAAAATGACGGATTAAAGGTGTTTTGGGTCAAGAAATCGATCTGTCAGGGTATCATCTGGAGGAAAAATCATTTTCATGCAATACCCACTCTTTGCACAGGTGGAAAACATTGCAAAGAGCATAAAAAATGTACAGGAACTGCCAAAAATTTAAATAATTAAAATATTGCAAATAATATGTTGCTTGTGAAATGAAACAATTTAGTTATACCTGCTCTTTGCATAGGTAAAATAGGTAATCAGATCTGTAGCCAAGATTGGTGTTAAACAAGACAACATAGTGGTACAAAGTGAAAAAAAATTAGTGGTTAATTAATATAAATTTGCATATTGAACTAATTAAGGATAATTAACAGTGGGGGAAAGTAGAAGAAAGGGGGAGATATTTAAATTTTGAAGATTATTAAAATGAGAAGATATTGAATTTTGAGAATGAGCCAGTGATCAAAAATTATATCAGTATAGTGGAAGTACGAAGGGAGAAATATTATACATAATGATAAATAAAAATAAATGAATCATGGCGAAATAATGAATATCTTACCTGACCAAAAATGCAAATAGTCAGTACATGAACATTGCGCTGAAAACATTATTCCAACATATCTAAAATTTGTGCCTTCATAAATGTTATATTTAAAATGAACCATGTTTGTATTACTGTAAATAAATCTTAATATGAGTTTGTCTAACATAATCTTTATATTATTTGATATATATATATATCTTGCTATCGAATCTTGAAAAAATTTCCATTTATTAAATTATCATTGATCATAGTTTGATTTATTAATTAAGTTATATCTTTAGATTGAAATTAAGGCACATATAAATATATCTTAAAATTTATATATATAAATCACACAACTAAAATAAATAAAACAAATAGAATATTTTAACAGAATAATTCTTTTTATTACATGATAATAATAATGATAATAATAATAATAATAATAGAAATAGAAATCTGCGCAGACCCTTTTCAAGAACTTATTTAATACAACTTTTCAAACATACGATATATGAATATTATTATGAAGTATAATGACAATATTTTCTTTTTCTGAAATCACTTAACAGATAAAGGTTAGAAAGTTATGAATTAAAAGTTCAACGTAATATATTTTTAAAAAGAATCCAAAGTTATTAATCTGTAAGAAAAAATTCTTATAATCTTTCAAGAGTCAGATATATGAAGAACAGTGTCTCTTATTCAAATAAAAGATAATGTCATATGATTTTTCTACAATTTGAATGAACATCGTTTCTAAGAGATTAGTGGAATTCATATAAAAAGGGTGTGATAACTTTACAATCTCCAGCAACCTTCCATGAAATCCAAGAACTCGTTGAATCTCGAAGCAACCACAACATCGCGTTAGCCACGTATGGACAATTCCTGACACAGAAAATTAAATAAAAACTTTGACGAGAAGTCATCTCATCATTAGTGGTGGAATGCAGGACAAATTAAATTATTCTGAATGAAACGTCTCATTCTTGGTAGTAGATTGCAGGAATAGTAAAACTTTCATACTGAAAGAAGTTTCTCCAGTATTTCTTGATACTAAGCTGTTTGAATGTTCAATTTCCCTATTCCGCTGCATGACTGTCTTCAGGTACGAAAGTAAATTTAAGGATGTGTAAATAAATTCAATTAAAATCTGTGAATCTTAATGAAAATAAATTGCAAAAGATTTGGTGCAACGGTACCAACCACCAGACTTGAAAGCCCAGCGATCGGGCCTTTACGTACCAGCTCTAAACAAAACCGTCTTAATCAACCAAAAGCTAAGACAGGAGAGAGATGACGTTATCTCAAATTCAAAGTATGAGCGGGAAGAACCGAACCGTTAAAAGCCAGTTAAAAGGTTCTAACCGTTAAGATCTCAGTGATCTGCCAATCAGACAATAGTATTTGTGACCCATGGAATCCATCTAACCTATGCCGCATTCCTGATCCGCGAACGTGCTTGTGTTACTGAAAGAGTGAAATGGAGAGTCAATGACCTCAGAAGCAGCCGCCACGCTAAGAAAGAAATTTCGACTCCGAGAGGCGAAAAGAGGGTGCTTAGTTTTGAAACCAGACGGGAACAGAAGATTATATAAATAAAAAAGGCAGAATGGGATAATGATTAAGAAAAGTAATATTACATTGAGATCAGGAGATTGAATGTAATAAATAATGTTAAAGTAATATTTAAGAAAAGAATTTATTGATGGAAGATGGAAGAATTATAAATGAATTTAAGCAAAATAAATGATTTAAATTTTGAATAAATAAATATTGCTTTTAAAATATTTAAATTAATAACGATTTAAGATATTGAATTAACAATATTTAAATTACTCACAATTAACAAATCACACATAGCACACTTTTTTTGTTTAAAAAAAATTAACAATTAAAAAGGGAGGTGCATATTATACACAGGAACAGGATATTTCTGAAAACTACATGAAACCATATACGATTTCGCTATGTCACATGTTTATAAAATAAATTTAACAATGTGTGAAATGATCTGTATTATGCAAAAATTTATAATCAGTACAACTTCTGGTCCCAAGGAATGCAAACCTCTAGTCTCAAGGTGTGCATTATAAAGATCTTCTAATGTATTTATATTATTGTACTTCTGGTGTAGATAAATATTTTAAAACAAATCTCTAAGGTGATAAAAATATATATTGCAGAAACCTTAATTTTATGGTATTTTATGGTATGATATATAAATATACAAGAATAAATAGAGAAATTTAAATTCGAGTTTCTTTTTTGTGAGTCAGGTGTTTTACAGAATTTTCTTCTTTAAACTATTATGATGTGAGTAAATGTATATGTATATGAGTAAATACAGTATTTTATTAAATGCTTTGTGAAAATTACTTAAGTGTAAAAATTGTTACTTGAGTGAACACTGGATATTCTAATTAAACAAAGTTATGAATTCTGTATAAATTGTTTTTAAGTATGTTAAATATAGGTATTTCAATAGACAATGATTAAATATGAGTACAACATGTGAAATACTTGAGATATATGGCAATTGAAAAATAAAACAATACCTATAATGTTAAACAAATCAATATAAATAAAAAAGTACAATTGGAACAAATTATAACTAGTCGTTGGGGGCCACCGTAATACTTACCCATCATGGATATGCATAATGTAAAATATGAAAATAAAAAATGTGTAAACTACTTATAAAATGCATTGCAATTCAAATAAAATCGAGGCTTGATGACGTCACAAACTTTAAAGGCTCGCTTACTGAATTGCTTGAAAGAAACATCCTTATAACTCCAAAAATAATAATCCTATTAACTAGCGGTTTATTGCATCTGATTAAGCGTCAAATTTCCAATTAAAATATATCTTTGAAGTAAAATTTGGATGAAATACAGGGTCATGAAAAATCGAAGAGTGTGGAAAATAGGATTCCAAATATCTCGGCAACTAATTATCCGATCGACTTCATGCTTTATGCAAAATTTATGTTTTTTTATTGTCTTTTATATTCATTTCTTAAAATAACCAATTTCGAAAATTTTTATATACCTTTTATCAGAACGAATATTTCGAGAGTCCAAAAAAAATAGTTCCGGTTAATCGAGGTTATTGAAATGAAATAGGCTTCTTCCCATTATTACATACTAAGTACATACCAAATTGCAAGTCTCTATCTCAATTTTTTCGGGAGATAGAGCGTTTACAGACACACAGACACACACACAGACGGACGGCAAAATTTTTTTTTTCTAAAAATATGTTTTTCGGAATCTTCAGTGTCTGAAATGTGTAAATCCGCCAAATTTTTTTTTTCGATTTTCAAAACGATTACAAGACTTACCCTATACTACGTATGATGGGTAAGTAAAAATAGAGAAAAAAAAAAGCTTTAAAAAGTTTACCTTTATGCCTTGTAGAATTTCATTCATATACTTAAGACGTATGTCCTTTACTTCCATTTGCTGATCCTACAAAATATGAAATCGGTTAAAAATGAGACATTGTACTGCACATCTGAGACTGGTGAAGTCTTATAAAATTTTAAAATAATTATGATATCAATATTAAAAATTAAATATGAAAATTTTCCTTTTTAGATATTTATAATTATAATCAGGCTTTACAGAGTAACATCGACAATTTCTAATGAGCAGAGGCAGTTTCAGATAAAAGCAAGAGATTGATTGAAATAAAAAAATATATATTCTTAATTCTTAATAACACCAGAGGAACAGTTAAGTATGAAAAAAAGTATTAATATGTAACCAGAAGGACCTGTGCGAAGCTTTCGCACTGCAATCTTTGAGATTATTTCTTGGTACGTTTTAGCATGAATTTTTAATTAACTATTTTTTTTAACTTCAACAACGCCTTTTTACGAAATGTGAGTGTACTATGTCAGAAGCCTGTTCAAAAACTTTTCGAATGATACCTCTTTCATCATTTTATGTTTTTTATGTGCATAGAAAAAGGAATGTTGACAACAGAGCTAAGATATGTGATCTGGATTGTTTTTTCATAAATAAAATGAAAGCTTTTTTCAAATCAATGTTGCCACGAAAATAAAATACTGCAGTATATGATACTCAACAGTGAGTATAAAAAATAATAAATAATACAAAACAGGTAAAATGTGACTTTTCACACGGGTTATTTTATATTTATGATAAAAATCAAAATTAAAATTGAAACGCTTAGAAGAAATAAAATATTATTGATTGATCGAAGCAGTGGTATTTTACACATGTAACATAAAAGGTATGATTTGTTATATTAGATTGAATTGTAATTTATTTCAATTTATTTTTCTTCGTCCCGTATTTTTCCCGAAGAAGATGCCGTCATCCTCTAATGCAGTTAAAATACAATTGTTAATTTTTTTCTCCTCGTGCATGCCTTTTTCTATCTTCAATGGTATTTTATTGTTAGGAATAAATGAGATGATATTCTCGCTTGACTCATGTTGTTTGAAGATATTTTTATAGTTAATTTTTTTTTAGAAGTTTAAACCTGCATCTAAAAAAATAATAGATATTTCTAAAAATTATTAATTAGACTGCAGTGCGAAATCCTTGCACAGGTCCACTGGTTAAATAGATAACATTGTTAAAAATGGTAAATAATATAAAATAAATAAATAAATAAATAAAATATATTAAAGTATTGAACAAACCAGTGTGATATTATAAAAGCGTAAAAAGCTATATACATATATATATTTCACTGGCACCCGGTTAACCGAAAAGTACCATAAATAAACTACATACTTATCGAAAAATAAGGGTTACTATAATTAGTTAATTGGCGTCATGGTTGGCGCAATTGTATTTGAGCTTCCCGTATAATACGTAAGTATCCATTTTTTTTTATTATTATCATAAAACACACCAAATGATTATTTTATCATAAAACACACACAATGATCAATTTATTATAAAACATACAATATTTAATTTAATATAAAACACACGCAATCTTCTCTACCAGGTTGCCATATGAAGCAAAATCTCGCCAAAATAGTCATGATGCCTAGGCTTAAAATCATCTTTTTAGCGCCAAAAATATATCCCAGTGCGTCTGAGGAATCTGTAGCTGTACCAATGTTATTTATATACAATTTACTTCTGCTTGTACATTTCAATAAGGTACAAATGTCGCAGATGCACTGGGGTATCTTTTTGGCACCAAAAGCGCGATTTTATGCCTAGGCAACCCGACGATTTTGCTCCGTATGGCAACCCAGTAAAGCAGATTGCGTGTGTTTTAAATTAAATTAAACATTGTATGTTTTATGATATATTGATCATTGTGTGTGTTTTATGATAAAATAATTTTTGTGAATAGGTTGCCAAAAAACATGTTGGCAAATTTTCTTCTCTCGCCAATGTCATTTTCTTTACTTTGCCAAGATAATCATTAAATAAGTTAATGTACTATTACTCCGTTACAGTACGCATATACACAAACATGATAAATATAACAATAGATGACGCACGTATAAAAACTATAAAACCCGATTAAAGGCTCGATATTTTTTTTCAAAAAGCACACGCGAGAAAAAAATTAACAATCGTATTTTAACTGCATTAGAAGATGACATCATCCGCTTATTCTTGAAAAACATGAAATGACAATGAAAAACATGAATGCATTTCTAATATAATAAAGCATATCTTTTATTTTATTTCAATTTTGCTTTTTAAAAATAAATATTAAATTAACTGGGTGGAGAAATTATACTTTATCTTTTTTGTACTGTTTATTTCTTTTTATAATTATTGTTGAACATGATACAATGCAGTATTTTATTTTTGTGGCAACACAAATTTCAGGAAAACCTTTCATTTCATTTATGAAAACAATGTCGATTTAATTTTTAATTAACAGCAATTTTTAATCAAAAACATGTTTTAACGAAATGTTAAGTGTGCTATGTCAGAAGCTTGTTCAAAATCCTTTCATATGGTATCTCATTCGTCGTTCTGTGTTTCGTATTTTCTGAGAAAAAGGGATGTTGACAGGAGAAATAATATATGATATTTGTCACTTTCAACCATTTGATTACAGAATTAGTCATCTATGATTATTATCATTAAACATTTGTCTATTAGCCTATTAACCTCTCAATTGATTTTCAAAATAATTTTTAATCAACAATCTATATGAGGAATAAATAAATGTCCCTTAATTCTGAGTTTTTTTTAAGGTGCAAATAAATTACAATAACAAATTACAAGATAAGTGTGTGTTGAATAGTTGAATGCATATGTTGAGTGCTTTAAAAGTATTTTTTTTTCATGCTGTTGAGTGTCTAGATGAATAAAATCCTGACTGTTATACTCTTGTACATATTTAGACCTGAATGGGAAATGTACACTAACAGTGTTTACAAGTAAATGTTATAATTTAAAAAAGTATAACAAGAAAGTTATTGCTAAGAAAATAAATATAAATAAAAAATATGCAAGGACAAAAATGTACAGAAATTTTAGGTCTGACGCACGCTGCAACAGAGAGAAAGAGAGGAATATGTCATGCGACTTAAGCCAATTTTGGATACATTACCATGGAAGAATGTCATAAAAAAACTCTCACTAAATCAAAGATAACAAAATACACATTATGTAACTCAAAAAATAGAATAACTTCTGAGAATAACTCAAAAAATATCACAAGATCACATTAACTGAATTGGATGTAAATAAACCTACTAGCTTCAATATGAAACTTATGATGATCAGCAATAGAAAACATGCTAATTACTGGGATAAGAGTTCCTCCTCATATTCTTTTATACATTACTTATAATAGTGATTTTTAATTTTCAGCATTAGCATTTATTTGAAAAAGTCCAAAGGTTAGCATTCAGATAAATGTTTGCTTTGTATTTTGATAACACAGTCAAAAATCAGCATAGGGTATCATGCAAGAACCACAGAAAAATTGCCTTATATACAAGGTAGCTCTAAATGTAGGGTGTTTAGAATTAATAGAGAATGTAATGTAAGTAAAAGAAAAAAAAAGATGTTTTAATTTTTACTGGTGTATAGATTTTTTGATGACAGTGGCAAAATAAGAAGTATTATATATTAGACAATGTAAATAACAAAACATTATATGCAGCATGTTCAATCAGTTTCATTGGAAGCTGAGTAACACGTTCTCTAAGCTATTTGTATGGCTATTGTGTGTTCAATGGGCAGGATTAACAGAATCAACATGCATATCCGATCTTCCTATTGTCTGATTTTGCTGACTATGGACAATATAAACAATGTATTCAGAAAGTGAGTGAAAGTATTGATTGGTAAAAAATCTTCTCTTCTTGGGAAAGGTCAGAGGAACTCTGCTGGTTGTAGTGTTGGATTGGATTAAATGTTGGGGGAGAAATGTCTCATATACAATTATTAATGAATGTGTACAGACAATAATTGAAAGCTTTTAAACAACTTTGGCAAAGTGTAGAAAACAATTTTGCAATCTTCTTTGAAAGACTTTCTTTTTTTCCTTGAAAAGTAGATTTTTCACAATTGAGAGTTTTGCATTATAGTGACGATATAATACAATAACACATTAATAAGCCTACTGTAATATTAAAAATTATAAAAAAATTCCTATTAGTATACAAAATACAACAATACATAAAAAAAATAGAAAAATATTCCTTTGAAAACAAAATTAAAATATGTATATTCATTTTCATATGTACAAAATACACATGAATGACTTTATCTTACCGAATATTTTTCACTTATTCTTGTCATGAAGAAACTTACAGGAATTAAAATTACAATAACAGCTACACCAGCCAAACAGGATGGTCCTAGATATTGCCACATAACAGCAATAATCAAAATTATTCTAAATGGAGCACTAAACAAAGCTGTTGCATATAAAGCAAACTCTGATATCCTTTGAACATCCACAGATACTAAGTTGGTGATAGCACCACTTGAGAAATTTTTACGCTTTGAACTTGCGAGTAACAGATTCTATAAGACAGAAAATACATTCATTTTTAGCATAAAATAATATAACAGCTTCAATCAATTTTATGATAAACAGATCCAACACACGGTAACATAAAAATAATGACAGAATTTAATTTGTAAAATTATATCTTTGTGAAAAATAAAATTTTTTGGACAAAAGATTAAATTTAAGTGAAACATCTATTACACAGACTTTAAAAATTCCTTCTGCTAAAGTTTTACCTGGCAAGTTTGTGTTGTTTACAAATTTAACAAACAAACAAAAAAGTTAGATTTTATGGAATTAAGCTTTGCAAAAGATTTGCTTTTATTTTGAGGAATTTTATGATAGGGGTCTTTTCTTAACCACTTAACAGTCTATTTATCGTCAAGCATGCGACTGAGCAATTTTTTATTTATTTATTTATTTATTTCAAAATTGACTTTAACCATCAGCAAAACTATCATAGCTTCTAAACAATACAAAATATACTTCCACATGCAGAGGGAATCATAAAATTACCTAGTTGAAGACATTTTTACATTCTTTTATTTAACTTAAATTTGTTCATGTATGTAAAGGTGGAATTTTGTAACCAATTTTTCACCCATTTTCTGATATGCTAGAATTATAAAACTAATGTACATAGGTGTGTTTCTGATAAGAATACAACTTTTTTAGAATTTATTTATAAATTAATTTTAGGACCTTTTCTGTTAGCTGAGTGCAGATGATAAATCACCAAATATTCTTTATGGTTACAGCTGTACACAAGATACAACAGCAATGGAGATCATTATATACCAAAACAAGCTCACTAAAATAGGCCAACTGGCTGTAAAATTACTACAATGAAATATTTTAAATACTAAAAAGTATCAAATAAGAAATAAAGAGTAATATATTTTTTAAATGTACTTTTACCAATTAATAATTTAATATTAATTACACTATGATTATACATTTTTGATTTCACAATTTGGTGGTAAAAAGACTTCTCATTCTTTCATCTTAGAAATTTGTTAAACCAATTTTATTATAAATATTTTTGTGTATAGTCTATTTAAAGTTTTTTTTTACAGTATATGGAAGAAATATGTTGCTTATAGGAGGGGTTTCCAAAATATGGTATCCATACCAGAACTGGTATGAAAGTCTTCTATTATTGGTACATGAATTAATCTTTTATTCTGAATGATGTGAAATTGAATAAGATTAAATAACCTGAATCTTTCTCAGCCAACAACAAAACAAAACCTTTCAGAAAAAAAACCTTTCTTTTACTCTGCTACTTAAGCAGTGAAATATTATAATAAATTACCATTCATTCTGCCATATAACGCACACATAAAATTTTGGACTTCATTTTTCAATATATTCACTGTATAACGTGCACCTCTTTGTTAGCAAGAAGAAACCACCAGATAGATACATAGCAAAAAAATAAAAGAGAGAAATAATTGTAGAATATAATATTACTTTTCATGTAATCAGAAAATGAAATTATTATTATTATTATTTGTAAATAGATAGCATGCTCATTAAATTAGAAATCTTAGTACTGATGATAATCTTTATTATTTTTTTTCCTTAAGTTTTAACCTTTCATCATTATAAAAAACATATAATGCATATCTGTATTTTTAAATAATTTTTCGGGTACCAAAAGTGTTTTATGTGCCAGAATATAAGATATAATTTTGTACAAGTTTACTGGTGAGAATGAAATTGTAAAAGTACATCCTGAAATGATCAGTGATGTAAATGAATAGTGTGAAGACCATATATAGCAGATTTTAGTGGCTATTTTTCAGAAAATTTAAGAACAGATTTTTTTTTTTCTTAGAAATTAATTTTTTATTAGGGATACTATTACTGCCACTGAAGAGAGAGAAAAAAGAACTTATTCCTTGTATCTTGTGATGCAAGGGAGGCTAAGCCTCCTTTGTAAACTGCTTAAAAATAAACAAAAATTGAATTAAAATATTTTTAATATAAAGGAAATTTAAAATCACAGTACAGAACTATTAATCTTTACATCATTCAGTGTAAAACACTGATATTTAAAAATGTATATATATATATATTTTTTAATTTAAATCAGATTTTTATGATTTTTTTTCCCTGTGTTAAGGCAATGAATAGCTACCAAGAATTGTAGGTTTCCAAAATAATTAAACCTGTAATTAGATGGTATTAAGGAACATAATCTATATTTTTATGCTTTGATTAATAAAATTATAATTAATAATTGGAGAAATAATAAAAACTACAAATAATTTCAATAGTTAATAGCAAAAATAACACATTAAAAAAAATGGTCATGGCAGCTCTTCTTGCACTTGTACTTTGTAAAATTATTGTAATTGCATAAATCTAAGCTTACACAGATATTTGTGAATTCTAACAAAAAAGAGGAAAAAATAAAGAAAAAAAATATCTTTTAATTTTACATATACATGGAGTAAATATAATCGTATGAATGGCCAGTTATATTTGCTATCCACATTAACTACCCAAAACATTAAATATCAACATTATTACCCAGTCAGTTGGCGTTATTGGTATTTTGTGCATTGAATTAAAGAAAAAAAAAAGTTTTGCTGCTTTTTCCCCCCATCTTTATCTCAGATTAATTACTTTGTTTGCTGTGTACAAGTCCAAAAGTAGAAAGTATTTGTAGCTCTTGCTATGCTTAAAATTTTCATACTAATAATAATAATAATAATTATTGAAGTGAAAACTTCTTTAGGCGCGTTGGGCATTTTTTGAGATGGGAAAAAAACCATTGAATTTGCGACACTGTTACCGTTACTGTTACCGACACCTCTGTATATTTGGCGACGATTCTGCAATAGCTGGTTCAGGTAAGCAACCAGATATGCTTAAATTAATATCTCACTTTGACAGCAAAAGTGATATTAGTCTCTATTTAGCATTATTTGAAAGACAAATTTCTCGAATGAATATAATAAAAGAAAATTGGGTCACACATTTGTTAAGTTTAATTTCGTTAGAAATCGCGGTACTTACGTATTATCCGTGCCAGGAGATTGATCGCCAAAAATGGTTGCCAAACCATGCCAAACCACGCCAAACAAAACCAATCTTGTTTATCGTTGCCAATCATGTTTTCAAACGCAGTAATTTAACATTATCAAATAACATTGTTAAAAATGGTAATTAATATAAAATAAATAAAATATAATATATGCCTATTAAATTTATAACATTGTTAAAAATAGTAAATAACATTATTTGGTACTTTTCGGTTAGCCGGGCGCCAGTGATATATGTACATATATAAATATGTATGTATATGCATACATGTATACTCATACATATATGTGTGTACATATATGTATGTATATATATGTGTATGTAGATATATGTGTATCTATATATATGTGTGTATATATACATGTATATAAATCACTGGCGCCCGGCTAACCGAAAAGTACCCATTATTTTAATAAAATTAATAAATGGTAAATAGCATAGTAAATAAGAAAGTATAATATTATAGATTATTCCCAGGCATGTACCATGTAGCAAGGAAAAAATATATAAGGGTTACTATAATTAGTAATATTGGCTCCATGCCTGGCGCAGTTGGCTTAAAACTGGCACAGATAATACGTAAGTACCGAAATCGCCAATATTATAGCTAGAGAGCCAGAAATATTGGCGAACAATTACGATTACGTAAAAAATTTACTTCTTAAACGCTTCAAAATGATGCCAGAAGAATTTAGGCAGAAATTAATGTCACATAGAACAGAATCTTCAGCCACTTGGCGCGATTTAGCATTTGAATTAAGAAATTATTTGGAAGAATGGATTAGCAGTTTTAAAGTATCTGATTTTGAATCCTTAAAAGAATTAATAGTAGTAGATCAAATTAAGAAAAGGTTACCTATAGAAATGAAAGAACATTTTATTGATGATCTTCCAAAAATTAAAAATGTAGACGTATTAGTAAGTAAACTGGACGATTATGATGCGGCGAGACGTAATGTTAAAACCATGAATAGAATTTCACACCACTTTGAAGATAGAAAACCCGAAGTAAGTACGAAGTAAGTAGTAAAAATGAAAATTCACAATCTTTCTTTCATACCCAATACTAAAACAAAAGAAATAAATCTCAAATTAATTGTTTTAGATGTAACTCTGAAGTTCACATAGTATCTCAGTGTAATAATAATAGCAATAACGGTCAAACTAATGTTTCCTATTTTAGTTACCATAAACCTTTAGTATCAGTTCTGGAATATAATGATAATAATGATGATGATGGTAATGATGATGATGGAAGAGTTGTTGAAATTGTGGATGAAAATTCATAAGTTTCATTGGTATTCATTTCAAAGAATACCAATTAATTAAATTACATATTTCATGTATTTGTAAATTTACGTTTTAAGCAATAGATTGCAATTTTTGTATGTAAAATAATATGCATTATTTTTCATGTACAATAGCGCATTAAATGAAAATTGCAATATAATTTTTGTAGTAGTAGTAGTTTATAATAATGAATTAAAAAAACACTTCATTTAAAAGTATTTCCTGCACAATAAAACGTTTCCTGACGATTGAAAAAATACACACGTAATTGTTCAAGTTTTCACTTCTGTCGGCACTCTCGGAGTGCCATTTTTTATTATTTTTATTATTTGTGAATTCTTTTACAATAGCTGTTAGGCAGATGTTATTATTTTATTTTCCTTTAGCTTAAATTTGTTGTTATATATTTATCTGTAAAAATCAGATGAGAAAATAAGAGATTTTTTTTATATTCATCCATCTATTTAAAGCAGTTTGGTAATTTTGTCAAATTTCCATCGAATTTCGACCGAGTACGCATGCGTCAAAAAAGGACCGGCCAATGAGGCGAGGGTCTATTCCTGTCTCCAAACGTATTTGGGATCAAGATCAAATCATGTTGTTTTGATGGCTTCTTTCACGTTGTGTTAAACCTAGGAAGATATTTATATAAAAAACTGTGGAGTGTTTAGAAGGTATTTATTTTATTTATTGTTGTATTTATTGTAATTTGTATGAATACTTAGGTATCCATTTCGGATTTACTGTGTAACATGAATTTAGGTTCATTTAACGTTCGCGAAATCAAATCATTTTGTTTATATAGTACAGAAAATAATTATTCAATCGTAAATAAAAATATAGTAGAACATGTAATACAAAATTGGACCACTTATATTCCGTTTATGATCGGGTATGAATCTTATGGTGTTCCGATTGCTAATTAAAACTATTATGTAAATATAATGTCAAAAGACAGTACGCACGGTAGTAATATTTTTATTATTATATGTTCAAAAAAAGCGAATCTGAGCGTCTGAATATAAATTATAAAATATTATTTCTGTATTTAGCAACTAAATATTTAATAAATATGCAGGAATGTGACTAGCTTTATGTGAATGTATAATATATATAAGTCTGAACTTTAGCATTATTTTTTAACAGAAATATATTATCTCTATTCGATTTAAAAGTTTTGTCATTACATAAGTGTGCTATTTTATTTGTAAAGAGTATGTATGCATTATATTGTTTGTATGTATACAAATCTTTAGAATGTTTTGATTTGCAAACTCTTAATATTTGAATAATAATGTTTACATTATATTTGTTTGTATGTATACAAACAAGTATATATACAAACAATGTATCATGTAGCAATATTAATATTTACATTGTTTGTATGTATACAAATCTTGAATGTTTTAATTTATTACATTCATTTTTTACCAGTTTGCATGTCCGTTCATTGGCGATTCATAAGAAACTCATAATTTGTCACAAATTGGTGATTTTATTGATTTAGTGCTTTGCCCAGGAATGTGGAAAAAAAAAACTATTTTTGACATCTGGTGAAATGAATGAGGTTATTTCCGTTTTTATTTTGTATATAAAAAATGTTATATGTAAAAAAATCCTGGTCATTAATCACATTGTTTTTTGTATATTTAAAGACGATTACTTATTCTTTGTAATTCTTTTTTTGTTGGGGGTTTTTGAGCAAAATAATATTACTTCATAACTAGAACCAGTTCCGCTTAATCATTAATATTTACTTAATCCTTTGACCGCTGAGCAAATGGGCAAATTTGTAATGTTTTTTCTGTTATTTTTTTTAAATGTCAAAAAAAGATAAATTTTCAAACTTGGTATAAAAAACTTAGGTATTTCTCTATTATCCCATCGTCCACTTTTCATAACAAAATACTATCGCCAAACTGTATGAATAAATGCCAAAAATGCAGTCCCATGTACTTGATGTCGGAAGCATTATACGTGTTTGTTATGTCGTCAAGTGGTTTTTAATTCAACATTTGCGCGTATTAATTACAACGTTCTCCCGTTTATTTGGCGTTACAGTTTGGCGACAGTTTTTTGTTATGAAAAGTGGTCGATGAGATAATAGAGAAGTACCAAAACTTAATTACGTATATGAGTAGATTCCTTGACAGTATTAATCATTACTCAATATTTTAAAACTGCATCATATTTGTAGAATTATATTAATTTAAACAATGCTTCTATTGAAGTGTGAAGAAGCACATACTTCTATGAAGAACCATATATTTACATAATCGTTTTCATTAGCAATCGGAACACCATAAGATTCATCCCTGATAATAAACGGACTATAAGTGATCCAATTTTGTATTACATGTTCTACGATATTTTTACGTACGTTTGAATAATTATTTTCTGTACTATATATACAAAATGATAGAGATCTAAAAACACAATTTCCATCGGATTGATTTCGCGAATGTTAAATGAGCCTAAATTCATTTTTAAACAGTAAATCCGAAATGGACACCTAAGTATTCATACAAATTATAATAAATAAAATAAATACCTTCTAAACACTCCACAGTGAGTTCTATATAAATACCTTCCTAGGTTTAATGCAATGTGCAAGAAAAAAACAAACAGGAGATGATCCCAAACACGTTTCTAGAGACAGTAATAGACCCTCACCTCATTGGCTGGTGATTTTTTTTACGCATGCGTATTGGGTCAAATATTGTTGAAAAATTATTTTGAAGAAAAAATCGGGAAATTCACAAAATGGTTTCGGGAAAAACTTCACCAAATGGTTTCAAAATTCTTTGATTGACAGCGGGAAAAAAATTTCACTTTACATTCAATCATCGCAATTGGCGAGTGTGACTATTAAGTTTAGCCAGTACTGGCAATAACATCAATTACCAATTTTCAGTATTACTCGCCGATTGGTGAGTGTTAATTTTGTCTTATATCACAAACTGTATTTACATATACTACTAGACATAATGATTATGAACCATGATTTTTCTATTATTGGGCAAGATTCATGTTTTTTCAGCAATTCTTTGATGAAATTCGTGTTTTTTCAGCGATCCTTTGAAGAATTTCGCATTTTTCTCGTGATCCTTAACGAAATTCGCATTTTCCAGCGATTCTTTGATAAAATACATTTTATTCTGCAATTTTTAGACGAAATTTAGTAAAAAAGCGTGATCTTTTGGTGAACTTTCCTTTTTTGCGATTCTTTGACAAAATTTGCTTATCTTTCACGATCCTTTTGCATAATTAATGTTTTTTCTGTTGTCTTTTAACGAAAGTCATGTTTCCCCATGATCCTTTGATGAATTTAGTGTTTTTTCCTCAATCATTTGACGAAATCTGTGATTTTTCCCCCCCCCGTGAAGATTGGTTAGATGTTTTTAGTCTGCAGGTGCCCTAAAAAGTCTGTGACGCCCGTTGCTGCATTGCACACATTCTTCCATGTGACATCGAACGAAGGAAATTCATCCTAAAGAATCATTGTTTCATTCTTGACATTTCTGGAAAGAAACAACGTTCAACTCATTGGCTGAATTGTAAAGGGCGAAATGTGTCAAACGTTAGCGGAAAGAAAGTGCGCAATTTGTTCGTTCATGGATAAAATCATGAAATTCATTAATCGATAGTTGATAAATTGCGAAATTCTTATATCGATAGCGGAAAAATCGCAAAATTCATTAATCGACAGTGGAAAAATCGCAAAATTCATCAACTGGTTGGAAAAGTTTTCGAATATCGTCGAATGGCTTCAAGAAAAAAAAATCACAATCCGTCAATTTCGGGGGAAAAATCGTGAAATTCGCCAAATGGTTTCGAAATTTGTCGAGCGACAGCAGAGAAAAAAATCTTTTTCCATTCAATCATCGCAATTGATGAGTGTGACTATTATGTTTGACCAGTGGTGGCAATAAAGTCCATTGCCAAATTTTCAGCATTACTCGCTGGCAAGTGTTAATTTTGTCCTATACTTCAAAATCCTTTTGATCATATCATCAGTGTGCAGGACAATTTTTTTACAGGAGACCATTTGATGAATTTTGTGATTTTTCCATTATCGATTGACCAATTTTACTGCTATCGATTGTTGAATTTTATAATTTATCAACTATTGATTAGCGAATTTCATGATTTTTTCCATGAACATTTTACGAATTATGCAAAAAAATTAAGAATATCGTTAAATTGTCTTGGGTAAAATAAATTTAATATTATCAAATGCCTTCGAGAAAAAAGTTGCAAGTTGAAACACCTGTGACCTCTTTTTCATGTTATGCATCTCGGGTCTATCCCCCCCCCCCCCCCCCAAGTGGGACACTTTTCTAAATTTTGCAGACACCTCTCATGTGATATATCGCTGGAAAAGTCTTTGACTGCTTATTCATCTTATGCATCTCCGGGGTCCATCCCGCCACCCCCTCCCCTCCCCCCCCCTAAGGGAGGCACTTTTATAAATTTTGTTGACACCCCTCATGTCATATATTGTTGGAAAGGTCTGTGACTGCTTAATCATATTATGCATCTCCGATGTCCATCTCCCCACTTGCCCCCCCCCCCCTCCCCAAGGGGTACTTTCTAAATTTTGCACACAACCTTCATGTTATATATCATTGGAAAGGCCTGTGACCACTTATATCATATTATGCATCTCCGATGCCCATCTCCCCACTTTGCCCCCCCCCAAGGGGTACTTTCTAAATTTTGCACACAACCCTCATGTTATATATCATTGGAAAGGTCTGTGACCACTTAATCATATTATGCATCTCCGATGCCCATCTCCCCACTTTGCCCCCCCCCCCAAGGGGTACTTTCTAAATTTTGCACACACCCCTCATGTGATATATCAATGGAAAGGTCAGTGACCGCTTAATCATATTATGCTCCCCACTATGAAATTTGTCAAGTTAAAGCAACTATAAATTTTATTTTTATGGTACTATCAAGTTGTTTGCCGTCAAATTTTGACGGGTTCTATCTAGTAGACATTTATTTTGCTTATTGTGCTTTTTTTTTTTAACAAAACGGTGAATAATTTGATTACTCAAAGAGAGTTATTATGACATGGTAAATTATAAAAGATTTAATTAAATAGTAATTTGAAATCAAATGCTTTTTAAGTTACCTGATGGTGCGGCAAAGTATAAAAATTTAGTAGCACATCAGTCTAAAAGATTGGGAACCCCTGATTTAGGGGGTTAAAATGAACCGGAGTAATGAATATAGGATAATTAACAAGTTTTATTAATATCTTATTAGCAAGTAAATATATTTTTTTAAATCAAACATTTAAACATACCTTTCTAAATACAGCAGAAATAAGGGCTGATTTCACTTGAGAATTAACACAGAGTAAGTACATGATGTAATTATTTTGTAAAGTTTTGCTCACAAGAGAACTAATAAATATAGATGCACAAAAAAAGTAACTCCTCCAGTTATAAAAATCATGGTTTACAAACTCCAGAATTCCACTAAAATATTCAAAATATACATAATATTATAAACACATAGTTTATATCTTAAACAAAACTCTACTGTAATATAAGATTTTCATTATATGGATCAGTATTTAAAAACCTCACATATTTAACAAATATAGGCACAAAAAGACATTTAAAATACTAAGAGAGTTAAACAAAGATACACAATGTTGAAGCCATTTTTCTAAAGTATTAAAAATTACTAATGCGTATGCTAAAATTGTTTTTTACAGCAAGATTTATTTATTTATTTGTTGTACCAATCTATCAAACTAAAATAACAAATCCATGGTACAGTAAATTGTCATACCCTCAGATGTAAAAAAAAAAAAAAATCACAAGGCTCTCTAGAACCACTAAAAAAATATATATATTAAAATGAATTTTATGAAAAAAATAAAGAAAAAAATAAAGAAAAAAAAGTTACTTTCTTTCTCATGATTGGTATTGTAATTGTATATGAAAGGTTAATAACTGAAACTTATTTAAAATTATTACTTGCAATTTCGATTTCCTAACTTGTAATTCTAATAATCAAAATGAAATTTGCCCCTGTTAAGTTTGCTTTCCAGCCCAACATTCATTTATTTTTAAAATAGAAATTCATGATGTTAGTGAAACACTATTTTGTTTGTGACAGATGACAATTTTGACTGGCACTAAGTCTTTTTGCCTTCATATCAATCAAAAACAACAATCCAATTAAAATTAAGTTCATGTCTACCTTTCGCCACCTACTAGGGAAAACCAGAGTTATGGAAATGAAAGTGCTTGGAGTAATTAATATTAATATAATTTAACATCTTTTTACAATTTTGTTATATTTTATATAATAAAACACATTATGTGTAATTTTAATTTTTGAATTTTTAACAGGAATTTTAGCATTTTACTCATTTATTTGCTTAATAACATGGCTGTGCACCAGAAATGGTGGGCTTTTTAATAGACAATGTGATAAGTAAATCCATGAAGCTCTTCGGGCTATTTTGATAAAATGGTTGACTATTCACAATGTCTTTCTGGACTCTAGGTCTGACTTTGAAAAGGAACATCATGCATTGAAAAAGAATAAAGTCAGGTCCCCAATGAACTTGTGTAAATATTTGGCCATCGACTACACCCTATACTGAACATCCGAACTGACAATATCAGATAAAAAGAAATGCGAGACCCCACTTACATTACATATATGTTAATTTTACATTTTTTTTTTTGGAAGAAATTTGCGATTTATTTTATGAAATCTTTAAAGTTTTCCTTACAACAATCTATATAAAATTTATGATAATCAATAAATTATTACAAATATTTAAATACAAACAGGGAAACAAACCAAACATTTCAGCTTCATTTAAACAGCGTGAAAATGTTCTGTTAATATTTAATGGCAGATTCATCAAACTAATTTTTTACAGACTAATAAGGATGATTCACCAATATCCAACATATCACTTAAAAAAAGCAAGAAACAAATACAGAACTTACACTAATAAACAAAGTTAAAAAATACATTTTCTCTCTTTTTCATTAAATTCCATTAAATATAGTAATTTTTCAGCTAATATACATACACAATGATATGCAGAGCCTGATCAACCCTATGTAGGACCTGGGCACACAGATCATGTATGGCTCGCCGCTTCTCAAGAAAATTGCATTATATACATGAGAAACAGCTTTATGTGTAGTTTAAAATTAAACCATAGTTTTATGAAAAAAAATATACAGGGTGTCCGAAAAGTCTAGAAATGGTCGAATAACTTAAGAAATATACATCGGATTGAAAAACGGAAAAATGTAAGTTCAATATTTTTGAAATATATTTTTAGGGATATCAAAGTTGCCCGCCCCCCCCCAACTCTAAAGCGGGGGAAAGGGGGGCAACTTTGAAATCTTAAATGACATCACTCCTTTTTTATTGCAGATTCAGATTACATGGGAAAAAATACGTAACTTTTGTATTGAACATTTTCTTCGGAAAATCGTAGATGGCACTGTAATAGAGTAAAATGCAGTGAGAATCATTTTTATTGAAAAGTGTAAAAACAGTCGAATAACTCGAGAAATATACATCAGATTGAAAAACGGAAAAAAGCATGTTCAATATTTTTGAAAAATCTTTTTGGGGATATCAAAGTTGCCTCCCCCTGCAACTCTGCCCCGGGAAAAAGGGGGGCAACTTTGAAATCTTAAATGACAACACCCTTTTTTTATTGTAGATTCAAATTATATGGGAAAAAATACGTAATTTTTGTACTGAACATTTTCTTTGGAAAATCGTACATGGTGCTGTAATCGAGTAAAATGCAGTGATAATCCTTTTTATTGAAAAGTCTGGAAACGGTCGAATAACTCGAGAAATATACATAGGATTGAAAAATAGAAAAATACATGTTGAATATTTTAGAAAAGTAGCAACTTTTATATCCCCTAAATAGATGTTTCAAAACTATAGAACCTACATTTTTTCGTTTTTCAATCTGATGTATAAGTCTCAAGTTATTTACCCATTTTCAATGGAAATGATTCTCACTGCATTTTACTTGATTACAGCACCATCTATGATTTTCCGAAGAAAATGTTAAAAACAAAAGTTAGGTATTTTTTCCTGTAGAAACTGAATCTGCAATAAAAAACGGAGAGTTATCATTTAAGATTTCAAAGTTGCCTCTTTTCCCTCCCAGGGGGCATAGTTGGTGGGGACAACTTTGATATCCATAAATAGATTTTTCAAAAATATTGAAAATGCATTTTTCCATTTTTCAATCTATGTATGTTTCGAGTTATTCTACCATTTCCAGACTTTTTGGACACCCTGTATATATTATAGACACATGTAAAAATGCATTTAAAAAATATGGAAAGATAAAATTTTTTGAAGTACATGCAAAGCTGTAAACCTAAGAGAATGAATGAAACATGTTTGATGTAATATCTGTTCTTTTCAGAATTTTGAAGCTTTCATTACATTACATTGTCTTTAGTGAAGAACACCGATATAGTTTAGTTTACATGAATGGGTAAAATTATTTTTTTCTTCTATAAGCTATAAAATGGAAATTTGCATTAATTTGTATCTTCAGAGAGTAGACAAAATGTTTTTTGAGGCCCCCTAAAGATATGGGCACAGGGCACATGCTCTGTGTGCCCATGTGATGATCAGACTCTGCAAATGTGCACACTAACAAAATGAATGCATGTTATATTTTAATTGGACAGGAAATTATGTTTCAGTTAACAAAGATTTTGGTTAACAATGTTATTCTGAAACAAATTATCTTCTTCAGCTAATGTATCACTGTATTTGTCTGTCTATTTCATTTTAGATGCAATTATTTACTAACAGATTAATAAAAAAAATTATATTATTTAAAATATTTTGTAGAAAATCATGCTTATGAGTATTGTCAATTTGACAAAAAAAAAAAAAAAAAAAAAAAAAAAAAAAAATTAGTCATGTGTCTGTTCAAATTTAGCTGAGTGCAGCAGACCTATTTATATTTGTCTGCACATAAACAATTTTTCAATGATATGTTCAATAGTTCAATGTACAAAAACATTCCATTATTTATGAAAGAAACATTTCACATGAACTTAAATAAAATCATCTTTACTGTCAACAAACTGTGCATGAAACTTAGAAATTACAGAAATATCTGCAATACCTTTGAAGCTGGTTTAGCATGAATTCTAAAATTAAATTTTCTATTTTCTCTTGTTGGATTCACAAAATGTTTGAAGTATGTATCCCAGCATCCCCATAGAAAAAATGCACAGCAATAAACTATTCTACAATTTATAAACAGGGTTTTAATTTTAATATACACATGTAGGTTTTGAAGAAAGGTACAGTTGCCCCCCCCCCCCCCACAAAAAAAAAAAAAAAAAAGAAAACCACATAAATTTAAGCACCCATATATCATATCCCGAGGGGAAAAAAATAACCATTAGATTGGAAATTATGTCTTATTTCAATTTGTGTAAAAAATCCTTAGAGGTTGTTAGCATATTAAAATTTGCAATATGAACATGTAATTTTGACATTATATTTGGTTGTTTGGCAAATTTTACTTTAGTTTATTAGTACAGGGTCATTCGGTAAATTAGTGGTGGAATTATAAAATTGAAAAGTTGAAACTCCTAAAGTTAAATTGCAAATTATTATTATTGCTTCTGTAATTATTGCAAAACAGACTACAATACGGGTAATTTAAGCATAACTAAAGAAATACTTGGCAGAATGAGCTGTAATTTTACATTCACGTATTTGAATCTTCTAGAAATTGACTTCAATTAAAAAATTTATAGATTATATTTTAGATTCATATTTTCTTCGAAAATTAAACTTTAAAAAAAGTTTTTGAAATACATTTTTGAAAAAATTGTGAATTTTAAATGTAACATAGGAATTTTTTAACAGAAATCAATTTCTAGAAGCTTCAAATATGCAAATCCAAAATTAAAGCTCATTTCGCCAAGTAGTTCTAGCGTTATGTTGAAAAAACTACCTGTATTGCAATCTGTTATGCAACGATTACAAATAAATTTAACATTAGAAGTTTTAAATTTTAAACATTCATAATTCCTAAAGTACTTGACTGGATAGCTCCAGTTTGGTATCCTAAGGTAAAATTTATGGAAAAATCCAAATATGATGACAAAAATAGGTCTTCATGTTAAAAATGTCAGAGTTTGCAGTATGAAGACAACCCTTTAAAAGCTTTTTTTTTTTTAAAGTAAATTAAAAGATGACATAATTTCCAGTTGAAAAGCTATTTCCATTTTTTTTTTTTTTTTTTTTTTTTTTGGGGGGGGGGGGGGTTAAATATGGTAATTAAAATGTATGGGGTGTTTTTTTTCCTTGGCTGACTGTACAATAATTTTATGATTGTAAATAGTTATTTTTGAAAGACAGTAATGCATGTCGCAGAAAGTACCACAAAGTTTTGAAAATAATTTATGCATAGACTTTTTACAAAATGTTTCATGCTAATTCTAAATTATTCAAAATTAATCTTACATAAATATAGAAATTTTTGTAGTCATTTTTATAGGTTCCAACTAATACTAGGATTAGATAAAGAATTTCCACAAACAGGATAACTTTTCTTGAGTTTATGCCATATTAAAGCACCCGAGAGTTTATAATTCTGACAATGATTTCTTGTTTTAGAAATAAATAATACAGATTTTTGAAACATAAGATAATTATTGGTCTCTAAAAATTTGAAAACCTTCAGAGGAAAAAGAAATCATACGAGAGATTTTATTTACTTTGATGATAGTATTTTTTGAAAATTCTTTTAGTTTATAGGCAAAAAGTTGAATTCTTTAAAACTGCATGATAATATCTGAAAATGTTATGAATGTAAAATTACAGGTACTTTTATCATTGCATCACAGAATTGCAAGTTGAGATTTAAGAAAAATCTGGAAAGCAACAGGCAATCAATGAAAGATTGTTTTGATTTATAATAGTAATATATTGCTGAATAGATAATTAATGCAGTTTATGAAGTAAAATCAACCTTGAAACAACACTAATGAGTTAAATTGCAACATCTTTAATAATGAATTTTAATAAATTTGCTTCAATTCGTCACAAATACATTCATGAACATTCTTTACAAAAAAAATATTTGAATTGAATCATACCAACTTACAGGCCCTAGGACAGTACAAATATCAAATAAATAAACAATAAACTAAAAGAGTGTACAATGTTTCAGTTGGATAAAAACTTTTAAAAAAATTTGACACATAAGATTATATATATATATATATATATATATATTGCATAAACTTCCATATATCTCATTCTAAGCAATATACTGTAGACTCCCTTAAATCTGCACATCATTGCAGGTGTAAACAGTGAAATTGCAGGGTAAAATTCAAGGTGCTGCTGATATAAGCGGCAAACACAATTTTTTTTTAAATCAAGGAAACTTTTTTGATCATACCATGTAAAAGTCTAACAGCAAATTAAATTTTCTATACTTACGATTCTGATGTAAATTGGCATATCTAGAACAACAACTTGGCCTTGGCATATCATAGGTTCTGCACAATATTAACATGTGTAATTATAACCAAATTATTTATTTACTTTTCTTGTATTTGTTTACTGGTTTTTAAATATTTAATTATTTTTATTTCAACTCATACATATTTAGTATGTAATTTTTGTTAATATGATTGAACTCAAGCTTTCACATGAAGGAAGTATAAATTTATTTTTGAAAAAGATTTTTCTATATATTTAAAATATAAACATAAAAATAAGTCTAATTTTCAATAAGAGAGAAAGGAAAAAATAAAAGGAAAATGTTTCAGTTATGATAAGATGGCACACTCAAATTAGGCATTTCTGAGCGGGCTACGGCAAATACAGAAAGTCATGAAAATTGGAGAGTGTTGTAAGGAAATGATGGAAATTGTTTCTACAGCAAAAAAAAAAAAAAGTTTCAAAAACTCAAAGATTTGGTCTACACAAGATCACAGCATGATTTTAACACTGTATGCCAAGTGCATAGCAATTTGATGCACTCACTGCAATCAACCATTGAACATGTTATGTTATGATTCCAGATGGTAGCAGACAATGGCAGCAATCATATTGAACAGTTTTTATCCTCATTAGATAGATAAATAGTGTAGTTAATGTTATATATTCTTTACAAAACTATTATATGCCCTTCATTGATGGTTTTTAGGAATTTTTTTTTCCCTTTAGAAAAAAAAAGATTTTCATCATTTTTTTATTACACTACCCAAATGTTATGACTTCCAGGTGAATAGTTTTTGATGCAGCCTTCTTGGAAATATGTAGTTTAATTTGGTACAACTTGTATTTTATAACTCTCAGGTAATTTTATAACTTTCAATTTATATAAAATTTTACCAAATATTTATATAGCTAAAAAGAAAGAAGTTGAGCTCAAAACATACAGTTAAATCAATTCAATCTTAATTATTATTAACATAAATTCTAAGAATAAACTTACTCTAATATTAATGGAGGGACTAGAAGTAAAAGTACAAAAATTATTTCTAAAATGAAACCAATCATTAACCAAGGCCAAAATGACTTCAGTAAGGCCCATGAAAGATTTTGTTTTTGCAGATCTGACGGTTGCCTGGAAATAAATAAACAAATAACTTATTAATGAAATAAAAAAAATACTTGCATATTATAGAAATTAAATATCTGACACATTATTTCATATTATTGTCAATACATCGCAACTCCATCAAATGCAAAAATATGTCTGCTTTTTTCCCCTTTAATACAAAGAAGTGTTTAATAATAGAATGCAAAATTATTTTTTATACTTTGTCCAAGATTGCATAAAAGCTTTCTGATAAAACTTCACATTTAAGAAGCATGTTGTTCACCAAACGCAACTGTAAACTAACAAAAATGAAAAGCATGGTTTTTCACAATCAGAAGTTCTGCATTGTATCGGTGATATCTGCAAAAAATCAATCTATATTAAATATAAGAAAGTTTTTGTTTGTGTATGTGCGTGTCAGTTTGTTTACAAAAACTAGGGAAATCTATCACATGTCTGTAAATTTGGTTCTGGATAAACGGAGACAGGTCCAAATGTACCTAAGTACAGATTTAGGGGTTTTTTTTAATTATTATTATTATTAGACTTTTTGTAATTATATATTAAACAGAACAATTCATGTCTTTCCTCAATTTTCCAAGTTTGCCAGCAATTTTATCTACCTATAAAAGCAATCCAAATTCAATCTTTTAGCCCAATATAGTAAATTTGGTCCCAATTTCAAAAAAGTTTATTCAAAATTAATAAAGCAATTTTTGAGTTTTTCCTAATTTTTTAAAGTTTCAATTTAATCAAAAATGAGAAGCTTTTTTTTTTTTACCAACCAATATCTATTTGATACTTTATCCATCCAATCTTATATTTTATATCCCTGTGTGGCACAGACTTTCATAGTGATTTTAAGCATATTTAAGGTTATTATCACAGGCCCCAGCAGGTGTACTGATAAAAGAAAACACATAAATACTTTCGCAAAAGAAGTGCACATACAAATGTCCATCCCAAGGCTTCAAACCATAATATTTTCTGTTCTAGTTCAGTTAACCAATTAAACACCGCTATATGAACCATGTTAAATAAATATAACTTTTTTAATTTTTTAATACACATTTGATGTCTCTATTATAGAACAGTTGAATTTTTTTTTTAAAAGTGTAACCGTTTAGAAAATATGGCATGTTACCGTAATGGGAGCTTTGGCATCTTATAGGGGGAAAATGTTCCCTTGATTGAATGCAAGTAGCGTTTGTTTTTCTGCTACTTAGAAGAAGTTATGTTTTTAATTATTTTTTAAAGATTTTTTTGCATGCAATAAAAAATATTTAAAACAGTTAATTTATAATATATGCAGGTATAAAGAATTTAATACTGAATAAAAAATCATTATTTTGATTTGAATTTTTAAATTTAAAGAAAAAAAATACTATTAACAAATAAATTTTAAACATAGAAAAGCTTATCTTTTTAATTATTTTCTTTTGCAATTTTTTTGGAGGCCTGTAAGTACTTAAAAATCTATCTAGGAGATCCACACCTCCCATATATTTATTATATGATGAAATTATCTTCGGTTGAGGTAAATCAATTTTCCTTTTTTCTTTAGAGCACCATCTTTTTACCTGACCTAAGAGAGTCTCTTCTTCAAAATTAGATTCCAAACACATAACCTTGTTGCCTCTCCATTTTACTACACACAGATTTTCTGTGACAATGGATTCAAAAGTTCCTCTTTCATTTTTTTTCAATTGTTTACATTTACTTAGAGGGCAATCCTTCAACCTATTTTCTTTGATTGTGCCCGTCACATGAAAATTGCGCTTTCAGATTTCTTCTAATAATTCCAGAGATGTAAAAAAATTGTCCATATAAACCGTATGTTTTAGGGGATCATCAATGCATTTAATTAAGTCTAAAACCACCCTTGTTCCGAGTGGCTTAGTTGCTATTTCATTTTTTTCTCCAAATGTATTTTTATTTTTTTCCCCTCTTAAACTTGTAAATTTAGTGGATAACCTTCAGAATCAGAATCCAGTGTATCGAAATATTCCAAGGCTTGTTTTACTGTTAAAAATGTAACAGGCATTTTCACATATATATCGAATCTTTTTTTAAATTTATCTAAACACTATTACTTATTGACTGCCAAACGATTCAAACACACTATGCTTTTCAAAATAACAAACTAAAACACAGTAAACTACAACTATATTTCACTGTATTGTTGTTTCTCCGAACCAAGGAACTAAAAATCTTTTTAATCGCTTTAAGTGGTTTACTTTACATTCTTTCTTCCTAGGGGCGCATTCTTTTCTTTGTGAAAGAGCAAGCTCGCAGACAAAGGAGAAGGGAAAAGCTACCAGAAAGAGCCAACGTTCCCATCCTGGAAACATTGAAAACAAATATTTCTATTGTTGCTTTAAATAAATCTATTTACTCCGTGTTTTGAATATATTTTTATTTGAAATGTTGGTTTTAAAACCTGACAAAACTGAATTTTTTTTTTTCTTTTTTTAACTAATTTTACTTGAGGTAGTCTGAAAACCAAAAATTCTCTTTTTTAAAAAATCTACAAAAAACTTGAAAAAAATATATTTTATACTCCATATTAATAATTTTACTAAAAAAGTATTTTTCTTAAATAGCTAAAAAATATTTTGAAAAAAAAAAAAAAAAAAAAAAAAAAATACATGTTCCTGCAACGAAATCTTGTTGGCGATTAAAATAAGAAATATTTTGTTTCGGATCAGGTTTTTGTTCCCTTAAAAAAGAAAAAAGTTTTTGATACAGATTGGCTTTTGCTCTATCAGAAATAACAACCCCCCCCCCCACCCCTCCCCAAGTTTTCTGTGTTTGGTCCAATTCCAGTTTTAAGTCTTATTTTCAATAAATTGTCAAAAGATGCATAGAAGATAGGGACATAGGGTATGATTTCTTAATTGTTTGTTGCAAAATAAAATGCATAATAATTTACACTATATGGTGACCCATGGTACCTACTTGCACTTGTGATTTCAATTCATCCTTTGAAACATACTGCTTATGAGCAAGGTAAGTTGATTTTGTGTTATAAAAAGTAATTTTTCTAAAGGTACAAAATATTATTTTTTAACAAAAACAAAAAAACATTTTAAAGTAAAAATAAAATACAACGTTAAAACACCAGTGTAATTGAATCTACAGCATACCGGTTTCGGTAGCATATAGCATACCCTCCCCCTCAGTGCTGAAGAAAATGGAAATTTGCTCATATATATAGAAATGATAGAGGATTCAAGTGACAAGTTTATTAACCAATAGGAAAACGGAGGGTTCCAGGCAAACAGCCAATAGGAAAATAGAGGATTCAAGTGACAGATTTATTAGCCAATAGGAAAACGGAGGGTTCTAGGCAACATCCAATAGGAAAATCGATAGGAAATGGAAACGCTATGGTGAGAAATAGTTTAAAAAGTTAAGAAAAATTGGTTTTGATGTAATATTTCCAGCAGTCTGATAATGGTTGAATAGCAAATTCCCAATTAAGAAGATTTCCAAGATTTTTATGAATATGGAATGCTTCAAGGAAATTAAGTTCGTGTACAGAAGTAGGTTTAGATATTATTTTAACCGAACTGAAGCCGAAAACGTGATTCATCTTCCAGCAATGTTTTGCAATAGAGGATTTTTTGATTTCTTGTTTTTCAATATATTGTTTATGTTCTTTAACACGAAATTTAAGACTACGTTTGGTTTGTCCAATGTAAGAAAGACCGCACTGACAATTAATATTGTAGATACCCCATGAATTCGATAATTCAATAGGATCTTTGAGTTTGGAAAGGGTGAGTTTGTTGGTAGGGGAAAAAATTATTTTAAAGTCAAATTGTCTAAGAATTTTAGCAATGGAAAAGCTTGATTTAGGAAAGAAGGGTAACAATATTGATATTTGAACGAGTAGAAGACTGAGATGAGTTTGAGGAACGAGGATTCTGCAGTTTAAAAAGCGCAGTATCAACCATAGAAGGGTTGAATGGCAATTGCAGTTGATAGAGGTTACAACCCTTCTATGGTTGATACTGCGCTTTTTATACTGCAGAATCCTCGTTCCTCAAACTCATCTCAGTCTTCTACTCGTTCAAATATCAATATTGTGTTACCCTTCTTTCCTAAATAAAGCTTTTCCATTGCTAAAATTCTTAGACAATTTGACTTTAAAATAATTTTTTCCCTACCAACAAACTCACCATTTCCAAACTCAAAGATCCTATTGAATTATCGAATTCATGGGGTATCTACAATATTAATTGTCAGTGCGGTCTTTTTTACATTGGACAAACCAAACGTAGTCTTAAATTTCATATTAAAGAACATAAACAATATATTGAAAAACAAGAAATCAAAAAATCCTCTATTGCAAAACATTGCTGGGAGATGAATCACGTTTTCGACTTCAGTTCAGTTAAAATAATATCTAAACCTACTTCTGTACACGAACTTAATTTCCTTGAAGCATTCCATATTCATAAAAATCTTGGAAATCTTGTTAATTGTGAATTTGCTATTCCACCATTATCAGACTGCTGGAAATATTACATTAAAACCAATTCTTCTTAACTTTTTAAACTATTTCTCACCATAGCGTTTCCATTTCCTATCGATTTTCCTATTGGATGTTGCCTAGAACCCTCCGTTTTCCTATTGGCTAATAAATCTGTCACTTGAATCCTCTATTTTCCTATTGACTGTTTGCCTGGAACCTTCCGTTTTCCTATTGGTTAATAAACTTGTCACTTGAATCCTCTATCATTTCTATATATATGAGCAAATTTCCATTTTCTTCAGCACTGAGGAGGGTATGCTATATGCTACCGAAACCGGTATGCTGTAGATTCAATTACACTGGTGTTTTAACGTTGTATTTTATTTTTACTTTAATTCTATCGCACCAAGCTCCAAATTAATATTTAAAAAACATTTTAATTAGAGTTCAGTATCATTTATTTATTGATTTTTAAGCTTTCTTTTCTACCTATCTATTATCATACTTATCTATTTATCTATTATCTTCCTTAGTCTTAATGACAATCTGGCATCTTCTTATACAAACATCTAATCTTGAAATGAAAAAAAAAAAAAAAAAACCTTTGTTGGTATTTGGTTTTATAAAATATTAATTTTTGATATCCATGTAGATAAAATTAAAAAATAGAAATACATGATGAAACACCGAAGATTCTTGTCTTTTGCTTATAAAAAGTCAAACAGAATCATTCTTAGGAAAAGGCTGTTCTTTGTGCTCTTTTTTTCTTTTTGTATTGGCCCATTGTTCTAAAGAACATCCACTCCCCTCCCCCTAATTTAGGTAAGCTGGGGGTGGGGGAAAGAGTCAAGCAAGCACTTGGTCCTTTTTCAAGTATAGCACGAATGCTAATTATTATACTCCAAAGTATTCAGTAGAATGGCAACATATCAACATCACCTTGTTAAAATTTCAGAACGAAAGAACACTTCTTTAAAATAATAATAATAATAATTAAAAAAAAAACTTCTGTTTTAGTTTTCTTTTTTTATATGTATCTATACTTGTTTTTGAAAACAAAACATTTTTAAAGTAATGTTTTGAATGAGTACAAAATTAATAAAAAGGACGAGATAAAACTGGAAAGAGATAGATTTTAAAAATGCAATGCTTTCGCAAAGAAGCCACAAATGAAATATTACATACTTGTAAAGAAATTTACAAAATGAATCTATATTCATTTTAAGGAGAAAAGTGGGGACAGATTTTAATGAGCTGTACTTTTATTACCATCAACATAAAATACTGTTTCTATTATAATACCAAAATTAACATTTTATTTTTTTGTTACTAAGCAATCCTAAGTTTAAAAATGAAAGTTAAGTAAAATAATCAATTATTAAACTTGATTTTTAAAATAAAATTTTAAATAATACCTTTTACGAAAAAGGTTTATCAAGCTAAACAGTGTGCAGATTAGATGTTATTAAATAAATTCTGTAAAATAAATAGGTTATAATGTACGATACACATTTCATGCACTTAAAACATTATGCAGATTGAAGACAAAAATATATAGTGACAACTCTCTTTAATGTGAAATGTATATTTGAATGTAAACAATGAAATTTATAGCAACAATTTCAAAGAAGTTTGGTAGTGGCAACTTTTACCCTTATTTTTTACAGAAATTTTTTTTTGCTTTAGTTTAATGGAATTTTCAGTTTAATCCTGGCTTCTCCATAAATTAATCAATAATTAAATTGCTAATTAAATATATATATATTAACTTTTTATCATAACAGTCTTTCACTTCTAAACAAGAAATTAAATTTTTACATGAGTTACAAGATAAAATTTTCAAACATAAAATATAAAGTAATGAAACAAACAAAAATTGCATCATTGTTTCAGAAAATTAAAATTAATCAATTATGAATGAACATTTGGATAAAATTTTTGTATGCTTATTTTATTGCTACGCATTACTTGGTTATAGTTACATTATTTATTTTTATGAAATTGATAAGCCTTTTAAAAGTTGAAAACAAAATTTTCTCAAAACTTATTTGAAATCATTATTTTTCTACTTTAACATTCATTCAAGCATTAACAATTTTAAATCATTTTACATCAGCAAAAGAAAAATTTCAAACAAAAATAACCTATAAACCATAAAATTTCATAATCTGCACAATCTTTGCAGATTAGAGGGAGTTAATTGAGTGTGAGTATATACACATATATATAATATATAAATCCCCTGTTATTGAAATTTTGCAGTTGTTTTACACAAAATAAAAATAGTTATGGTATAGATATATACAAAAATACTGGTTAATGAACAAATAGGATTTCTAAAAAAGTTTTTCTGTGATCAGTAAGTTTTTGCAGAATCATGTTAAGAATAATTTGTTCTGCAAACAGAGTGGTAAAACTTCTACAAACTGTATTAACAATAGCAAATTCTTCAATATTTTATGCATAAGAGATTAAAGATAATAAGTATAAAATACTTACAAATGAAATTTCCAATGTTTTGAGAATGTTTCATAAGCATATGATGACTTTAATTTAACAGCTAGAGGTAAAAAATCTTTCACTGTTAATAGCCTTTTTATACCTCTATAAACAATCCTACAATTAGAAAAAATATATATTCGTTACATATAATTTATGTGAGCTTTAGTATTTTTTTAGCATGCTTTGCATGAATTTTGAGATATGTTACAAAAGAGTGAAAAGTAAAATTCTCAGTAATAATCTTTTGGAGTAAATTTTCAAGAATATTATTGAATTAGAAATTAAGATACTTTTGATAATATTCTACCAAACGTTACATACAGTAATTTTTACCTTAAACAGTTTACATATGAGTGAATACACTACCAAAATTATAAAATATACTTATAAAATGCTACATAAGAAATAAGAACAGAAAATAGTAGTAAAATGATTTCACAAGAAAAATAAAAAAAAGCTATATTTTGTTCATAGGTGATACACATGATATGATAGATTCATTAAAAATAAATTATTTTAATTGGAAAATAACTGTGTTTGTATTGTAAAGAACAATGAAAATAACTGTGTTTGTATTGAATTAGATATTAGAAGATTTTTGATAATATTCTACCAAATGTTACATACAATAATTTTTACCATAAACATTTTACATATGAGTGAATACACTGCCAAAATTATAAAATATACTTACAAAACACTACATAAGAAATAAGAATAGAAAATAATAGTAAAATGATTTCACAAGGGAAAAAAAAGCTATATTTTGTTGATAGGTGATATACATGATATGACAGATTCAATAAAAATAAATTATTTGACTTAATTGGAAAATAACTGTGTTTGTATTGTAAAGTAAATCAATCCTTCACTTATATTATGTGCTACATTTCATTTCATCCAAAATGAAAAACATTCCATGAGCACTTCCTTAAAAATGCCAGTTAAAACCCAACTGGTGAATTTCAATTAGATTAAAAAATTTGTTGGATCCAAAATACTGTGACTGCTCATGAAAAAGCTAGCACAATTCTTAGCAAGCAATGTACATTTTGCATTCTTATTCAGCTGCATGTTTCAAGAGTTTTTGGTTTCATATTTTGAAATAGATCGCAAGATTAAAGTCATACAAATTAACAATCTATATTATTACTGAAACATTTTCTGAAATTTGAAAATATGCTTAATTGTAAAATCTTCTACTATCAGTGGAAACTGACATTGCACTATGCAGCAAACATTTTAGATTCTAACATTAATGGTGAGAATCTAACAATAGGAGAATAAACAATTTAGGCAGAATTAATTCACTAATTGACAGCAATTACAGAGAGCATGTTAATAAAGAAAAATCTATCAGAACTAGCTGTCGTTTGGAAAATGTTTTGGAAAACCATATGCATTAACACGTCTGCAGAAAATATTATTTTTGTCACAGAATGTTAAAGAATGTATTAGAATCAATTTTATGAAAATTGCATAACTAACACTAACTCTTCTTAAAACTTCTGAAATAGAATGAAGTTTCAGTATTTATAGCCTCATACATAACAGCAAAACAAAATAAACTGTTCAGAAAAAAGTAAGAGACCAAAATTTAAACTTTTAAAGTTTTGAAATAAAAATGACATGACTGACTTGAAAAGAATTATATCATTTCATATATGATACAAAATTCGACTGTATGCCCACTGAAAATGAAGATGTATTATTAATTTTCAACTATATAAAATTTTATTAAAAAAAAACTAAATAAAAGGTAGGTACTTTGCCAATCAATTTCGAATTTACTTTTGTTAAATATACATTGTTTCAAATGTTTTTATGACGTTCACTGGTTTAAAATGTTTACATAATGAAACATTTACTCAACTAATCAAAATCTGTTAAAATCACAGTTCAGAGACACTAAAGGAAAATTTCAAATATTTAACAATGTTTATTATAATATTAAGTAACTAATACTGTCACTGCCATAATTCGATTTATTGTGACTAAAGCTCTTTTTCGGCTTATATTAAAAAAACTATTGCACATAAAAACATGAAAACTGGTAGTTTTATAGAAAAATATTGATAAATACGCTGAAGCAGACAGTTCTTAAATTAAAGAAGTTTTTTAAGCACTATTTAATGTTGAAATCGGTCAAAATAGTTCAGTTAAAATAGTTTTATAGGATCAAAAACTATGCATAGCAATTTAACCATCTTTTGCAGGCACATAAGTGACTATATTGCAGTGTGCAGTGTCCAATCATTTTTTAAATGTCTAATTTTTAAGGGTTTCTTTTTTCTTTTTTTTAAATTTCATTATCTAAATAGAAATTTATTTCATATTTCGAAAAAATATTTATATACTTATTATTGCCAGATTTTTAAAAAGTACAAATAATATTTCCTTTCACTTAACAACTATATTTACATGTGAATATTAAAAAAGAAAGAAAACTTTTAATTAAATTACGTGGGGAAAGCATTAAATGGAAAAATTAGGTCATATTTAAAATGAAATATTTATAACATCATATTAAAAAGAATTTTCTTATAGCTTGTAAAAATAAAACTTTTCTCCTAGATGTTGTTATAAAAGTCTGGGAGCCAGCAACATTTTTTACTTAACAATGTTATGAAAGCTGATTTTCAAATATGTGATAGATCTTACTTAATCATGAAATAAAGTGTCAGCTATCACAACAACAGTGGATGCGATTTTGGAAGCCAAAAATCCCCCAAAATTATATGATGATTCACAAACAACCAATCACACGAAAAAAAAAAAATACATTCACGAAACTTTGAGTATATAAACTATAAAATAAAAATTAAATAAGTACTAATTTACTATCACTACAATACATTGATTTTTTAAAATGATTTTTTTAAATTTCTACAAAAAAATTTTCAGGCAGAAATGTGACTCTAGTAATGGAATGATTAGAAAGTAAATTTTGAAACAGAGAAAAAATAAAATAAAATCACATAAGAGAGAAAGTAAAATTTTAATGACATATGTATTGAAAATGCATATTAGGAAATTAATTTGTCATATTGTGGTTCAAAATGTCTGCCTTCTTAAGAAAGAACAGCAGTGATTTGGAAGTGGTTTTGGAAGCCATCCATTATGTATGAGCAGCTAAATGAATAGTCATAGAATTTGTTTACCACACTCTGCTCTTCAAATAAACACAGAAATATGAGTTGAAATCCAGAGAAAATGGCAGTCATTTAATACCACTTATATGTGCTGGAATGGATAATCTAATCCAATGATTCTTTCATCCAAGTTCTCATACAGCATTTTGAAAACATCTGTCTGACAATGTGGTCTTGCTACATCTCGCATAAAATAATGAGCATGGGCCAAATCATAACAATGAAAAAATGAAATGAACTCCCCATAAAGAAACTTTATTTTTCTACTCTGTGTTTAATACTTCATCAATAAAAACCTTGGTTTAAAAAAAGACCATGTGATGATATTGAACACCATACAAGATGTTTCTGCAGGTGAAGGCTTTGGACTAGAATGATTTCAAGTCTTTCTCTGCCTAAGTAGCAATAAATATTTAAAACAGCCGCTCACTAACAAAACACTCATATCAACAGCTGCAAAATCTGAAGTTCATGTGCACCAAGTTTGACTTAGCTTGCTTTTATGTAGCGTCATTTTAAGGCTCTTTTAAAACATTACCCTTTGAGCCACCCTGTACATTCCCACAATAATATTAAATGATATTCCAAGAGTGTAAACAAGGTAATAGTAATAAAAAAAATATTAAAAAATATAAATAAATTCAAACACACCTGTTAAACCACATGTATGTGACACTGGAAAATAAAGCTTCTTCTTCAAGTGGATTGCCCACCTACAAAACATAAAGAAAAGGGGTAAAATATTTCCAAGGCATATCATATAGGATTATCTTTAATCCATTATGGAGGCTATAAGACATGAAAGATTTCGTGGTCCTTTTAAGGAATTAAAATTTACTAAATATCAATTTCAGTAAAAGCTAGACTATTTTATATTATAAGCTTTGTCAATAATACTTATATTATTAAAAGGGTTGCAAACCTCTGCAAATATTAGTGTGTAGTTGCAAAATATTATAAAAAATATTGAAAATAGGAAAATTTAAAAACTATTAAGAAAAAGACTCATTGAATTTCATTGATTTAAATGTAAAAACATTAAAATCTTGCAAGCACAAAGGAAATTTTTTCAAGTAAAAATATAAAATCCACTCTCTTATTCCAATATGTACTTTCATTCATTCATTTCATACATGCTTGTTCATTATAAAAAAATTCACTGGAATTTAAATAATCTTGTATGTTGAATTAAGTACTAAACTGTTTATCCAACATAAGCCAGATCATGAATAATAATAATAAATTTCAAATTTAATAGTCACTAAAGTATCAATTGAATATTTTTATATGGTATATAAAAGCTAGCATAATAGTCACAATACACATTTTAGATCATAATAAAATTTAGAATGGGAAATTTATGCATGTTAAACACACAAAAAAATAAATAAATAAATCTAGTATTATAAGAAACAAACATATTTTGCATTAAAAAAAAAAAAAATGTAGAGGAAAAGTGTAGTTTCAAATAGATGATGTGTAGTAAAAACAGACCAATGTGTAATTTTTACATCTAATGCATAGTTGGTAGCTCTCTCTGTTTCTATAATAACTTTATAAATTCCGAAAGAACAAATTCACATTTTTGAAAATTTATTTTGTTACATAAAAACAGATAAAAATGCAATTGGATGAGTTGGACATTTGAATACTTTTATTAATTCACTTTTTTGTAACCTAATTTTCTTTAAAAAACTAATAATAGTAATAACAATAACTTATTCATTTACTATGGAAGCCTTTCTTATGCCTGTGTTCTACGTCTGAGATTACTACATTTTTGCATAAAGATTATCCTGATAAGCATATAAAAAATCATACATAATGTCTTATCATTTACATGTAACCTGGAGTGATCAATATCAAATTACATGTAACTGATATACTCTTATACACATTGTACAAAACCAAATAAACATATTTAAAACATAATATTGTGATTACATAACAATTAAAGTGTAACATTATGCCCAATAAAAAACCTTATGCTTTGATAAATTATTTTAACGCTAAGCTATGTCATTTAATTAAGCTTTTCTAGTGAAAGTGAAAATTTTCACCTGTCATTTTTAACCCAGGAGATGGCGCGTATACACAGGGTATGAATGTTTTTTACTTTGTCACCAATAAGTACAAATAATCGGCATCTTATTCAGTCGGTGACAATTTTTACAAATTCTGCGATAAAGTAAGTTGAAGATTACTTTTAGAAAAATAGTGGTGGCAATTGTAAAAACCGTATGCACCCTGGGTATGTCATACTCAGCGCGACTGCTCCTGGGTTAATGACAGAACAAGTTTTTTTTCTCTCCTTCCTCTTATGTAACTGGATGCTAATTACAAGATTTAAAAAAATATATTTATATATATAAGTTCCACTACTTTTTTGTTTAAATGCATGTAATATTTACTCGACATTCCTTTTCTTTTCATTTTTACTTTGTCCCCCCCCTTTTTTTTGTGAAATCTACATTTTCAATAATTTTCTCTAAGACTGATTCAGTCAGATGAAATTTGTAGTTAAAATATTTTTTGTGCTCATGAATCATTTTCTGTTGATCATTCAACATCTATTTTGAATGAAAATGTAAAAGTTAATATCCATCATTACTGCAAAAAAAAAAAAAAAAAAAAAAAAAATAATAATAATAATAAATAAAATAAATAAATAAAATAATAATAACATGTGCAAGTTATCTATTTAAAATTTTCACTACATATTAGGTCAGAACATTCATATAAATAAGGAAAGAAGATAATGTTTTAAAAGTGAATAAAGAGTGGAAATGAGTCAGGTTCTACAATATTCACAGAGTCTCTAAATTGTACTTGTTTTGAGGCATGACCTCTCAATTATAAGAGTAAGACATATAAAATAATAATAAAAAATTAACTTTGAATGATTGCCGAATTGTCTTTGTGGCATGATCTTTCAACTATAATAGTAAAGCATAAGATAAAATACCCAAATAAAGTTCCTTTAAGAAAATCCGTAATTGTAAAATTTAGATATAAAAACCAATTTAAGCATTTCTGCTCCTTTATCAACAGAAGCTAGTAAGGTAACTAGGGAGAATTAATTTCCCTTACAACTGAGTAAGCAAAAAACTAAAGTTATCCATTTTTTTAACACTTTCCAACCTAGTTGAAAAGTGTTTATGACTTCGGTTTGTCTGGCCATATGGCCGTCTGGCCGTGCTCTAACTCCCGTAAATATGCTCGGATTGCTCTGCAATTTTTATATGTTATAGTCGTTATCCATAGCATGTTCTCTATTTCAACGGAAGTGTGTAGCACTGATAGTTTTTTTACAGGGAGACTCAAAAGAATTCCGTTACATTGCGGTCTATGGGGAAAAATCATTGACGGTTTATTTAAATAATGTTTCACTATTTTAAACGCATTGAAATTTATATAGATCACTAAGGTGCATTAGAAGAAGCTTAATATGGAATAGGGTGTGCATAGCACTTATAGTTACTTTACAGGGACAGTCAAAAGAATTCTGTTACATTACGTCTATGGAGAAAAATCGTCTGCGGTTTATTTAAATAATGTTTCCCTATTTTAAACGCATTGAAATTTATATAGATCACTAAGGTGTATTTCAAGAGGCTTACTACAGAATAGTGTATGTACAGCAGTCATCGTTCATTTACAGGGACGCACTAAAGTTCGCGAACACATTTCCGTATTATTTAACTCCAGACAGATAATTTTAAACTGTGCTACGCGTTTCCTAAATGAACTAAAATTTAACATCCTATGTAGTATATATACAAATCTATAGATCCTATACAGGGCTGAATAAAAGTATTCGGATTACTTAGACGTTATCTTTTAGCTTATTAAACGGTATGATTTGTAAAATTATTTTGGAAGCGTTGGAAAGTGTTACATAATCTATGCTTGACGCATGATTTTTCGTTCTTGTTTTATTTTGAAGAACAGTTCCTAATTCCATCCCACTTTTTAAATTTGCAATTTATATATTATTTGAGATAGGGAACATCTGGAGAAGAAATAGGTAACTTCCACAATGAAATTTGTTTTTTTTTTCTGGTGCTTTTCACATTGCTGTTTTTCCCTCTAATGAAGATTTTAGGAACTCCTTGTGGAGAAAATCCTGCCCAAGAAAGGACAAAAAAAAAAAAAAAAAAAAAAAAAAAAAAAATTAAACATCAGATTTACAGCCCATGGAGAGTTTAAACATGACAAAGATACTCCAGTCTACAAATATCACTCATGCACTGTTATAAAACAAAGTTGGAGGCATCAGAATAAAATTAAAAACTATAAAAAGCTTCTTCTCAAACTATTATTGAAAAATGCTGCTCTAAAAGGAAACATTTCTTTTTCATCTCTTTGTCAATGCTTGATTAGAAAGTACAAAAGTTTCAAAAGCTTGCCAAGAAGTAACAGCAATACACATAAAAGTTAACAAAGGGAATGAATTTAGGCATTTTAATGGATTTTGGACACTTTACTCTATAAAATGAAAAAAAATCTTAACTCTGAATTGTGTTTCTTTTAGGTCTTTCAACTATAATACTAAGGATAAAAAATTAATTTTTTTTAAACTTGTATAGTGAACTTTATTTATCAGTGATGTCGCTAGGCTTTTGAAATCATGGGTCTCTGGGACACAGGCACTTTCAAGAAACTGGGTCTTTATTATTATTATTATTATTACAAAAGTGAGAAGTTTTAGAAATAAGACATATTCAATGTATTTAATGAAAAATATGCCTCTTTTATATTCTTTCAAGGTAAAAATTATGCATCCTAAAAGGACCCATCACAATTTTTTTTATGAATTTTTTCTCCATTATTTTACTTAAATGATGTACTATAGCACATCCCTGGCATCACTGATTTATTGTAATTGAGATATTAAAAATCTTACTTTTCCCTTCCTCACACCGAGACATGAAACAATCTATCTATGAAAAACATGAAGATCAAGAAATCATTGCATTGAGGATTACACTACAATATTTTAGTAAAAAGCTATAAAAAGAAAAAGAGAAAACCAAGAGTGGAACATAGTAAAGAAAATATAATTATAATAAAAAAAGAAAACTGCCCAGTTAAACTGAGGGCATTGAGCTCACAGGCTATTCACACTACTTGTATATTATACTCTTATTTCAAAGAATCTGAAATAAGAGAAAAATAAAGAAATCAACAATATATTAAGGGGGGTCATCCCCCCGTTACCCCCCCCCTCATAGTTAACTAATGAACACCTTAAACTAATCAGGGAAGTCTCTAATTACAATGAATATATATACAAAATTTGAAGAAAATCGGATAATTCTGCATGAAAAACCCATTTATCTAAATTAGGGGGGGGATTAGCCCTCCCCCGTTTACCCCCCCCCTTTATACTTAACCAATCAATCCCGAAAACTAATCAGGGAAGCGTCTTAACCCAATGAACCTATAAACAAATTTTGAAGCAAATGGGATAATTCTGCATGAAAAACCCATTTATATAAATTAAGGGGGGGGATTAGCCCCCCGATCCCCCCCCCTTATACTTAACCAATCAATCCCGAAAACTAATCAGGTAAGCGCCTTAACACAGTGAACCTATAAACAAAATTTGAAGGAAAACGGAATAATTCTGCATGTAAAACCCATTTATATAAATTAAGGGGGGATTAGCCCCCCCGTGCCCCCCCTTTATACTTAAACCAATCAATCCCGAAAACTAATCAGGGAAGCGCCTTAACACAGTGAACCTATAAACAAAATTTGAAGGTAAACGGATATTTCTATGAAGAGTTATCGCGTTACGTACATACATACATACATACATACATACATACGTACGTATAGAACCGGTGGGCACATAAGCTCTCAGGCTTTGATAGCCTGTGAGCTAAAAAGCATATTTCTGAAATGAGCGAATGTTAGCATAACTGAGCAGAACATTCTTGAGATCAAAAGCCTAATTTTTTTCATGCCTTACACTGAGACTTTGAAAAATCTGTATACAGGGTGATTCATAAAAGATGGGCAGAACTTTAAGGGGTTATAGTACACTTAAAGACAAATAATATTAAATAGGAGACTAAGGGTCCCAGACGTATTCCCAAGGAGATAGGGGGCATTAAAGTTTAGGGTCCGAAATTTAAAATGATTATAAAACATGGAAAAATTGGTCGATTCGTTTGCGGTTTTTGCAAAAAATTTTCTTTATGCCAGTATTTTCTTGAAATAAAATTTTAAAGTTCAATTTCAAAAAATGCCGATAGGGGGCGCTTTAGACTTTGGAGTAACAAACAACTATTTTTTAACGTTATTTTTTGTATTTCTTTAAATGATTTCGAAAGCTTAGACTTAAACTTAAATTTTGATCTAAAAATCTGAGTCCTAACGAGTAGTTAAGTAGCGTAAACTGAAATTTGAAATTTGAAACCCTTCTCCCCCCAGAACAAAAATCAGTTATTCCCGATCTTTGTGTCGTAGATTAGGCTCTAACTACTGCCGCGTTTTGCTAAAATTATTCTTTATGTCAGTATTTTCTTGAAAATAAATTTTAAAGAAAATTTTCAAAAAATTCCGATAGAGGGCGCTTTAGACTTTGGAGTAACGAACAACTATTTTATACCGTTATTTTTTGTGTCTCATTAAATGCTTTCTAAAGCTTAGACTTAAATTTTCAGCCCAAAATCTGAATCGTTAGACGTGGTTAAGTTTCTGGGGAGAGGGGTTTGAAATTTCTACTCCTGAGCACAGTTCAGTTTACCATGTCCACACATTGTGTGCTGTGATACGAGGTAAAAAGACACAAATTAGGATTATGTTACCAAAGCATATTTATTAACATGTAATCACAATAAATGTTCAAAATTGTGACCACCAGAGGTTATGCACGCAGAACAACGGCGACGAATGGAACGGCGAACATTCGCGAAAACATCAGGCTTTTCGAGCACTTCCCCTACAGCGGCGGAAAGTCTGGCGACCAGTTCCTCGGGGGATTCAATGGGTGTCTCATACATAAGAGCCTTCAATCGTCCCCAAAAAAAGAAATCGAGGGGTGAAAGATCTGGCGAGCGAGCAGGCCAAGCAACAGGACCACCTCGACCAATCCATCTGTTCGGAAATGTGATGTCCAGATAGTTGCGGACGTCTCGTACGTAATGGGCTGGCGCTCCATCGTGCTGGAACCACATGACCCGCCGGATGCGTGGAGGAACAACGTTTAACAGGTCTGGCAGCACATGTTGCAGAAATGTGAGGTATGTTTTACCGTTGAGGCGTTCAGGAAGAAGGTACGGTCCGATTAGGTGGTCTCCGAGGATTCCTGCCCAAACATTGATGGAAAAGCGTCTCTGATGAGCATGTGGATACGTAGCATGTGGATTGACATCCGCCCATACATGTGCATTGTGTGTGTTAAATGTACCTTCACGTGTGAAGGTACATTCATCGGTGAAAAGCACAGTTCGTCCAAAATGTGGATTTAGCGCGTTCTGCTGCAGAAACCAGCGGGCGAATTCAATACGATTTGGATAATCCCCTGGAGACAGTTTCTGGACTCGTTGCACATGAAACGGGAGCAAATGTTCATCCTTCAGTACCCTCCAAGTCGTGGACTGTGAGGTATCCACCTGGCTAGCCACTGTTCGTGTACTTGTACTTGGCTGCGCCGCTACTACATCCAGAATGGCTTCTGCAACAACTACTGATTCGTCCTTTTTTGCACGACCTGCATTCGACCGGGAAGCGAGAAATGATCCCGTCTCACACAACTGTCTGTGCAAGCGCTCGAAAGTTTTGCGGTTAGGCAACCGCCTGTTAGGAAATCGCTCTCCGTACATTCGTTGTGCCTCTGCACCATTTCCATCTGCCGCTCCGTAAATTAAATGCATCTCAGCCTTTTCCTTATTCGTGAAGGGCACCATCTTCCGATTCATTACTACAGCGACTTACACTTGACTCACCGTTCAGTGGTTTTTATGCCTGAATCGTGTCGAAATTTTGCATACGTGTTCTTCTTCTTCCCCATTTGACATTTGCATACTTTCTGTTTCCTTCTTCACCCGGTGACTAGCGTCAGGAATGGAGCTTTAACGTTTGCATGAGCGACGTTTCCAACTGTGCCAGTGCCTTTATGAGTGAATTCCGACTATGCAGTCCTTGACGAAAGTTGTATTTTTGCCTCGTATCACAGCACAGAATCGTTGGGCATGGTTAAGTAGTGCAAACTGAACTATGTTCAGAAGTTGAAATTTGAACCCCCTCCCCTCGCTACTGAACCACGCTCAGCGATTCAGATTTTGAGCTGAAAATTTAAGTTTAAGTCTAAGCTTTAGAAAGCATTTAATAAGACACAAAAAATAACGGTATAAAATAGTTGTTCGTTACTCCAAAGTCTAAAGCGCCCTCTATCGGAATTTTTTGAAAATTTTCTTTAAAATTTATTTTCAAGAAAATACTGACATAAAGAATAATTTTAGCAAAACGCGGCAGTAGTTAGAGCCTAATCTACGACACAAAGATCGGGAATAACTGATTTTTGTTCTGGGGGGAGAAGGGTTTCAAATTTCAAATTTCAGTTTACGCTACTTAACTACTCGTTAGGACTCAGATTTTTAGATCAAAATTTAAGTTTAAGTCTAAGCTTTCGAAATCATTTAAAGAAATACAAAAAATAACGTTAAAAAATAGTTGTTTGTTACTCCAAAGTCTAAAGCGCCCCCTATCGGCATTTTTTGAAATTGAACTTTAAAATTTTATTTCAAGAAAATACTGGCATAAAGAAAATTTTTTGCAAAAACCGCAAACGAATCGACCAATTTTTCCATGTTTTATAATCATTTGAAATTTCGGACCCTAAACTTTAATGCCCCCTATCTCCTTGGGAATACGTCTGGGACCCTTAGTCTCCTATTTAATATTATTTGTCTTTAAGTGTACTATAACCCCTTAAAGTTCTGCCCATCTTTTATGAATCACCCTGTATAATTCAGAAATATGAATAAGCAAAAATTAAAGAAGTAACAGATCAATGCATTTAGCACTAAATTACAATATTTTTGTAAGAAACAAAAATGAATCAAGATATAAACATTTATGAGCTGAGCAGATGCTAGCATAATTGAGCAGAATGTAACTAAACTATCAAAAGCCTTACTTTCCATCCCTTATACTAAGACACAGAAAAATAATAAAAAAAATAAGAGATTATTGCATTTAGCACTAAATTACATTATTTCAGTAAAACAAACAAACAAATAAATCTGTCAAGTGCAAGTATAACTCATACTCAAAAGGTTCCGTACATTAAATTTATTAATCAATAAACTCCTACTACTATTTTTTCATAACTTTAGTTTCAATAGATTCGGAAATAGAAGGGGTGGGGGTGGGGGGTGGGGACATATTTTTCCTGTATACTTTTGACGATATCTCAGAAAATATAATGCCTAAAATTAAAACAAATATATTTTTGATTTCGATGTTACGAGATCTTTCGAACAATAACCCTACACAATATATAAAAATAATTTTTTTTCAAGTAACTTAATATCTCGGCTAATTACCGACATTTTTTTTCGAAAATTCTTATCAAATATCCTTGGATGATGCTGTATCGATACATACCTCGAGCACCTGTCAATTCTTCCTCTGACTGCCCAAAAAGTAAAGTTTGTGTGTAACAGAAAAATGCATTTTTCTCAAAAACTATGTTACTTAGGAAAATTGCTATAGTTTTCCTGCAAGGTTTAAATAAACTCCCACTACACCTAATTTTTTCATAATTTTAATTTCAGTAGATTCGGTAATAGAGAGGGAGAACATATTTTTGCAGTACATTTTCGATGATATCTCTGAAAATATAATACCTAAAATTAAAACAAATATATTTTTGAGTTCAGTATTACGAGATCTTTCACACGATATACAAAAAGAAGACTTTTTTTTCTTTTCAAGTAACTTAATTACAGCCCTAAATTTTTCCTAAACATATTTGTTGTTGTTGTTGTTTCTAATCCTAAATGATCTAGCCAATAGGCCATCCATACTCAACCTGCGGCCCGGCGACCTTTTACGTGCGGCCCGAGACACAATCATTAATCACTATTTATAAAATTAACCGAGATGTGTATAAAGAGTTTTTAATATTTTCACTGCTCTTTTATATGTTTTCAAGGGAAGACAATTTCCTGTTATTTATAATTACTAATTTAAAATTAACTTAAATTATCTTAAATGTCGTTTCCTTAGTCAAAAGTTCTGTTTACTTATACTTTTACTTGTGTTACAGTACTGTATACATTTCTTAATCCTGAACACTAAACAAACATTATTCCAAATAAATTTAATTTGCACTATATATTTTTACATTAAAAAAAGCTTTTGCATTGAGAAAAAAACTGATTTTTTTTTTTTTGAAAATTTGGAATTGCTGCATTGTTATATTGTTACATTTTATGCTTATCATATAGCTAATAAGGCTTATTATGATTAAATATTTATTGCAGAAAAAATTGGAAGTAAAAAGTTTTATACAACGATTAGCTTCGCAGCATTGCTATAGAAATTATATTTTTTTACATTATTATACAAGTGTGTGTTGCGGCCCGCCTAACAACGCAAATATATGTTTGCGGCCCGCGAGAAAAAAAGCTGGGCAAGACCAAGTCCATGAGCCCAAAAATTTGGAGGAAGTCCAAAACGGCGAAAGGACACTCCAAAAGGTCACTCCTAGTCAAGTCCAAACAGGATAGGAGATGGTCAGGGGTGGATGGGTCTTGCACTTTCCACAAATGGGGAAAATCTTGGTACCATTGTCAAATTTCAGGCATCTCAAATGTCCACTCAAAAATCTTGAAATAGCAGACTGCTGGTCACGGCTACCCCCAAGAGTAATAGCTCCTCCAGGCTTTTTGCCACAGTACCAGTTGTGAACTGGAGAGGAACGCCATGATATGTCGAAAGTATATTTGGCTCTTGAACAGATCTTCAGAAAAGTCAAGGTGGAAGTGTGCGGTGTCAAAGAGACCTAAACATATTTGTGAATGGCTAATAATCTGAAAATATGTGGGTAAAAAGGCTTTATAACTTTCCCAAGTTTGAACTTTCCACGTCCCATAGTTTACGAGAAAAAGGGCTGTGACAGACAGATGGACAAACACAGGAGCGATCTTATAATGGTTCCGTTTTTACTTTTTAAGTACAGAACCCTAAAAAAATAATCAAAAAATGTAATTAGATATAAAAATGTATGAGCTGAGCAGATTCTAGCATATTGAGCAGAGTAACTATAAGATCAAAAGCCTTACTTCTTCATCCCTTAGACTGAGGCATTGAAAAATCTGCATATAATTGAGAAACAACAATAATCAAAAAGTACAAAAATAAGAGATTATTGCATTTAGCTTTAAAATACAATATTTCAGTAAAAGACTTTAAAAAAATAATCAATTTAAGAATAGAATTTAGGAAAGACAACATAATTAGATGTAAAATTTTCTGAGATGAGCAGATTTTTGTTGTTTAGTACACTAAAAGAAGTGTTTTCTTTTTATCTGAAAAATTCACATTAAAACTATAAATATTATTCTTAATTCATTCAAATAATTTATCTAAATACAATTTCAGCACGGAACAACATAACATAAAAATATTGTTGAGTAACTGTTTGTGAGGGTAACGGGTAACGGGAAAGTTTCCCCTGGCCTGGCGTAGACAGAAATTGGCAACAACGGCGCCTTATGAAAACTCATAGCTTCCAATCAGGAAAGGTGAACAAACTTTATTGGAGCTCTGAGATAAACTGTAAACGCCCAATTCCTTCCCTTCCCAGCTGAGGACAGCCGGAGGGAGAGGTTTGTGAGGGACTCGAGATTTGGAGAGCAACGAGAGAAGGTTGCAATTCTTCGGACCTGAGAACAAGAAGGGAGAAATCCCTTGATGAGATGACAGAGTTCACCGGCAGGACGGCACGTCCCGTGTGCTGAGTTTTGCAGACCGCTAGCCGTGCGGGCAAAACGAAAGAGACACCCTGTCTCTAGAGTGGACATTTTGCAGACCGCCATCAGTGTGAGCAAAAAAGTAGAGACTCTCTATTGATACGTTTTGGACTCTCTTACTTCGAATAGATACTTTGATCCTAAAGTAAATGTTACGTCGCTGTTAATCATTTAAAAAAATCATCAAAAAAGGAAAATCTTACCTCAAGATGATCAAAGCTTCTTGAGTCAACAAAGAACGACATTATAAGCTCAGTATAAATAAAAGTATAATAAATATTGCACAGCATAAAATTCCAGTCATATGGAATATTCTGAAATAAAACAAAATATAATTTAAAAACATTTCTTACAAATTTTTTTATAAAAATTGATATATTACACAATGTTAAAATGGAAATAACAATAAATGAAACAATTTTATTTAAATATTTAAAAAATATATTTTTTTAATTAATTAAAAAATATATATAAATTTTTTAAACACAAATTGGTTCCTAGAAGCTTTAAATATGAGAATCTAAAATTTCATTCTATAAAATAGTTATTAAGTTATGCTTAAAAAACTAGCCACATTTCAGCTTCTTTTGCAACTAAAAAAATTAATTGCTTCACTAAATGACTTCCCATTTAATATATCAAGGTAAAATTTGCCAAAAAATACAAAACTGATGTCAAAATTGTTTGTATTGAAAATTTCAGTTCGATACAATTTTAATTTCACTATGAAGATGACATTTTAAGTATTTGTTTAGCATTCATTTAAAGAAGAGACAAATTCCTATCGAGTGGCTATTTTTGTTTTTCTCTGTATCTGTTTAGTGGTAAAATAGAGGGGAGGGTGGTGGCTGACTGTACGGTACTTCAATCAGATGATGACATGAACTGACTGACTTTCATTTATAGTCTTGTTAATATCTAAACTTGACATTATTGTAAGCTAAATGTATTTACATTATTAAATTTTTGATTTAGTCTTTATCTTAAGTTTTGATATTTTATTTTATTTATTAATCTTACTTTTATTTATTGTTACTATCTTGCTTTAAAAAACATTTTTTTGTAAAGTGTCCCTTACTAAAGTGTACATGGCCATTAGTTAAGGGTATTTTGCTTTATTCCTGTTGCTACAATTAATTTTTAATTCATAATGGAAAATGTGACTGCAAAATTAGTTAAATTGTATTGATAGAATACCAATGCAGTTGGAAAATAATATTTATAACTATCAATTAATCGACTGTTTTTAAAGAGGACCGCTTTTCTGTGAAGAAAACATTACTGACACATTTAACATAATTTGTAAGGAAGTGAAAAATGAGGTAGTATGATAAAACAGACTAGTGTAAATAAAAATGTTCCTCTTTTTACAGAAATATAAATCTGGCAACCCTAGTTATCAACCAAAAGCATAATATTTATTAAACTGACTTTGCTAACCTATGGAATGCATAAAATATTTAGCTTAGGATAGATCACATACTGCATCTTTCAAAGATAAATCCATGGTAATCTCTTTAAATTAATGCACACCTACTAAAACATGTGATTGTGAAATTTGCTCAAAAGATTTAAACTCAGCCACTGTGCATATAAGTCAATATTGAAATAAAAAAAATCATATAAAGTGTTTTTCTTACACATATAACTATCATTTTCTGAATATCACTGTTAAGTTATTAAAAAAAAAAAGTCAACATTTTGCTGTTTGGCGACACTACAGTGGTTGGTGTCGTACGTAAAGTAACTTAAATTTAATCCTTAAATGCTACATTGGCACCAGAATTTTGGAATGAAAAATTCCCTTTTATCAAGTACATGAAGAAAAGATTTTACTTATTTTTGAATAAATTTGTTTCTAAATTCTGGTGTCAATCAATCATTTCAACATTTTATGAATAGAAGTATTTTTACAAGACATGCGGACAGCAAAGTGTTAATATAGGAAAAATTCCTGCTTGCAAAATCTCAGGATTTCATCAGAAAAATCCTTGTATTCGAAATTTATTTTGAGATTTCATTATATACAGAGACTGGGCACATGCCCAAATGTTTAGAAAAATTTCCCCATTCCTGGGATCTGTTTAGGAAGAAATTGGGTCCTTTAAAGGATCCTTCACAATTTTTTCATTTCAAAACAGAACTCTTCACAAAATTTTCAGCCCAAAACAGGACCCTTCACAAAACTTTTCACTTTAAAACAGGGCCCTTCACAAAATTCTTTGTCTTAAAAATAAACTTTTCACAAAATTTTTCCCTCTCCAAACTAAATCTTTCACAAATTTAATCATTTAACTGTAAAATCTGACTATCACTTTTACATATATAAAGAAAATATGTGTATTTTATAATATATCTTCTTAAAAATGTACAAACAAGTACCTGAATATAACAATCATTTCAAATTCACAAAATTATGACTCGATTTTTCACAATTAATAAAAAAATTAATGTGTGTAAAAAGCTGTTCAGTTTCAGAAAAACAGGACCCTGGGAGAAAAGTCTGGACAGACCTCTACATTCATGTAAACTAAACTATCTCAGTGTTCTTCCCTAACAACAATGAATCATAATGTAAACTTCGAAGTTCCAAGAGCAACATAGTATTGTAAAGTCCCCATTAGATTATTTGTGAATAATAGATGGGTCTTTCCATCTTGAACATTATTTTCTCACGCTCAGGAAGTACATCTGTCTTCTTAGACAAAATAGGAGACGCGGTGTTGTGAATGGTCACAGAAAGGCGACAAGAGAAATTCGTTACGCCGGGGAGGTAAATAATTAGTTTCTTCTCCCAAAACAGGTAACGGGGAAGTTTGCCCTGGCCTGGCGTAGACAGAAATTGGCAACAACGGCACCTTATGAACACTCATAGCTTCCAATCAGGAAAGGTGAACGAACTTTATTGGAGCTCTGAGATAAACTGTAAACGCCCAATTCCCTCCCTTCCCAGCTGAGGACAGCCGGAGGGAGAGGTTTGTGAGGGACTCGAGATTTGGAGAGCAGCGAGAGAAGGTTGCAATTCTTCGGACCTGAGAACAAGAAGGGAGAAATCCCTTGATAAGATGACAGAGTTCACCGGCAGGACGGCACGTCCCGTGTGCTGAGTTTTGCAGACCGTTAGCCGTGCGGGCAAAACGAAAGAGACACCCTGTCTCTAGAGTGGACATTTTGCAGACCCCCATCAGTGTGAGCAAAAGAGTAGAGACTCTCTATTGATACGTTTCGGACTCTCTTACTTCGAATAGATACTTTGATCCTAAAGTAAATGTTACGTCGCTGTTAATCGAATTTGACAAAAACTCACAACTTTAACTCTGTAAATTATAAGAATTTTTCTGTGATGATATCAGAATAGAACAAATTTTTATTCTAAGGACAATAATTGATCTTGTTTGTTAGCTTCGCTACCATTCTAAATCATTCCGCAAACAAGTTCTTCACAGTATATTACATCAAATATGTTTTATTCAATCCCTCAAGTTTAGAGTTTTAACTCACTTGATATAGTATAGAAGCGTTTGCTTTCATAAAAATTTTTAATCTATTTTTACATGTGTCTATAATAAATTCTTTTTTCTTAAATCTATGGTTTAAATGGAGGGGGGGGGGGGGGCTGTGTGTCCCAGGCCCACACATAGAGTTGATCAGGGACTGATTAGATAGCTATGAACCAGGGGTCGATCCAGGAAAAATGTCGGGCCTATTTAGGGACCCTTTACAAAATTCCTCTTAATAAAACAGCCCCTTCACAAAAGTCCTCTTGATAAAATAGGCCCCTTCACAAAATTCCATTCCATAGAAACATACTCCCATTAATTATTTTTATTTTGTTAAGTTTTAAAATTAGTAATTTGCAAAGAAAACAAGTTCACCAGAAAGGAAAGCTTTAGCAGAAGGGCTTAAAGAAGTTATTAAATGCTTGGTTTGAATTTGAAACGCTGGATTTCATATTTCTTAACAAAATGTTATTTTTCACAAAAATGTAAAAAAATTCACAAAAATATGATACATTTCACAAAAAGAATTTTTATTTTTCACAAAATAGGCCTGAAGAAAAATAACCTGCATCGTCCCCGGTGAACCAACAGGGTAGCTTTTCAAATAGCAGAATGAAATTTCCTAACCTTTTCGTGTTATTTTCAGAAAAGTACAGTTCATTTATGTTGTGTGTAAAATAAATATTGAATCACTCAAAAGTACTAAAATTTTACAATCATTAATTAAAAGCAAGAGAAGACATTGATTAAAAGCTTCAATTTCACCCACCCACCGGTTTGGTGGGTGGGTGAAAGAGAAAAGAAAACTGGTTTCCGTTTCATTACTAGCTGAACTGCCCAGCATTGTCCGGACTAGTGATAATAACCTTTAATATACCTAAAATCTGTGTTGAATGCATTTATATTTTCAAACAAACCTAAAGTTGATTGCCGCACTGGCTTTGGCACCCTCGAATTTGTATGATTTTATATTTTTAAATGAAAATTTATCCAAACAAACCTAGAATTAAAAGCCCTACTGCCTTCAGTAGCGTACACCTGACGTGCAAAACATGCTCTATTTTGTTTTTTCAAACAAACCTCAAATTTGTGGGATTTTATATCTTTAAATAAATTTTGTATCAATTTACATTTTTTAAATGAAAATCTTTCCAAACAAAAGTAGGGGGCTCCCGATACAATGATTGATAATTTAATTTCTGACATTTAGGTACATTAAACTTTCAATTTTGACCTTGAGGAAATGTAAATAATGACGCACACAACCTTCTTTTAAGACATGAAGAAATTATATCTAACATTCTCCATCCGAAAATTTCCAAAACACAGTTATCTTTAAACCTGAAGTGAATTCTAGAAAATCATATATATTATCATATATATTAATCATATATATAAACCAATTTATATATAAATTGGTTTTCTCCAACCTTTTCTCAAATTCATTCGATAATTTTAAAACTACTGGTCAGAATGACTTGATATTTTAGCAGAACAATCGTGAGGCAATGGAATTTTATTTGGTGAAGGAAAAAAAATAGTTCTAAAATGTGCCGATAGATGGCGCTGTCAGGGTCAAATTTTCTCCAACCTTTGAATTCAAAATATAAAAAAAAAATATTTTATTTCATTCAGGAAACAGATACAGATTTTTAACAAAATTGCAGAAAAGCCCAAAAATGACATCACGAACAGGTACATTAAAAGTCCAATTATACTAATTGTAATATCTTATTTTTCTGCATTCAAAAACAAATAAATAAAACAGTTAAATTATTTTCATAGAAAAAATGTTATACTTTACTCACTTGAATGTCATACTTCAAAATGACAGATCTGTGTATCACAGCACCAGTAATTGCAAAACAGATCCAAAATAATGCTAATACTGTAGAAGTAGTGATGCCATGATTTCGATGTTTGATCATTAAAATGATGATTATCACCTAAATAAATGATAAATTATGCATATATTTAATAATAAGTATTAGATAGTTGACATATTACACATTTGTTTAAATTAAAACTGTTCTTCAATTTAAACAAATTAGAAATTATGAATGAATAAAATGAAGAAAAAATTGCTTTAAATCGCTTATTGAAACAGATTTTGAGCTTTCACTTTGTATAATGCTGCCTCGAATGCAAGTTAAATGTTAATGATGGTAGAGCAAGTTGGTGAAAATGTAAATTAAATAAACAATTTGTTTTGGTTTATTTACAGAAGAATAAGCTGGAAGCTGTGTTGGTTGTCCAATTTATTAAATGCCTCAACCCTCCAGAACCTGCAGGGTTATGCCTTTAACTTAAGGAAAATCGCTTTTAAATTTTCCCGGTGGATCTTCATCAGATCTAGGGATGGGACGAATGCTTCGGCTCAATATTGCCGATATCTTATCTCGCTGAATATTGCCAGATATCTTCGAATTATCAAATAAATTCACGATAATTTTTTTTGTTTTTTGTTTTTTGCAATTTCCCCCCCTCTAATTCAAACTGGCTACTTTCTATAAAGGAAGATGTAAATAATATATATATATATATATATTATTTACATCTTCCTTTATTCATATTGCTGTTATCAGTTTTGTGTATGGTTTTAATGCATGTGGAATAAGGTGTAGAACTTTGTGCTGTTGTATATTGTATATGCTGGTTAAAATGTCAAAGATTTTGTTAAACATATACATATATTATATATTCTACTTTCAAATACCTCTTGCTTTAATTTAATTTGTAATATAAGACTGGAGTGGAGACTTATTTCATAACAAAGATTCATTCTTATAAATTTTTTGATCACTAGGGCCAGTGGCGTATCCAGGATTTAATTTCGGGGGGGGGGGGGGGGCTGACTTAAATTTCGATAACGTTCTGAGTCTTACGAAATATGTTGAACTGCGTTATAAACAGAAATCATGTTTGACAACAAGACCGAGGGGGGAAAACGGAGGGGGGGAGGTATAGGGTCGAACTTGAGCACCCCCCCCCCCTCGCCGAAATAAGTTGAAAAGTGATAATGGATTGTTTCATATACTTTCATTTAAAAGAAATACATTGTCATTGTAGCTTATAATCTATAAAGTTGCCTCCTTCTCCCCTAAATTCTGGATACGATTCTTGCTTGACAATAAATTAATTTTGCTTGGGACAATCTCAAACAATTTTTTTTTTCATAATTTTTTTTTCTATTTTAGGATCAATTCCCTATTACTGCTAAGGTACGTGGGGCACTTTCCCAGAACACACATATTTAAGGTGCCCAAAAATTTATGATGTTTCAAATCAATTTTATTGTAAACAATCTTAATATATTAAGAAATTAAAATTTCTAGATTCATTACACAACTTATGTAAACTAAAATTGTCAGTGATATCATAAGTATATTTATAATTTTTCTTCTCATTTGAAGATTTAAGTTTCTCAGAGTGCGTCCAATTTATTTCAGCTTCTTCATATGTGTTTTAAACTTGTTAAAAAAAAATTTTATTTTATGACTATCTTATTTATAAAATATCATTTTCTTTGGGTTGTGTATGTTTTTAAAGTTCGTGCAACATTAGTTCATGTTTATTTAACCTGATATTTGAGTCTGTTAAGTTAATTTTTACGAAAAAATTTCAATAAAAATAATAATAATCCAACTTCAGTTTGCATTTATTCTCTGTCTTTCATTTAAATATGTGCATTGCATAGTTATATTCATACCCTTCTCATTCACAGTATTTGTAAAAATGTGATAATCTACGATTAGGGCCAAAAATATTTTCTGTTGCCATGGCCCAAAATTTTGATGGTCAGGGTCTATTGAGGATAAACAAGCTTTTTTTGCAAAATCTCTTTTTTTAATACCAACAAAAATTTAATTCGAAATCTTGGGGGTAGCAAGTATTCCTTCTTGATCTCCCCCTTCCCTTCGTATACACATGCTCCTGGGATTTTGATCAAACGTATGGCTATTAACCTTCAAGAAATATATGTTAAAAAAAACTCATCAAATTTGTGAAGGAAGGGACAAGTTAACAATTAATTGGAAACTAAACATCAGATTCCCCTTTTTTAAAAAAGAGTTAAAGCTATTGAATTATGGCTAACAATATTACTGGACTTTTTTTAAAAAACGGTAAGTAAAATTGTAAGAAAATTTATTTTTAACCTGTGAATTTATTTAATGCTATTATTCTTTTGTTAAATATTCCAAATGGTAAAAATGCTGCCGATACTAAAGTGTGTCGTGTAACGTAAATAAAACTAGTTCGCTAGTAAAAAGACCAGGAACAAACAAATCAACAGGAGATTATTTTTTTAGTATTACTACTGGGCTGATTTTTTGCCGATTTGCTGATTTGGCGATAATGTTTAATGTCACTTCGCACTAATATACCTCCTTAGTCTTGTCATCTAGATCTTGCCAATTGAGCATATTATACGTTTTCAATTATCCACTAAAACATGTATAGAACTGTTTTTCAGTCAGTTGAAAATAGATTTTGTGGTCTCAAGTAATTTTGATTGCAAGACTGGGAGGCATGTGGGGTTAACGAGAAAACAAATTTGTTGCACGCCAGAAAATAAAACAAATTTATCTCATAAAAAAAGAAACAAAGTCAGTTTTTTAAAATTTCACTGCGACCACTTCGGAAGGGGGATGGAGCTGTCACCCCATAACCTCCACCCCTTGTCTACTAATATGGGACTAAAGAAAATAGATTGGGTTGTGCATTGCATGACAGAAAAAATAATTCTAATTTTATTTGAAACATAAAGAGAGAAATTCATTCAGAGAATTATTTCATTCCATTTTTGGCGATAATGTTTAATGTCACTTCGCACTAATATACCTCCTTAGTCTTGTCATCTAGATCTTGCCAATTGAGCATATTATACGTTTTCAATTATCCACTAAAACATGTATAGAACTGTTTTTCAGTCAGTTGAAAATAGATTTTGTGGTCTCAAGTAATTTTGATTGCAAGACTGGGAGGCGTGTGGGGTTAACGAGAAAACAAATTTGTTGCACGCCAGAAAATAAAACAAATTTATCTCATAAAAAAAGAAACAAAGTCAGTTTTTTAAAATTTCACTGCGACCACTTCGGAAGGGGGATGGAGCTGTCACCCCATAACCTCCACCCCTTGTCTACTAATATGGGACTAAAGAAAATAGATTGGGTTGTGCATTGCATGACAGAAAAAATAATTCTAATTTTATTTGAAACATAAAGAGAGAAATTCATTCAGAGAATTATTTCATTCCATTTTTGACCATTTTGGGAGATGGGGGTGTTCTGTGCCCCATCAGCCCCTTCCCGCTCTTTGGATATGCTGTGGTGTTACTCTGTACTAATATGGGAGTAAAGAGAAGAAAGTGGGTAGTGTATTGTATAACAAAAAAAAAATAAAAATTTATCTCAAAGAAGAAAAAACAACATTATTTTCATGAGATGTTCGACTATTTCGGGAAGAGGGCCTTCTGTAACCCCATCAGCCCCTTCCCCTTTTTAGATACGCTTTGATGTCAACGTGAACTAATATGGGGCTAAAAAGAAGAGAGTGGGTAGCCTGTTGTATAACCAAAAAAAAATTAACAATTCATGCCAAAGAAGAAGAAAACAGCACTTTTTTCATGAGATTTTCAACTATTTCGGGAAGGGGGGGGGGCTGTAACCCATCAGCCCCCTTCTCCTTTTTAGGTATGCTCTGATGTCATTATGGACTAATATGGGGTTAAAAAGAAGAGAGTGGGTATTCTATTGTATCACAAAAAAATAATACAAATTTATCTCAAAGAAGAAAAAACAGCACTATTTTCATGAGATGTTCAACTATTTGGGGAGGAGGGGGGCTGTAACCCCTTCAGCCCCCTTTTACTTTTTGGATATGCTCTGATGGCAATGTGGACTGATATGGGACTAAAAAGAAGAGAGTGGATAGTCTGTTGTATAACAAAAAAAATACAAATTTATCTCAAAGAAGAAAAAAAACAGCACTATTTTCATGAGATGTTTGACTATTTCGGGAAGTGGGAGGGGGGGGGCTGTAAACCACATCAAGAAAAAACAGCACTATTTTCATGAGATGTTCGACTATTTCGGGAAAAGGTGGGGGGGGGGGGGCTGTAATTCCATCCAGAGAAAAACAGCACTATTTTCATAAGATGTTCGACTATTTCGGGAAGAGGCGGGCTATAACCCCATCATCCCCCTTTTCCTTTTTAGGTATGCTCTGATGTTAATGTGAACTAATATGTGTTTAAAAAGAAGAGAGTGGGTAGTCTATTGTATGACAATGTAGATATATATATACAAATTTATCTCAAAGAAGGAAAAAGCAGCACTTTTTTCATGAGATATTCGACTATTTCGGGAAGGGGGGGGGGGGGGCTGTAAACCCATCAGCCCCCTTCCTCTTTTCAGATATGCTCTGATGTCAATGTGAACTAATATGGGGCCAAAAAGAAGAGAGTGGGTAGTCTGTTGTATAACCAAAAAAAAATTACAATTTATCTGAAAAAAGAAGAAAACAGCACTTTTTTCATGAGATTTTCTACTATTTTGGGCGGGGCGGGGGGGGGGGCTATAACCCCATCAGTCCCCTTATCATGTTTATGCTGTGATGTCAATGCGGACTAATATGGACTAACGAGAATGGCTAATCCGCTGTATAATAGAAAAAAAAAATAGAAATTTATCTAAAAAAGAAAGAAAAAGGCACTTATTTCATTTTACTCTTGACAATTTCGAGGGGGGGGGGGCTGCAGCCCCATCAGCCCACCCCCTGGATACGCCACTGACTAGGGCCACAAACTTCTTATAATAAAATTTACTTGGTTAAAGGTTATTTCAGGAAATATCTCACTATGAATTATGAGAGAGAGTATGTATTATCATTGATTTTGAATGTAAGAGAGAATAAAAGCATCATAGGATAGTAAACAAGAAGTACATTCTTTGTATTTTAATGGAAATAACTTACCATTCTGGCTTACAGAAAATCAATTTGATATATCTAAGAATGTAAGTATAAAATGCAATTTCTTAATCCTATGTTCTAAAATAAATTTTCTAAATTTAAAAATAAATTTAAAAAGTACATTTAATAGTGGTAATGACAAATGAGTTCCTAATTTAGATAAAATGTTTAAGAATTGCTTTCCTGCTGATAAAATTATGCTAGTAAAATTTAGATGTAGTAAAAGTTATTTTATTATTAGCATCAAGGGATTTGAAATATTTCAAGAAATACATCAAGCTAATAAAAATTTTAAATACATAAATAAATAAAACAAAAATTATTTTTACATTAAAAAAAATTGTATATACCGGGTGATTATTATTAAAGTTACGATTTCAAAAATCGATAATTTTAAAACTACTGGTCAGAATGACTTGATATTTTAGCAGAACAGTCGTGAGGCAATGGAATTTTATTTGGCGAAGGAAAAAATAGTTCTAAAATGTGCCGATAGATGGCGCTGTCAGGGTAATGTCAGGGAAAGACCAAAATTTATTCTTTAAACACAGGAATGTTGTTAGCCAAAAGGAAAAAAATAGAGTTCAGGGATTTACTAAAAATGTATTAGCGAAAAGACAAGAATACGTGTTTACAGCAACAACAGCAATAATGACAAAAAATGAAAAAAAAAAAAAAAGCTTTATGGAACAAACACTTTACGATGATGATTAAAGTGTAAGTTGCCCGATATGCCCTCCGCCTTGTTCCGCTACTAATTGGAAGCACAAAACGGCATGCTACACAACAGATCGGAATGTATCTGTACTTATGCAATGGGTGTGGTGTGTGATTCTTGCCTTCAAGTCGGCTAGATTCTCAATTCGCCCGCTGTAAACAACATTCTTCAGGTACCCATAGTTGCCACGTATTAGTAATTTGCATATCTCCACACAATCTGAACCCTGACAGCGCCATCTATCGGCATATTTTGGAACTATTTTTTCCTTCGCCAAACAAAATTCCATTGCCTCACGATTGTTTTGCTAAACTATCAAGTCATTCTGACCAGTAGTTTTAAAATTATCGATTTTTGAAATCATAACTTTAATTATAATCACCCGGTATAATCAAAAGTTATTTCTTTTCTGAAAAAGAAAATGGTTTTTGGCCGCCAGATATTCGGTATTCAAATCACTATTTGTCGCATCCTTAATCAGATCTACTACCATTCTGGGCAGTCTTGAAGGGGACCACGGTTCCCGATCCACCGGCCCCAGCGGGTTAAGAAGGACTGGGGCATTTAATACATCGGTCGACAGATGCGGCTTCCAGCCTATTCAATTCCTTAAGACTTTGTTGATGAGTAACGAGTCTACTTGTAATTAATTTAGCATGATTTTTAAAAATTCAAAATATATATCAGAATTTTTTTTTTGCAATTATTGCATTATTTAATCACAGAATTTCCGTCATCAAATAAAGTGAAAATTACTTTTAGAAAATTCTGTTAGATACTTTAAATAATTTAAACAAAGAGTTTTAACTTGGGAACACTGCTGGTCAACAATGTGTTCAGATAGAATTTTCAAAAGAGGCTAACACAAACATCTAAACATCCATCAAAGACTCAGTTAGCAGCTCTTACATTTGGAGTTTATCTTATGTAAAGTAATACAATAAATTATTCAAAGAAAAGCGTTTTAACAGGATTTTTTAATCCAAGACTCAGGTTTGAATTTTTGCATTGATTGCAAATTTGCAACTTGCAACACAAATAACTAAATATATATTGACAAACAGGTGGGAAATACCCTTCTCAAAATAATTTTTTTTTCTTTAGACTTGGCAAAAATAAACTTAGTCGGAAAACTTGTTACACATATTTCTTTATTTTGTCCCCCGTCCCACCCAAAATAAAAAGAAGAGTATACAATCAGACCTATAAAAACGGAATCACTAGGATCTGAAAAGAAGGAGGGAAAAAATCCAGTTTTAAATAGGTTTCCATTTTAACAGGTATAATCAGGGCTTGACAAATGAAGTCACGAGGTCGCCACTGGCGACTAAGTTTATTTATCTGGTAACTAAATTATTTAATCTGGCAGTTTTTTTTTTTTTTATTGTTGTTGTTTGTTTGAGAGCAACTTTTTTTTTTTTTTTTAACAGAACTAAGAAAGTAGCACAAATGGCATTTTTTCTCTCCCCTACTTCTACTAGTGTGCGGCAAGTAGTGATATTCTTCTTCTCTCTACTTTTAATGGAAGAACCAAGTTTAAAAGGCATTTTCCATCTCACGTACAAGAAACACCATTCTTTTCCACTCTAGCCATAGCTAGCATGTCATATAAATAGAATTTTGGGGTGAGGGAAGGAAGGAGAGGTTTCAATAAAACAGTAAAAAATACGATTAATCCAGCCTTTGTGACACCTATTAGATGCAATGCAAAAAATGTACATCATCAGATATAGATTTTTGTAGCACTACCCGGACTTTTGAAGCATCCGACAATCAGCATTTTCCGAACATGTCGGTTAAGTCAGCCTTTTACAGTATTTTTTTTTTCTCCAGTGATACATAATTTTGATAATTTTCAATACGAAATCTAGTTTATATTATCTTTCTAAATTGTGCATTGTTCTAAAATATGTAACTAATAATTCTAAAGTATACTCATTATTTTTTTCTCAATAAATTCACAAAAAAACTTCTTGTGCTTTTCGAAAATCAACGACGGGGGAGTTAAATATTTTCTACTGCTGACTAGAATTTTTTGCTGGCTACCAGATTTTATTAAATTTATAAAGTATAATTGTATGGTATTCCGTATGGATTGTGAATTTTTTTTGTTTAGGACAAGTAGCATTTTCAGTTATTTTACTGTTATACACTTTCTGGTTAAATGGAGACAGTTGGCAAACACTGATATAGCAATTTTAAGACACCTACAGAGATATGTAATTATCAAATTTTTACATGTTTGCTACATTTTATTTGTTTTCATGAGTAATCCAAATCTTTAAAGTTTCATGTAAAAATATTAATTAGTTAATTTTTATATTTGTTATTAATTAGTATTTTGATTTACACCAGTTTAAAGTATTTCATTTCTATACTTACTATAGAGCAAGGAAAAAAAAAACTAAATCGCCTAACTCCTGTCAAATTGGTCATATATACACGATATTAAGATACGTTACTGCAGTTGACCCCAGTAAAGTCACTATAGTTAAAGGATGTTGGGTCGATGAAAATTACTATTTTGTCGGCTGCGGATGAACAAATGTTTTTGTCGAGTTTCGGTGAAGTTGACTTTAAACAGAATTTTCAAATTCGGGTCGGGTCCATTGACTAGAAATATAAATGGACAGCGGACTAGCAACCCTTTCTTGAAGAAAACATGTCCTTTCCTCCAGCAGGTGTGGAGGAAGAATATTCTGCCAAACAGGTTTTTTTCGCGCCAAACTGTCACGGAAATTCCACAGCTCCCGAGAAGAAACAGAGATTTTTCACTTGCGTTTGAGTTTGTCAAGTTTGAGAAAGGGATTACCGCCAGAAAGCAGCCCCCTTTCGCCTATTTTTGGCAATGAAAGGGGAAAGATATATTCTTCAAGTCTGTCGGAAGAAAAGAAAGGAGTCCGCTGTCCATTTATATTTCTAGTCAATGGTCGGGTCCAGTAAAACCGTGCGGGACTCTATTCCTTACCCAATCATTATCCTATATATTATTTCTGTTGTCAACATCCCTTTTACTAAAAAACGCAGAACGATAAATGAGATACCATATGAAAGGATTTTGAACAGGCTTCTGACATAGTACACTCTCATTTCATTAAAACATGTTTTTCAATTAAAAATTAAATCGGCATTGTTTTCATAAATGAAATGAAAGGTTTTCCTCGAATGAGTGTTGCCACAAAAATAAAATACCGCAACAATGATATATATTTTTTTCGAAACCGATGATGTCACCCTCTAATGCAATTAAAATACGATTGATATCAGTTTTTACTGTAACTTTGATAGAATAAATAAGATGATATTCTGGCTTGAGTAATGCTGTTTGTAGATATTTTTAGTCCTTAATTTTTTTTAGAAGTTTAAATCTGCATCTAAAAAATATTAGATATTGTTAAAAAATATTAGACTGCAGTGCGAAATCTTCGCACGAGTCCACTGATTAATCCTAATATGCAGGTGTAAAATGTGAAATACACATAAAAGTGAAAGTAAATGTTAAATTTGATTCAACAAGACAATTAATATCAACTGCAGTCAACCACAACATTAAATATATGAAGGAAGAAGAAAAAAAAAAAAAAAAAAAAGCTTACATATGTAATGGGTCTTGCAAATAATGCAATTAATGTAGAAATAGATCTATTTTCATAATCTGGTTCCTCAAGGAAATACATAATACACCATGTAGCACTAATGATACATAAAACAATTCCTAAAATCTGAAAATAAAAAAGCATGTTTAGTAAAAATATAAAAAACACAAAGAAAATTAACAATAATAATATTTCATTCTTGTTCTAGAATGAATAATATTAATAAATATCATTAATACAATACAGTGTTTTTGTCCTTATTCTGTACTCAAACCGAATAGTAAATGGCCAAAAACTCGGTACTCGACAGCTTGGACAAAGCAGTACTCTGTACATCACTAGTTAAAAAAAAATGATTGATAGCATCATTTTTGTTTGGCACCAACCTTGTCTGTGGATTCCATTACTGTATCATAAACAATTTCTCTGAGTGGATATATTGTATTAAATTGTTTCATTTCGCATACCGTGTACTATTTTCAATATTTTTATATTTCATTTAAACTTTTGGTAGTTGCTGGATAGAACCTAAAATATAGGTATATCCTGCATATTGCATATTTCATGCAAAAGAGATCCGTTCTCACGAGAAACTAGTCGAAACAGCTGCAGCAGTATGGGTGGCCTTGTTTACGCAAGTAAACAAGTAATAAAACACAGACTGGCGACGGATTTGACGTTACAGCAACTGTGAGAACGAAAAACAATTTATGACGGACAATCTACGAAAGTCATAAAATTTAAGAGGACAGTTACAAATGATCTTTTAAGAGGCGGAATATAGCTAGCACGAATAAGAAGCGTTGCAGTAATCAGATCTACGTGGCGACCAGTGCAAATGCTCCAGGAGGGCATGGAAATCAACCCCAAGGAACATCATTGGATCCAGAACGACAAGAAAGGAGGAGGAGGAGGAGGAGGCTTTTGCACCCCTAAAGATCTCAGAACAAATTTTTTTTGGAACTTAAAAAACACTTCTATCTAAAACTTTCAAAGGAGAACATCCTTTTTTTTTATTAACATTGCTGATGCAATGAGTTCTATAAGTTGACTTTTCTTTCTAGGCTTCAATATGTAAATAGCCTAACTTTATAATTAATTTAATCATAATTTATTTAAAATGTGCGCTGGATGCAAGGATAACCATGGGATGTACTATACAGACAACTGCCATGCTCTTGTGCTCTTAGGATAGATCCAGGTACATTTCATTGTTTACCCAGCTACATTTAAAATTTACTCTATACTAAATAATTAAAGTTGAAGAGATAACATTTCTCGTACCATCCCAGGATCAAGGATGCTTGTAAATTTAAATTCAATTATAAGCTTATTAAATTCCAGTATTATAAAATGTTATCTTAAATGTGTACCATTAAGGTTAAAGGTACCATACTTCATTTTAAATAATTAAATAATAACTTACCAAAATCAGTAAATGAATTGCACTATCATATAAATTTTGTACATATAATTCATATTCCTTTTACAATTATTTTACTCTTAATTTTATGTCTTTATTATTGTATGTCTTCTGTAAATAAAACCTCTTGATTTTAATCTTAATTTAGACTCTATTTTTATTATTATTTACGGTGTGATGTTTATTTAGGTTACCATATGTTTACTTAAAAGTACTACTTTAAGCAGGAATTTACAGCGGGATTGATGGTCAATCATAAGGATAAGATATACTTTGAAATCACACAACGCAGTACAACTTTTTAATTTAATATAAAAAAAAATCTATCCCAGGTTGTACAATCACCCTTGCCATCAAATTGCCGCTAACTTATTTGGTGTGTTTGTCTGGAGGAGAGAATAATTATAGGTTCTAGTAACGCCCTATAAATTTTATAATTTAAATTTTAAATCTCTCCAACAGTAGTTCTTGTATATTTTGTATGATTATTACTTGTGCAAAGAGCGGGTATCGCATGAAAATGATTTTTCTCACAGATGACACACTGTTGATTTCTAAACCTAAAAAAATGTCTAATCCGTATTTTCTTCAAAATTATAAGAGCTGCTTTCGAGAAACCCACTAAATATATATATATATATATATATATATATATTACTTAAATTTTTATATTAGCTTTTCCTTTGATTTTGACACATGAGATTTCATTTTAAATATATATATATATATATATATATATATATATATATATATATATATATACACTGAAAAAACACTCAATTAACAGTATACGATTCGGCAATTTTTTTATGGTTTATATAGAACTCTTCAATTATTTGCTTGGAGAAAGTTCCGTAATCGGGTTCAAAGCCAATTGGCATATGTTAAAAAAAAAAAAAAATATTTTCACTTTTGTAATCATTATTGTAACTTGTAACTCTCACACACAGTTAAAATTGTATCTTGCTGTCGTGTTTGATGCTAATCTTGGTAAAAGATCCCATTATGGAAAATTAGTCATTTTATCCGCGTGAAGAGCAGGTATAACATAATAAATTGTTTCATTTAGCATACCATATACTATTTGTAATGATTTTATGTTTCATTTCAATTTTTGGCAGTTCTTGTACCCCTTTTCATGCTTTCTTGAATGTTTTCCACCTGTGTGAAGAGTGGGCATTGCACAAAAACTATTTTTCCTTGAAATGACACCCTGACAGATCGTTTTCTAGACCCCCAAAAACCCATAATCCCATGTTTAATAAGAATCATTAGAGTTGTTTTCTAGAACCCAAAGTATACAAACATGAAACACTCATTTATTAGTACAATATCATACATTCTTAAGATGAAATCAGAAGAAGAGTACGAAATATCTGAAGGGTGTTGGCCAGTGAGATCACAAATTCCTCTCGCTAATGTTTAACATATGGATGTGGAATGCATTCTTATTTTTAAAATATCTCCTCAGGAAATTAATATTTTTAACTTCTTTTTTTCTGTGTACAGTTCTTAAAGGATGCCTCTTTCTTTTTAGGTGTGTTTGTTAATTATATACCGAATTTGTATACTAAAATTGTTTAATTGTAGCAATCATATAATCTACCGACAGTTTTTTGGATAGATGTTTCCACAGAAATAGATATTAAATGGAAAAAAAGAGTCTAAATATGGATTTCAAGTTCTGAAATTTTCAAAGCTAAGCGTAAGTTTCCCATTGGAATTTTCAGTAAATGTCAACAAAAGATAACATGTTGCCCTCTTAAAATGTACTTATTTTATTACGGAAATCATAATAACAGACGATATAATTCATTTTTTTTTTCGATAAAATAATAAAGATGATTTTTTTTAATTTAAATTTTTTTAAAAAATAATTTATAATTTTTTTATAGACTAAATTTTATTAAATATAATAAATAATTATTTTTTTAAATAATAAATACTTTTTTTATTTTTTTAATTAATCATATCAAAATAACAGACGATATCATTCATTTTTTCAGTGGAATAATATAACGATTTTTTTTACATTGTCTTGTATTGGATATTTGCGCATAGTATAATTAAATTGGCTATTAGCTTTTTTTCATTAGTATGATTTATAAATCAAGGATCTTATATATATACTAGGGGGCCTACCCCCTGCGAGCTACGCTCGCCAACCCCCGCTCAGACTTCGAGGCCTCTAAAAACATGACAGCGTGCTTTGTTTTAAAAATATTGGTAAATCTGTAATTGGGTTGCCATGCTTTTAACGTTTTAATGGGGCATTTTTTGATTATCATGGCCTCATACACAGCTGTTGCGACAACTGACGACTGTTTTCGGGATTGATAAGTAAAATCAATTACAACTTGAAAAACAGCTTGTATAAAATGGTTAGGTTTAAATTGTGGCTACCTCTCGGACTTTTATAACAATGATCTGTATTCTATTCTTCCTTTGCTTTTAAGGATAAGAAAAATTCCATCTGCTTGTGAATAGCATTAAGAACCACGATATTGAAAAGTACTATGTTATAGATATTTTCAGTAACAGGTTTTAATTTTCTCTCTATTTTAGTGCACCATCATGCATATTTTCATGTTATTTTAAATATGCAAATTATTTATTTTAATTAATATGTATATACGAATTTTCTAATAATTATTTATCATACAAAATTAATTATATATTTTGTTCATGCATGCCTGCATTTATTTGGCATCAATTGATGAGATATTTAAACAAAATTGCTATCCGCGATAATTTTACACTATGTTATGTCACTTGAATATTGTCCATAAGAAAATTTTTGTACTTTTCCAGTATATGATCCTTTGCTTTTAGGTTTGGCGTAATTCGAGCTTCAAAAAGGGATAGATTCGTTAATATACATAGATTTGTTGCCAAAAGTTATGAAAACAAACCCAATGAACTTTTGGTGCTTTTCTATTATAGGGGTCTTGGCGCTTTTTTAAAAAGCTTGGCGCAATTCAGGCATCAGAAAGTGAGATTTGGTGCCAAATGACATAAAGAGCCATGGAAACAAATTCGACGATTTTTTTGTTTATATGCGTATTTTAATTATACGTATATTATTGTTTTGTCTATACAAATTACTTCTGATTATATATAAAATAGGATAAATGACATTTTACGCTAAACAAATTGTATAAATATTGAAAAAATGCTTCTGTATACAAAATGACAAAATTAATAGGTTGACAGAAAGTCTGTTGCCAAATTTCCTTTTCCGCCAAGGCTATTTTCCCTATTTCGTCAAGGCCCAATATACTGGAAAAGCACCGAATAAATTAAATTAAATGCTGACAGACGATTGAATCCTGACGATAGAAATGTGATTTTTTTTTCAAATTTTCCTGAAAAACATAATTTAATCACAATCTTGTCTTCATTATCGATTGAAATAAAAGATAAATTCAATTTCAATTTGAAAATGACGAATAAAAAGAAATCAATGATCCTTATCGGGATCCTTTTCAATTTTTTTCCCTTTTTTGTCACAAAAAAATTTGAGTAATTAGTTGCCATCATTACAGAAATGTCATTAAAATGAGAAAAAAATTAATATCTCGAAAACTAATTCCAATTTCAAAATTCTATTACCAGTTTTGACATCCGCGGATTTTTATGGACAGTTGGTATTAATTTCACTATCAAGCGTTTAATATTTTATTAAAAATAGACCTGAAACACAATCAGTCGTTTAATCAGTCGTTTCATAAAATCGTTTCATAAATTCGTTTCATAAAATCGTTTCACAAATTCGTTTCATTAGGATTTTATATATATAGGGTAGATATATATATATATGTTTTTAAACTAGGATGACTCAAATACGAAACATAATGTTTATCATAAGCATTATATTTACTATCAAACTCATTAGAATAACTTTGTTTTATGTTAATAATGGAAAACGCTGCAAAATGAAAAATTTCAGTATATAACTTTTGCAAAAGTCAATGTTTGCATCAGCAAAAGGTTGCTAATTATGAGTATGGGCAGATAGGATTAGCGCAATTTGAAGCACTTATTGGCAGTTTTTAAACAAATACTATAATTTAGTATTTATGCAAAACTGTAAAAAGCTCCCAAAACTAAGTTCGATTTTTTAACACAGTTTTTTTAACACACGATTTTTGAAACAGAATTTCATTTGGTGTCCTTGGAACTTTCCCAGGGGGGGCTCTGGCACCCCCCTAGCTACGGCCCTGTTTCCACCCCCTCCCAAATGGCACCTTTGTTGTCAACTCTCACGAGTTACTTTAGCTTTTGTGCTATTTCTGCTTTTTTTTTAGGGGGGGGGGGGGCAGGCTGCCCTTTAGCCTTCCTCAAATGGCGCGCCTGCTTATCTGTCAAAATTAGTTCTTTCAATTGGAACATAGAAAGGAACATCACACAGAAACACGAAATAATATTGACCTCTTTAAAAAAATTGGCTTAGTTAAATCTCTACATATAATAAAACGGTAAATAAATATACAAATATTTTCGAAAATCATCACCAGCAGTGTTGTATTCAGGAGATAGCATTAAATGATTAAATGTCCCCCCCCCCCCCTGGAAGATTTGAGATTTTATGCTTTCAATGGTCAAAAAGTATAATTTCCCCTCGGAGCCACAGAAATCCCTCCCGGGGAAAAGTGTCTGAATTCAATATTGATCACCAGATTAATGGCCCATATGTGCAGTGTATAATATTAATATTTAAATATGCTGTCAGGTCTTCTTAAGTCAAAATTTAAAGGTTAATAAAACAAGAACGAAAAATCATGCGTCAAGCATAGATTATGTAACACTTTCCAACGCTTCCAAAATAATTTTACAAATCATTACCGTTTAATAAGCTGAAAGATAACAATTTGGACAAGTAAACAATTTGGAAAACGCATAACATATTTAAAAACGTAATTTCAGGAATTTCCAACATATACAATATTCGGAAAAATATCCGAATATTTTTATTCAGCCCTGTATATGATCAGTATGATTTGTATATATGCTACATAAGATGCTAAATTTTAGTTTAGTTAGGAAACGCGTAGCACAGTTTAAAATTCTCCTTCTGGAGTTTCTTTCAATAAACGGAAATGTGTTCGCGAACTTTTGTGCTGTATTTGTGCTGTTTTGTGCTGATGTGTATAAATTCTGTATATGAAATACAGAATTTATACACATCAAGTAATAGACAAAAAGTGAGTTAAATTTAAAATCGCGTTCAGCAACTTAAAACGCATTTCCAGGAACTATTGTTAACAGACAGTAAGAGAATTCTTTTGTGTGTCCCTGTAAATGAACGATGACTACTATACACACACTATTATGTAGTAAGCCTCTTGTAATGCACCTTAGTGATATATATAAATTTCAATGCGTTTAAATTATATAAACATTATTTAATTAAACCGCAAACGATTTTTCTCCATAGACGTAACGTAACGGAAATCTTTTGACTGTCCCTGTAAAGTAACTTTAAGTGCTATGCACACCCTATTCCATATTAAGCTTCTTGTAATGCACCTTAGTGATATATATCAATTACAATGTATTTGAAATTGTGTAACATCATTCAAATAAACCGCAAATGATTTTTCCCCATAGACCGTAATGTAACGGAATTCTTTTGAGTGTCCCTGTAAAAAAACTATAAGTGCTACACACTTCAGTTGAAATAGGGAACATGCTATAGATAACGACAATAACATATAAAAATTGCACGGCAATCCGAGCATGTTAACAGGAGTTAGCGCACGGACAGACGTCCATACGGCAGACAAACAGAAGTCAAACACTTTTCAACTAGGTTGGAAAGTGTTAAAAATAAAATCAGTGAAACACAAATAATATCAGCTATGAAATTACATTTAAGAAAATCTGTAAAATGCTGTTTTAGTAAACTTATTGATTTTTTTTTTAATCATAAGGGAAATAAGAAAAAAAAAACAATGTCAAGAATAATGTCTCTTTTTCAATCAAAATAAAATTTCGTGCCACATGTGACAGATAATTCGCTATTTTTGCGATCAAGATGCAGGTGCTGTGTCATACATGACTTTTTTGAAGTTTCAAGAGAGAATAAACATTCTTAGACAATCGCGAATCCTGGTTCCCCACATTTTTATTTAAGAACAAAGAAAGTTTTGCAAGTGTTCAAATTTTCCGAACAATATCTCGAAAAGTTACATAAAGCTACAGTTTTCATCTTTTTTAAAATATATATATATATATAACTTTGGACAATATAAAAGAAATTTTGGAGGTTTCAAGCTAATATTAATGGTTATTAAAAAAGGGCAGAGTTTTGTTGGTTGGCATAAGGCCCAAAGGAAGACATGCTGCTACAAGATAAATAGATATAACACCTTTACGATCTCAAACAGCAAGACATTATAACTCCTAAACATTCAAAAAGATAAAATATGAAAAGGCAGTCTTGAACATCTGGATAGAGTAAGAATTATGTAAAACACAAAAGTTAAAAAAAAAGAGATTGTTAAAAGCAATGAATCTAAGAAACAGAGAGAGATTATTTTTACGAAATTGATATATTTTCAGTTCCGCAATGGATAGTATGAATAATAATGATAAACACTGATGCTAAAAATACAATTATTTTTTAAATGGATCTGGAAAATTACACCATGGACGCCCTTAGAACAAAACCCTAAGAAAAGCAAGGTTTTCAAACAGATAAGATATCCCGTTAGTTCGCTGACCAGGTAAACTAAAAACAAGAATGAAAAATCAAGCATAGATTATGAAACACTTTCCAACACATCCAGAAAACTGTAATGAAAATTCACCGTTAAGTAAGGTAAAAGAAGATATATAAGTAAACAGTTCAGAAAACATATACCACATTGAAAAATACAGTTTTCGAAATTACCTTCCACTGTAAAAAAGTAGTCGAATTATTTTGTGCAGCCCTGTATATGATCGATAGATTTTGATATATAATACACAGCATGATAAAATTTAATTCAGTTAGAAAAATCACATTTAGCAATTTTCGCCAATCGATGGAAATGCACTCGAAATCTTTTGTACAGCCCTGTATATTATCTAAACACTTTTGTATTAAGCTAAAATTTAATTCAGGTAAAAAACGCATAAGGCAATTTAAAACTCACTTCCAGCAATTACCAACCATAAACGACAATGTATTTTGTTCTTTGCGTAGCCCTGTGTATGAATTTATTTATTTTCCACAAACTTATATTAGTCTACTAAATATAGTTTAGCAAAAAAAATGCGTAACGCAGTTAAAAACTACCTTTAAGCAATTCACTCCCATAGTCTGTAATACTTACAAATTTCCTTGTGTAGCCCTGTATATGATAAACTGAATTTATACACACTGTGTAATATGAAAAAATTAAGTTAAACTTAAAAAAGCAAACCAAACTTGAAAACGCACTTATCATACATAGACTGTAATTATCGCACATATACTGTAACAGATATATCCTGTGTGTCCCTGTAAATTAACGATAAACGCAATGCACACCATACTTTTAAGTGAGCAATTTATACTAACGCATATAAATTTTATTATGTTTCCAAATAGTGAAATATCAATAAATTACACTGCAAACGATTTTTCCACGTAGAACAATGTGCAACAGAATTCTTTTGTTTGACCCTGTAAATGAACTATAAACGCAATGCCCACCATACTTTTAAGCGATCAATTTATAGTGCACCTCAGTAATGCATATAATTTTCATAATGTTTGAAATAGTGAAACATCATTAAATTACACTGCGAACGATTTTTTCCCGTAGAACAGTGTGCAACAGAATTCTTTTGCTTGACCTTGTAAATGAATAATAAATGCTTTGCACCCCATATTCTACAAAAAAGCATGCTTTAATGCGCTTCATAATTATATATCAATTTCATCTTGTTTCAAATGGCGTAGCATCATCAAAATGTACTTGAAACGATTATTTCCCATTGAGTGTAATGTAACGGAATACTTTTGACTATCCCTGTAATAAAGGTATAAGTGCTACACAATTCATTTTCAATAGGGAACATACTGTGGTAAAAGACAATAACATGCAAATATTTCAGGGCAATCTGAGTATATTTACGCGAGTTAGAGCATGGTCAGACGCCAGACAAACCGAAGTCATAAGCACTTTTCAACTAGGTTGGAAAGTGTTAAAAAATCTTTTAAAAAAAAATGAAGAATTGAAACAATTTTTAATTTTTAACACTTTCCAACCTAGTTGAAAAAGTGTTTATGACTTCGGTTTGTCTGCCGTCTGGCCGTCTTCCCGTGCTCTAACTCCCGTAAATATGCTCGGATTGCCCTGCAATTTTTATATGTTATTGTCGTTATCTATAGCATGTTCCCTATTTCAACTGAAGTGTGTAGCACTTATAGTTTTTTTACAGGGACACTCAAAAGAATTCCGTTACATTACGGTCTATGGGGAAAAATCATTTGCGGTTTATTTTAATGATGTTGCACAATTTCAGACGCATTGTAATTGATATATATCACTAAGGTGCATCACAAGAAGTTTAATATGGAATATGGTGTGCATACACTCTAAAATTGGGAGGAGTGAGAAGTTGACTCTTTGGAAGAGTGAGAGGCATTTTCACTCTTTTTGGAGTGAATTTTATAAGAATACACTCTTTAAAGAGTGGGATTTTCCACTCCCTAGAAAGGAGTGAAATATGTCACTCCGTTGTCGAGAGTGACTGTCTCACTCCTTTGACAAGAGTGAAATATTTCACTCCGTTGAAGAGTGAAAGCCTGGCATTATATAATTTTGTCCATATTTGTTTATTGAGAGAAACGAAATGATCATTTTTCCTTTTTCTTTTTAGGTAGATTTCGTAAGAAATGTTACCTATTACATTCTCCCCTATGTTGGAATTTCTGAAAATTTTTGCAGATCTACGCCGATTATAACCCCTAAAACCGCAAACCACCCCCCCAGTTCAAAACTTTATCTATCTGTCTATATAGCTATATCATTTTTTTATGGACACGATAACTTCAATAATTCTGCACAAATCTCTTCCAAACTGATAACATATAATCAAAGGACATAAAATCTCGGTCAAGTTCGTTAATGGGCAAAATCGAAATAGGGGGGGGGGGGTGGGGGGTGAAAACAGAAAAAAACCCATAACTTCTTAATTATGATACGTATCAAATCCGTTTAAAGTTATTAATATTTCTAGGAAAAGGGCCGAAAATTTATGTATGACAGATTTTTGATATCATTAAAAATGGCCTCAAGGAAGGGGGGGGGGGGATAGGATTTTAAGAAGAAAAAAATTCATAACTTCGTCAATTCACAAGATATCCATCCGCTTCTTGGAAAACATGAAAAAAAAATTGAATGCACTTAAAATAAAATTTAATATAACAAAGCATACCTTTTATTATACACGTGAAATACCACTGCTTCGACCGATCGATGGTGTCTTTATTTTCTTTTAAACATTTCAATATCAATTTTGCTTTTTAACCGTAAATATAAGTAAACCTATGTGGCGAATTGATATTTTATCTTTTTTGTACTATATTTATTTTTTTTAATCATTGTTCAGCACTATATAATGCGGTTATTTAATTTTTGTGGCAACACTAATTTGAGGAAAAATCTTGCATTTCATTTATAAAAACAATGCCGATTTAATTTTTAATTAATAGCAATATTTAATCAAAAACCATGTTTTAACGAAATGTGGTGGTGGTACTATGTCAGAAGCTGCTTCAAAAACCTTTCGAAGGAGGTTACCTCATTTATTGTTGTGTGTTTTGTAAATTCATGGAAAAAGGGATGTTGACAACAGAAATATGTATGATTTTAGAATAATAAACTAAAATACAGGATAAATAAAATTAAAAATTGACTTATACGATGGATTCAGAGGGACAGAGCCCCACACCCCATCTCTGACGAAAAAAATCTTAGTCCCTTATTTTCGTGGTGTTTAAATATTATAAATTCACCGGGGAATAATATGTATTATCCTTTTTAAAAACAATTTAATATTATATTTCTTAAATAATAATTTTTAGCTGACATTTTAAACAGAAACGTCTTTTTAAACTTTCCATAAACGATCGCAAAATTCCAATTACGATGTGACACTGATTGGTCTCTATAAAGTTTAACAACAGTGATTTCAAAGTTGTATATACAAATAGTGACCACTCTAGTTTTAATAACGTATGGAAATTCAGATTAAGTTATAAAGGCTTTCAAAAGTTAATGGATGAATAATGTTTTGGATTTTCATATCTAAAGCAAAAATCTGAAATATGAAAATTGCTTTTAAATTCTTTAAAATTCGATATATTATATGCAAGTGTTACGTCAAAAAAAAATTTTTTTAAGCTATTTTCCCTCTGTCTGAAAATATAACAACTGTAGTAATTATATTTTGATAATTGATAAATTTGACGCCAGAAAATAAAAAGTTTCTGCCCGCTGCGCTGATAAAAAAAAAAGTTTAATGAGTCAATTGGGTCAGAGATCACACCATTAGCAATGCTGACGTAAATATTGTCTTTTTTTTTTTTTTTAACAGACCGCTGACGAGGACATTTTCATTCTTGGCAGACGTCTATGACGATTGGCTGACGCGTTAATACTTCGATTTAAAATGTTAGTTCAACGGTTTAGTAGTTTGAAGATGTTCGTAACTTTGATACTGAAAAATTATGTGCTTATAATTTTGTGTCAGTCCTTATGTGTGGATGTGGATTACAAGTAATTTACAGTAATCATGAAACGATACATAGAAATAATATACGCTGAAGAAAATGCTTGTAATTTATAAAATGTTATAATTGTTAGAACATTGGTGTGTATTTTATTAATTTTTTTTTTCCGTTCATCACGAATATTGTGCTTTTTGAATATTATTTTTATAAAATCCGACTGGTGAGTTTTTTTTTTTTTTTTTTTTTTTGCAGTCGGATGTGTTTTTTTTTTTTTTTTTCCTTTTTGAAAGGAAAATATGTGTGATTTATTTTCAATGAATATTTTTAACAAATCGGTTTGCAAAACAGTGCTTTTTTTAATGTTTTGCCAAAAGTGTGCAACTGCATAATTGAGCGAGTACGCTCAACAACTTGTTTTCATCAATCATTTATGACTATTCCATTGACAAGTTATAAATATTATAAAATCAACATTTAATCTGAGAATTATCTATTTTCATATTGTGCTTTTTGAATATTATTTTTATAAAATCCGACTGGTGAGTTTTTTTTTGCAGTCGGATGAGGTTTTTTTTTTTTTTCCTTTTCGAAAGGAAAATATGTATGATTTATTTTCAATGAATATTTTTAACAAATCGGTTTGCAAAACAGTGCTTTTTTTATGTTTTGCCAAAAGTGTGCAACTGCCGTAATTGAGGGAGTACGCTCTATGACTATTCCATTGAGAAGTTATAAATATTATAAAATCAACATTTAATCTGAGAATTATCTATTTTCGTATTGTGCTTTTTGAATATTGTTTTTATAAAATCCGACTGGTGAGTTTTTTTTTGCAGTCGGATGTGTTTTTTTTTTTTTTTTTTTTCCTTTTCGAAAAGAAAATATGTGTGATTTATTTTCAATGAATATTTTTAACAAATCGGTTTGCAAAACAGTGCTTTTTTTTTTATGTTTTGCCAAAAGTGTGCAACTGCCTTAATTGAGGGAGTACGCTCTATGACTATTCCATTGACAAGTTATAAATATTATAAAATCAACATTTAATCTGAGAATTATCTATTTTCGTATTGTACTTTTTGAATATTATTTTTATAAAATCCGACTGGTGAGTTTTTTTTTTTGCAGTCGGATGTGTTTTTTTTTTTTTTCCCTTTTCGAAAGGAAAATATGTGCGATTTATTTTCAATGAATATTTTTAACAAATCGGTTTGCAAAACAGTGCTTTTTTTTATGTTTTGCCAGAAGTGTGCAACTACCTTAATTGAGCGAGTACGCTCAACAACTTGTTATAATATTCATTCAATTCTGACTATTCCATTGACAAGTTATAAATATTATAAAATCAACATTTAATCTCATAATTATTTATTTTCGTGTTATATTTGTTTAAAATAATTTACTATTATGGTTATGACTAACTCATCAAAGGTAGGTAGGATTATAAACAACTACTAATTTTCGTTTTCAAATAAAGCTTTTGTTGGAATATAATTGCTTATATAACATTATTTAATTACTATTTAAATTAATTTGATAAGAATAATATGTATTTGTTATATTTGTATCTTTTTAAATCCAAATAAATATATTTTAATGTTAAAATATTTGTGTATTTTTTATGATTTTCAAATAAATTCATATCAATTTCAAAATTAGCAAATTTGTTTAATATATCTTTAGATCTCCACTTTATCAATAAAAGTTTTTTATTGTAAAGAATCTGGATTATAACTCACAGCATAGATTTTATTGAATTTCAGAAATATATATACATATATATTATGCAATTATATGTTATTACTATGACTGTAAAATATCAGTAATATATATATATATTTTAAATGCGTACTTTAAAATATGTCTTTTTAAAAAAGCAATAACAGAAAGTTATCAAACCTTATGCTGAAAAAAAAAATGCTGTGTTTATAATTTTTTTTAACACTTTGATATGTAAAGGAATTTTTAATGTTGCTTTGATGAATATGCGGAATACTTATAACATTTTCTTTCGCGGTCAAACTCCTGTGGTGACCTATTTTTTATAATTTATAATTAGAGATGTACAATTTTCTTCGAGAAATCTTTTTACATTTTTTCTGGGGGGGGGGGGGGGTGAATTTATTTTTGTCAAATCTGATTTGTTAAACCTAAAAAACTTATTGGCAAACTGGCAGAACATATATATTTTTTTTCAATTTGAGAATGTGAATTTAAAAAAATCTTCTAAGTTACACATAATATTACTTGGTTTTAAAGCAAATTTTAATTGTAAAACAAATATATCATTACTTACTTTGATTTATTGCTCAAAACTTTAGCTTTCGGTTTTGCAAAACTTGAGATATTGAAAACAAATTTTAATATTTTTAAAAAAATATTTTTAGTAAAAAGGTTAAAAATAGAAAATGGAAAATAAAAAAAGCTAGACATTTACATTTTTGCATAATTTTGGTCCAAATATTTTTCTAAATGGTTTTCATTGTTGTAATAAAATTCGAGATCTAAATTTACTGGTTCTATTATTTTTCTTTCTTTTTTTTTTTTTTTTTTTTAAACTCTAGATTGTTTAACTGTGTTGTATAAGATCTAAAATACAGGGATTTCAGTAAATTTTAATATGTTTGTACGTTAAAAAGAAAAAATATATTTCTTCACACATATTATATATATATATAAAGTTTCCCATAACATAAACCTGGTTTTTATATATGTTAGTATTTTAAAAAATATATAAAACATTCAGAGAATGAAAAAACTATAGTTGCCATTATTATTTTTTTATTATCATTATTGAAATGTTCTATTCAAGTCTTAAAACAATTCAAAGCATACTTCATGGAAATAAACTTGTACTTTCTTCTAAGAAAACGAACTATATGGTACACTCAGAAAACGAACTATATGGTACAAAATTATTTTATATCAATTTTAATTTGATGATCCTTTAAAACAATTCAGCAGAAGTATTTTTCTAAAAAGAAGTATTTTCTATCTAAAATAAATAGTCAATTTTGATGAAAAGTTGCATTATTCTTCTAAAACAACATTACAGTTTTAATCTAATATTGCAGTGTTAAATTTTCATTCTAAAATGATTTTTTTTTTTTTTTTTTTTTTTTTTTTTTTTTTAATGGCCATTTTAATGTGCGCAGCTAATGAAGTCGTTGCCGACAACAGTATTCAATGACTTCATTCGTGTAATCGGGCGGTGCAGAAAAGTTGTAATCAATATTGTACATGCTTTTAGCATAGAATGAAGTTGAATATAAAAAATATTATATAAAAACATTTTTTATATGCTCAGTAATCGAATGAATTTATTTTTTTGCGATAGTATGTAAAGAGGGTGGGAAGGGGGGGGGAGTAGTCATTGTCCCTCGAATTGTTTTAGTGCACATCTTCTATACTATGACAAAAAATTAAACACTTTCATGCTTTAGAATACATATACATATTTGGCCATAAAGCAAGATTCGATTTCTTCCATAAGAGCATGGGCAAACTGGGCCGTTAGCCATTGCCACTATGATTTTAGGGTTCTCAAATTTAGTATGCAATTTTCATAAAGCTGATATTTTATATCTATTTCGACGTTGCACTGACTATAACCAATATTTTGAACATTTAGAGTAGGATAAGTTTAAAAACCAAAAATATATTTATCTAAGTACAGTAAAACTTTTCAATAGTGGACACCCCAGGACGACGGAATTTGTCTGTTATTCGGAAGAGTCCGCTTTCTCCGAATAGCAGACAAATTCTACGATGATGCGGTGTCCACTATTGAAAGATTTTATTGTATTTAGATAAATATATTTTTAGTTTTTAAACGTATCCTACTCTAAAAGTTCAAAATATTGATTATAATCAGTACAAAGTCGAAAGAGATTTAAAATATCAGCTTTACAAAAATTTCATACCAAACTTGGGGCCCCCTCAAATCGGGGGAGGGGGGGATGACCCTGTTTGCCCCTGCTTTAATCAGGTTCTGCTTCCGGAACAAACCCCAGCCCTGCTTTATGGTCAAATATTTTCCAATTTATTCAGGATTCACTGTGGTCAAACATGGCTGTATTTAATGCTAAAAAAAGTGTGGTCAGAAATATCTGCATATTGCTCACAAATCAGAGCACAAAAACGGCCACAATTCAGACATTTCAAGTGTCTGAAATTCAGACACATTTAAGTGTCTGAAATTTTTAAGACACTTTAAAGTGTCTCTTTTTTTAACCATCCGTCTCAGACACTTAAGTGTCTGAATTTCAGACATTTCAGTTTACAGTATAAGTAAAACTTAATGGGTATTTGAAAAGGAAAGAAATAATATACACTGATTAAGATTTTGGTTAATTACTTGCCCTTATGGGCATTTTAAAACTATCATATCTTTATAAGGCATGCAATGAAAGAAAACACAATAGTGATAAGCTTGGAATAAAATATTTTAGTTTTTTGTCAGTAATCTAATTTAATTCATTATGTAACTCTAATTGAATTTTTCCTTAAGAGTTCAATTACTGTTACAAACTGAATTAAATAAATATTGCCAATAAAGTATTTTAGTCCAATCTTTACCACGCTTGTGTCTATTTTCATTGCATGCTCTAAAATATATGATTCTTTTAAAATGCCAAAAAAAGAAACAAAAAAAATTTGCATTCACTCCATAAAAAGTGAACATTCACTCCTATGAAAGAGTGGCTATACACTCCTGTTAGGAGTGAGAAATCCACTCCTTTTGCCAGAGTGAATAGTCACTCCTATGAAAGAGTGACTATTCACTCCTATCAGGGTGAAAAAACCCACTCTTTTTGCAAGAGTGGATAGTCACTCCTCTGAAAGAGTGAGTATACACCCCTGTTTAGAGTGACTATTCACTTCTCGGGAGTGAGTATTCACTCTTTCAGAGAGTGAACAATTTCACTTTTGCCTAGAGTGAATAGTCACTCTAAAGAGGTTGGGCAAATTTTGACTCTGCGATAGAGTGAATATCCACTCCTCCGGAGTGAATAGTCACTCTTTCTTATTTAGAGTGTAGCACTTAATAGTTACTTTACAGGGACAGTCAAAAGAATTCCGTTACATTACCTCTATGGAGAAAAATCGTCTGCGGTTTATAATTAAATAATGTTTCACTATTTTAAACGCATTGAAATTTATATATATCACTAAGGTGCATTACAAAAGGCTTACTACAGAATAGTGCATGTATTAGCAGTCATCGTTGATTTACAGGGACACACAAAAGAATTCTCTACTGTCTGTTAACAATAATTCCTGGAAGTGCGTTTTAAGTTGCTGAACGCGATTTTAAATTTAACTCACTTTATGTCTATTACTTGTATGTATAAATTCTGTAGATCATATACAGGGCAGCACAAAAGTTCGGAAACACATTTCCGTTTATTCACAGAAACTCTAGAAGGAGAATTTTAAACTGTGCTACGCGTTTCCTAACTAAACTAAAATTTAGCATCCTATGTAGTACATATACAAATCTATAGATCATATACAGGGCTGAATAAAAGTATTCGGATATTTTTCCGAATATTGTATATGTTGGAAATTCCTGAAATTACGTTTTTAAACGATAATGATTTGTAAAATTATTTTGGAAGCGTTGGAAAGTGTTACATAATCTATGCTTGACGCATGATTTTTCGTTCTTGTTTTTAAAATCAAGCCTCCTTAACGGCCCCGCTTAACCCATTTGATTCATTAGCACATATATGCGTTAATGCAGTAATTTCTTATTTTTTAAATTCAGAAATTCCGCATTCATACCAGAAATTCTGAACAGCAATTTGTGCTTTATTTAATGACAGACGTTTCGTGATTACATAAAGTAAAAAAATCTTCTTTTGGAATTTCTGGTATGGATTCGAAATTTTTTAATAATAAAAAGAACTCCTGAAATGCACGTTAATGATGTAAATGGATTAAGATATTTTTTTAATTAACGATTTTCCGACTATGGACGGTAATTAATGAAATTGGGTTTTCAAATGTGTTATGCGTTTTCTAAAATGGATTTACTTAAGATAGACATTTTTTCACCTTATTAATAGGTGAAATTTCGTTACAGTATTCTGGAAGTTATAAGTGTTGGAAAGTATTTCATAATCAATGCTTGGCGCATGATTTTTCGTTCTTGTTTATATAATAAGCTAGATTAATGAATATCGTGAATAGTAACATGAATTAGACCATTAGTATGATTTGAATTCCTTGTTCATTTTCGGCGAAATGGAAAGTTTATAAATAGCGAAAAATTAAAAAAAAATCGCTGTATGAATTCCGAACAAACTTTATTGAAAAGTAGTACAGGTAAAATAACTCCAAATGGAGGCTCAATAATAATAATAAAAAAAATAGTCCCTTTCATGAAACTGCTGTTATAAATTCTTTTAGGCATTAGAAATAAGAATTTAAAGAGCCCATAAAAATTCCAGGGTGGAATAGTACATTAACGGTTGTCAAACGGCGGCGGGAATAATGAAACATTCGGATTTATGCAACCTAAACCTAGTCATGTGAGATATCATTCCTTTTTTATGCCTTTTTAATTCTAAAAACAAGGAAACAATTTACCATTAATAGAAATTGCTATTAACACAAAAACAGTGCATTTAGGGTTCGAAACAGCTGGAATAATGAAAAAGACCTTTCGACCTGTATCGGGAGGAAAAGGTAGCTTCCATATTCCGTGTTTTTAAAAATTCAACTCGTTCAACACCCGATGGTAAAATGCTTGGAATCCGATTTGATCACAGAAGATTCAATCCCGGTTTTCGTTAATACTGAATTTGAATGCGAATTTTAGCACGAGAGTTACAGCACAACAAAAATTAAATTGTTTCAAAATATCAGCAACTTAGAATTTCAAACAACTATATCTCAGCCATTTTGTAAGATAAAGCCAAAACAAAAAATGCTCCAGAATCCTTGTATCACGGTCTAAGGGAAACAACATTTTCAATTTTTATTTTTTATACATCTTTTTGAATTTTTTAAAAAACGACAAAATTTTAACTGGCCGCCATTCTGAAACAAAATGGCGCATGAAGCTGACCAACGAACTCGGTCGAGACCTTTGTATGTCCAGTACACATGATTAGTCACATTCATATTGGTTCATAAATACGAAAGTTACAGCATAACAAAAATTAGATTGTTTCAAAATGTCAGCCACCCTAGAATTTCAAACTGCCATATCTCAGCCATTTTTTAAGATAAAGCGAAAACAAAAAATATTCCGGAATCCTTGTATCATCACTTAACGAAAACAATTTTTTTCAATTTATAATTTTTTTGTATATTTTTGTGATTTTTTAAAAAAATTTAAATTTTTTAACTGGTCGCCATTTTGAAACAAGATGGCGGATGAAGCTGGCCAACAAACTCGGTCGAGACCTTGGTATGTACTATGCACATACTCAATCACATCCAAATCGGTTCATAAAAAAGATACAGCATGGCAAATCAAATCTCAGATATATATATATATATATATATCAACAGTTATCTCCTCGCTCAAGGTTTCTCAGAGGGATGAAGACTTACTTACGATATGAAATTGCATTCTACTACTAGTAGTCATTGTTCAGCAACACTAGAATGTGGAAGAAAACAAAATCAGATCTTTATGATGAATTCAAGACAGTTGAAGTAAGTACGTTAAGCAATGTGTACAATTCCATCACCAATGGAGGCCACTTAATTTCATGCTGTTAAATCGGACCATAAAAAATCAGACATACCTGGATGTATACAACATGTATGTTTCTTACACCTTTGAAATCATTTCAGATCCTCAGTTAGTCTTTGACGGAAACAATGATCCCGACAGTATTATAAACAAGTGGGTAAGTGTGATCAAAGATCGCTCAAAGGGTTTCGTTTAATATTCCTTTCAAAACACTTTAATAAATTTAGTGTTTTTTTAGTGTGTAATTTCTTTAATAAATTAAAAAAAATTTCATTTAGCAACAACAAAAAAAAAAGTCATGTTTTTTATAAAGTAAAAATTTACCGGTCTATTTTTTCGTTTTTTCGAATATCTAAACCAGCCAGATAGCGGGCCAAGCCCGCTATTATATTCTGTCATAATAATATCCGTCATACGGACTAAATGCAATATTTAAAAAAATTATTTCAAAATTAAACAAATTGTATACCTTCAAAATGTTAAAATATGCGAATATTTCCATAATCGGATTTTTATCCCGATTCAATATGTTTCTCAAACTCATATATTTACCATTCTCTATTATTTATATTGATACTCGCTTTGTATTATTCTCAAACATCTGAAAAATTAGTTAAACTTCTCATATGACGTCAGATTTTCTTTTTAATTCTCTAATGACGTGAAATTAATCTGCTTTGTTTACTTACTCATACTCCTTGTATTATTGAGAAATCTTAGACATTTTCCGTTTTATTACGACTATGACGTCAATCAATTTTATTTCATATTTATCTTTTTTTCAATTGGTCAAACTTTTTTAGCTCACAGGCTATCAAAGCCTGAGAGCTTATGTGCCCGCCGGTTCTGTATGTACGTACGTATGTATGTACGTAACGCGATAACTCTTGATAGAACTAACCGTTTTACTTAAAATTTTGTTTATAGGTTCCTTGTGATAAAGCGCTTCCCTGATTAGTTTTGGAGGTTCATTGGTTAAGCATAAAGGGGGGAAACGGGGGGCTAACCCCCCATAATTTAGATAAATAGGTTTTTCATGCAGAATTATCCAATTTTCTTCAAATTTTGTATATAGGTTCATTTTGATAATGCGCTTCTGTCAATAGTTTTGGGGGTTCATTGGTTAAGTATAAAGGGGGAAAGGGGGATAACCCCCCTAATTTAGATAAATGAGTTTTTCATGCAGAATTATCCGATTTTCTTCAAATTTTGTATATAGGTTCATTGTGATAATGCGCTTCTCTGAATAGTTTCGGGGGTTCATTGGTTAAATATAAAGAGGGAAAGGGGGGGCTATTCCCCCCTTAATTTAGATAAATGTGTTTTTCATGCAGAATTATCCCATTTTCTTCAAATTTTGTATATAGGTTCATTTTGATAATGCGCTTCTGTCAATAGTTTAGGGGATTCATTGGTTAAGTATAAAGGGGAAAAGGGGGGGCTAAAACCCCCTTAATTTAGATAAATGAGTTTTTGATGCAGAATTATCCGATTTTCTTCAAATTTTCTATATAGGTTCATTGTGATAATGCGCTTCTCTGAATAGTTTTGGGGGTTCATTGGTTAAGCATAAAGGGGGAAAGTGGGGTAATCCCCCCTTAATTTAGATAAATGGGTTTTTCATACAGAATTATCTGATTTTCTTCAAATTTTGTATATATATATATATATTCATTATAATTAGAGACTTCCCTGATTAGTTTAAGGGGTTCATTAGTTAACTATGAGGGGGGTAACGGGGGGATGACCCCCCCTTAATATATTGTTGATTTCTTTATTTTTCGAGGGGCATATTTCAAATTCTTTGAAATAAGAGTATAATATACAATTAGTGTGAATAGCCTGTGAGCTCAATGCCCTCAGTTTAACTGGGCAGTTTTCTTTTTTAGCTCACAGGCTATCAAAGCCTGAGAGCTTATGTGCCCGCCGGTTCTGTATGTACGTACGTACGTATGTATGTACGTAACGCGATAACTCTTGATAAAACTAACCGTTTTACTTTAAATTTTGTTTATAGGTTCCTTGTGATAAGGCGCTTCCCTGATTAGTTTTGGAGGTTCATTGGTTAAGCATAAAGGGGGGAAACGGGGGGCTAACCCCCATAATTTAGATAAATAGGTTTTTCATGCAGAATTATCCAATTTTCTTCAAATTTTGTATATAGGTTCATTTTGATAATGCGCTTCTGTCAATAGTTTTGGGGGTTCATTGGTTAAGTATAAAGGGGGAAAGGGGGGATAACCCCCCCCCCTAATTTAGATAAATGAGTTTTTCATGCAGAATTATCCGATTTTCTTCAAATTTTGTATATAGGTTCATTGTGATAATGCGCTTCTCTGAATAGTTTCGGGGGTTCATTGGTTAAATATAAAGGGGGAAAGGGGGGCTAATCCCCCCTTAATTTAGATAAATGGGTTTTTCATGCAGAATTATCCCATTTTCTTCAAATTTTGTATATAGGTTCATTTTGATAATGCGCTTCTGTCAATAGTTTTGGGGGTTCATTGGTTAAGTATAAAGGGGGAAAGGGGGGGGCGATAACCCCCCTAATTTAGCTAAATGAGTTTTTCATGCAGAATTATCCGATTTTCTTCAAATTTTCAATATAGGTTCATTGTGATAATGGGCTTCTCTGAATAGTTTTGGGGGTTCATTGGTTAAGCATAAAGGAGGAAAGGGGGGCTAATCCCCCCTTAATTTAGATAAATGGGTTTTTCATACAGAATTATCTGATTTTCTTCAAATTTTGTATATATATATATTCATTGTAATTAGATACTTCCCTGATTAGTTTAAAGGGTTCATTAGTTAACTATGAGGGGGGTAACGGGGGGATGACCCCCCCCCCCCTTAATATATTGTTGATTTCTTTATTTTTCGAGGGGCATATTTAAAATTATTTGAAATAAGAGTATAATATACAATTAGTGTGAATAGCCTGTGAGCTCAATGCCCTCAGTTTAACTGGGCAGTTTTCTTTTTATTATTTCATTTTCCTTTTTCACGTGGAAATCGTCTGATAGAAAATTAATTATTGTGGAAAGATTTTCATCGTGGATTTTTAGTTTTTGGCATCTGCTATAAAGGCTAAAAGGAAAAGGCTGTTAGAATTTTGGTTTTTTATCTCTATTTATTAAAATAATACGAATTTTTCAAATTTTAATATTTTCAGCTCTTTACAGCTGATATTCTGATTTATATACTAAGTTTCAACTCTGTAAGTTACATAGTTTTCGAGAATGGCTCTGTGACAGACAGACAACGGAGCGGGAGCAATAGGGTTTCGTGAGATGAACGAAACCCTAATAATAATAAAAAAGGATGCCGGTATAAATAACTTACACGAACATTTAACAATATACTGCTAGTATTCTTGTCTATCTAGGTTGTTCCTATGTACATCAAGAACGTCTTCTAGTCAATGTTGAAAATAAAGGACAATTAACAAAAATGCCAAAACAAATATTGGAAGATACCCAATTGGAGGAAGACCAGTTTTGTGCAGACCCGGGCATTCTTATTGTGTAAATTGCCATTGAGATGTCTGTTCTCGCTATAGTCTCCCGGGACAAGATATCCTAGTCATAATGATGGTTATTGCTCCAGTAAACCGAGAAATCAAAAGTTGGACGAACAAGAAAAAGCGTATTCTATGCAGTGAATCTTCAAACACCAGCATATTGATATATAAAATCATAATCTCTTATCGTTTTATGGCTGTGCGTTCAATGGTTGTGATACTACAAGTGCAATCTACGGAAAGGACAAAAAAAAAAAAAAAAAAAAAGAGATCCTCAAATTACTTGAAGAAAATGAAAGTGGCTTGAGAAAAAGTATTACAACTATAAATTAACATATATCATGTTCCAAAAGCCTATAAAAAGAATGATAGCCAAACTAGAGCACCCCCATCAACTTCTTCCGGTGCAGCATAACATTCGTTTCTGATTTATTACCAGATCGAGCTATGGCTTGGTAATAAACTAGATTCTGAATATTCGGCTTGTTTTCGACAGCATGAACAGTTGCGGTCATTAAAAACAATTTTGATACCTCTTCCTGGCACAATTATGCGAATTATCTTATGCCCCGGCAAAGACAGCTATTCAAGTTCCCGATGTTCAGGTTTCAAGTCTAGTGTGAAATATTCCCCAATGTGTAAAATACATGATGGTGAGACGTGCTCGAACACCAAAAATGAAATTATTGACTTATCTGCTGAAATTGAGGCTTTAGAACTATTGGTGAAGATGTTGATGGAACATTTGACGATGCAGAAAGCCCCACCTTACCCGATAACGATGAAGCATCTGAAATAGCAGATAAAAACAACCTTGCGTAACACGTTTAACAACACTGTGATACTACCGTGCATTTTTTATATATTTTCCCACATTCTTTAATTTAAAAAATCACATGTTTTCTTATTGTTTGAAGTGCGCAAACCATTAAGATAAAGTGTTTCCTAATTGTTATACGCAAATATATAAATAGTTTAATTGAAATCAGTGCTTTTTAACATATACATATAGTAATGGAGCAAAATGAAATTGCTGGAAATAATTATGCTAATATTGGCCATGCCTATGCCTTGTAGGCGTTCATAAAGTACAATGTACTTTAAAAAGCTTCAGGCACAAATTCATACAATTTGATCCCATACAATCAACTCATGAGTTTATGAGTTTTAATTACGGACGAAAACATATAACATACATTTATAATTCAGCACGCAATAGCGACTCCGAAAATAATTTAATTTTTGTTTTAAGGTCAGAGCCAGGGTTGGCAAGTTTTTGCCGCAGGTGGAAAAAACCGCGGTTAAAACCGGTAAAAACCGTCCTGGCAAAAATAGGTTTTTGCCAGCAAAAATGGCAAAAACTGGTTTTTTACATATAAATGCACGTTTCATTTCTTTTACTTATCTTAAATTAACAATCACAGAATTGTAGTACAATACATTATGATGATAACTTAATATACTCATCTAATTACCTGAGAAATTATTAATTTCATCATAAAAAAAAAAAATTCTTTAATTGAAAAAATGCCATTGTTAGTCTGATTTTTATGCTGCATGGTGGTTTCGAAAATATTTATGAACCTCCACTACATGCTTAATGATAGCAGAGGGTGTAATGTCTTCCCCAAGGAGGTTTAACCAATGAGCTGCACAACCATATGATATCGGACATGAATTTTCACTTTCATACTTTAGTTCCAGCTCCCGTCTCATTTTTTCCATATTTTTAGCATTGTCAGTTACTATGCTTTTTATTTGGCAATCATACTTTCCAACAGTCTGAATAATATCACTGCATTTTTTTTACAAGAATTCTGCAGTCTTTTTGGTGGCACCTGTATCCTCTGTGTCTACAATATATGATTTTCCATCAATTTGACACATGAAGCAGTATGGGTTGATTCACACATGTTATGTCACACATGGGTTCATTGTAGATGTTACACCATCCATCGAGTTGGGTTGGGGTTGATTATTGACGGCCAATTATCTACACATGGGATATAGGCCCGGGGGAGTGCCTTTCGTGGGGGTCTTTCTAAGGGAACAAAACCCGTATTTACGCATGGATAAATCCACGGCTCGAAGAAAACCACGAAAACTCCGAACGATTAGGCCGACGGGCGCGATTGGGATCGAACCCAGCACCTCCCGTCTACCAGCTTCGAGAGCACAACCTCTCAGCCACTCACCATCCATCGATAACAAGTGCACCTTCTCTGCCTTTCAAACTTTCATGTACTGATTCTTCCATTTGACTGTGAACAGAATCTAAAAGAGGATTGATGGTCACGCAAAGACCTGCCAATTCTTTGCGTGAAGGCGGTTTGTAGCTTGGTCTCAAGATGTGGATTAAGTTTTTAAATGCATCACTTTCCACAACATTAAATGATATGTTGCAAGCATAAAAGAATTTTGCAACAATCAGATCAATCTTCTTGATCTGAAGTTTTTGCCACAAATTTGTTTATACTACCTTCTAAATATCTTGCCTTTTTTAAAAGAGGCTGCGACCTGTCCACCTCTTCATCAATCATTGTATCACTGTTATTCTGGTTTAAATCTGCTTGTCTTTCAGGTAAAGAGGATGCTTCCACATTCATACATTCATTTGTAACAATTTTTACACAGCTTGAAACATGTGCCCTCATTCTGGCTGCTTTATTGCTCTGAATGTTTCCACATTTTTTTACACTTAACAACAGTTTTTCCATCTACAGATAACTTATAAAAGGACTCCCAAATTGGATCTTGTCTTTTTCCTCCTTTATTCATTATTTCTTGCAATTGTTATTTCTTTATTTTCTGCAGCCAAGCTTAGAATCTAAGCTATCAAAAACAAAATGGCTAAAGTTACTTCTCAGATTAACTGTAAAACTGATAAGGTGAGAACTGAAAACAGGAATTTTGTGCACCGGCTGTTGTGCTGATTCCTGATTGGTAATTGGCCACCTGTGTAGGGCGAGAGGATCCACACTTGCTTAGCTCATATGGAGAGCAGGTGGGGAAACAGGTTTGTGGATGATGAATGAAAAGGCAGGTGCATGTAAATCTTTTTTTTTTTGGTCGGGGGGGGGGGGGGAGGGGAGGGACAAGAGTAGTGCAAGAAAACAGAATATGTTTTTGGTTTATACTTTTGTTTATTTTTACCAAGAAAACATTTGGTTTCATTTGTTGTTATGATTCCTTTTCATATAAACTGCATCACTGCATTTAGTTATGCAAAATTAGATTTTTGCCATTTTTACCGGTTTTTACCACTTTTTACCAGTTTTTGCCACTGTCCCGGCAAAAATACCTTTTTGCCGGCAAAATGACCAACCCTAGTCAGAGCTCAAGTTTTAAATCAATATTAAGAAACTAGCCGCCACTGGCGACCAGTTTGGTCTCCTTTAAATGCATGTTAAGCATTGTAACACGTTACTTTGATTCATAATTTTTTTTCCTTAATCCTTCGCCAAACCGGAAGATTCTAATATATACGAATAATATATACGTATAATACATAAATACCAAAGTAACTGACAATTCGTTTCGAAATTTGATTCATTAAATATCATTGCATGAATTGTATTTGTTTACATTCAGCTTACGTCAAGAAAAGATACGGAAGGAAGTTGAATTGTATAGCACATAATTATGGTAAACTTTGATTGTGTCACTGGTGCGAATTATTTTTTTTACACCAGGGGTCCAAAAATTCATTCGCTGAAAGCTTGCTTTATGAACGATTACCTCCATGGTTTAATATTAACGTTCACGACGAATGAATGTTTTTGTTTTATTTGTTGTTGTTTACTTTTATGGATCGAGAATTTGAACTGCGAACCAAATTTCAAATGAAATTATTGTAGAATATATACATAATTGAACGTAAGTCATCTCTCAAATACTAATTTATTTTGAACGATCTTTCTAAAAATGTAACAGTCATGCAGTTTTACTCGAAAAAATAATTTTGAATAAAAATAGCCGCCTGACATATGAAAAAGTGAAGCGGGCATCCCGGAACTGTTGATGACAGTTACATGACTTAAGCTTTTATTATACAGATACGTCATCACGTCGTGTACGTCATCAGTGTTTTGTTCAAAACATAAAATAAGCACATTTAATCTTTTTAATATAACTTTAAACTTAGTGATCAAGTTTGACATATAAATAAATTTATTTAAAATATTTATTTATTTCACGAATGTGTTGCTTACCTTTCACTTTGAATCAGCAGTTTTAGTGATTTACTTTGTAAATAAGTAAACGTTTTACAGCAAAATTTTGAAAGATTTAAAAGTGCTTGACACAAATCTAATATGTTTTCTGTATTTAATGATTATTTTTTGAAGAATAATAATTTTCAGAGCGATGCAAATATTTTATAAATTCTGCATTTTCATAGAAAATTTTCGGTACTCCTCCATTATCCCGTCGACCACTTTTCATAACAAAAAACTATCGCCAAGCTGCAACGCCAAATAAACAAAATGAAGAATGTTGCCATTGGTAAATCAAAATAAATAAATAAATAAAATTACAAGAAATTCGTAAAAGACCCACTCACCAAAGTGTCAACTATCAGTAAGTTTAACGAAAAAAAAAATTTGTTTTCACTATAATAATGAAAACAGAAAAAAAAATCTTCGATATTTATTTATTTACATTATTTTTCTTAATTATCCTTCTCGGCTGGTGAATAAATGATTGTGACGTCAATTGAAAATGATCTATTGTACTTAACTATGCATCGCAACGTTTTTTCAATGCTTTTTATCTTTCAATATCATAGCACCGCGCGCCATGTTATTTTAATTAACGAAATAACTAATAAATCAGTAAAACATAATAAAAATACAGTTAAATGTCGAATTAAAAATCACTTGATGACATAACAAACCCGTGTCATGCTTCTGACGTCAAGTGAATGGGACTGCATTTTTGGCATTAAATCCTATAGTTTGGCGATAGTTTTTTGTTATGAAAAATGGTCGACGGGATAATGGAGAAGTACCGAATTTTCTGATATGACAAACCGTTGCTGTCAAACTAGATCATAAATGATACCTTTACATTGGACTTTTATCGGTTTACTTGTTTTGAAATGAATAAAATTGAAATTAGGAATCAACATTTTTTTTTTTTTTTTTTTTCAAACAAGTATCTGAAGGTATTTTTCAAATTTGTATAATGCGTAATTTATAATGGCTAGTATAATGCATTAAATTACTCCCGAGCAGAGAAAATTATAAACAAGAGAATTACACAGATACCAAATTTAAAACAAAGCAAACTGAAAATGACTTACTTGTTTAAAAATGATTCGCCACGTAAATGGCAGAGGATTTACAGGAACATTTCGTGATAAAAAATATAAATTAAAAATGCCGATGATGCTGAACACAAGGCAAGGGATGAAAACTAAGAGCGTGTCTTGAAAACATGTTGAAAAATCTGGGACACTAGAGTTCCAAGTTGCATTTGCGTCCTGGAAAAAAAAAAAAAAAAAAAAAAAAGATAAGAAACAGATTGTTCAGTAATAAAATATTCACTTTATTTATTTATTTATTTTTCGTATGTCGGCGTTCCTAGACACACCCGTTATTTAAACAAGGTTCATTCTCATTTCCACACACACGCCAAAACACTCACCCAAGTTTTCTTTGAGTAATTTTCGAAAAGTATTTTTTCCAAATCAAAAATCCAGCGATGAAGCATGGCAAATAGCAATGACTGCGTGCTGAAGTGAACTTTAAAACAAGAACGAAAAATCATACGTTAAACATAGATTATGTAACACTTTCCAACGCTTCCAAAATAATTTTACAAATCATTACCGTTTAATAAGCTGAAAGACAACATCTAAGTAAACAATATGGAAAACGCATAACATATTTAAAAACTTAATTTCAGGAATTTCCAACATATACAATATTCGGAAAAATATCCGAATACCAATTCAGCCCTGTATATGATCTATAGATTTGTATACTACAGAGGATGCTAAATTTTAGTTTAGTTAGGAAACGCGTAGCACAGTTTAAAATTCTCCTTCTGGAGTTTCTGTCAATAAACGGAAATGTGTTCGCGAACTTTTGTGCTGCCCTGTATATGAAATACAGAATTTATACACACCAAGTAACAGACAAAAAGTGAGTTAAATTTAAAATCGCGTTCAGTAACTTAAAACACACGTCCAGGAATTATTGTTAACAGACAGTAGAGAATTCTTTTGTGTGTCCCTGTAAATGAACGATGACTGCTATACACACAATATTCTGTAGTAAGCCTCTTAATACAGAATACCCATTTTCGGTGGGTAATGCACCTTAATGATATACATAAATTTCAATGCGTTAATTAAACCGCAAACGATTTTTCTCCATAGACGTAATGTAACGGAAATATTTTGCCTGTCCCAGTAAAGTAACTATAAATGCTATGCACACCCTATTCCATATTACGCTTCTTGTAATGCACCTTAGTGATATATATTGATTACAATGTATTTGAAATTGTGTAACATCATTAAAATAAACCGCAAATGATTTTTCCTCATAGACCGTAATGTAACGAAATTCTTTTGAGTGTCCCTGTAAAAAAAACTATAAGTGCTACACACTTCAGTTGAAATAGGAAACATGCTATAGATAACGACAATAACATATAAAAATTGCAGCGCATTCCGAGCATATTTACGGGAGTTAGAGCACGGACAGACGGGAGACGGCCAGACAAACCGAAGTCATAAACACTTTTCAACTAGGTTGGAAAGTGTTAATAAATTGGATATTTTTCTCCATAGTAACTGAAGAGTTTCTCCAGGTTTTGGTGGTTTTCGTTGAGGTTTTCCTGACATTTTAAGATTAACACAATTTTTCTGAGTTTTCCAAGGGAATATGAATCCTGTTAAACTATAAATGACCCACAAAAATTTTCTAATCTCACGAAATTTGTTGATAAATTTAATAAAATATCAATCTTCTACAATAATAAAAATAGAAGTTTGTGTGTGCGCCTATAAAGTTATTTCCAACATCATGTTAAGTATCGTACTTTCCTATCAGAAGTGACATAAAAATTATGTTTTTAACTTTTTTAGAAAATGTTAAATTTTTCACTAGCTTGTAATTTTTTTTAAATTTTTTAACTAACTTTTGGGAATTTTTTAAATTTTTTTGTAAATTTTGTAAAAAATTTTTAAGAAAACATTTTTTTTTATAATTTGTTCATTCAATACTTGAAATTTTTGTCTAATAGACGAAATTTTATGTAATAGTTCATTATTTTAATTAATTATTAGTATTTCATTCAGTATTAAGTTTTACACACAGGTTTATTTAAAGCATATTTGCTGTTTTATAATTTTTTTAAGAAAAACTTTTTAAACATTTTGTAAATATTTTTTAACTTTATATATATATATATATATATATATATATATATATATATATATATATATATATATATATATATATATATATATATATTATTAATTTTTGTAATTTTTTAAAACTTTCGTTATTTTTTTTAAAATTTTCTATTTGTTTAAAAACTTTTGTAATTTTTTAAAACTTTTGCTGGGGTGAGGGAACCATCCGAATGACTGCGAATTGAGAATGAAAAACAGGGCTGTGGTAGTTTTTACTGGCTCACAAAGATCGAGTCTAATATAAAAATTATGTTATGTCAAATTTCAACTAAATATAGAGTTTAATCTAGGAAAAAGAGATTTGTAGCTTTTTGGCTAATTGCAGCCAATAACTGTTAGCCAAATAAAAATAGGTTTAGCCAAGAAAAAAAACTTTTATTTATACAAAATTTCTATATAAGTGAGTGAGTATTATTTTTAATTATGCAATGTACAAACAGTACATCACTATGTAAGATTGACCCTTCGAGATTTGGCCATACATCACACATCAAATGTTTTTTTAAACAGAAATTCTTTTTAAACTTCCCTTTCCAAATTAATCACCATTAAGTTACTCACATTTTTGATTATCAGTCTATTTCTCAAGTCAGTTTTTGTTATATTCACAAGACTTAATCCCCTTTCACAATCTGCTGTAGACAACAGAATTGTTGCTACAAAAAATAATACAAAGAAGTCACATTGGAAAACATGTTAGTAATGCCATCTTTATTTAAAAAAGAATATAATCAGCTGGTTTCATTTCTTTACCCCTTGTAGCCAGAACCTGCCTGAACAACTTCCATTCTGGAACCGTTTTGGTTTCATTTCCTAATTTGGGATCATCAACAAAAAATAAACAAACTCTTTTAATTTCCTCAATACTTGTTTAACGCAAATGACATCACACTGTTTGTAAGATGCTTGCACAGAGAGAACGAGACAAATTTTGAAGTGAGTTGCTGGGACAGAGGTGGTTTGAAATTTTTTTCATGCGGCATCATCAGGTTCACGAAAGGCAGGAACAACAAAATGGAAATGATATATGGTTTTTTTTTTTTTTTTTTGGCTGTTGCTATTTGGCTAATCCATTAAATGCTTTTGGGGCAAAAGGTGCTTTCAGTTAGCTTTTTGGCTATTTGGCTAACTCTAGATTAAACACTAAAATAAAATCAAATATTTTATATATATATATATATATTCATGAAAATATAGGTTTCGAAAGAATAATTTATAAAATTAAGTAATTGGTTAGTAAAATCCTATTATAGCATAGAAAAATCAATTAATTCTTTTAAAATCTGCTGTAAAATTATCTAAATTTGAGTATTTTCTCTGTATTGCAGTAGTCTGAAGGTTAAAATCATACAAACAAGACAATCAAACTTGTTTAAAATTTGATAAAATTCGTCTTTTTTCTGTCAGGGGGAGGAGGGGAGGGGAGGGGGGCGTTGAAATCAGTGGTGGTGAAGATATTTTCCAATAATTTTGCCTTTCCAGCAAAGATTTTTTTTAAATGTGTCAGTTATATTTTAAAAACACAAATTTCACAAATTGTGCTTATTAGTTGCTAAAATCAGTGTAATAATTGAGTAAAAATTGTTTTAAACTCATAAAAGAGCTAAAATCCTACATGTTTCGGCTTTAAACTTAAAGCCATCATCGGGGAAGAGGAACAACACAAACGACTACTGATCTTTTAATTTTCGACACGAGAAAATTGAAATCAACAGCACGGAGAAAGAACCGTGTCAACAGTATGGAAAAATTTAAATAAAATAAGCGGGCGCTCTCTGTTGCCAAAGAGCGAAAAACAAAACAATGAATTAACAAGGGGATAAAAATGTATCCCATAAACTAGGTATGTTGAAAGAAAAGTTATCATTACAAATACAATCTTTTTTTAATTTTAATTTCCAATGATTCCCTAATGGCGGCTTTAAATGGGTTATTGAAACTATGGATAATTCTTGCTTTATCGAAATTAATTACAGTATCATTATTTTTAGCGTAAAACCGGGAGAGTGCAGTGGATAACTTTCTAAATTTTATGTCGTTTTTATGCTCTTTTAACCTTTCCAAAAACTTTCTTTTAGTCATACCAATGTAAAAAATTATACTATTATTATTTAAGCTAATGGGGATTTCATAAACACCTGCGAATTGATCAGAGGGGATAGGATCTAATTTACATGAAACTAAGTCAACCAATTTTCTGGGAGGGACAGCAATAAGATGGATATTGTATTTACGGAGGGCCCTTTTAATCCTTTCAAATATGATACGTATACTATATTGGAATTTACGATAGTTTGGTTTATTATTGCTAGGGACAGGATGCTGAATTAAATGGCCATTGAATTTTTCTATAATTTTCTGTACGTGATGAGCGGGGAAACCATGATCAATGGCGATATCTCTGATAAAATTAAGTTCATCTTGGATGAATTCACTTGAACAAACCAGAAAAGCACGCTTGATGAATGAATTGAAGGCAGCAATCTTATAAGTGAAAGTTGTAGAGGCATTAAATGGGATTATTGTGTTACTTCGCATCGGTATATTTTCGCATCGGTTTACGATAGACTTTACGTTTTAGGTTGTTGTCATCTTTAATTAATTGAATATCCAGGAACGGCAGTGATGAATTTTCTTCTATTTCCAACGTAAACTTAATATTTTCATCTATTTCGTTTATTTTTGAGAGGAAAGATAGGAGTTCTTGCTTTCCATGATTCCATGTGATAAAGATATCGTCCACGTATCTTAGCCAAACTTCTGGTGTTAAATTCAAACTTTTAAAAAAATTTCAATTGTGTTCAATTGTGGATTCAATTGTGTCATTTATAGTTATTAATTAGGTTAAAAGTTAATGTTATTTGTTTAAAACTAATTTGTTTTGATTAATTGTTAATATTTCTTGAGGTGCGGGTCATCTAACAGTTAAAATCATACAAACTAATGTCTTACAGTACAATCGAACCTGAAAACATGTGTAAAATTTACTTAAAATCATTTTTTCCCTTAAAAATTGATATTTTCGCTTTGTTTTGCTTAATTATTAATACTAATTGAGGTGATAGCTATTCAAAAATTAAAATATTAGTTTAAGCTTCATCTTATAGTTAAAAAATTCTTAAGAAATGAGCTTTTTTTTCTTTAAAAATCGGTATTTTCCTTTGTTTTGTTTAATTATTAATACTAATTAAGGTGTTGGTCATTCAAAATTAAAATATAAATTTAATCTTCGTCTCATAGCTTGATAACCTCATCTTATAGTTGAAAAATCATTAAGGAATCGCCTTTTTTCTTTAAAAACACCATTTTCCGCTAGGGGGCGTTCGAATCGGTCTTGGAGTATGCACGGGAGGATGGCTGTGGTGCGACACCGAAGCCTGCTGAGCTGAAACTCTCATTTCTCCACTACTTACAGGGTGTCCTAAAAAGGACTAACGGTTTTTAACATTTAATAATAAGTAAAAGGTGACATCTATTGAAGATATTCTTAAATGAAAATAATGTTTAAAGTCGGGAATTTAAAAAGCTTTCTAGCTTTAGTTCTAAAAATGATCGGAAGAAGGCAGGCACTGTGCTGCCTCAAACTGCTAGAATGCTCAAACAAACGTATGATAATCGATCCAAATTTACTAAATTTTTACCTTTCAGCCACTAAAGTGCGCATAAAAGAAAACAACCCAAGAATGAAAAATCATGCATCAGGAAACACTATGATTATGAAACAGTTTCCAACACTAACAGAATATTATTAAGAATTATATATATATATATAAAAGAAATGAGATATCCAAATAAGCAATTTTTAAAAAAAACAAATAATTCAGTAAAGATCCATACTCAGCAATTGCTGTCGTTATCTGGTAATATGAAAATTCTTTCTTGCAGCCCTGTATTGCCACCATTGTAAAAATGTATTTTTGAAAAGAAAAAAAAACTGTTTAAATTTTAAATTTTCGAGAGTTACTACGACAACGTCAGATCCTTAGAATAATTGGTTTTAATTTCACCCTGTAAATAAACTTATTTTCGAAAGAGTAAATGTGAAATACAAACACACAGTCAGATTTTAATATAATAGGTAATAGCGCATTTTCATTGCACTTGTGCAATGATATGCACACTTCCATTTGAAAAGGACGTTTCTTGATACCGACTCAGTCTCCAAACAAATTTGAAAGAAGTTTTACATTACGGGTAAATGAAACATGATAAATCGAAATAAATTATACATTTTTTTTCTTCATCTTAATCACTTATTTTCGAGCAATTTAAAATAAAAGAAGTAAAAAAAGAAGTGAAAACATCCAAAAAAATTAAATTGGTCACCAAAAAAGCTTAGCACTAGAAACTTAACACTTGAAGTAGGTGCATATTTTTTACGGGTGCACGCAAACGCAAAATCAAATTTTATTTATTTTATTTTATTTTATTTTATTTTATTTTTTATTTTTTTGTGTGTGTGTGTGTGTGCACAGATTTGATGAGAAATGAAACGGATGTTTTAAGGAAAGAAAACCTGCATTGGAACGAAAAAAATATATTAGTATTTCATTTTATAATTCACTGAATATATATGCCGTCTACATATAAAATTTCGTGAATTCAGACAAACTTTATTTAATTAAGCTTTTTGTTTCTTTGTCACTTTAAAGTTAAAAGTATAGATATGATTTCGACTGAATACAGTGCATAAAATTATTTATGTTAAAAAGTATTTTTTATGAAACCATTATATATAAGAAACATACTTTTATACATGTAATTCTCAAAAGCAGTCGTGGGAAAGAAAAGATCCCCCCCCCCCCCCACACACACATCTATTAATTCTGCCGCAAAAAGAAAAAAAAGATGCTAGTACTAACTGATTGATAATAACGTCTACTATTGAATGCGGTACACAAATTCAGGAGCTGTTCTACATACTAAATTAAAAGCAACTTTGTTTTCTCTAATGGTAACACCCTCTTATGATACTATATTTGTGTTCCTTAGATCAAACCATCCTGGAAAATTATAGTTTATGCATTTAACTTTAAAACATTCATATAGTTAGAAGAGATCAAAATTTAGTATGCAAATGTTACATCTGTGTAACAAAATTTAACATATATCTTTCCTTATTTTTTAATGAAATAAATCCAAACATAATCTAGGCATTTTTTTCGACTTAAAAACATTTTAAATTATGAAAATTATTAATAAATTCAATTTCAAAAAAATTATGATTTATGACCTACATTAATTTTTACATAAAAAGAATGGGTGTCGTCTGAAACATAGATATATGCTTTTAATGCTCATTCCTAACTAATCTTATTATTATTATTGGTGATTCTCTATAAAATTGGATCTGATGTCGGTTAAGAATAACAATTTATTGACTAGAGACATCGATAAAAAAATTGCTAGTATCGATAAAAAAATATCGACATCGCCCATCACTAATTCCTATCATTGGTTTTCGAGATATTAAGGAATTTTACTTTTCGACGGTCTAAAGATTCTCTCCTGTTATCGTTGGCATCCACAGAAAAGAAAGTTTTAGAATTTTTTTCTTTCATATAAAGTGAGTTTATTTTATACACAAAAATCCTGTAGAGTTTTCTGGTTATTATTTAAATGTCCCCGGTACTTCTTTTTATAATATCTTAGTGCTATTATTTGAATTTTAGGGATAAACCCCCACAACATTTTCTTTTATACCTTTATGAAGATTTAAGAAAAAATTACATAATAAGTATAAATGTAAAAACTATTTAAAAAAAAATATTTTATAAGCATTCAATGCTTATCTTTAAAATCACACCCAATTTCATGATTGCAATTCATATCATTCAATAAATAAATAAATAAAATAATAATAATTTATTACAACACGTTAATTTTTGGAGGCTTCGATTATAGAAAATTCACCACAAGGATTTACGCTTAGTAGAAAGCCCAAACTAGTAACTTTATTAAAATAATTTTTTATTTCTTTTTTAAGATATGGCAACAAAAAATTAAAAAAAAGTGGGTAAGTGTGGTCGAAGATCGCACAAAGGGTTTCGTTTAATATTCCTTTCAAAACACTTTATCTTTTCTTTAATAAATCCAAATAAATTTCATAAAAAAAAGTAATAAAAAAGTCATGTTTTTTATAAAGTAAAAATTTACCGGTCTATTTTTCTCACTTTTTCGAAAATCTGAACCGGTCAAATAGAGGGCGAAGCCCCCTATTATACTCTGTCATAATAATATCTGTCATGCGGACTAAATGCGATATTTAAAAGAAATCAATTACAAAATTAAACATGCTGTATAGAGACCTTCAAAATGTCAAAATATGCCAATATTTCCATAATCTGGTTTTTATTATGATTCAATACGTTCCTCAAACTCATATGACGACATTATATGCTGACGTACTATCTACTTGATTTCTCTATTACTCATATTGATACTCTCTTTGTATTATTCTCAAACATTTGAAAAAGTCCGTTACACTTCCAGTATGACGTCAAATTAATTTACTTTTTAATTCTCTAATGACATCAAATTAGCCTGCTTTCTGTACTTACACATACTCATACTCCTTGTATTATTGAAAAATGTTTAAAATTTTCATTTTATTACCAATATGACGTCATATTAATCTTTTTTCAATTGGTGAAATTTTTTATTTCATTTTCATTTTTCACGTGGAACTCTTTCAATAGAAAATTAATTATTGTAGAAAGAATTTTATTGTGGATTTTTAATTGTTGGCAACTGCTGTAACGAAAAGTATTTACATAATAGGAAAAGGTTGTTAGATTTTTGGTTTTAAAAATAATACGATTTTTTTTTTTTTAATTTATGATTTTCAGCTTCATAGTAGGTATTCAGCTATAAGTACACAAAATTTCAAGTCTGCAAGTTATATTGTGACGGACAGACAACGTAGCGAGACGAATAGGGTTTCGTGAGATGAACGAAACCCTAAAAATAACATTACTTACACCACCAATTCGGAATTTTTAAATTGTTTTCTCAACTTATAATGATAATTCAATTAATATTAAACTATTAATTGATTAAAGTGTTACGGTTGGTTTCAACCAATTTTTTTTTTAATCTACATTAATTATTTAAATCACTTTCTCTACATTTATTTAAAAGCACTCTTTTTTCTTCTGTTTCTAATAAAAATTTAAATAAATAAAAGTAATTGTAATAATAATAATAAAATCAGTTTTTATTTTTTCTTCTTTCTTTTTCTTTTTGCAAAGTAAATTCAACGTTTATAGTCTAGCTTTGCTTCCTGTTTTCAAATACGAAAGATAAATAGCAGGGAGGGAGGTTTCTCAGTAATAGACCACACATAGTGTATTGGGCAGTCGTGTACGTTTTCTCCCATACCCTTGAATCATGTGTTGTAGTCACCTAGTCTAGTTTTGGTTAAAAGAAAGACCGTCCGCCCTGTATAGGAATTACGTTATCTTATGAGTGTACTATATACGCAATTAGGCTTTGTAAGCTTACGACAGGCTTCAATGAGCTCTGCTATCAGGCGGATAGCTGGCGCCCAGGTCAACAGAGGCTCACAGGACCCCCTTCAGCACACGCCATGGGGGTGAAACATGGCTGCCTTCCCCCATGAAGCGGCTGGCAGGGTGGAACGACAGGCTGGTGCCTTCAAGGAGAGTCCATTTTCCCTTTTGTTTCCATTCCCGTACCCCTGGCAGAGTGGATCGGTCCCGTTTTTCAAGCAGCGCGGGAGAATGAATGTTTACAGTAGCTTGTTGCTTGGCCAAGAGACCTGTCGTTTGACTCGTAAAAAAAATTCGACTTATTACGGGGCTCGAAGACTGGCCTGTGGGCTGGATCGCGAAGTTGTTGAAGGCGGACAGGTTTCTGGAAGATTTTTTTCTGAGAGTGGGGCATTGATGGCCTACATTAATTATCCTAAATCATGAGGTTATGATGAAAAGAGGCTATAAGGGTATTTTCGAAGTAATCTGATAGAGGGCGAATGAAAAGAAAATATGTTTGACCCATCATGTAGTAGCGGCGTTCCTAGAAAAAGTGTTGTCTTGTGTTGACTTCTTAAGCGGCGGTTGTTATTGATGCCTTGACGAAAAATGAATTAATGATTAGACGAGCATCATTTCTGGAGATGGGGCATTATTAATCCTAGACTAAGAAGGCTGGCGTGACTAGCTGAGTAGACTTGCCCGCTTTACAAGGTATCGGTGATGTGACGACGTTTTGAATCGGGAATAAATCAAAATCTCCAAGTGATGTATGGAGTAACGGTGTTGACTCGTAGAAGCGGCTGAAAAGAATAGGTTGATAAAAAAAAAGAGATTATGGCAGACTAACATATATGCAAAGAAGTGTGCCCACATTGACGGTAGTAAATATCAAAGTATATTGTAAGTAACCCATATTTCTTCTTTATTACATGTTGTCTACTGTTGTAATATTTATAAATACCTGGAGAGACAAAAAAATATAATTATTGGTATTTTAAGATGATTAACATGTAACCTTTTTGTTTATGACTGAACGACATTTGAATTGTTGGTTTGTTAATAGTTTAAGATTTATGATATTTAATTGAAAATTAATCAATAACTAAATTTTGAAAAGTTGATCCATCTTTAAATCATGGTATTGTGGTAATTTTAGGGGCTTTGCTGCTTAATGTAAAGTGTTATTATAAGTAATTTCAGTATTTTTTTTTTTTGATCAACTTTGTTATTGTGTTATTATTATATTTTGTTTGAGAACTACCTTACTTTTATAAATTTTAATTATTCAAATAAAGAAAGTTTTTGTTTATTCTCAAATATGGTATGTTTTTCTTTATATATAATTTTTAAATAATTAATATTTTTATAATTACAACATACCTTTAAGAAGGAATTAATCTCTCAGTAAGTGTGATTAAAAATATGAAAGCTATAATTTTGCTAAATTAATACTTTTAAATTTCTTAAATCTAAAATTCATAGCAATAGTTTAAATGAACATTAATTGGGGTTTACGTAAGGTTATTAGATGTAATTATTGTTCCTATCTCAGTATTGAATATACTGATAATTGTTGCTATAGTAAAATTAAATCTAATTTTATAATTGATTAATTTAATTTTTAATTATCCTTTCTTTAAAGTATTATTCAAAACAAACAACAAAATGGTTGTTTTTTAACAAAAAAAAAAAGGGTTTTCAGTTATTTTATACCACTATACGATTCTTGGCTAACCGATCTGATCTTGTTCAGAATCTCCATTGTTGTTCTAAAATTTTAGTACATCATCATATCCCTATTCTATTAACGGATTTAACTCTTTCTCCTTTTGGTCCTCATATTGGAGGAATTTCAGGTTGTCTGCATTTTTCCAAATTATATGATGATTACACTTTTGTTAATTTAATGTGTATGGAGATTTGAGCTTGATCGGGTTGGAGTGGAGTTGGGTGTTCTTTATGCAATTCAGTATGCTACTTGATTTAGAAATCTGTTGCCCCTTACTACATTTAATACTGTCTTAAAATAATGAGTTCAAAATTATCATTGTTATATTAACCTATGCGGATTTTTAAGTTTTGATATTTTGTTTAGTTTAATATAATTTGCTCCCTTTTCCATGGCAACAGATTTCAGTGGAGCTAATCAGGGTATACTTATTTTTTTTTAAATATCTAATTGTCAAGTGAAGATTGAGTAATAAATGTGCTTTTTTAAGTTTAAGTAAGTTGTGTTTTAGAAAGAACCCCAAAACCCACAACAAATGGAGCCGTAACAATTCGGTCTCTGGGTTATTGATTTTTTTTTTTTTTTACTTGTATGTATTTATGTATCAAAGAGCAACTGGGTGTTTTTGCAATTAAAATTTTATTTATATGTTCAAGTGTAAAAAGAGGTCTAGGCTCTCTCTCTGTGCTAGTAGTTACAGTCCCCAGTCAAAATTATGTTTTGTGTACATAACTTTAGCTTAGTCACTAAAATCATAGTCCTGTACTTAAGTTTTATGTATTTATAAGGTTTTCCTTTCCCCTCTCTTTTTCTCATTTTTAAGTTGCCCCCCCCCCCCCTTTTTTCATTTTTTTTTTGGTTTGTTTGTCATTTTCTAACTCTAACTATGGCTGATAAGCACTCGGAAGCAATTGCCACTATTCAGCGGAAAAATGCTTTAGTGGATAATTTGTCTAATATTCCCCCATTCAATGGAGAGGCCAGCTCAGTCTGCTTCTCAGATTTTTCCGAGAAATTTGAGAGTTTTTCAAAATTATTCGACTGGACTGAGGAGGAAAAGAAGTTTGTTTTACTTGCTAGACTTTCAGGAGCTGCTTCTAGGCGAATAAAAATTCACAAAGCAAAAACATCTGATGAGCTATTAAAAATCTTAAAAGAGAGTTATACTTCACAGACCACACCAGATGTTGCACTCAGTCACTTTCTAAATTTTAAACAGCCACCCAATATGAGGGTTCAGGAGTTTTATGACAAGGCATATGATATGTCATTAAGAGCCCTTGTAATTGAAGGTATCCAGGGTGAAGTAGTCGATAAAAGCCGAACGGCTCTACTCCACTCCATGCTTTTGAGCAACCTTACACCAGAAGTGCGAAAGGGGGTAATTGCGAGAAATCCACAATCCCCAGAAGAAGTCCTCAAAATTGCGCTTCTTGAGGAAAAGGCTTATAGGAGCATTAACCCTTTCTACAACCACCGCGAGGAAATTCTCAACCCTAATTTGACCCAAAACCTACCCTGTGCTGCTGTTTTTCAGCAAGATAGCTCACAAAAGAAGGAGATAGACCAACTAAAATCTCAAATTGATGTTTTAGCAGCTAAGATAGACAGTTTAGTTGATCTTAGGGCTAGGGATATGCAGGAAAATAACCAGGAAGTAAGACCCGTAACCTGCTATAGGTGTTCCGTACAAGGCCACTATGCCAGAGATTGTCCACTAAATTTTGTCGATTATAATTTTAGAAGGGGAGGTGGTCAAAATTTCAGGAGCCGTGGGCAAAATTATAGAAACAGAGGTGAAAATCCTAGAGGGAACCACAATCAGCGAGGCGGATATAGGGGAAGAAGAGGTGGTTATTACCAAAACAATAGGAGCACAGCTGCGAACAGAAATGAAGTGCAGACGGTAAATAACACCCCAGTAGCTAACAGTGAAAGTGAGGCTTTAAACTATTAGTGGCCGGATCAGATGTGGTCAACTCGATCCCCCACAGGCCCCTGGACCCCCCAACTGTGTATAGTATGTTTCAACCCCAATCGTATACATTACCAACTGCAAGAATTTACATAAATAAAGTTTGCCTGAATGCATTATGTGACACTGGTTCTGCAATTAATCTCCTGAGTGGTACGGATTGTAAAGCACTCTTTTTTCTTCTGTTTCTAATAAAAATTTAAATAAATAAAAGTAATTGTAATAATAATAATAAAATCAGTTTTTATTTTTTCTTCTTTCTTTTTCTTTTTGCAAAGTAAATTCAACGTTTATAGTCTAGCTTTGCTTCCTGTTTTCAAATACGAAAGATAAATAGCAGGGAGGGAGGTTTCTCAGTAATAGACCACACATAGTGTATTGGGCAGTCGTGTACGTTTTCTCCCATACCCTTGAATCATGTGTTGTAGTCACCTAGTCTAGTTTTGGTTAAAAGAAAGACCGTCCGCCCTGTATAGGAATTACGTTATCTTATGAGTGTACTATATACGCAATTAGGCTTTGTAAGCTTACGACAGGCTTCAATGAGCTCTGCTATCAGGCGGATAGCTGGCGCCCAGGTCAACAGAGGCTCACAGGACCCCCTTCAGCACACGCCATGGGGGTGAAACATGGCTGCCTTCCCCCATGAAGCGGCTGGCAGGGTGGAACGACAGGCTGGTGCCTTCAAGGAGAGTCCATTTTCCCTTTTGTTTCCATTCCCGTACCCCTGGCAGAGTGGATCGGTCCCGTTTTTCAAGCAGCGCGGGAGAATGAATGTTTACAGTAGCTTGTTGCTTGGCCAAGAGACCTGTCGTTTGACTCGTAAAAAAAATTCGACTTATTACGGGGCTCGAAGACTGGCCTGTGGGCTGGATCGCGAAGTTGTTGAAGGCGGACAGGTTTCTGGAAGATTTTTTTCTGAGAGTGGGGCATTGATGGCCTACATTAATTATCCTAAATCATGAGGTTATGATGAAAAGAGGCTATAAGGGTATTTTCGAAGTAAGGATCTGTATCTGATAGAGGGCGAATGAAAAGAAAATATGTTTGACCCATCATGTAGTAGCGGCGTTCCTAGAAAAAGTGTTGTCTTGTGTTGACTTCTTAAGCGGCGGTTGTTATTGATGCCTTGACGAAAAATGAATTAATGATTAGACGAGCATCATTTCTGGAGATGGGGCATTATTAATCCTAGACTAAGAAGGCTGGCGTGACTAGCTGAGTAGACTTGCCCGCTTTACAAGGTATCGGTGATGTGACGACGTTTTGAATCGGGAATAAATCAAAATCTCCAAGTGATGTATGGAGTAACGGTGTTGACTCGTAGAAGCGGCTGAAAAGAATAGGTTGATAAAAAAAAAAGAGATTATGGCAGACTAACATATATGCAAAGAAGTGTGCCCACATTGACGGTAGTAAATATCAAAGTATATTGTAAGTAACCCATATTTCTTCTTTATTACATGTTGTCTACTGTTGTAATATTTATAAATACCTGGAGAGACAAAAAAATATAATTATTGGTATTTTAAGATGATTAACATGTAACCTTTTTGTTTATGACTGAACGACATTTGAATTGTTGGTTTGTTAATAGTTTAAGATTTATGATATTTAATTGAAAATTAATCAATAACTAAATTTTGAAAAGTTGATCCATCTTTAAATCATGGTATTGTGGTAATTTTAGGGGCTTTGCTGCTTAATGTAAAGTGTTATTATAAGTAATTTCAGTATTTTTTTTTTTTTGATCAACTTTGTTATTGTGTTATTATTATATTTTGTTTGAGAACTACCTTACTTTTATAAATTTTAATTATTCAAATAAAGAAAGTTTTTGTTTATTCTCAAATATGGTATGTTTTTCTTTATATATAATTTTTAAATAATTAATATTTTTATAATTACAACATACCTTTAAGAAGGAATTAATCTCTCAGTAAGTGTGATTAAAAATATGAAAGCTATAATTTTGCTAAATTAATACTTTTAAATTTCTTAAATCTAAAATTCATAGCAATAGTTTAAATGAACATTAATTGGGGTTTACGTAAGGTTATTAGATGTAATTATTGTTCCTATCTCAGTATTGAATATACTGATAATTGTTGCTATAGTAAAATTAAATCTAATTTTATAATTGATTAATTTAATTTTTAATTATCCTTTCTTTAAAGTATTATTCAAAACAAACAACAAAATGGTTGTTTTTTAACAAAAAAAAAAAAGGGTTTTCAGTTATTTTATACCACTATACGATTCTTGGCTAACCGATCTGATCTTGTTCAGAATCTCCATTGTTGTTCTAAAATTTTAGTACATCATCATATCCCTATTCTATTAACGGATTTAACTCTTTCTCCTTTTGGTCCTCATATTGGAGGAATTTCAGGTTGTCTGCATTTTTCCAAATTATATGATGATTACACTTTTGTTAATTTAATGTGTATGGAGATTTGAGCTTGATCGGGTTGGAGTGGAGTTGGGTGTTCTTTATGCAATTCAGTATGCTACTTGATTTAGAAATCTGTTGCCCCTTACTACATTTAATACTGTCTTAAAATAATGAGTTCAAAATTATCATTGTTATATTAACCTATGCGGATTTTTAAGTTTTGATATTTTGTTTAGTTTAATATAATTTGCTCCCTTTTCCATGGCAACAGATTTCAGTGGAGCTAATCAGGGTATACTTATTTTTTTTTTAAATATCTAATTGTCAAGTGAAGATTGAGTAATAAATGTGCTTTTTTAAGTTTAAGTAAGTTGTGTTTTAGAAAGAACCCCAAAACCCACAACAAAAGCATATATATATATATATATATATATATATATATATATATATATGTATGTATTTTATTATTATTACTCTTTATTTGTATTGTCTATTTTTTAGTGTTTAAATTATTTCGTTGTTGCAGTTTCACAGCCGGTTGGCATATTTTGGTAAGCGTGGTTTGGCGCTTTTTCTTTCTTTCTTTTTTTTCTCAGTGCGCGTGAGTAGCAAAAACACAGTTTTGAGAAAAGCGTACGCAACTTCAAAATCAACTGTAGTCTTTCATCTGGTTGCAATTTGAATATTTTCAGGCAGTTTGTTTTATTAGATTCGAAATTATATATATTTTTTAAAGATATGACAAACAAAAAATCAATTTTTTAATGGGTCTAATCCTTTAACTGCTTTGCAAGTACATCATATGTGCAAGAAGAGTTGCTCCGTTACTCAAAGCTTTTAGATATCACAAATTTTTAATTGCAACCTTCACCTTAATGACAGAAATTTTTAGTTCGGAAAAAGCTATGTTTTGCCCATCTGTTTAGTTTATTGTGCCCCCCCCCCCCACACCAAAAAAAATAAAAGAAAAATGAAAAGAAAGAAAAAGAAACTGTTAAAACCGATCACGACTCCCCTTAATGAAGAGAATTACAGCAAATGTATTGATCTCGAAACTAGCCGCTTTAAGTTTAATAAATTATATTTTTTATTTCAGGAATATCTGTAATTTTCAAGAAATTATTGTTTCAATATCCAATATTTTTTCACTATTCTTGGTTATTCACAACAAGAGGGAAATGATTATGCTAATTATTCAGCAGTGATATGAAAAGATGATAGAAGGAAATGGAGATATTTTCTATTTATAGCAAACTTCTTTTCCTTTTCGGTGATAAGCATTCATCAACAACCTTGAATCAATCCCTTCGGGACGAGCGGGAGCGTATACACGCCATTTAATATGCACCTCTCACAGGGGCAAGAGTTGAAAGCTATTCTTAAGGGATTAGCATATTGTATGTATTGTATCTGTATCTATTGTGCACCATTAGAGGCTGGTTTAAGAAGAATCTTAATCCGAAGGGGAGTGACTCAGAATATGAGTGGAAGGAAGGTGGAACAGAATGAAAGCAGTATTTCCATTGCAATGTGGTCTTTCATAGATAAGAAAGCTATTGTACTCTTTTATTTAGGAAGACAGATCCGTCAAGAGGGAGGAAGGGTTGTCAAGGACCCTTGGAAACAGAGGAGAAACCCCGTAGAAAGGAGGGTGTTCTGCAGTTTACGAGAGAGAGAGAAAGTTAGTTCTAACGTAGGAAGCGAAGGTGTAAAGTCGTTCAGAGTTGGAGCTCTGAGACCGGTGTTGAGTTCGGACGGAGCAGCGAAGCGTGAAGGTTGCTCGGGGAATGAGCGCTGAGAGCGGGTGTGAGATGAATAGAAATCTCAGTGTGGAATAAATGAACGTAGTATAACGGTACACGTAAAGCGTTTCTATAATTATTTTGATTTAATATTAAACCGGATACTTTACCTCCGAGTTTAAGTGTAAATATTGTTAATAAAGTGTTTGTTTAAGTGTAATAGAAAGAGTTAAGTCTTCTTGAATATACATTAAGTATCGTGCCCGATATCACGTATTCATATCGGTGGTGGCAGCATATCAAAAGACCGGATTTATTTCGAAGTTGTGTGGACGGAGAAGTGGAATCCGACAATGTTGGCAGCGACGGGATCTGAATCACCGAAGACCAGTGCCAGTTAACCGTGTTACAGAGAGTTTGTGTCGGATCGCCCAGCGGAAGTGTTTGTGCCCTATCGTCGTAGACCACCAGTGCCAGTTAGCCGTGTTACAGTCAGTTTATGCCGGATCGTCTAGCGGAAGTGTGTGTGCCCTATCATCGTAGACCAGTGCCAGCTAGCCTTGTTACAGAGTGCCTTGCCGGATCGCCCAGTGGAAGTGTTGGTGCAGTGTGTAGTGTTAGTTCCAGTGTTTGTGTGTAGTGTTTGTGGACACAGTGTTTCAAATTACAGTGATTGTTGCCCGAGAGTGCAAGATTTACCCTGTGGAAAAGTGAGCAGAGAATTGCCCCAGCGAATGAAGTACGAGGTAAGGTGTTTTGATCATTTTACTCTACTGACATTCTCGAACCTATTTTTTTTATTTTATTGTGTATAATTGATGGTAATTTGGGTTAATGTTGTGGTTAATTTATAATAATTTATGTGCAATATAATAATTGGTCTAAATCAAATGAGATATTAACAACCATTTTACACTATTGTTTTAAGAAAAGGATCTTATATTAATTACTAGAAGTGATTTTCTAATTGTTTTAAACGGATAAGATTAATGATTAAAATTAATGCATTGTGTTAATAGTTGGAAGGAATCATTGAAATTTCTTAAATTTAAATTATTATTAAAGTAATATTTAAATTAAGTGATATTGTTTGCTTTAAGTTTGAAATATTGATAGTAAATGAGGAAAGGAAATTTGTGTAGAATTTAAATTAAATTGAAATAACCTTCAAGGAAGAACTGAAGGTCCAGAAAAAAAAAAAAAAGTGCTGTGATTTACTTTTTAATGTGAGAACTAATTTTGAAATTGAAATATTTTATTGAGATTAAATTTAGGAATTTATGTGTATTTCATGCAAATTTTTGTTAGGTGGATATTTTTATGTAGTGATTGGCATCAGTATTTTATTCAAATTGCAACGTATCAGTATTATTGTGTAAATTGTATTTTATTATTTATGATAAATTTAAAATCTGTATTGCATAATAGTCAAATTGAGATTATTGTTACTTTGTTATTGGAAGCAAATTGTGGGGTATCATTGTTTAAGGAAATTTATTATTGTATTATTACTTATTTGAAATATGTTAAATAGTATAATATGTGGAGGTAACTTATGAGGGTAGGTTTTGAGGAAGTATTAATTTGATATTGTGATTAAGTATTGTTGTAGGGTGGTGATAATTATCAGTGGAAGGTATGGCTTTCTTACTAAAAATAAAAAGGGTGGATCTTCAGGCGATATGTGAAGAGTTAGGGATTGAAGTTTCGGAAGATGATACCAGGTTTAAGCTAAAGAAAAAGATAGTGGAGAGCGACAAATATGAAGAGGGGGCTGTTATGGATTTATCTAACGCTATTGTTACGGAGAGGTTAGAACGATAAAAGTTAGAAAAGGAGGAAAAGTTACAACAAGAAAGCTTAGAAAGGGAGTTAGACCGTGAAAAGTTAGATAGAGAAGAAAGGTCTGAAAAATTGAGATTGGAACATGAGTTAGAGTTGGAAAGGATAAAAATTTAAAGTTCGGCAAATAATTCTAATGGGTCTAGAGAATATAATAATGAGAGTAGCCTAGAGAAATTGATTAAAAGTGTTAAAACTTTGTCTATCAAGGTTCCAGAAGGGACTGAGGGATGGAATCTGTTTTTTAGCAGTTTAGAACGGGCATTCCAAACAAAAAATGTACCGGAAACCCAGCAGGCCGAAATTCTGCTAAATATGTTAGGAGATAAGGCCGATAACTTGCTAATATACACTACTAGGGAACAAATTGAGAGTTATGAGAAATTAAAGGAATTAGTTCTAAGGGAACACGAGCCGACACCGAAGGCGTGTTTGGAAAATTTCAAGAAGGCTAGAAGGAATCAAAATGAAACTCATGTATTATTTGTGTCACGTTTAATAGCAACGTGGGAAAATTACTGTAAGATTAGAGGTGCGGATACGTATGAGAAGGTTAATCAGTTAATTGTCACAGATAAGTTGTTAACTATGTTAGATGAGGAAACCGCGACGCATGTTGGATTAACTCAGCACAGTAATTGGTTAGAAGTTTCTAAAATTGCTAAGGAATGTGATAATTTCTTTGATGCTAAACAAAAATCTTATGCGGTAACTTATAAGGGTTATAAAGGTAAAGAAAGGTATGTGAATAATGAAGATTCTAGAAGGGCAAAAGATGAGGGATTTAATAGTAATTGGAGACAAAATGGGAATAATGAAGTTAGTCCATTTTTGGGTAGAAAACCGGAATATAAGAAACCTAATGATACGACGCCTATCTGTTTCAAGTGTTCTCAACGAGGACATGTTCAGCGATTTTGTACAAAAGGAAATAATGAGGGAAGTAATCAAATTAATAACCGACAAGAACCAAGGGCTAGTATCAATAATGTCTCAGTGCGAGGAATTAAATAATTACCAAGGGGAGCGAGTATGGCAAGAATCGGAGCAAGAGGGAATTGGAGAACTAAAGTTATTGGAGAGAAGTTAAATAAGCTTGAGAAAGTGGAAGTTAGTGTAAATGGGAAGATAACAAAAGAATTAGTGGATTCTGGTTGCGAAATGAGCGTCGTTCATAAAGATTTAGTACCAGCAGAGAAACTAAGAGGGGCTGGTAGCATCTATTTACAGGGGATATTTGGTAAGGCAGTCAAATCGCCATTAATTCAGTTACCTTTAGCTATTCCAAAACGCGGAGAAACTAATGTAATTCATCAGGATGTACTTTGCGCGATAATTGATAATAGTAAGGAACAGGTAATTTTACATCCTGACGTGGCTAATGAATTGTCAGGGTTAAACAACGAGAAATCATTAAGAGAATCGGTAGAAAGGGAATGTAAGGAAGATAGTAGGAACAAAGTGAAGGAAAGGGAAAGGATTGGAAATGATACGAATAACCGTTATGTCGTAGAAACGAGATCGGTAAATTTACAAAGTCAGGAGAAGGAAAAAGACGAGATAGAGAAAAGTAAGATTAATCAAGTTACGGAAAGTAGTTCAAATGTATTTCAGAAATCCCAAATTAATTGTAAAGATTTAGAGAAAGCTTGGGAATTAGCTGAAAATGATAGAGGGTCTTACTATCTAGTTAATGGGTTATTGTATCATAAAGAGAAATCCTTATATATTATTTCTCCTGTCAACATCCCTTTTACTCATAAAATATGAAACGCAGAACAATGAATGAGATACCATATGAAAGGTTTTAGAACAGGCTTTTGACATACCCCCCTTAACAATTCGTTAAAACATGTTTTTGATTAAAATTTGCTGAAATTAAAAAAATAAAATCGGCATTGTTTTCATGAAAGAAATGAAAGGTTTTCCTGAAATTATTGTTGCCAAAAATATAAAATACCACATATGATGCTCATAGCAATTATTATAAAAAACACCGCACGGGTTTATTTTATACTTATGATTAAAAAGCGAAATTGAAATTGAAATGTTTAGATTTATATTTCTAAGTCCCATGGTTTTCCCGAAGCGGATGACGTCATCCTCTAATGCAGTCAAAATACGATTGTTAATTTTTTTTCTCGCGCGTGCCTTTAGCAATCTTGGATCAGTTTTTAGTCTAACTTTGATGGAATAAATTAGATGATATTCTGGCTTGACTAACAACTAAATGTTGTTTGCAGATATTTTTATCCTTGCTTTTTCTTTAGAAGTTTAAACCTGCATCTAATAAATATTACATATTCATAAAAAATGATACTTCTCTATTATCCCGTCGACCACTTTTCATAACAAAAAACTATCGCCAAATAAACGGGAGAACGTTGCCATTGGAATATCAAAAAATAAATAAAATATAAGAGTTTAAGGACACAATTGTTATTTTAATTAATAAAATAACTACTAAATCAGTAAAACATAATGAAAAATACACGCAAATGTCGAATGTAATACCACTAGATGACGTAACAAACACGCATAATGATTCTGACATCAAGTAAATGGGACTGCATTTTTGGCGTTTAATCTTACAGTTTGGCGGTAGTCTTTCATTATGAAAAGCGGTCGACGGGTTAATAGAGAAGTACCTAAAAAATATTAGATTTCAGTGCGAAATCTTCGCACGGGCCCTCTGGTTAGTAGATGAAACTGTAGCTCAATTAGTATTACCTAAAATCAGAAGGGAGGAAATTCTAAAATTAGCGCATACTCCCTTATACGGAGAACATCACGCGGTTAAGAAAATGTTAGAAAGAATCAAGCATTCACTTTATTGGGAAAAGATGGCAGAAGAAGCTGAAATATTTTGTGAATCATGTGTAGAATGTCGGTTAACGTGGGAATTGAAGGTGAGTGATAGAGAGAAAGAGGAAGCAAGTCAACATACATTTATAGTTGAATTAGAGAACGGGAGTAAGAAACTGGTGTATCAAGATGAAATGAGAGAATTTGTGGCTAAAAATAAAGTAGTCGATATTGTTTTTGATAGTGACGGGGTGTGTGAAAACAGTGGGAAAACTCTTTTGTTAGATAGAGAACAACCGGGAGTTAAAGACATAAAGGGATTCGAAATAAAAGGGTTAACCAATATTCAAGTTGGGGACATAAAATCAATCTTAAGGAAAAATAAGGAATTATTTATGGGTCCTATCGAACTGGTAGAAATGGAGAAAAATCGGATTGGTCGTAAACCGGAGAGGGGTAAGATAAGACAGAAATTGTACAATGTCTTTATTACGTACAAAGAGGACTTGGACAGGCAAGTGCCTGATTGGTTAGAGGAAGATTTATTGGGGACATCAGAGGCAGAAGTTAGCCATTCAAGCGGGTGCATTGCGGAAAGGGATGTACCAATTAAGTTAACGAGGAAGCACTGGAAGGAAAAAGTTCCGCAATCTCAGCCTAAGGACTGACATTGAAATGACATAATACTAGTGTAACTTTATTTTTTTTTGTGTATTTATAATTGTATTTGCATCATGTGTTTGTAACAATGTATTAGCATATTGTGTTTTTTTTTCTGTAGTTATCGCATTAGTATATGGTTCATTAGAGATGTCAGTAGTTAAATTTTCAGACACCTTGAAATATTTAAGTAATTGTAGTAATGAAGAAATCTATCAAGGAACTGTTGAACTCTTCTCAGACATTACATAGTTTGAGGAAAATTAACCCCTAAAAGGCATATTTTCCGCTAAGGTGGGGGGTGTCAGGTTTCTCTCACAGAGGCAAGAGTTGAAAGCTATTCTTAAGGGATTAGCATATTGTATGTATTGTATCTGTATCTATTGTGTACCGTTAGAGGCTGGTTTAAGAAGAATCTTAATCCGAAGGGGAGCGACTCAGAATATGAGTGGAAGGAAGGTGGAACAGAATGAAAGCAGTATTTCCATTGCAATGTGGTCTTTCATAGATAAGAAAGCTATTGTACTCTTTTATTTAGGAAGACAGATCCGTCAAGAGGGAGGAAGGGTTGTCAAGGACCCTTGGAAACAGAGGAGAAACCCCGTAGAAAGGAGGGTGTTCTGCAGTTTACGAGAGAGAGAAAGTTAGTTCTAACGTAGGAAGCGAAGGTGTAAGGTCGTTCAGAGTTGGAGCTCTGAGACCGGTGTTGAGTTCGGACGGAGCAGCGAAGTGTGAAGGTTGCTCGGGGAATGAGCGCTGAGAGCGGGTGTGAGATGAATAGAAATCTCAGTGTGGAATAAATGAACGTAGTATAACGGTACACGTAAAGCGTTTCTATAATTATTTTGATTTAATATTAAACCGGATACTTTACCTCCGAGTTTAAGTGTAAATATTGTTAATAAAGTGTTTGTTTAAGTGTAATAGAAAGAGTTAAGTTTTCTTGAATATACATCAAGTATCGTGCCCGATATCACGTATTCATATCGGTGGTGGCAGCATATCAAAAGACCGGATTTATTTCGAAGTTGTGTGGACGGAGAAGTGGAATCCGACATATATCTTTCCTTATTTTTTAATGAAATAAATCCAAACATAATCTAGGCATTTTTTTCGACTTAAAAACATTTTAAATTATGAAAATTATTAATAAATTCAATTTTAAAAAAATTATGATTTATGACCTACATTAATTTTTACATAAAAAGAATGGGTGTCGTCTGAAACATAGATATATGCTTTTAATGCTCATTCCTAACTAATCTTATTATTGGTGATTCTCTATAAAATTGGATCTGATGTCTGTTAAGAATAACAATTTATTGACTAGAGACATCGATAAAAAAATTGCTAGTATCGATAAAAAAATATCGACATCGCCCATCACTAATTCCTATCATTGGTTTTCGAGATATTAAGGAATTTTACTTTTCGACGGTCTAAAGATTCTCTTCTGTTATCGTTGGCATCCACAGAAAAGAAAATTTTAGAATTTTTTTCTTTCATATAAAGTGAGTTTATTTTATACACAGAAATCCTGTAGAGTTTTCTGGTTATTATTTAAATGTCCCCGGTACTTCTTTTTATAATATCTTAGTGCTATTATTTGAATTTTAGGGATAAACCCCCACAACATTTTCTTTTATACCTTTATGAAGATTTAAGAAAAAATTACATAATAAGTACAAATGTAAAAACTATTTAAAAAAAAATATTTTATAAGCATTCAATGCTTATCTTAAAAATCACACCCAATTTCATGATTGCAATTGATATCATTCAATAAATAAATAAATAAAATAATAATAATTTATTACAACACGTTAATTTTTGGAGGCTTCGATTATAGAAAATTCACCACAAGGATTTACGCTTAGTAGAAAGCCCAAACTAGTAACTTTATTAAAATAATTTTTTATTTCTTTTTTAAGATATGGCAACAAAAAATTAAAAAAAAGTGGGTAAGTGTGGTCGAAGATCGCACAAAGGGTTTCGTTTAATATTCCTTTCAAAACACTTTATCCTTTCTTTAATAAATCCAAATAAATTTCATAAAAAAAAGTAATAAAAAAGTCATGTTTTTTATAAAGTAAAAATTTACCGGTCTATTTTTCTCATTTTTTCGAAAATCTGAACCGGTCCAATAGAGGGCGAAGCCCCCTATTATACTCTGTCATAATAATATCTGTCATGCGGACTAAATGCGATATTTAAAAAAAATCAATTACAAAATTAAACATGCTGTATAGAGACCTTCAAAATGTCAAAATATGCCAATATTTCCATAATCTGGTTTTTATTATGATTCAATACGTTCCTCAAACTCATATGACGACATTATATGCTGACGTCCTATCTACTTGATTTCTCTATTACTCATATTGATACTCTCTTTGTATTATTCTCAAACATTTGAAAAAGTCCGTTACACTTCCAGTATGACGTCAAATTAATTTACTTTTTAATTCTCTAATGACATCAAATTAGCCTGCTTTCTGTACTTACACATACTCATACTCCTTGTATTATTAAAAAATGTTTAAAATTTTCATTTTATTACCAATATGACGTCATATTAATCTTTTTTCAATTGGTGAAATTTTTTATTTCATTTTCATTTTTCACGTGGAACTCTTTCAATAGAAAATTAATTATTGTAGAAAGAATTTTATTGTGGATTTTTAATTGTTGGCAACTGCTGTAACGAAAAGTATTTACATAATAGGAAAAGGTTGTTAGATTTTTGGTTTTAAAAATAATACGATTTTTTTTTTAAATTTATGATTTTCAGCTTCATAGTAGGTATTCAGCTATAAGTACACAAAATTTCAAGTCTGCAAGTTATATTGTGACGGACAGACAACGTAGCGAGACGAATAGGGTTTCGTGAGATGAACGAAACCCTAAAAATAACATTACTTACACCACCAATTCGGAATTTTTAAATTGTTTTCTCAACTTATAATGATAATTCAATTAATATTAAACTATTAATTGATTAAAGCATATATATATATATATATATGCTATATATATATATATATATATATATATATATATATATATATATATATATATATATATGTATTTTATTATTATTACTCTTTATTTGTATTGTCTATTTTTTAGTGTTTAAATTATTTCGTTGTTGCAGTTTCACAGCCGGTTGGCATATTTTGGTAAGCGTGGTTTGGCGCTTTTTCTTTCTTTCTTTTTTTTCTCAGTGCGCGTGAGTAGCAAAAACACAGTTTTGAGAAAAGCGTACGCAACTTCAAAATCAACTGTAGTCTTTCATCTGGTTGCAATTTGAATATTTTCAGGCAGTTTGTTTTATTAGATTCGGAATTATATATATTTTTTAAAGATATGACAAACAAAAAATCAATTTTTTAATGGGTCTAATCCTTTAACTGCTTTGCAAGTACATCATATGTGCAAGAAGAGTTGCTCCGTTACTCAAAGCTTTTAGATATCACAAATTTTTAATTGCAACCTTCAACTTAATGACAGAAATTTTTAGTTCGGAAAAAGCTATGTTTTGCCCATCTGTTTAGTTTATTGTGCCCCCCCCCCCCCCCCCACCAAAAAAAATAAAAGAAAAATGAAAAGAATGAAAAAGAAACTGTTAAAACCGATCATGACTCCCCTTAATGAAGAGAATTACAGCAAATGTATTGATCTCGAAACTAGCCGCTTTAAGTGTAATAAATTATATTTTTTATTTCAGGAATATCTGTAATTTTCAAGAAATTATTGTTTCAATATCCAATATTGTTTCACTATTCTTGGTTATTCACAACAAGAGGGAAATGGTTATGCTAATTATTCAGCAGTGATATGAAAAGATGATAGAAGGAAATGGAGATATTTTCTATTTATAGCAAACTTCTTTTCCTTTTCGGTGATAAGCATTCATCAACAACCTTGAATCAATCCCTTCGGGACGAGCGGGAGCGTATACATGCCATTTAATATGCACGAAATCTTTGAATTTGAACACCAGTTTTTTTTTAGTTTTGCTTTGTTTAATCTCGGATTTTCAACGATTAAATGCAACAAAATATCACATTAAGGAAAAACTGACGCCGGAAGAATTAAAAGAAGTGAAGACTCTCGTCGCGAAAGAATTAAAAAGTATCAAAGAAATCATAGTAACACATTATTGGCTTATTACGTGATATATTATGTAATGCAAAACTATAAGTTGAATACCCTATTTTTATTATAGAATTCATCCTAATTACTGAGTAAAGTAATCGCATATTGCCAATCATGAAGTTTTGAAGTTTTCAGTTAAAAAAAAAATCTTCCCGAGATATTATCATATGTTTTCCTCACATACACAACATCGGGCTTCCTGTCATCTTCCCCACTGAAGGGGCCGAGTTGGAGTTATCCAACGGAGAATATCTCGCAATGCCGGGTTTCCGGTCATCTTCCCCACTGAAGGGGCCGAGTTGGAATCACCTGGAGTGACCCTTCATAAATAGGCAGCTTCTAATCTGTTTTTCGCAAAGGTGAAGTTACACATGGACATAAATAAAGATTTTAATCAGTAGTACCAATGTAATTTTCACTTCACGTTAATGAGCACACAAAGTACATTTTAATAATTTTTTCAACAAGTGTGTTGTATTTCCATGCGCGGAAAGCTGCGGGCTTTGCTAAGTATATGCATATAAAGCAACAAATTTGTTAATTTTGTTTATTTTATCATGGTCCAAAGTAGTGGTGTACTAAAGAGTAGTACTTTGGCCGAGTTGCAGAGTACCGTGCCGAGTAGTTGTGTACAAGAAGAAAAAACACTAATGCACACATGAAGTGAGCTTAAGGGCGTAACAACACTAGTAGAAGAGCGTAAGGGCGTAGAACACGCGTACGCGCGTGTATTGTACATAAACATGCGTACAAATATTGTACATGCATCTTGAGCACATAATCATGTTTTTTTTAATTAACTAATTAAGTTTTTTTAATGAACTAATTAAATTCGAAATTGAATTATGCACCTTTTAAAGACAATGTTTGAAAATTCAAAATATTTAAAATAGTAGCATTATTTAATTAGTATTACACGACTAGTGATGTCAATGTAGATGATCCGAAAGAGAAGACACCAAAAAAAAGTTAGTCTATTTTTTGGCAATGTTTTGATGAGATTGTAAATGAACAGGATAATTATGATACTAGCACTAGATTGGAAATTAAATATGAAGAAATAGTAGAAAATGAGATAGACTTTCTTATCAAGAGAGTTATAGAGTAAAACTGACATTGTATTTGCATGGTGGAAAAAATATAGTAAAACTTTTCCCATTATGTGCAAAGTTGGAAGAAAATTCTTATGTGCACCTGCACCTCCAAACAGTGCTTACAGCGAATGCATTTTGTGTGAGGCAGTCCAAATCTACAATAATTAAAAATATGCCCTATCTCCTGAAAATGTAGAACAATTGTTGTCTTTGCACTATAATTTGGGGTATAACAAATTTAATTGATAAAATATTTTTAACCATTGGGAAAATGATTGTTGCTTTCGGTCGAGAATGGACCAAATGATGTACGCACTTTACTCTTTTAACTGTTTTTTAATTTCATTTAATGTATTTTTATGTTTCTATGAACTGTTTCTTTATCCAATATCATAGTCTTTTCTTAATTTTAAAAATCACCTATTTTTATTTGTATAACAGTATAAATGTAAAACTAAATTTTGATCTGCAATAATTTCACATTTTTTTCCTTAAATTTCCTGTATTTTTAGACACATTTTTATATATCAAAGTAAATAGTTTTTATGCATAATTGCATATATATATTATACATTTATATTCGAATAATTTTTACAGATCAATTACAGTTTCCTTTGCCTTCAATAAAGCTTAAAAAAATTAATTCTTACAACTACTCGGTATTGGCCGAGTACTCGGTACTTTGCAAGTGAAGTAATCCAAACTATTCTGCTCAACAGCAAAACATTGGTCAAATAGGCAAAATGCCGACTTACCATTCTATACAATATGGATGCCGGCAGAACGAATTTCAGGGAGGGGCAAGACTTTCGGACAGGTGCTTCACAGCCTAGAAAACGCTTTTGAAATGAAGAATATAAACATAAATTGAACTAAACTAAGAATTACCATGACTAAAGTAATTGTTTGTCACACGCCCTCCTCCACCCCACCCTTTTCAAGACAACTTAAAACATATCAACGTAAAAAAAACCCCAGAAAATTAGCAATTAAGAATCTTTAAACTTTGCCTAAACCGGACTCTATGCAAAAGGGAAATCTAACTTGGAAAGATCCATAGGCATAGAGAAAGGTTGTCTAAGGCGGCCTAAGGTCTACAAAGGGAAATTCTCTCGGTTCCGATCGATTCCGCCTTAGAAGGAGTTTAATATTCAAAAATATGTGTCTACCGGGTTCAGAAAAATAGCGAATTAAAAGAACTTTTGCTTTTCTTTTTTTGTTTTCACTTCCCGTGCAAGACATTTTTTTACAATTCTACATTTCAACGCTCATATGTTAAAAAAATTTCTTAAACTGGGTGTTTAGGGGGAAAGCCCCCCCCCCCACACACACACACACACTCTGCTCTTTGCGAAAAATTCATAGTTTCTTTTTACATCAATGTTTAATTATTGTACGTCAATTGGAAATAATACGTTTTATTAGATTTTTCAAAGTCATCATACATAATAGTATAATTAAAAAAAAAAAAATTAAATTTCAAATTTCAGAGAGGGGCAATGATCCTTCCCTAACCCATCTGTTAATGCGCATACTAAAACTCATTATTTAAAGGAGATAGAACAAACACTTGTCTATCAAATATTCAAAAGCAGAGGAATATCCATAATTTTTAAGGGGGGGGGGGGGTGTCTTTAAATTTGTTAGATAAGTTGATCGCTCGCTTGTGTTTAAACTAATGAGGGGGGAAAGTTTGAAAAAAAAATAATGTAAAGAATCTACACAAGAAAGCCATAGAGAAAAACAGATGATAAGGCGGAAGTAAGCATTTAATTTTGATTTCATCGTATTTAATTATATGTATTTATGTTCTGCTAAATGATACGCTCTAACTTTAAAGAAGTAGCAACTCTAATTAAGAAAGATTTTCTTACGCATCTTACTTGAATTTAATTTAGACGTAGCTTTTTAACATATAAAATTTATTGCGTTTGTTTTATAATACCAATAAAAGTTTGTAACCATGGTAGCAAAAGAATACTTACATGCATAAAAAATAGTACATTTCCAATTACAGGTCTTAAAAATATTTTATATGAAAATCAGGGCCTGATTTCCTCATTATAGTCTGTATTTATATCAGGAATTAACGAATAATGATTTGGCTGAATATCCAAATACCAAAAATTCGGCAAAAAATAATAATAATAATAATAAATACAATTTGGTTATATTTTTTTTTGTTTATTTTATGTTTAAAAACATTAACAGTTTGACATACTTTTTTTAATATGACAAACATTTTGACGCTAATAATAAAACATAACTTTTGCTAAATCTAAATTATTAATATCATAATTTTATTTATAGATAACTGTAACTAATATACATTTTATCTAAAAGGAACTCATTATCACTGTTAAATGTGCATTTTAAATTTATTATTTTTTAATTTAAAATACTTGGAATTTGCATTTTTTTTTTTTTTTTTTTTTTTTTTTATTTAAACATATTAAATTGACTTTTTATAAGCCAGGATGGTAAGTTATTTCCATAAAAATATAAAGAATATTCTTCACTTTTAATGTTTGGTAATACTTATAGCCTTTCTAACATTTCAAATAATGATCTTTTCGTAATGCTTATCCCCCCCCCCCCCTATTTCACAATGAAATACCTCCTAAAATAGCCATTGATCTAGTATATTTTATTGCAAGCAGTTTGTGGTCCTATTAACCAAATAAATATGTAGGAATGAACCTTTATCTGAAATCAGTTCGCAATCTTAAATTAATTTGTATAACAAATTACGAATTAATTAAAATACCTAACAAAATCTTTGACACTTGATACAAAATATACAACACAAAAAGTTCTACACGTTACTACTCCTCACGTATTGAAAATTCACACAGAAACTGAAAAAAAAAAAAATGAATTATCTTGAATATACTGCAATATTTTGTATTTAATATATTTAAGGCTGTTCTTAAGCGAAAAAAAAAAACAACTGCTAAACAATAAAAATCTTTCCGACACATTTAAAAAGCCATTTATAATATTTTTTGAACTAAAAGCCATATTTAAAAATCCTCGCGGGATGCCAAAATATCAAAATTCTATTGTACCAAGCATCATTAATATTGTATAATAAAAAGCAAAACTAATTGATTTTAGTATATCTTATAATAATTATATGATAAATGTCATTTAATTATCCCTGCATGTTTTATCAATTTTATTTATTAATCCTTAGCTAACGAATGCCGCCATATTCGCGACAACCAATTTTTATTGTCCAAATGTGTTGTTTCAATTGTGATTGTTTTGGCACAACTTTTTCTAACAAACTTTTTTAGCGTTATTTAAATGATGAAATTTTGAGATTAGATATGAATTTTTTCTGTGCAAAAATACGGGTGTCCATTTGGAAACAACACATTTGGATTGGACAATAAAATTTCGTTAGCTAAGCGCTAAGGGTTAATGTTCATCCTTTTACGAAATCATCCGGTTACCGAATAGCCAAACAACTGTTTTAATACGCAATTTCAGACTAGATTATTATCCACAGAATCTGATTTTAGATAAAATTTTAAATGAGATTTAAGAACCTTAAAATAAAACTTTTTTTTTTTTCGGAAAGCATCATTGCATGCTATTAAATCTATTTATTTAATTTAAATGGTTATAATTTCATTCTATCAGCACTTTCCTTCATTCAAAATAACTCAGGGTGGAGATGAGTCGGAATCCATGCAGAGTTTTATCTTAATATCTATTGAAAAAATAAAAAAATAAATAAAAAAAGAAAAGAAAAGAGAGAAATTTGAGAAAAACAAAATTTTGCAACCAAAAATCAATTTTTGTTTAACCATCTACATCTTTAGCTATCATTATTATCTATTTGTTTTATTTTAGTTAATACTGGTATGCGCCTAATTTAATCTACTTTGCTATAGTAATCAGCAATTAACCATTCTTCACATATGCGATTGAAAACTCATGTATCTTCAACTAGCTTTGTACACTATTTTTTTAAAGCACGTTTGGTTATTGAGAGATCAAGAAATTGTCAGTGATAGTAATGAAGAGAAAGAAAACATTCAACCGTCAAAAACGTAACAGGTTCAACAATTCCTAACGGCTGTTCCTCAACAGTACCTATCAAAATGTGATGATGTGACATACCTAATTTTCGAGTGAGTCGCAAAATTGAGAAATATGGTATAGTGAAAAAATCATTTATTCAACTATCGCAACGAAAAGTGAGAGATTACTCCAATTAAAATTAAACTGTGTAAATACTACGGTAATTTCTTTGCATATTTTCCTCATTAATTTACTCATTTGTATTAACATATTATCATTAACTTTTTTTTTTATAAAAATTAATTAAAGAAAATGTTATTTCTTTTAGCAGAAAGTTGGTAAGCTATTTAATTTCTATCATAAACTGAATCCAATTTACTCAACGCAAGGGATCATTTTACAATACTGAAGTGCTTACATCGTTTGATGCGGACGAAAAAATGCCCCCCGCCTTGGAAGTCTGCATTAACGAGAGTTCACTGTATTTGCCTCATATTGATATTGTATCGATATTAGGAGAGTTTCATTATTAAACATGTTTTCAAAAGCTCTTTCTAACCATTTTGCCTTCTAAACGACAGAGTTGATTATTGCATTGAATCGTCGAAAAAAGGTTACGTCATTTACGATAAAAGCACCCCGATCACTGAATGAAACCATTGTTTATTATGGAGGTGAATCTATTACTGATTCATTTCTATACGACCCATTCATCTCAGAGTTGACAAACACAAAGCTGAAAATCAGAAATTATAGTCAAAAGCCACTGGCAGTAGATATGATTTTTCTAATTGCCAGTTTCTGGGCGGTAGAGTTACCTTTTACTTAAAAGCCTTTATTGGTCAGTGTGAATATTTCCCTTAAAAGGCAAAACACGTGTAAGCAGCATTATTTGAAAACTGTAAAAGCAAATGTACAAAAGTTTCATAAAATTATATTTATTTAAATCTAACAGTAACGGAAAATTATTAATAAATTTTCAAATTAACCATTAAAGCTGATTTTTATGAGCCAATTCGGCCCTTAAGTATTACGACAGTTAACGATTTAACTGTAGAAAATCGAGCTTTATTTTAATTATTAAGATTCATTTTTTCTTTCCCAGAAATGACTTTATAGAGTGTGTCTCCGCATATTCTCAGGTTAATAAGAAGAACTTCGTTTTCTCCATCATTTCCTACTTGCAATTAATGTTGAGGATGAGGACATCGCTTAATACATGCTACTCATCGAATCATGCGAACAAGTTTTTCACAAATTGACCGGGCAGACAGAATCGAAACTTGTTTTGTGCATTATTTCTTCAAAAGCAAAATTTGGTATAACATTGATTATAGAGATCAAGAAATTGTCAGTGAGAGTGATGAAGAAATAGAAAACATAACACCATAAAATAAAAATCCCTGACGGCTCGGCCTACAGGCACAGGTAGATTTCGAAGACGCAGACCGTGGGGCACCTGTTTGTCGGGAATTGCGGAAGAAATGACATTTTTGCGATGATGCTGCAGTTGGAACCGCATACTTCGAAACCAAACTTGTTTGCAGGCGGAGCCAGCAAGGATTTTTTTTTTTTTTTTTTTTTTTTGCTATAAGAGTTGTTCCTATAAAAAACATGTCAATATAAAAGTTTTAGATAATATTAAAAGGATTTATAATAAATTTAAGCGGATTTGAAATTTTGGGAATTGACGAAGTTATGAATTTTTTTCTTCTAACCCCCCCCCCCCTTAAGACAATTTTTAATTATATCAAAAATCTGTCATACATAAATTTCCGGCCCTTCTCCTAGAAGTAATAACTTCAAACGTATTCGATATGAATCATAATTAAGAAATTATGGGGGTTTTTCTGTTTTCACAAAAAGTCCTCCCCATTCCCCCCCCCCTTTTGTTCGATTTTGCCCATTAACGAACTTGACCGAGATTTTCTGCCCCTTGATTTTATGTATCAGTTTCGAAAAGATGCGGGAGTTGGAACCGCCTACTTCGAAAAATAACTTGTTTGCAGGCAGAGCCGGCAGGGATTTTTTTGTTTTTAATTTTTTTTTTTGCTATAACGGTTGGTAATATAAAAAACTTGTTAATATAAAAGTTTTAGATAATATTAAGAGGATTAATAATAAATTCTAGCGGATTTGAAATCTTGGGAATTGACGAAATTATGAATTTTTTTCTTCTAAAACCCCACTTCCCTCCCCCCCTTAAGGCAATTTTTAATTATATCAAAAATCTGTCATACATAAGTTTTTGGCCCTGTTCCTAGAAGTAATAATAACTTTAAACGGATTCAATACGTATCATAATTAAGAAATTATGGGTTTTTTTCTGTTTTCACAAAAAGCCCCCCCCCCCCCATCCCCCCCTCCTTGGTTCGATTTTGCCCATTGAACTTGACCGAGATTTTATGCCCCTTGATTTTATGTATCAGTTTCGAAAAGATGCGGGAGTTGGAACCGCCTACTTCGAAAAATAACTTGTTTGCAGGCGGAGCCGGCAGGGATTTTTTTTTTTGTTTTTATTTTTTTTTGCTATAACGGTTGGTCCTATAAAAAACTTGTCAATATAAAAGTTTTAGATAATACTAAGAGGATTAATAATAAATTTACGCGGATTTGATATCTTGTGGATTGACGAAGCTATGATTTTTTTTCTTCTAAAAGCCCCCTTTTCCCCCCCTCTTGGGGCCATTTTTAATTATATAAAAAATCTGTCATACATAAATTTTCGGCCCTTTTCCTAGAAGTAATAATAACTTTAAATGGATTCGGTACGTATAATAATAAAGAAATTATGAGAGTTTTTCTGTTTTCACACCCCCCCCCCCCCCTGGTTCGATTTTGCCCATTAACGAACTTGACCGAGATTTTATGACCCTTGATTTTATGTATCAGTTTCGAAAAGATGCGGGAGTTGGAACCGCCTACTTCGAAAAATAACTTGTTTGCAGGCAGAGCCGGCAGGGATTTTTTTGTTTTTAATTTTTTTTTTTGCTATAACGGTTGGTAATATAAAAAACTTGTTAATATAAAAGTTTTAGATAATATTAAGAGGATTTATAATAAATTCTAGCGGATTTGAAATCTTGGGAATTGACGAAATTATGAATTTTTTTCTTCTAAAACCCCACTTCCCTCCCCCCCTTAAGGCAATTTTTAATTATATCAAAAATCTGTCATACATAAGTTTTTGGCCCTGTTCCTAGAAGTAATAATAACTTTAAACGGATTCAATACGTATCATAATTAAGAAATTATGGGTTTTTTTCTGTTTTCACAAAAAGCCCCCCCCCCATCCCCCCCTCCTTGGTTCGATTTTGCCCATTGAACTTGACCAAGATTTTATGCCCCTTGATTTTATGTATCAGTTTCGAAAAGATGCGGGAGTTGGAACCGCCTACTTCGAAAAATAACTTGTTTGCAGGCGGAGCCGGCAGGGATTTTTTTTTTTTTTGTTTTTATTTTTTTTTGCTATAACGGTTGGTCCTATAAAAAACTTGTCAATATAAAAGTTTTAGATAATACTAAGAGGATTAATAATAAATTTACGCGGATTTGATATCTTGTGGATTGACGAAGCTATGATTTTTTTTCTTCTAAAAGCCCCCTTTTCCCCCCCTCTTGGGGCCATTTTTAATTATATAAAAAATCTGTCATACATAAATTTTCGGCCCTTTTCCTAGAAGTACTAATAACTTTAAATGGATTCGGTACGTATAATAATAAAGAAATTATGAGAGTTTTTCTGTTTTCACACCCCCCCCCCCCCTGGTTCGATTTTGCCCATTAACGAACTTGACCGAGATTTTATGACCCTTGATTTTATGTATCAGTTTGGAAGAGATTTATGCAAAAATTTTCCAGTTATCGTGGTCAGAAAAAAGTGACATAGATAGATAAGATAGATAGATAAAGTTTTGAACTGGGGGTGGTTTTGGGTTCTGGGAGTCATGATCGGCGTAGATCTGCAAAAATTTTTCAAAATTTCCAACTTAGGTGAGAATGTAATAGGTAGTATTTCTTACGAAATCTACCTAAAACGCAATAGGTTCAAAAATATCTACAGTACAACATTCAAAAATTGCTCCCATAGTACCAGTACCAATCAAACTTTGAAAATGGTGGGATAAAATGATCATTTGTTCAGCTATCACAAAGAAATGTGAGAAATTACTCCAATTACAGTAAAATTATGCAAGTACAGAAATTTCTTTCATATTTTGTTTGTCCTGCATAATTTATTCTTTGAATGAACTTGTTTTTTTTTTTTTTTACTAAAATTACTAAATCAAAGAGAAAGTTGTTTCTGGGTCATTCCATGTCAGGTCAGTTCAACTAGATATTGTAACTCGCACTGACAGGGATTTGGGAAAAACTTTGTGTACACAACACACCCTTACCTCTGTAGAACTCATGCAATTTTTTTTCTTTTCTAGATTCTCATAGTTTTTGAGATATGGGGGATCAAAATTTTAGATTGTTCAAAAAATCACACATTTCTAAGGCTACATTTTTAGACTGACAGTTTCATCTCCAAAAAATTACTTCTCTGAATCTAAAGTCTGGATGAGTTTGGAAATGTCACACTAAAACAATAAAAATATGCAGAATTTAATAAAATATATTAAAAATAATAATTTTTAAAAGGTAGAAAGATCAAACAACATTAAGTTACTTTTTTAAATTTTTGTCATGCTACGAAAAAGGCTTTCTCCAAAAAGGCAAATGAAAATTCTAATTTATTTTTGTTTTAAACTAGGGGGCTCTGCCCCTCCAACCCCCGTTCTGATTTCATAGCCTCTTAAAACCTGGTAATGTATCTTGTTTTAAAAAGATGATGATATCACGAACGGCGACTTTCTTCTGTAATCGGGTTATAATGCTTTTCATTTAACTGGTTATAATGCTTTTTCATTTAATTCCCCTTTTTTATTTTTAATATTCATGTGTAAACACAATTTTTATGACGTAATTTTCTTTATTTCCTGTGCTTTCAACACGTGATCATTTAATTATTATTTTAAACTTTCATTATTGTTTTTAATAGTCTCGCGCAAATACATTTTTTATTTGAGATAAAACATAATCCTTTGCGCTTATTTAGAAACTGGCAACAATATAAAAAAATGACTTTTTCAATAAAAGATTTTTTACTCGATTTTTAAGGATTTTTTGACTTTTTATTGTCCGACCGTGATAATTTTTTTAATTTCTGAAAGCTTGTTATATTTCGCGTCTGGTGGTATGATTTTCGAATCCGTAGGATGGCTAGAAAAAAAAAAAGTAATAGCTCCTCAAAAAGTCCCTAGTAAAAAAGCGATGAGAATAACCCGGAATATCTACGCAGAATTTGATTGGTCCATTTCTAAATCGTTTTTGGCTCAGTTCCAGATTACTTTTTTTTTAATATAGAAGGAGAAAAATAACAGTTTACACTTTAGGCAGGGTCTGTTTACCGAATCGGCCCGGGAAGCCCGTGCTTACCCAAAGAAATACAAAGGGGCCCCCAAATTTACTTTTCAAAATAAATTTTTAGGAAATAAAATTTCAATCGGAGTAAAAAGTGCATTTTTTTCCTTACGAAACTTCTATCTAAATTACCAAGCACGCTCTTTCTAAAGTGTTGTTTACTCGAAGTTTTGATAGTGAAATTTCAAATTGTTGCAGCATACGAAAAATGGATTTAGTAAATAACAAAGCAATTGGTAGAGTAATAGCCCCCCCCCCTCTCCCGATTAACGTCGGGTTTCCCCTACTTCTGTCTAAAGGTGAAAATAAGCACTCGCCAGTCGCCACTCGTCGATTAAACTTGAAAAACTGGCGATTAAAAATATGGAAAGAACTGGCCAAATGCATGATTTTCCGATTTGCTTTATTTCCTAAAATTCACGATTTTTCCTTGCCCGATTGACGAAATTCGCTTTCTCCGCCCCCGATCAATGATATCTATGGAAAGTGGGATGTTCACATTTCTTAGGTGCACGGTTTTTGTTCAACTGGGCACGTACTGGTCAAGGTCACATACCTTTTGTAAGATTGGATAATCGGGAGTTGGAAATTTGAGGTTGAAATGCGCATTTTCTCTCTTCTTGACTTGTTCAAAAAACGTATAAATGAAATTTGCGATTTTGGGGAAAAAAGTATAAATGAAATTATCAGGTCTCCCAACACATTTTAGTCTTCCAAAAGGGGGAAAGGGGACCATTTTTTTTTAAAAGGGGGACTTTAGGGGGACCATTTATACTAAAAAAGGGACTTCGGGGGACCATTTATATTATAAAAGGCAACTGAAAAGGGACCACATGTCTAAAAATACTGCACCAAGCTTTCTTAAAATATGTAATTTTTCTTAAATTACCTCAGAAAATACGTTAATTGATTATATTTACAAAGATGTCATTAAACAATTACATAGCTTTATTTAACACACTTAAACATCTTACGGCAAGATGGGTTATATTTAAAACAGCAAAAAAGGATTTGGAATAAAATATAAACAGTAAAAATTAATGCATCTAAGAAAAAATTATATCAATCAATTGTTAGTGGAGTTACACATTAACAATTACAAAAGTAAAGTGCATTTCTTGGAATTTAACATGTAGTAACAGTAATCCGTGAATAAAAAAAGCACAGCATAACAGCGCCTTCTGTTAAGTAATAACATTTAAAATTAGATTAACATATATCTTGTTAATTATTAACTCAATCATAAAATTCAGTTCCTCTCTATACAATAGAAGCTAAGATGCTATAATGTTCATCCGAAAAAGCATACTATAGCAACGCCCCCTGGGATGTGATCAAAACCAATATTGAATCGATATTCGTAATCATCTTACATAGTAAATTTGGTGAAATTCTATCCCAAACATTCCGAGATCTAGCTATTATGGAATTTGTTAAAAATACAACCCAGTTCTATCCCAAACATTCCGAGATCTAGCTATTATGGAAATTGTTAAAAATACAACCCAGTAGCACCACACGTGTTGGGCGAAATACACCAAAATCTAATCATTAGCAATTTATGTTAAGGGTTAACAGAATGTGAAGTTTGATGAAATTTCACCCAGATTGTCTTATTAAAATACATCATGTAAAATGTAAAAAATGCAACATAACAGTGACACCTGTTGGGCCATATACACCAAAACATAACCAGCACGTATGTGTGCTAAGTCTAATTAAATAGCGCATTTGATGAAATTCCATGCTTCAGTTTTTGATATAGAATGGCTACAAAATGTGTAATACATACAGAGAGAGATTTTTAAAAAATTATCAAAACATATTCAAGGTCAACTTAAAATGAGTAAATAATAAAAAAAATATGGAAATTACTTTTATGATTCCAATATTTTCTTCTGATAATTATATATTAAAGAAAGTATTAAAAAAAGAAGAAATTTTAATTAAGATTTCCTTTCATAGCAGAGATATATTTCTCCATCAAAACAGGAAAAAAAAAACTACATCTATAATAATATAGAAGTTTATCTGTGTGCTGAAGAAACTGTTGCGCATAGAGCTACAAGATTTGGCAGAAAGGTACCTGTATGTCTAAAGTTAGTTTTTGAATTTTTTGATTAGATTTTTTAAATTTAATTTTTACCCTTTTTTTTTCATGTTTCATGGCGATTTTTTCGCATAAATAAAAGGAATTCAATTTCAAATTTTTAGCCCAGTAGTATTTTTTTTTCCAATAAAGTTTATTTGGAATTTGTATAGTTATTTTTAAATTTTTCATGAATTTTTTTATACAAATCTAAGTGTTTTTTTTTTTTGTGACTTTGACATTTGTAAAAAGAATTCGGTTGCAAACTTTTATATTTTGTTCTTCCGCAATTGCATTTTTTAATTTGAATTTTAAGCAATTTTCAGCCTTTTTTTTTATCTCCACGTTCCACAATTATTTTTTTATATTTGTGAAAGAATTTCAGTTACATTGTTAACTACAGTAAATTTTTTCTTCTGCAATTTTTATATATTTTGCAGTTTGCAGTGATTTTTTGCAGAGTAGTTAAAGGAATCCAGTTTCAATTTTTTTAGCCCAATATAGTAAATGTTGCCCTCTTTTTAATAAAGTTTATTCAGAAATCGTGCAGCAATTTTTAACTTTTGTGCAATTTATGTGATTTTAAGATTTTTTTTCGCGTTTTGCAACGATTTTTTGACATTCTGAAAAAGAATCCGGTTTCAATCTTTTAGCCCAGTTTAATAAATTTTGTCCTTTTTTTCAATAAAATTTATTCGGAATTCGTGCAGCGATTTTTGATTTTTGGCTAATTTTCTATACAATTTGAGTTTTTTTGTGTTTTGTGGCAATTTTAAGACAGTAAATTTTGTCTTTTAGATTTTTGAATTTTTAGCGATTTTTAATGAGATTTCAAATTACTTTTTTAATGTTTTTTCTACATTCCACGCCAATTTTTTGACATTCGTGAAAGAATTCTTTTTACAATGTTTTAGCCCATTATAATAAATTTTGCCCTCTAAGATTTTTTTAACTTTTAGAAATTTTTAAAGTTTTTTGCATTTTGTGACAATTTTTCCGCATTAGGAAATTTTTTTCCCATTCATAAATAGGGGACTAAGGGGACCAAAATGCATTAAAGGGGACTCAGGGGACCTTTTTCTAAAAAGGGAAGTTTAGGGGGGGGGGGAAGGGACCATTTGGGAGCCCTGAATTATTTAACGTTAACATCCATTGGATTTTGCCGGGACTATTAAAAAAAAAACGTATAAATGATAAAAATGTATAAACGAGAAACGTATAAGCGGTGCTCCACTGTAGTTAAAAAATAGAGCAATATAAACAAATTCTATTTGAAAATGTGAATTATCCTTTAACTTTTGAAAACATGGAATAAATAAAACAATGTTAATAAATAAAATTTGTATAATATATAACATTATATATACACTATCAATAAGTACTTGGACACCTGTGATCAAAAAGAAAACAACACTTATTCACATTCAATAGTTAGTAGAGCCTCCACAAGAAGCAATTACAGCCTCCTAGGCATGCTTGTATGAAGACAGCTAGTGGTATTTTAGGTAGCTTTCAATACAAAAAAGTATAAAGCTACCTATTGCAGCCGTTCGGAGGAAAGCAGTTCCGGAAAATTTCGATATATTTTCACCGATCATGACCCCCAGAACCACCCTCCGTTCAAATGTTGATATATATATATATATATATGACTTATGTCATATGATAACGCTCGTATTTATAAATCAATTTTTATGAAACTAATTGTGTGTATTAAGCTAACCAATGTCTCGACCGAGTTCGTTGGCCAGCTTGATCCGCCATTTTGTTTCAAGATGGCGGCCATTTAAAAAATTAAAACTAAAATAAATATACAAAAAAATTAAAAATTCAAATTTATTTTTTAATTAATTGTTAGGCCTTGATACAAGGATTCCAGAGCATTTTTTGGTTTACCTCTCTCTTAAAAAATGGCTGAGATAGAGCAGTTTGAAATTCTAGGGTGGCTGACATTTTGAAACAAAACAGCACATTAACGCGATTACTCGCAAATTATTTTCTTTCATTGTTGTAATAATTTTCCCAATCATACGCATAAAACTATATATTCATATCCGTTAGCGCCAAAATTGGCGACATTTGGCGAAATATCGAAAAATTTGGCAACCAAAATAAGTCTTCATAAATGAAGCCAATTTGGCTATTGCTCAATAATTTGGCGAATTTCTTATTCAAATTCAGTATTAACGAATCTTTTGTAAACGTTTCTTTGCATATTAACTAGCTGTTTTCGTGTAACATTAGCTAAAATTTTAAAACAAAGATATAGGAAAGCTACCTTTCCCTTCCGGTACAGGCAGGAAGGACTTTTTTCCATTGGGCTTGGAGAAGACAGGTAAGTTCCTTCACTGATTTTGGATCGTTGTTGCACCCCTTAATTTGACCATCCAACTCATCCCAGGGGTTTTCGATTGGGTTTCAGGTTTGGGCAGGCCAATCCAGTCGATCAACTCCACTGTCACCATACCAATCCATGATGGACCTTGCAACATGACAGCTGGCATTGTCATCCTGGAAGTAACATGGGTCCAACCGGTAAAACTGTCACAATGTAGGAAGCACAATGTTATCCAAAATAGTGCATTAGTCGTCGGTGTTGAGCTTACTATGAAATGGGACCAAGGGTTCCAGACCAAACCAGGAAAAACATCCCCAAACCACAATTCCCCCTCCGCCGAACTTCACTCTTCATTGTCGGCTCAATGTATTCTGGTAGGAGACGTTCTCCAAGCAGACACCAGACCCTATCCGAATGGTAGAGGGTGAACCTTGATTCATCACTCCAGAAAACCCACTTCCACTGCTGTACGGTCCACTGTCGACGTGCTTTGCCCATCTTAACCGACCAGCGCGGCTTATGGGCAGCAGCAGCTTATTCTGACAATCACCGCTCACCTTCCACTTCTGAATCACATAAGCTACAGTCGATTTTGGGTAATTCAGCTCACTAGATATGTCCTTTAAGGATATGCCATTTCTATAGTACTCCATTACACCTTTCATGAAATAAGATAACTCGGTACTTCGTGGCATCTTGCATGCGACCGATGCCAATGTTGTTTCTAACAACATATTTAACGGTGGAGAGTGTGACATTTATTAGAACCCCGGATATCGGCATTTCCATAAGTGTCCAAATACTTATTGGTAGATAGTGTATTAATAATATATAATATTTTATATTATAATAGATAATTTTTATATTATTTATATAATAAAACCAATAAATAAATAAAACAATGTCTTGTGTCATATGAACTCTCACTTGTACACTAACCGCAACTTAACAAATACTCTATACTATATAAAATATCCTTTTACCTTAACTTACTCGTTTGATAAAATAAAATTCATTTGCATCATTCATTACTAAAAGTTAAAACTTTTTGTTTTAATCAAATTTCTTTATTAAAAATCTTAAAATTATTAAGATATAATGTAAGCATTTTATTCAGAAAAAAAGAAAACACTTATGAATGAATTTTTTAATATTCTATTCTGTATCTGGATTACATACAGTATTCTTTTAAATAGATCCAGATTATATACAACATTCTGGAATACATATAATATTCATTTAACGAATTTGGAGCACATATTACACACACATAAAGATGATTTTGATTATATGTTATAAATTTTGATTATATGTTATAAATTTTAATGGGTCTGAATATGTTATTAAAATGTTTGAAAAGAAACACCAATTTTCCAGCTTTATGAGTTCCTAAGTGATTTCAAAGTTTAGAGTGAATCAAAATTGGATTTAATTGATTTAAATTTTTAAAAAAATTGATCAGACTTTTTTATTTAAATTTTTTTAAACTTTGATCTGATTTTTTTAAAAATATATTTTTAAAAACTTTAGTTACTAAGTAGCTTTTATTCGTAAGTAATTAAAAATGAAATTATAGTTTAAAAAAATAATAAAACAAATTTTCACATTATTACTTACTATGAAATCATTATTTTTATTTTCAAAATCTTTTTATAAACAAACATTGGAAATTGAACTAGTATTTGTTTTTTATGTATGCACAAGGATGTAATGAGATCCCTACATAAATAATCAATAAAAATACCTTTAAATGGCCTATATTTATTATTGTAGTTTTCCATATCATCGCAGAAAGTCTCAGTGTTTTTGTATTAAAAAAATTCACATAAGATTTCGATATTTTTTAATAGGTAAATATATGCATTAATCTTTTAACATTTTTTCAGCGTAGATTTTAATTTAGGATTTTTATTTTAAATTGCAATTTGATTTAAATAAAATTCCAAAAGTGTGGATTTTAAGTTCTCAGTTTCTCCCACTCCTTAAATTTACAATGTATTTTTGTCAAAACATATTTATTACAAAATATCTTCACCTAAATTAAAAAAAAAAAAAGTTGATTTAAACTAATGATAATAATAATAAGGTACTTCTCTATTATCCCATCGACCACTTTTCATAACAAAAAACTATCGCCGAACTGTAACGCCAAATAAACAGGAGAATGTTGGCATTGGAATATCAAATAAATAAATAAAATATAAGAATTTAAGGACACAATTGTTATTTTAATTAATGAAATAATAACTAATAAATCAGTAAAACATAATTAAAAATACACGCAAATGTCGAATTAAAAACCAATTGATGACATAACAAACACGTATAATGCTTCTGACATCAAGTAAATGTGACTGCATTTTTGGCGTTTAATCTTACAGTTTGGCGATAGTTTTTTGTTATGAAAAAATGGTTGATGGGATAATAGAGAAGTACCAATAATGATAATTTTAAAAAAAGTTTGTTTAAATCATGATTAAAATCAAGCAGATTTAAATCAACAGATCCTGGATTTTGTTAAAGTAACCCTTTTTTAAGAAATAGAATAGATGAAAAATTCCTTTTATGGTCTCAGAAGTCAGAAAGGACCTTGGTTGAATCTCACCCTTGCAATCATACTAGCAAGTTAAGAAAATTTTCTACTAATGCATATATATTTAATGACATTGAAAAAAAGAGGCTTTACTAGATACAAAAGTAACCTTTGATAAATGCACATGCTATTGAGATAAAAAATCTGCAAAAGTAATGTACATAAATTTGTTTGCATAAAAACTAAATGCAATTAACAATATGCACAATATATATAGAGGAGTAAAATTAAATTATTTATTTCAAGTAAATCATCATCATCAGGCACTTAAATTAAAATAAAGAATATATAGGGGAGACCGGTACACACTGGGGCCGATGCTAATCGCACCACCAGTGCCATTAGCCTCTACAGGCTATTCGCACCACCACCTGTTGCGCATGCGTAACAAGCGTCTAGCCCCTGCACTTTTGCTTTTGGCTATGATTTCAAAAAATGGATCACTCTGCTGAGCGCATGCGCATTGCTCTAGACAGTTTCAACGAGAACCATATTAATTTTATTCCATTCTGCGGCAGTTTTTTAAAATTCGTAAAAGGATTTTGATTTAAAATATTTAGCGTAATATAACTAAATATTTTCTTTCACAATTTTCATTATTTTTAGTTTTTTTTTTTAACATTCTTAAAGAAATTCAATTTCAGACTTTTACTAAATACATTTTTTTTCCTCCAAATTTTTCAATTTTTAAAGATTTTTAACGATTTTATAGCGTTTTAAAGCGAATTTTTAACATCCAAAAAACAAATTTTAGAATAAAAAAAAAACATCACTGCACACACGAAACTCGCTTTGCAGCAATCTCTAGAATGCACGAAATGCATTCAAGCCGCGGTCAATAACTTGTGTATGTACGCTTCGCGTACATTAACCGAAAAAAAACCATCACTGTACAGCATTCTCTAGAATGTACGAAATTCATTTATAACCAAATTTCATATTTATTTCCATTTTGTTTCAAATTTTCCATCGCTTATATGTTGAAAAATGGAAACTTTAAATTTTTTTTATTCAAATTATATAAAATTATTATAAATTATATAATATTATATTATAACTCAAATAAATACTGAAAAATAAAACTTTCCGCCGCTGGGATTTGAACTCAAGACCACAGAACGAAAGAGAAATGACATACCACAGAGCTATACGCACTCATTTTGAAATGGCTTAGAACAAAATTTTAAAGTATCAGACAAGATAGCGCATGCGCAACGGGTGGTGGTGCGAATAGCCTGTAGAGGCTAAAGGCACCGGTGGTGCGATTAGCCACTGCGACACACTGGACCTATGGGCACAGTGGACCACCCCCTAATATTTTATTTATTTAATTTTTTTTAAAGTTTCTCTTCTATTCTAATAGACAACAGCACTGCAATGATTATTTATAGCCTTCAGAAAATATGTTTAGCTCAGATTGAACTATTTTATCCTGATTGGTTGTTTTGAGCTTCTAAAAGTAAAATTTTTCATCATCATATTTTTATTTTTTTAGTAATTTTAAAGGCTGTAGATAAATAAAATAAAACAGCTTTTTTGCAAAGCTAAGATACTTGTTTTTATTTTACTTTAAAGTTAATATGTTTAAAAGAAAGCTATAAACAATATTAATATGATTATTTATTGAACTTCAACATGGGGTACAGTGGACCACCCACTCCTGGGGCACAGTGGTGGTCCACAATCCACTCTGCTCCTGTAATGCAGAATGTTCAAAATATTTCATAATTGCTTATTTTCTATAAAGAAAGATTGTTTTAAATTAGATTTAACTGTAAAATAAAGTAAACAAATAAAAATAACAATTTATTTAACATAGTAAGAAATATTTTGTTTTGTATTTACTGCTTTTGATAAATATAACTGTAGTCTAATTGTTGATGATTCTATTCAAGTAAGATTCATGTGATGCAAATTGATTGGAAATCAGTTTATTTCTCCCGAAACTGTAGATGAATCTGCTGTTGATGTCAATGATTTCATAATGTTGCTCTCAGACCCAAAATTATTTCTTGAAAATTCCAGGCTCAATCTTACTCATAAGTACTTTGGAATTTCATTTGCAAATTTTAATGTGCACTGATTTTTTTGTACTTAAGTAATAACTTCAACTAAATTGCAATTGTTCCTGTATTAATCTGTTATTATTTTCAAAATATAATTATTTTTTTTGTTTTTGTTTCAAAATTTATATTACTATGTTATTTTGCGGGTGAAGGGACAACAAAAAAGAATTAGATTAATGAAAAATAGATTTATATTGTATTTTAGATAATACCTAATAGCGGTCCACTGTACCCCAGTGGGTGGACCAGTATTTTTTTTGCAAAAGTATTGAAAACTATGTTGTGAGAAAATTATGATGGATGTAAGAAGGTTTAAGGAATATTCAAAAATATTTTCATACAGATCGGTCAGTCTGTTAAAGAGAAAAAAATTGTTAATTGAAAAAGTGGTCCACTGTGTACCAGTCTCCCCTATATATATGGAGCTTCAAACACTGTAAAAATTAAGTTAATTCAAGAAATCTAGATGAGGAAAGAAAATATTACAATACAACCATTAGAAAAAAAAAATGGTTCATTTAGGGAAATACATATCATAAAAATGCTAAGGATCTAAGAAAATTGCAAGATTAGCAACTCTGTTAGAAGAAAATGCTTTATAATGTAATTATTCTCCATTAGCAAAACAAGGAGCAAATAATACCAAAATCCTATTATTTTTTTAAAATTAGCAATAGATTAGGAAATTATGTAAATGTTGGATTTTTTTTTTAAATTGAAAATGGTTATAATGTAAAGAAATCATTATATGTGCGATCAAAATTTATTTTCCATGGTTATTTAAGACAAGTTACTTTTTATTCATATAAAACACAATAAAGATCATTGTGTTGGATATATGATACTATAAACAATTTTATTTATACTTTCTGAAATTTAAACCATACTTTAAACGCGCTTGTAAAATTAATATCATTGTATAAAAACACGTGTTGGTGATAACAATTCAGAACAAAAGAAAAGAGTTAAAATCACAAAGAGCACTGTAAACAAGACGCGCTATCAAAAATTTAAATATATATTCTATCAGATATAAGCAAATGAATCTTCATCATCGTGGAGATTATTGAAAAGAATTAACGTGCTTCGAAATATGCAATATTTAAACTCTTAAATATCTAAGTGTTTTTATTACAAAAATTTTAAAATATTCTATCTGACACAAGTAAAATTCTTGGAAAGAAGGTCTTAAATGGAGCAACACATTGAGAAACACAAGTATCGATTTAAAGATTAAAATAAAAAATAAAATATCGCTTTCACTTACCCAAAAAACATCCGAACAGAAGTTACCACTCATTTTTTCACTATGTACAGACAATTATTAAACAGATAAATGAATATGAATAACACTAATCCGATTCGGATATTCGCCGGCAAAACAAAACATTGCTGTCTGCTACTGCAGTCATTATATTTTAAGTAAGCATATCAAGTGCCGCCATCTATCATTTGTTAATAAGTTAAAAGTAAAAATCGCAACGTTGGGCAATGCTTACGTAAAGTTATGCAACAAAGAAATAAATGAATTGCACAGCGGAATAGTAAATAAAAGCACTTAAGAAAATAACCTTTGGAATAAATACAAAGAAACAGATAAAAGAATTATCGAAAAGTTATCAGAATTTCCTTTATTCTTGCAAGATATCGCTTGTTTTCATTGATTAGATGACGTTGTAGTAAGATGACGGCGTAAAATAATTTAATTGCAGACGATATAAAAATATTTCAGCATTACTTTCAACAAACGGGGAGAAAATTATTTTATAAAGTCTGGTTGGTAACTTTGGTGGCTTGAAGAAACCCACGTATTTTGATTGATGGATACTGAAATTTTATTACACATATTTATTTCAACATTTACAACAAACTTTAACTACATTATAAATAATATTTCCATATTTATATTAGAAGCAAACATATTCGATCTCAAAAGTAGGTGACAGGGAGTGGGAATTTTTCCCTAGATGAGCGCCATCTTTTGGCAAAACATTGAACAGCTGATTGCTCATTTCCGTATATCGGCAACGTTTTATCCATATGGTTTTATCTCTAGTATTTTTCGATAATCTGTATTACAATGCACATTTTTTTCACACTTAACCCTTTCCGGCGCGGAGTAAGTCTGTTTGTAAAATGATGAAATAATGGACTGACACCAGAAATAACCAACGAATTCATTAGAAAATATAAACTTGCTTATTTTCCGGTACTTAACAAAAGGAAAATTTTAAATATTCTTGGTGCCGTTCGCCAGTTTTGGAATTAAAATTAGGTGTCCCTTTTTGTGACCACCGCCCGTTAAAGGGTTAAATACCCCGACTTAAAAAAACAAAAACAAAAAGGAATAAAAAATGCAATGCCGCACACAGAATTTTCGTAATTTTGAATCATTTTACTCAACAATTTCGTTTTTTCACATATACATGTTTTCTTTTTCTTTGCTACATATATGATGTGTAATATAAAGTTGAAAAAGAGAGGAAATATTTTCGATCTGACCCCCCGCCCCCCCTACCTCTCTCTTTCATGGTTATAAAAATACTCCCACTTTTTTCTAAGGGGGTGGAGGGAATTTAGATTATTGTTTATTTATTCGTAGGTGCTACAAAATAATGGAGCATAACTTGTTGTTGTTGTTGTTGTTGTTGTTGTTTGACCCTTCAGGCCCGGTGAGCAGCTTTCTATACCTATATAGCTGTCCTAATCCACATACCGTACCAACTACCGAGACCATAAACTATAAAAACCCGTCAAACCAGTCCTACTCTGATATAACGACTACTGACAAGCCACCATAACTAGGTAACATCAAAACCAACTACTAATGTGACTATAAATCTCATTCAAGAACTGTGAAAACAAAGCCAGGTCTACACTTCCCTGTCTCCCCATCGCCGAAAAAATATCCTCATACCTCATACTCTGCGACACCCGTAATTTTCCAAACACCATATCTCGAATCCCTGAAAACTTTTTGCACCTCAAAACCAAGTGATCTTCAGTTTGTTCCTCACTTCCGCACAAATCACACTTCACCTCACCTCTACCGAGAAACTTCCTCCGACGAACCAGAGTAAGAACAGTCTTAGTAAGGAAACGAGCAAAAATAACCCCACTCGTCCTCCGTAGATTGTGATGCGGATGCCCGATATCCGCGTAATCCCAGCCACGACCTGAGTGATCATTCCAGTATTGCATCCACTCCCAGTCAGACTCTTTCCGTTTTTTCTTTTTCACGTCCACCATCCAATCCTCTGGAGAGAACCACGGTATATAAATATTGCTATACGGGCCCTTCCTAGCCAGCTCATCCGCACACTCATTGATCACTATACCTTTATGACCTGGAACCTAAATGAAATCAATCTGATACTTGTCAGTACTTTTGCTGTTAATTTCCTCCCTAAGCATAGTGATGACAGTCACAGATTTACGATTGACCTTATCCAAAGACGTAAGAACACTCCTAGCATCAGTAAAAAACATATACCTCCCACTCTCCACCGTATAAAACTTAATAGCTACCAATAAGGCAATCGCTTCAGCAGTAAAAATAGAGTTGATATTTGGAATTTTAAAAGCCATCCGACTACCTGTATTTTGATTGATCATCCCAATGGCCGTGTTATTCTCCTCTTTGGACGCATCCGTAGCAATGAAAATTGCCTTGTCAATATGCCTCTGAGAAAAACTGTTGAACGAGTTTCTGATTACACCTTCCGGAAAATCTTTATTTTGGAAATGCCATGTATTAACATAAATTCGAATATTCTCATTTACCTTTGTGCCCCATTTGTAAGTGATCATTTCCTCGACATCCGTGCTATACCCACTCAGACTGTTCAGCTCTCTGTGGGTTAAATCCTTTGAAAGGATATCCGTGTAGTCTTTATGCTTGATGTCCAATATCGACCTTTTGATCGCCAGATATTCTCTTCTTACGTTGTTCCTCCAGACCCCACTTTCCTGCAACAATACCGGGATCGGGCACCACCTAGACATACCACTAGCCCATCTAAGCCCCATATTGTGAATCACTTGAAGTTTGTGTCCTTCAGTTTTGGTAGAATGCATAAGAATTCGCGGATTCCCATCCAGAAGAGATCCCATCATACTATTGGTAATCTTTAAAAGGTACTTAGTTTCGGTACCCCAACTCATACCTGCAATAGTTTTGATCATGTTGAGCCTTTTGCTAGTTTTCTCTCGCAGCATATTTATGTGACTTTTAAGGTTACCTCGACAGTTTAGAAAAACCCCTAAAACTCTTAACTCCCCTGAGAAATCCACCTCCTGTCCTTTGATCTTAAATTTTTCCTCCTCACGCTCCTTCCACCGTCCGATCTTCATGATTTGGCATTTATTTGGGTTTACCTCAAGATTCCATGCATTCAACCACTGAATTATTCTGATAATATTCTCCTGTAGGATGTTCCTTACCCATTCCAGATTATCATGAAATCCGTATAAAAAAATGTCATCCGCGTACACCACGCAATGAATACTTGAATCACAAATCTCGAAGATGTCAGCGAGGTATATGGCAAAGAGAAATGGAGATAGAGGACTGCCCTGTAAGAGGCCCCTCTGGTACAAAAATGGATTCGACAGTGACCCTCTCCATTTAAGCCGAATCCTAAGATCCTGCATCAGATTCCGTATCATGATACTCAGGTCAGCTCCGAGTCCCAGTTTTTTCAGTTTCATAAGCATCCCATCCCACCAGACATTGTCGTAGGCACCTTTAATGTCTAAGGCCACTAAATATCCCTTTCGTTTGGATTGCCTTGCTCTTCTCAAGTCTCTGTAAATTTTGTAGGCAGCCGCTTCACAATCTCTAAACGGTATGAACCCATAGTGATTCCTATGAAAGTATTTTTTTTCCATGCTCCAGTTTAGCAGAACCTCTAGTAACATCTTTTCAAAAATCTTCTTGCTAGTAACCGTCAGAGCTATTGGTCTATACCCTCTAATATCATTCCTATTTTTTCCTGGCTTTTTGATGGGTAACATGATAACCTCCTTCCAAATCTCAGGTATTTTTTGGGTCTCCAGAATCTTATTATACATGCTCAGAATCTGATTCAATACACTGATTTTTTGTTTTTTGAAAAAGCGCATTGTGATTCCGTCTATCCCGGGCGTTGTTGACTTGCTTTTCTTAATTATTCTCTGTAACTGGTCCATTGTAAGCTTTGTGTCTATAGCATCGTCGCCCGAGAAATCTATGGGGATGCCTTCTGTAACCGGAGAGTTCTGGAATAGAATCGATAAGTAATTTGCTTGGGATGCCGCATCAGGTGGACAATTTGGAAAATTAAACTCAGTGTTCGTCTCGCCATTATTCAGTGTATTTATCCCACGGATGATCTTGTAAATTTGATACCCTCTCCCTGCCTCCCTGACCACCGAATCCCAAAACCTCTGATTATCTTTTTTGATCTGCTTCTTAAGCTTTGCGTTATAAAATTTATATTTGCACCATAAGTCCATCCGAGCCAACCGAATCGCCTTCCTATGGTAAAACCTCTTTAATGCCAAAAGCCGACGGGTAACAATCCCCCAACCCATCGGGAGCTTACTGCCACTCACTGGGATCCTATCAGTATACTGACCCATAAACTTTGAAATTTCCTTGGACCACCTGTCCATCCCCTCTGCATAGACCTCATCCCCCAACCTCTCAACCGCTGATCCAACACACTGCCAGTTCACCTGCGTCCGAAATAGTTTCCCATCACTGCGGCCACCAGCAATTTCCTTAATCCCGATAGGATAATGATCCGACCCCATCGGATCCGAAAGCACATCCACTTGAAGTCCACTTGCTAAACTACTTGAAACGATAGTCAGATCCAATAATGACCCTGCACCCCCACCTCTAAACCTAGTAACATGATCCAGATTCATTAAAATGGCGTCCGTACGATTAATCCAGTTAATCAAATTTATCAATTTCTGAGCTTTGGGGTTATTGTACCAGTTTAGAAAGTTAATATTGAAGTCACCAACTATAATATAATGATTCTCAATCATATCTTTAATCCTGTCCAACCACCTAATGTCAGCAAAACCCTTCGGTGCATAAATGTTGATTATCGCGATCCAGCGATTTTTATACCATATTTTAATCCCTTGCGCCTCATGATCCCGGCTAGTATTGGGAAGATTAATAATTTGTACTGGAATCCTACTTGACACCGCTAAAAGTAAACCACCTCCCCCCCTCGTTAAATTGCCAGGTCTGTCAGCTCGAAATATATTTCTGTTTCTAAAAACCAGCTTATGATTATTGTTCAAAAGCGTTTCTTGAAACGCCCAAACTATGCAATCCCGAAACGTACTAGTCCGCAGCCAGGGCAAGTTTGACCGAATGCCTCTAATGTTCCATTGATATAATAATATATCCATACAACAATCAACAATAAAAACCACTTAAAATACACAAAACAACGAAAAACCAATAAAACTTCCAACACTTACCCCAAAAGATAGTTTTCATAGACGTCCAGAAACAGTACAGTCGTCCCGTCCACCAAGAAAACCAAACCATTAAAAACAGTGTAAAAAACCAACACAAACAACAGAGCTTATACATCGTCAGAGTCCGTAAGCATACTTTCATGTTCTGGAGTTGAAATTGATTGTTGTAACTGTCCTTCTTCCTGCTCGACTTCATTCATCAGCTTCATTTTCTTGTCTCTTAGGTGGTTATACAATTCTGATATCACGTCTCTTTTCGCTATTTTACTTTTTGTTGTCATTTCACTGTCTTTTGCTTCCGAATCCTTTTCTACCACATTTTCCGACTTTTGCTGCGACATAACCATCACTTCGCAAATATTTAACACTATGTCCATAATTTTGTTGAACTTTTCTTCCAACAGTATAGCTAACTTGTGAAAATTACTTTCTACTCGTTCTTTATCGACATTTGTTTTGATTTTTGCCGCGTAGTTGTTTGTTGCTTGAAAGTTGAATTGTCGTCGTGCTTCAGCCAGTGTAATGTGATTTTCACTTTTGTATTTCTGGATGTCAGCCTTTTTAACACTTTCCAACCTAGTTGAAAAGTGTTTATGACTTCGGTTTGTCTGGCCGTCTGGCCGTCTGCCGTCTGCCGTCTGCCGTCTGTCCGTGCTCTAACTCCCGTAAATATGCTCGGATTGCCCTGCAAATTTTATATGTTATAATCGTTATCTATAGCATGTTCCCTATTTCAACGGAAGTGTGTAGCACTTATAGTTTTTTTACAGGGACACTCAAAAGAATTCCGTTACATTGCGGTCTATGGGGAAAAATCATTTGCGGTTTATTTAAATAATGTTTCAATACTTTAAACGCATTGAAATTTATATATATCACTAAGGTGCATTAGAAGAAGCTTAATATGGAATAGGGTGTGCATAGCACTTATACTTACTTTACAGGGACAGTCAAAAGAATTCCGTTACATTACGTCTATGGAGAAAAATCGTCTGCGGTTTATTTAAATAATGTTTCACTATTTTAAACGCATTGAAATTTATATAAGGTTCATTACAAGAGACTTACTACAGAATATTGTGTGTATAGCAGTCATCGTTCATTTACAGGGACACACAAAAGAATTCTCTACTGTATGTTAACAATAATTCCTGGAAGTGCGTTTTAAGTTACTGAATGCGATTTTAATTTTAAATCGCTTTTTGTATATTACGTGGTGTGTATAAATTCTGTAGATCCTATACAGGGAAGTACAAAAGTTCGGGAACACATTTCCGTATTATTTAACTCCAGACGGAGAATTTTAAACTGTGCTACGTGTTTCCTAACTGAACTAAAATTTAGCATCCTATGTAGTATATATACAAATCTATAGATCCTATACAGGGCTGAATAAAGTATTCGGATTACTTAGATGTTATCTTTTAGCTTATAAAAGAGTATGATTCGTAAAATTATTTTGGAAGCGTTGGAAAGTGTTACATAATCTATGCTTGACGCATGATTTTTCGTTCTTGTTTTTTTTTTATCTCGCAGTCGTTGTCATCAGCCTCGTGCTCTTTCCCACAGTTTGCACATCGTACTACCATATCTTTACATACTAACTCGGGATGATTATTTCCGCAACGCTTGCATTTCCTCTCGTTTTGACATTTATTCGATGCGTGATTGAAACTTTGACAAATATTGCATCGGCGAGGTCTGTCGACAAATAGTCGGATTTTTTGTCTCATATAGAACATTTTTACGTGTTCCGGTAGTTCATGTCCATATATCGTTATTAGTACCGTACCCGTAGGAATTACACGTCCTTCCTGTCTGGTAGTAAATCTTCTAACATTGCGAACTATCATTGAATTTTCTTCTTCAATCTCCTCCTGAATTTCTTTTACTGTAATGTCCGTATCGATTCTGAATATTAAAAATCGTGTTGTGATATTCTCATTCATTAGGTTATGTGTTACGTTCGTATCAAATATTTTTTCCTTGTTAACCACCTCACTTGCACATTCGTAGTCTTTCGTAATTAGCAACATTTTATTATTTCTAGTGTATCTGACAGTATCGATTTCTTTGTAACTCTGCAAGCTCTTTTTTATTTCCCGTTTCAGCTGGATTGGGTTAAGTTTATGAATTCCACCCTCTTGACTCTCAGTAATTATTACATATTCTTTTAAGTTTGGTATTATCTTGATTTGTTCTTTTGCTGTGCGTTCATCGTTCCAGTTGTATTTCTTGAATTCTGCACTGTCGAAACCTATACTTTCTTTTATTTTCACTTTCGACCCCGCCATAATGCAAAACGTACCTGGAGACCAGACTAACTCTCACCAACTTTATCCACACCCTTCCGCTACTACTCCCAAACACAAAAATTCAATCGCACCGAAATTGAAATATTTCGATACCCGAAGCCTTTTCCTCACCCGCACTGGAAAATTACCCGCAACGCGCACGTGAAACTCTCAGCTGACGCCAGAACGTCACCCACGCTCACCGGGCCAACACTCGGAGCATAACTTTCTCGTCCAGATTTATGTAATTGTTGAAGTCGTGTATGTGTTTCTGTGATTAAAAATAAAAATGTATATGGATCATTCGAGAAGACAGCCTTGTAGCTATAGGTCTCAAAGCCCACCTCCCTTCAAAGTAATGGAGCATATATATTTTTTTCTGTGTGAAAGGGAAGGTGGTGGTGTGTGGGTGGGTGGTCACAAAATTTTTGGATAGTTGGGGAAATTAAGATTACGATTTTTTTATTGTTATAATAAAATAATAAAAAGAGCAGCAGAAAAAGTTTTCAAGATTTTAAACTTTGTAAACTGGTGTTTTTTTTAATTTAATTTAATTTTTAAACTTTTACTTATTTAATTTAATTTAATTTTTTTTGTTTTATTTTTATTTATTTTATTTTATTTTATTTTATTTTTTTCTTGGGGGGGGGTATTTAAATGATTGATAATTTATTATTTTGTTTTATATTAGAATGAAATGTAAAATTATTTATCATAAATATTTTACAAAAAAATAAATTATTTATTATAAAAAAATTTATTTAAAATTTATGTACGACTAAGATTTTTCAGAAAATTTAAAATTTGTAGTACACTTTGAAAGAATTTTATGTATCAGTGCATATAAGTCACACATAATTATATATGCTTTTGGGAAAAGAGCAGAAATGTGTGTTTAATAAATATATTGTATTGACTTGCTGAATTAAAATGAAACAAGATTACTGAATCAAAAACTTCGCCAAGTTGTCCCACTCTCCCCTACAGAAAGACCGAAAAGTAAAGGAGTTTCGTTTTTTTCATGTAATAACAGGACATATAAAAAATTTATTTTATTTAGATACTTTTTGAGATATTTCATGAGATAATGTAACTTATAGTTTTCAACTAGATATAATCCTTCTGCTCCCCCCTCAACACAATATTCAAAGTTATGAAATTTCTAACAATTATTTTAAATTAAAGCATGTATTTCAAGATATTTAAGAGTAAAAATTTAAATACTGTTACACAGATCATGCAATTACCTTGTACCTATAAAATTTCTGTTCATTATAAATGTGCCAGTAATGGATAACCTCCTAAGTTTTTGGTTTATAAATAAATAATCAATAAAAATTCAGCTTTTATTTTTTTTTTTCATAACTCTCACTTGCACGTTTTATAACCTGTGTTATTGTTGACAATCTTAATCAAAAGTCAGGCAGCAAAAATAATGTATTTCAGTGAAAATTTTACTAAACAAGCTAAGATCTGGTTATACATAAACTAATTTATATTTTCTATATATTTATAATTATTTCTTAACTTATATCTTCTATTAATAATTTTTAAGGAAATTCTTTAAGGGTGTCCATTACTGGCACATTTACCCTATCAAATAATTAAAAAAGTCCTTCCGGCCTGCACCGGGAGGAAAAGTAGCTTTCCTATATCTTCGTTTTAAAATTTTAGCTAATATTACACGAAAACAGCAAGCTAAAATGCAAAGAAAACGTTTACAAAAGATACGTTAATACTGAGTTAGAATAAGAAATTCGCCAAATTATTGAGCTATAGCCAAATTGGCTTCATTTATGAAGACTTACCAAAACAATTATCTATTACCTTTTCGTGGGGTGTTCATTACTGGAACAGTGCAAGTTTTATTACTGGAATTTTAAGTGCTTATTTTTGTTATTACAGCTAAATTTTTATTCATAATGGGAAATGTGACAATGAGATTGGTTAAATATTGTTGATAAATTAATATAATAATAATAATAATAATAAAAACTGCCCAGTTAAACTGAGGGCATTGAGTTCACAGGCTATTCACACTAATTGTATATTATACTCTTATTTCAAAGAATTTGAAATAAGCCCCTCGAAAAATAAAGAAATCGACAATATATTAAGGGGATCATCCCCCCTTTATACTTAACCAGTGAACACCCCCCCCCAAACTAATCAGGGAAGCGCCTCACCACAATGAACCTATATACAAAATTTGAAGAAAATCAGATAATTCTGCATGAAAACCTCATTCATCTAAATTGAGGGGGGGTTACCCCCGTTTCCCCCCTTTATACTTAACCAGTGACCCCCCCCCCCAAACTAATCAGTGAAGCGCCTTACCACAATGAACCTATATACCAAAATTTGAAGAAAATCGGATAATTCTGTATGAAAACCCCATTTGTCTAAATTGAGGGGGCGTTAGCCCCCCGTTTCCCCTCTTTATACTTAACGAATGGACCCCCAAAACTAATCAGGAAAGCTCCTTACCACAATGAACCCATATGCATGAAAAACCCATTTATTTAAATTAAGGGGGGGGGGGTGTTACCCCCCGTTTCCCCCTTTTATACTTGATTATGAGATATCATGTTTTTTTCAGTTTGTACTTTTCTAAGCTATCAAATCGTTCTATCACAACAGTATTCTTATTATAAAAATTAAATAAAAAAAAAATTAGAGATTGTTTTCAATGATTACATTACAATTCTACAGTTATACTGGAGATTGACAATTTTAAAAGCGAATATTAATCCATGACGAAGTAAAGTGTATATATCTTACTGTTTAATCTAATAATGCTTAATATATTTAAACCTTAATACTCCAGTATTAAGTTTAATAAAACATCTATTCCGGAATAGATGTTTTATTAAACTTATTATCTACGACAAAAAAAAAAAAAAAAAAAAAAAAAAAAATTAGAAAAATAAATTGAAGCAGAAAATTCTGTAAAATTATAAAATTCTCCAGAGACGTCATAAAGTTAATCAATGGCTTTATATATTGACGTCAAAATTTCTCTATTAGTAATACTACTGTGGGCAAAAAATAGTAAGACTTTTTAATTTAAATTTTGCGCGAAAACCCATTCATCGAAATATTTTTTTTCTAGGTTGGTATGACTGTCAGTGACATCTGTGCCAAATGTCACATCAAAATAATCATTAGTGTTTGGTAGACGCTTGTCTTTCTGAAGTACAAAAAGTGCATTCGGCGATTTTTACAATGAGTGAAATTATTCAACAAAGAAGTTCCATTAAATTTTGTGTGCGGAATCAAATTTCTGGTGCCGAAACGTTCAGAATGTTGCAAAAGGCCTTCGGTGATAATTGTTTGTCGCGAGCAAGTGTTTTTGATTGGTACAAATTATTCAAAGAGGGTCGAGAACGCGTTGACGACGAACCACGTCCAGGACGGCCATCAACATCAACTGATGATCAACACGTCAATAAAATCAAGGAATTGGTGCTTGAGAATCGACGATTAACAGTCAGAGACCTTACTGGCATCGTTGGAATATCGGAAGGATCAGTGAAAACCATTTTGAAAGATGCACCGATAATGCACCGTCGCATACTGCATTAATTCTTCGCGAGTTTTTCGCCAAATTTTCAACCAATATCGTGCCGCAACCACCGTATTCGCCTGATTTAGCTCCGTGTGACTTCTGGCTATTCAGCAAACTCAAACGACCGCTCCGGGGAAACCGTTTTGAATAAATTGAAGACATTAAACGTGAATCGCTACGCGCATTGAAGGCTATTCCCGAAATTGACTTTAACAACTGTTTCAAGGATTGGAAGAAACGTTGGCACAAGTGTATTGGGGCCAGGGGGGATTACTTTGAGGGGGACGAAATAGATATGGAAGAGTAAATTAAGAATTTTAAAATTATGAACAAAGTCTTACTATTTTTTGCCCACAGTAGTATATACTTTGCATTAGTAAAATATGTCGGTTTTAATTATATATAATAATCATTAACGAAAACATAGCTAATTAAAGCGTCACACAATGCTAAAACGAACTCTAAGTAATGTATATTCAACGTTTGTTTTTCCCGAGAATGACGCCCTCTACCAGATTATATATAAACTATTTTCTTGACCTGTTTTCGCTTACAGAAATCGTTCAAAATGATAGGCTTTACAGTTCAACCCCTTCCGCTACGTGATGCACGACCTTCATTGATGTGACCTTTTGATAAGTGGACACCTCTGTCCATGGAGATAGAAATAAGAAGGAGGAACAGTGAAGATAGGCTTTCAAGATCAGAATATGGACCGGAAATTAGTACCCAGTTCGTGGCGCTGGTGCTCCTAAAGGCCGGTCATGTGACCTGTCAAACATGACAAATTGTGTTCTGCTCATCCTGCATTTTGGTTTCGAGCATGGTAAAGAGTTGGCAGTCGAAATCGGAAATAGAGGGCGCTACACTCCCCAAAGGCCCAAAAGACCAGAAACGCCGCCATACTAGGTACCGCTTTTAGTTCCATAAGTAGAAACATTATCGATGTTCTCCTTCTCTCTATCTCCCTGCCTCTGCCATACATTTTTGGACGTTTAATATGTATGCAGTTTTATTAAGTAGGCGTGAAGTACTGCCATCTATCGTCTATTAATGAGTTAAAAATCGCAATATTATACGATGCAACAAAGGAGTAAATGAATTGCACAGCCAATAGTAAATAAAAGCACTTAAAATTAAGAGATATTTTCCCCCTTCGGAATAAACATAAAGAAACTGATAAATGAATTATCCAAAAGTTATCAGAATTTTCTCTATTCTTGCAGGAAATCTCTTATTTTCTGTGATTAGATGACATATTGTGTAAGATAACGGAGATTTTATGTGTTGGCTTAATTAGATTTCAATCTTTCTTGTTATCTCTCAAAGAGTGGCAAATACTGCATTGATAAAAAGTATTGAGCATCCCCATATTTTTAATATTTCTTTTAAAGTTATTACAATTTCTAAAAAATGACAGCATGCGAACTGCTCAACTTTTAATTAAACCAGTTTTTTAATAAACAAGTTTTTTTTAATACTAAATTACTTTGCTTTTTAGAAATTTCATTGTTGATTGTTGTGTTATGCAAGTTAATTGATAAACAAGGCCCTCATGTTAGTTTTTCGCACTGCAATCTTTAAGATTATTTGCTGATACGGTTTTATACTAATTTTTAATTAACTGCAATTTTAAATCAAATAACTTGTTTTAACGAAATGTGGGTGCATTATGTCAAAAGCATGTTCAAATACTATTCGTATGCTACCCAGTGACGAAATTAGACTAAAATTCATTTGGGGCAAGGGAGTAGATTGGCGTACCCTCCCCCCCAACGCATTTATATACTGGGTGGTTATAATATAAGTATCTCTATTTGGAGCTGTCTGTAGCTCGAAGGAATAACCGGAATGAAACCAAAATCAGTACACTTACTATTCGAGAAGGGGGAAGAAGAATGGAACAATAAAAAAATAATTGCAATAATCACCGACAGATGGCGCTTTTGAGTGTGAAATGTAATGTGTATTGTGTACCGTGGACGTGTTGCAAACCTCAATGACTTTTACCGCATATCACAACATGTGCGAAACATCACTCCTGATGCGTTACATTCCGTAGTTGAGCACGTCGTCCACTGCCTGGATTGTGTCCTCCAGCACAATAACCATGTGGAACCTGAAGATAATCGGCTCCTTCAGACGAAATCATAACCACGGTCATTGTGACATTTTCCAATAAATTAGGTGTGTCATCCTGTTTGACACCTTAACTTTTTGTCCTTGTATTATACATTACATTTCACACTCAGTAGCGCCATCTGTCGGTGATTATTGCATTTTTTTCATTGTTCCATTCTTCTTCCCCCTTCTCGAATAGTAAGTTTACCGATTTTGGTTTTATTCGGATCATTCCTTCGAGCTACAGACAGCTCCAAATAGAGATACTTATATTATAACCACCCTGTATATAGCAGAAAATGTGAATAAATGTACTTAAGGTGGTTCTAAAATGATCTGTTGAACAACGCGAAACTTTCTGACACAATTTCTGACTCATTTGTAAACGCAAAAGCATAAAATTGGTAGGCCTGACCATTGAAGCGATTTGGAATCGAAATGAGTTTTCCCCCTTTTTTGATAAATAAATTACTTATCGAGTTATAAGCGATTTGTGTCACGTGACAACACGTTTCTCCCCCTTCTGGCACTGAAGCATCGGGAATTCGGTTCAAAACGCTGACTTTGACAGTGTTTTCTGAAATATCTTCTGCCTTTTACAAAAAATGGAAAAAGTGTTTCGAATACAAAGTTACACCTGCTCTTTTCATGCGTTTCTGAAAAAAAAAAAAAAAAAAAAAGAATTAAAAAATGTGTCTGAAAGTAGCCTTTTTGGATTTGAGAACGATTTTGGATTTGAAATTTGGATTTGAACTTTGCCCTTTTGGATTTGAAATACAATTAAAGTACATTTACTTAACGTACACTTGCTTAATTTACTTAAAGTAAAACATGCTATTTACACAAATACATCTTTAATGTATTAGGTAACTTTGTCTCGACCGAGTTCGTTGGCTAGCTTCATCCGCCATCTTGTTTCAAAAATTAAAATAAAAATAAATAAATAAATAAACAAGAACGAAAAATCATGCGTCAAGCATAGATTATATAGCACTTTCCAACGCTTCCAAAATAATTTTACAAATCATACCGTTTAATAAGCTAAAAGCTAACATCTAAGTAAACAATTTAGAAAACGCATAACATATTTAAAAACATAATTTCAGGAATTTCCAACATATACAATATTCGGAAAAATATCCGAATACTTTTATTCAGCCCTGTATAGGATCTATAGATTTGTATATATACTACATAGGATGATAATTTTAGTTCAGTTAGGAAACGCGTAGCACAGTTTAAAATTCTCCGTCTGGAGTTTGTCAATAAACAGAAATGTGTTCGCGAACTTTTGTGCTGCCCTGTATAGGATCTACAGAATTTATACACACCACGTAATAGCCAAAAAGCAAGTTAAAATTAAAATCGCGTTCAATAACTTAAAACGCACTTCCAGGAATTATTGTTAACAGACAGTCGAGAATTCTTTTGCGTATCCCTGTAAATGAACGATGACTGCTATACACACAATATTCCGTAGTAAGTCTCTTGTAATGCACCTTAGTGATCTATATAAATTTCAATGCGTTTAAAATAGTGAAACATTATTTAAATAAACCGCAGACGATTTTTCTCCATAGACGTAATGTAACGGAATTATTTTTACTGTCCCTGTAAAGTAACTATAAGTGCTATGCACACCCTGTTCCATATTAAGCTTCTTCTAATGCACCTTAGTAATATATATAAATTACAATGCGTTTAAAATAGTGAAACATTATTTAAATAAACCGCAAATGATTTTTCCCCATAGACCGCAATGTAACGGAATTCTTTTGAGTGTCCCTGTAAAAAAACTATAAGTGCTACACACTTCCGTTGAAATAGGGAACATGCTATTGATAACGACAATAACATATAAAAATTGCAGAGCAATCCGAGCATATTTACGGGAGTTAGAGCACGGAGAGACGGCCAGACGGCAGACGGCCAGACAAACCGAAGTCATAAGCACTTTTCAACTAGGTTGGAAAGTGCTAAAAAGATGTATAAAAAATTATAAATTCAAAAAGTTGTTTTCGCTAAGTGTGATATCGTGATACAAGGATTCCGGAGCACTTTTTGTTTTGGCTTTATCTTAAAAAATGGCTGTTTGAAATGCCTTAAAAATGGCCTTTCTTAAAATATGGCAGTTTGAAATTTTAGGGTGACTGATATTTTGAAACAATCTGATTTTTGTTATGCTGCAACTCTCATGCTGAAATTCGCATTCAAATTCAGTATTAACGAAAACCGGAATTGAATCTTCTATAATCGGGTTCCAAGTCCAAACATTTTAGCTTCGGGTGTTTGAGTAAAATGAGTTGAATTTTTATAAACATGGGCGAAATACTTTGCGGAGCCCAACAATTCTGACTACAAGAATTGACTAGTAAAATGTGTACTTAAATTGCATATATGTAAGGAAAAAGAGGTAGAAAGAAAAAAGAGTCTAATTCAGTAAGACATATTCTAATACTTCTTCCAGTAATTTAAACATTTAATTGCTTTCTTGATTATACTATATGACAAGATGAATATTTACAAATGATTACATGACATAGACATATAAAGCTATGAAAACGGCTCTGATAGCTATCTTATTATTGAAAGTATATATTAATAGATTAAATGAGGGACAACGCCCTAAAAATTGAATAAAGGATGTAAGAGAACGTCTCTCGCAAAGATGTTCTCTGCATCAAAGCTGAGAGCCAGCCATCTGCTACTTTTTTGAAGATTTGTCTGGGCTTCGCTCAGATTATCTAAAGATGACTCATTTTCCCGGGACCTCAGGGCCATCTGGACCTCAAGGGCCATCTGTCTTGGCCATGTGCCTTTTCGGACGCCACATATATGTTACGGTCAGTATGATAAATCCGGTTATTATGAATACTAACAGGTTATTATGTTATACTGAAATTTCCAAAAAGTTTATTTTGTTACTTTTATATCTATGGAGCGATGTGTTGCAATTATTATACATATCTAAAATAATGTTTAAAAATTTAATAGTTTTTTTAGCTGAAATATTAAAAAAAAAAAATTAATTGTATATCTCCTTGTTTCCGTGGCCGAGCATTATTTTAATTGTTCTTTAATTGACGCGTTATATATCTTCAGAATTTTGTTAATTGCCTGAAATTTTCTGCAAAGCATTCCTTTTCGACTCTATACATTGATGATTCTGATCAATATTACATATTATTTAGTTTTAATCTTTCGCTGGTAAAATGATTTATGGCACTTTAGGTAACTGGGTGTGTGCTAAAATTGGGATTTGTGTATAATTAATTCTGAAGAAGTAAAAACAAGATGCATTTATCTACTGATAAAAAAGTGTCACGACCTAAATTCGATTATTTTTTTTTAGTTTGAAGTTCTAAGTGATCGTAAGAAATGGAAGAGAACACATTACCATTAACCCTGTTACCATTGGGGGGTTAAAAATACATATTAGTGCAAGAAAACCATGAAAGTCTAAAAAAAAATCATCTCAATTTTGGAGTTAAATTAAAGTTTAAAATATGTAATACAAAATTCCTATTTCATGTCCATCCAGAGCCAACTGCATTGTCAGCAATGTGATGTGCGCATTTTCTCAGTACAGTAATATTTTTAAAGAGACATGTGAGGAAGGGTTCAGAAAGATTGAAATTAAGGAGCAACAAGATGTATTATTGCACCGACACAAAACGCATGAGCACGAAAAAAAATTAAAATAACCCGTTGCACGCAAAAATTTTCAGGTTCGCCTGTCCATAGTTATGTTGCCAATAATACTTCACGCTTTAGAAAAGAAATTTCATTTGCCACGGTAGGATGGTCCTGCAATTGGGGGCGCTTTATTTGACCCAGGGAGCAGTCGCGTCGGGTATGCCATTGACATTCCGAGGGTGCGTATGGTTTTTAGGGTTTCATTCATCTCACGAAACCCTATTAGTCCCGCTTCGTTGTCTATCTGTCACAGAGCCGGTTCTCAGAAACCATATAACTTACAGTCATGCAATTTTGTGTACTTATAGCTGAATACCTACTATGAAGCTCAAAATCATAAATTTGAAAAAATCGGATTATTTTAATATATAGATACATAACCAAAAATCTAACAGCTTTTTCCTATTAAATTTAACCGTTTTTCGTTATAGCAGATGCCAGCAATTAAAAATCCACAATAAAATTCGTTCTACAATAATTAATTTTCTATTGAAAAATTTCCACGTGAAAAATGAAAATGAAATAAAAAGTTTTACCAATTCAGAAAAAGATTAATATGACGTCATACTGGTAATAAAACGGAAATTTTCAAACATTTCTCAATAATACAAGGAGTATGAGTATGTGTAAATACAGAAAGCAACTTAATATGACGTAATTAGAGAATTAAAAAGAAAATTAATCTATCGTCTAATATTTTGAAGGTCTCTATAAAACATGTTTAATTTTGAAATTGATTTTTTTTAAATATCGCATTTAGTCCACATGGCAGATATTATTATGACAGAGTATAATAGCGGGCTTCGCCCGCTATCGGACCGGTTCAATCTTTCGAAAAAACGAGAAAAATAGACCGGCAAATTTTTACTTTATAAAAAACATTATTATTATTTTTTTTTTTTGAAAGTTAGATTTTTTTTTTGGATTTATTAAAGAAAGGATAAAGTGTTTTGAAAGGAATATTAAACGAAATCCTTTGTGCGATCTTCGATCACACTTACTCACTTGTTACAATTGTCACCACTATTTTTCAAAAGGAAATCTTCATTTTTGTAAAAATTGTCTCCGACTAAATTAGGTGACGATTATTATTTGTAATTATTGATGACAAAGTAAAAACCATTCAGAACCTGGATAGTGCGACTTCTCCCGTGTTAAATAAGAGACGTTCTAAGAATAAAATGGCCATTTGTGAAGTAAAAACAAACTAGCGGAGATTCGCCCGCTACGCTGGTCGGTTTATGTTTATTCCAAACGGACTTCGAACTAAACGAACTTAGCATTAGGCGCCCCACTGTCTTCGAATCCGGTCTCTGAAAATTGCTGCAAAACTCGGAACAACGTTTCCATCCCTTTTAATCCCCCTAATTCCCTTGCAAACGTGGAAGAATGGAGATCGCTCCCTTCGTCATTCCTTTTCGCTTTCACGCACTCAATATTTCGGTAGGGTGAGCGCTAAACAGATTTCCCGTTTCTGAGCGGAGAAGCTTTCAAAAAAAGTTAAAGCATGCGCAAAAAGATCAATTTTGCGTAGAAAAAATAATGTGGAATCTTACAGAAAGCGCTTTTCGCTTTTAAATATATGGATGACGTTTTGTTACGTAAGTGACGTTCTGTGAAATAAGCGACGACTTCTAAAAAATCCCTGACGGCTCGGCCTACAGGCACAGGTAGATTTCGAAGACGCAGATCGTGGGGCGCCTGTTTCTCGGGAATTGCGGAGGAAATGACCTTTTTGGGATGATGCGGCAGTTGGAACCGCCAATTTCGAAACCTAACTTGTTTGCAGGCGGAGCCGGCAGGGATTTTTTATTTATTTATTTATTTATTTTTTTGCTTGCTATAAGGGTTAGTCCTATAAAAAACTTGTCAATATAAAAGTTTTAGATAATATTAAGAGGATTTATAATAAATTTAAACGGATTTGATATCTTCTGAATTGACGAAGTTATGAATTTTTTTCTTCTAAAACCCCCTACCCCACCCCATCTTGGGGCCATTTTTAATGATATCAAAAATCTGTCATACATCAATTTTCGGCCCTTTCCCTAGAAGTAATAATAACTTCAAACGGATTCGATACGTATCATAATTAAGAAATTATGGGATTTTTCTGTTTTCACAAAAAGCCCCCCCCCCCCATCCCCCCCCTTGTTCGATTTTGCCCATTAACGAACTTGACCGAGATTTTATGCCCCTTGATTTTATGTATCAGTTTCGAAAAGATGCGGGAGTTGGAACTGCCTACTTCGAAAAATAACTTGTTTGCTGGCGGAGCCGGCAGAGATTTTTTTTGTTTTTAATTTTTTTTGCTATAACGGTTGGTCCTATAAAAAACTTGTCAATATAAAAGTTGTAGATAATATTAAGAGAATTACTGATAAATTTACGCGGATTTCATATCTTGTGAATTGACGAAGCTATGATTTTGTTTCTTCTAAAACCCCCCTTTTTTCTCCCCCTTGGGGCCATTTTTAATTACATCAAAAATCTGTCATACATAAATTTTCGGCCCTTTTCCTAGAAGTAATAATAACTTTAAACGGATTCGATACGTACAATAATTAAGAAATTATAGGTTCTTTTCTGTTTTCACCAAAAGCCCCCCCCCCCCCCATTTCCCCCTATGATATGAGAATCATATATTAAGTTTTAACAAACCCTATCCTTTATTTAATTTATATTTTTCCCCTTCCTTTTTCAAAATCTAATCGTGTTATCTTTAACTACAAACAATAATCCCGCTGTAATTTATACCCTTTCCCTTTTCATTTTCACTTGTGCTCGGTCACTAATATCTCACGGTTTTTCGATTAAAATAAAAAAAGAAAAGAATTAAATCAGCACAGATGCCTTTTCGTAATTTTACTTTCCATAACCAAGCTTATAACACAATGTGTTCATAACGCATTTTTGTGGCCACAAGGTCCGTTAAAAATTATGTCTATCTGTGCATACTGCCCAAATGCATGCCCTTATATGGTAGTGGTAATAACTCAATCACTCACACCCATGTCTAAAAATATATTCTGATTGTTAAAAGCACATACTGTTTTGTCTGTCGAAATCCGTTCACATGAGAAAGATATTTGTCGGTTATAATCGCCGTGGCGATATTAATTTTTGAAACAAAATTCGTCCTTTTGAAAAAATCTAGCAACCCGGCTCGCTAAATACCATTAGTTATGCGGCAGCTTCATCTGAAAGTCCGCTCGCCTAGACAATTATTAGCAACCCTATTTGGCGAGATTATTGTCAGTGCAATTCGAACTTGTATCGTGGAAACAACTCACTTGGCTTGCTGTCTTCGCATAATAATGACCGTTTAAAGAACGGTTGTCTTGTTTTCCCCTCTTCTGTCCGCGACCATCTTGGCATCATCATGGTGATCTTACAATAAAATTTCTTGACGACTATTCTGGAGTTTTTTTTTATTATACAACGAACCTGGTTCACGTGGATTGTTTTATTTGATCACGAACAACAATTACAAACTATGATCTGATCAGCCAACATCTTTACAAAATTTATGGTGCGTAACCAGCTTTTTTCTCCAGTTAAAATAAAAAAAAAGGGTATATAGTTGGCAGAAGAGGGGACGCTTTTTCTTCACCTGCACCCGCCTGTCTCTTTGCATTATCAGCATGCATCAAAGAAAATTCCCGCCTGCATATTACCATCCCACCGGACCGAATGGACTGATGTAAAAAAAACTTTACCTGTGTTTCTAGGAACATTTCAAAAGTCGGAGTAATTCATCTAGACTCTCCCACGCTGAATTTCCTTTGGATTATTCTGTGCCAAACCAGGTCTACACCCAACGTTTAATACCGAGGAGGGGGTCCCTGTATAATTGGAAAGTATCTTGCGAACTGCCTCTTTTATCCTATTCTCCAGCGCTTTTCTTACAACTCTCATCTTTGGATTTCCAGGTCATGCCCGGCCTGTCAACGCTCTATATACACCTGCATTTCAGCATCTCTTAAAAAAAACTCTCATCTATATGCCTTATCCGTCTACGCCAGATCCAGCTCATCTTGCTGTGTTACCCAGCAACGCCCAGTGCCTGCCAACCCCATGCTCAGTGTTCTATGCCCAACGTGCTCCATCTGCATCACGCCCAGTGCCACGAACTATAATACCAGTGTCCATGTTTTACTGCAAATGTGCCTATTACAAAAATCTTGCTACTAAATTGTGCTAAATAGAAGTTCATCAGTTTTAGAACCTGCATTCCTCCGTGTTAACCCCTTCGCGACGAGCATCCTTTACAGAATTTTTAATCTTTTATCACCGGTTTCTGAAAACAGAAATTTTTGACTAATTGAATCGCTCAAATGCTGTCATTAAATAAGGCAAAGCTTACAATAAAAAGTTACTGGTGGGAATAACCGAGGATTCTGAGCATCTTTTGCGTCACGTATACGTGTCGTTCGTCCCCAAGGGGTTAATCTGTGTGCCTGTGCAAAGCTCTATGACATCCACTGTGTCTCATCCCGCGCCCTTCCATATGCTACAAATTATTTTTCCAATTCGTGATAATTCAATATTTATCCAATATATTACGTCTATATAAGTTTTCAAGTTTGCATCATTTGTGGTGTGCAGTTTACTTCATAAGTAAAATTCCGTATGTATTTATCAACCTATTCAATTCAGCTAATGCATCGGAAAACATTTTATATCGCCTTTACTTTCTGCAAAATCAGTTACTAAATGTTCACGTTCCTCCTAAGTGATTATCAAACTTTGGATCTCTCCATTCCTTATGCTGCATAATTTTCCTCGCCTTGGTGGTTTACGAAGAATAATAATAATTAGTTCCTGTTTCGATATGTCGAGTGACCTCAGTCTGTTTTACAGCTGATCAGTCTAAAGGAGTCCGAACTTTGATACGTTGTGCTGACATTCAATTTTCAGAATCATCTTCACTGTTACTCGCGTGAACCTTGCACCTCAGAGTGAAACAATTTCATTCATACGGTTGTGAATGTGCTTTATCAAGGAAAGTTTACGGGTAGTTTTCATGGCCACAACAAACTTAGTTATTATTCAAATTAAATAAGACTTGTCTTTTCTTGACTAAAAATAAACTTCCATGCAACAATATTACTTCATCATTTGTTTTTTTTTTTTTTTTAAAAGAGGACCTTTGCATAATTTGTCTTTCATAGACAGGCCCGGACTGGCCAGGTCGGCTGGTCGGCGATTGCCGAGGGCCCCCAGCCCAAGGGGCCCCGAAGGGATCCCAAAAATGGATATACAACTTTGTAATTAGTTACATACGAGTAATTTGACTATTTTACAGAAGTCTTACACGTTTACAATCATTTTTACAATTACAACCAAAGAAACTATGCCTACTTGCAATCAGCCACTTTTAGATTGTCCATCAGTAACATCGGTTTCTCTTGGCAGTGATTCTTCAAGAATGACTAAGAATGACTGAACTTCAAGAATGACTAAAAAGATCTGACGACTGAAAAGATTTTCTTCAAGAATGACTGAAAAGATCTGACACAGAAAATGATCATGAAGCAAACCACCAGGAGACGCCTGATGCTGCTCAGAATGCTTCTAAGCAACACTTTAGTATGTTTCATCTGCCCCAACGAAAATGACCCAGTATGAATTAAAAAATCTTTTATGGAGATGCACTCTATTCAAGTTAGTGAAGAGAAAAGAGCTAAATTGCCATTTGACTCTTCAAAACTTTAATAGCGACATTTATCGAATGGTGATAAAATTCACAGAAAATGGTTATATTTGATTTGGCTCAACAGGGTGTACTGCTCCAGCTATATGGCTTTTGGGTGTAAAGATCATAGAGATTCTAAATTTATTACTGGACATGACTTTTCTCCTAAGTATATTTATAAATCCGTTGAGATTCATGACGATTCCCGTTATCGTCATCTCGCAGCGAACCAGCTTTGCAAAGCCAAGAAAGGTCGTGCTATTTCAACTCTTCTTACTAGTAACCAAACCAAAAAGCGAGAAAGAGAAGTTCACATCAGATGATTGGTTGTTCAACGTTAAATTGATACACTGCGTACAGAGGGGGGGGGGGGGGATAAAGTAGAAAGGCTTATACGCTTAACTCTACAGATAATCATGGTAATTTTCTTGAACTAGTCATGTTGGTTGCAAATTATGATGTGATTTTACAAAATCATGTCAGAAAGTGCATTGAAGACAGCAAAAAGCACAGACTGAAAATAATGAACAAAAGAAAAGTCACAGGAAAATTAACTAAAAGACCGACTGGACGAGGTTCTTTGTTGACATTTTTGTTAACAAGCTACTTAAAGCAATTGGTTCGATGGGTCGTAATATTATTTTGAAAGACCTTCATGATAACATAATATTCAGCGTGGCGTGATAGTAAACAGTATTCAAGATCTAGCTGTTAAGACCTGTTGGCAATTTGTGTCCGCTATGTCGTTCAATAAAAGATACATGAAAGACTTTTAAAAATAACAGTAGTCGATGATTCACGTGGATTGGCTTTGTACGAGTCTATAAAATCAGAATTAGCCAAGTGTGGCGTTGCAACATCGAATATTATTGCTTGTTCATTTGCTGGAGCTAACAATATGAAAGGCTGTTATAACAGTCTACAAGTTCAGTTCAAAAAAGAAAACGAAGATTGTCAGGTTTCCCTGGCAGCTGCAAGACTTTAAAACTATTCTTAAGGGATTATCTTTTGTATATGTATCTGCTGTGTACTGTTAAAGGCTTTCTTAAGAAAAATCTTAATCCAGAAGGGGAGCGACCTGTATGTGAGTGGAAGGAATGTTTATTATCGTGGAAGAAGTGTTTCTTTTGTGATTGTATAAGTATAGATAAGACAGATATTTCACCCATTATTTAGGATGGCAGACCCATCAAGAGGGGATGAAGTGTTGTCAAGGAACCTTTGGGAACAGGCCACGAGCCCCATAGAGAGGGAGGGGGTTCTCTGGTGGATGACGAGAGAGTGAAGTTAGTTTTGAACGTAGGAGCGAAGGAGGAAGGTCGTTTAGCGATTGCGCTTTGAGACACGTGTATGGAGGGAGATCTCTTGAAAGGAAGAGATATAGTGGGTGTGAGATTAATAGAAATCTCAGTTCTGAGTGAATTAACGTAGCCTAACGGTACACAGAAAGTAGTTTTCTGTATTTTTTTTATTTAATGTTGAACCGGATAAGTTACATCCGAGTTTAAGTGTAAATATTGTAAATAAAGTGTTAGTTTAAGTTTAATTGAAAGAGTTAGGTTTTTTTTAATATACATCACGTAACGTGTCCGATATCACGTATTCATATCGGTGGTGGCAGCATATCAAAAGACCGGATTATACTTCGAAGTTGTGTGGACGGAGAAGAGGAATCCGACAAAGATCTTATTTATATTCACTGTATAGATCATGTACTGAACTTTGTAGTAGCTGATTCAACAGCACGTTGCTCCAAGCAGAAAACTTATTTGGATTAATGGAAGAATCTGCTGTTTTTCCAAGCTCGTCTTACAAAGGAATGGCCGTATGGAAGAGGGAAACAAAAAGAAAACCTACTGCATATGAAAAACTGTACAAGAAAAAGAAAATGGAACCACAAGGTGATGCAGCAAACAAAGCTCTTTCTTCGTTATTGATGAGGGATTTTAAGAAGTGAGGAATGTGTAAACACAGGGAAACTATTCAATTTTATTACCGTTTTAAAAGAAATATCAAATGGGAGTTTTGACTGCAAATCTAAATTCATGACAAGAAATGGGATTAGTCAATGAACCAAATTTGGAAACCTATTTATGTCTATTGTTTTACTAGATTTATTTCTTGTTTCATCTCCTATTTACAAATATTTACAAAGTAAAACCATTGACTATTCTACATCCTGAAACTTGGTAGAGAAGTTGCTTCAACAGGTAAGGGATAAGAGTGATAAACACTTTCAGGATCTGTATACAAAAACAAAATATTATGCAAGTACAGGTAATACCAAATTAGAAGATAACAGTATTGATGTAGAATTAGAATTCAAGGGAAAATGAACTTCAACGTAAAAGATAATGCCTGGTGCAAAATCAATAAACGAAGCTCCTGGAATATCAACTGCTCAATAGTATAAATTGGTCTTTTTCAGTGTTTTAGATTGTGCCAGGACAAGTATCGAAGAAAAATTTAGTCCAAACAATTAAATCGTAGAAGATTGTTCCTGGTTAGACCCAAAGAAATTTAATGAAATCGTAATGATTGATAGTTTTCCTACGGAAGCCCTTTGTAGCATCTCTAAACTTTGTAAAGATGAAAGAAGTCGGTTATTGATAAAGCTGAAACAGTTTGCAGATCAGTATAAAAGGTTTTACAATGGCAGAAAAAAACTAACATGGAAAGAAAATAAGACAATCTGAATGGAGCTGAAGAAATCTGCAAATATGACGATGTAGAGTCGGAATTTGAAGAAGACGAAAATCTTTATGGTTACTGCTCTGACAGGAAATAATGTTTTCGGTGTTTATCATGCGCCTCTCCTGTTGTTTTGAACTCTCACACTCTGGAATGTTTACCAACCTGTATGTTGCTCACAATATTGTACTAAACTAACCATACCTTGTACACCTGTGAAAGGGGTTTTTCTAAACTTAAAATATTTAAGAAGCGACTTAGATCTACTTTAAGCCAAGACCTTACCAAAATCTTCTTTTAGATTTCTTCGTTTAATCTTCTTTTCATGAATGTAGAAAGAGACTTATTTAATAAAGATATTATTATAGATGAAGATGAAGTAGTAGTAAAGACCAGCGAAGAACTCAAAAAGCTTTTAGGTTAATAAACAGCCGTTCACTACACATAACCTTTCTTAGTTCGTTGTATCTGTACCAAGGTATTGTAGAGCCATTTTTATTTTGTTATAAAATCCATTTTATAAATTGTAACAATTAAATCAAAATTAAAGAGGACATTGTTTTTTTTTTCAATAGGTTTTTATTACCGCTGTGCCTCTTTTTAATAGTTACGTAGGTATTACAGTAGGATTTAGATTATTATGGCTTCAACACTGTGATTTGGTTGCCTAAAACCAAAAAAAAAAATTCTCACTCTCATATTCAAGTAATAAACCACTCGTAATTAATTAGTTTTTTTAGCATGGAACTAGTTTAGGTACGGTATATAAAAGTAATATAAATATTTATTGTGAAAGTAAATGAACTATATAATAAAAAGCTTACTTTTTTACTCAACTATTTTCCCAGTGACAAAATAACTAAATGTGTTTTTTAGGCATGTAAGAAAATTTCAAAAAATAAATGTTCTAATATTCTATTCCCTGTAAATTATCGGGCAAGGGGCCCCTTTTCAGTCTCTAGCCAAGGGCCCCCAAAAGAGCCAGTCCGGGCCTGTTCATAGATAAAGTTGTCTTTTAAATGATATAATAACAATATAATGGATTATTTTTTTCTTATGCTACAGGTAAGAGTTTTATATTTTTGTAATGTGTTGATACATTATTTTTTAAAAAAAAGTAAAAATGTTTTTTTTTAATGGTCACTAAGATAGGCTTTAATAATGATTTATATAGTAATCATTAAACAATTTAAATTTCTTTCTGTTTTCAATATCAATTTTCTTGCCAGTTATAGGTAAGTTGGTAAATTATATTCTGTATGTAAAAAAAAAAAAAAAAAAAAAAAAATTAATATTCACAGGATAAATCTTAAATAAAGAAAATAAGTGAAGAAGAGAATTTTTGCATATTATTGATTAAGTCTAAAATTTTTTTTTTCCTTTTTCCTATTATGCAATGACACTTTTTTCAAATATTGAAAGTATTATTATTTTGAAAGGAGAAATGGTAAATCTATATGCATTTCTTTTAATATTTTTATAAAGGCTTATATATTTAGAAGAAACAATATTTATAATGAAAGGTATAATATAATTGTTATTATCTCTCGAAGGTTTGCCTAGATAACACTTTTTTTATGACTGAAATTTTATTTAATATATTGCATAAAAATTTTGATTTATAATAAGGCAGACATACTTTTTCTATAAACAGTTCATGGTGTTCTTTTTATCTGCCACAAAGAATATTGCAGTCTGCAGAATGAGCGATTAATTTATTTATGTATTTACAGATATTTTTCCAAATTGTCCTTCTTTTGAAAATTAAGATATCTCTTGGTTAAGAATTAAAAAATATATATATAGATAGATGGATAATAATAAAAGAAAGAAGATAATATATTTGTGGTGTGAATAATTGTTCATTCTGGAGATATAGGTATTTTGTTCTTGTGTTTTTTTTTCTTTTTCATAAAAAAAAGAGAGATTGCATTCATTTATTTATTCATTTATTATATATATTTTTGCTTATAAGTAATTTTTGCAGTAAATATTTTCTGGTAAGTTACTGTGAATATTTTAGGTAAACAAAATTTTCCCCACCTGAATTTTTAATTTTTTTAAGGTAAAGATTTATTTATCTGATAAATTATTGCAAATATATCTGTATTTGCTCACTCGTTAGCCAAACATGGCCAGCAAACTAACTTTTAAAGTCACCAATTTTGATGGTGAACCCAGTTTATTAGAGTTCTTTTTTAATCAGTTAAGAACATTGGCCCGTATACAAAAATGGAAGCACGAAGAAGCAATTCAATTTCTGGGTGGGAAACTCACAGGTCCAGCATTAACCTTTTTTACGCAAAACCCTAAGATCTATAAATCTAACGATTTGGATTTTGTCGAAAAAGAGTTCAGAGCGTTTTTCGCTCCCCCGAGTAAAACTGCTGCGTTGGTTGAATTTAATAATCTATTATTACTTCCAGAGGAATCGATTAGAAACTTAGCGCATCGTATAAACACACTCACTGCTCGTGTACATGACACTATAACAGATAGAACAGCCCTAGCCCTTGATAATATAAAATTTACTAAGTTTATTTCAGCAATTCCTTCAAATTTAAGGGTTAAAATACAAGAGGAGGGAATATCAAGTTATAAACAAGCGGTAAATAGAGCACAAGCTCTCCAGGAGATCATGCAAAATGAGAAAATATTGCAGCCCTGCGCATCATCTAGCTCCGCAGACTCGATCGCCCTGCAGTTGAAATCACTAAATGAAAAAATTAACGCTTTGTCGTTAACAGGTAGCGAGGACAAAAATAACTCTCATAATCAACCCTCTCGCCCACAAAACTCGCATGATCAGTATAAAAAAGACTTCAAAAAAAGACACACTGGTCATAGCTATTACCGCACTAATAAACAAAAAAATTCGAATTCTCCACCCACTTGTCAATTGTGTTTGAAACGTGGCCACACTGCAAAATTTTGTTTTAAATGGAGAAGATCAAATGCAAATAAAGGTGGATATCAAAATTACAAATTCAATCAAAATTTTCGCAAAAAAAGTAATCAGAAAGGGGAATCTTTAAACTATTAAGGAGATGTAATTTAGCTGATGGCTTTGCATCTCAGGAAAACATTTTAACATCAGCAACTTGCCCTACATTCCCATGGTCGTTTGATGAAACTCTTCCAAAAATTTCTAAGGAAAGACTAGTCAATTCGGTCGCTTCACAGACCACAACAAACATAAAGATGACCAGGAATGGGTCGTCACAAACAGTGCACAGATCAACTGAAAGTTCATCGCAAACTGTATCGCCAATTGACGAAAAGAAAGTTGAGGTTATTTCGAATGTGAATAATAGTTCCCAAACACTTCCCCTTATAAAGGCCTCTATAGCAAGAACAGATACAATTTTACTTTTAGACACAGGGTCCACAATTTCCCTTTTATCACAGTCCCTTTTCGATTCTATTAAGCACAATCTTAAATATAAAACGTTAGGCACAACAGTTACCCTTAAAACAGTAAATTCCGATGTTGATTTCACCGCATGTATAAAAGCATCAATCAGAATTCACCACAAATCTTTTAGCCACAACTTTTATATTGTTGACATTCCCGATATGTCTAGTTTTCAAGGAATATTAGGATTTGATTTCATTCATAAACACAGGATCATAATTGATGTGCACAAAAATAGAATGTCAACAAATGAATTTCACGTGCCATTACTTAGTGCGTCAGCGGATGGCAAAGACATAAATCTGCTAAGTGAACATGTAAACTCTCCGTCAAATTCATTCAAAACGATTCGCCTTGCACATAAATTAAAACTTGAACCACATGAGAAAACATGGATTTCCATCTACACTGATTCCTTAAACCCTTCAATGCAGTACTGTTTTGAAAGTACTATTTTTAATAAACAAATTATTTGTTATGACAGTCTGCTAGGTAACAATAAAGATGTTGAATCGGTCGATCAGGAAAATCATAACAAACACCTACAAAAATCACATGTATACATATTCTTACAAAATTCTTCTAACAAACCTGTACACATAAACAAAAATGCACGAATAGGAATTTTATATGAGGTCTCGGAAATTATGGAACCATTTAAAAGTGACAATTTTTCACAGACCATGAAGTCATGCGACAACATCAACAGCTTCAATATTCAACCTCATGATAATTTACGACAATTTATTTGCAATTATATTCAAGCTTCAGATGAGGTCTTAAAAAAAAGAAAGGAAGATTTAACAATACAAGACTTCAAATTGGAACATCTAGACACTCAACAAGCAAAAACCTTAGGCTCATTATTGTTAAAATACTATAGTTCTTTTTCGAAACCAATGAAAACATTAGGTCACACAGACAAGGTTGTTCCAAATCTCAAATTCATTAATGACTACCCAATCAAAACACTACCTTTTCCGGTACCACAATCATTACACCAAGAAATGAAAGAGCAAATAAATCAACTTCTGGAAGCAAATATTATTGAACGTAACTGTTCAGAATGGGCATGTCCTATTTTGCTGGTTAGAAAGAAGTCTGATGGGTCTGCAAAACAAAAATACAGACTAGCTCTTGATTTAAGAATGCTAAATTCTGTCTTACAAGGATCTTCATATCCACTTCCCAAAATACAGACCATTATTTCAAATTTATCTGCATATAAATATTTCACTTCGTTAGATTTTCAACAGGCCTATCATCAGATAAATTTACCTGAAAAATATCAAGATCCACTTACATTCACATGCATTTATGGTACTTTTCGTTTCAAAAGATTGGTATTTGGATTAAAGAATAGTAGTAGTTTCTTTCAAAATTTAATGGACACTATTATTGATGAATTAGAAATAGAAGGTATTTTTGCATACCAAGACGATTTAATCTTTGGTTCAAATTCTTTTGAGGAAACATGTTCAAAATTACAGAAAGTACTTGAAATTTTATCGAAATATAATTTAACGCTCTCTCCCAATAAATGTTCGTTTCACAAAACCGCTGTTGATTACTTAGGTTTTCACATTGAAAATCATTCCATTTCTCCAGTCCAATCAAATATTGTCAAAATAAATTCTTTTCCTACCCCGACAACAAAAAGACAATTAAAAAGGTTTATTGGTCTGGTCACATTTTACAAATCTCTAGTGCCTTCTTTTTCAAAAATTATCCAACCACTTATAGATCTCACTACACCAAAAACAACATTTAAATGGACTCAAAAAAATCAAAAATTATTTGATCAAATGCAACAGGTGTTCTTTAATTCTCCCATGGTTCGTTTACCTGATTAGTCTAAAACTTTTTATGTAAACACGGATGCGTCAATTATAGCCATAGGAAGTGCTCTGTTACAGGAACATGAAGGACAATTACTTCCCATTGCATTTTTTTCTAAATCTCTTAAACAGTCTGAAAAACGTTATCCAGCACTAAAACTTGAATTAATGGCCATCTACAAATCAGTAATCGCTTTTAAATACTACCTATATAACCGAAAGTTTGTAATTTTATCCGATAGTGCTCCTTTAAAAAAATACAAGAAAACAACTAATCCCGCTGATGTAACAACTAGATGGTTAACAGAATTATCAGAATATACATACACTTTTGATCACATTCCCGGTTCTTCAAATGTACTTGCAGATTATTTGTCCAGATGTTCTTTCGAGAAAAACACAGTTGATTTAAATTCCAACCCTGAGCTTATCAACGAATCATATGCATTGCCAATTGTAGATAATGATCTTCCAGACACTAATAATGATCATTTATCATACAGTACACATTCTCTAAATTACTTAGTTATTGGTAACAAGGATCAAAAAGACCCTTTATTGGAAATTTCAAATGAAACATTTGTAAACGAACAAAAGAAAGACACAAAATTATCCGAAATTTACAGCGAAATTATGCAAAATGGCTCATCGAAGCAATTCCCTATGTACTTCATTCATCCCGATTCAAAGGTTTTAATGTTAAAAAAAGAAAATATTTGTAATGACACCTTTTCTTACTACATTATTGTCCCAAATTCATTAAAAGCAAAAGTTCTAACAATATGTCATTTTTCGCATTTTGGACAAAGATTTTGAAGCTTACAAATTGTTACAAGATTTAAATTCTATTTACAGGAAAGCATATAATAACATCAAAGACTCTCAAAACAAAAGAAATGATCATTTTCAAAAACGTGCTAAACTAAGAAAAATTATGAATAAAGATATTGTGTATTTAAAATCAGTAGATAAGTTCAAACCAAAATACTCTGGACCTTACATTGTTATACACAAATATTCACCTGTCTCTGTATCAATCAAACGCTTACGTGCACCTGATGACTCTGCTTTTAGAGTACACATCCATAGGTTAATCATCGCTCCACCAAGAAGCGATCACTTACTTACAAGTCATGATGGTTACAATAATATTAACTCTCCAACTTATTCAACACGTTATAATTTAAGACCTAGAAAATAGCGTATAATTTTATAATTGTTGTATTTTGTGCGAATTTTTCGTTTTGTTCACACTTGTGTATATTGATGTACACAATATACTGATGTTATATTTGATGTTTCCTTGTGAAAGTTCTCGGCTGGTCCAAGTTTGTTTCATCAAGGGAATGCCAGATATGGCAATCTTGTTGTGAACATTATCTTTTATGTTTATGGGGTGTTTGCGCATATACACTTAAAAAAAAAAATCTTAACTTTTGTCGTCATATTTGTTTTAATCTCATAAATAGTTATAAACATAATTGTGGTAACATTAATTGCACTAAATTTTTTTTTTCTCTTAAGGTCAGTTTTTTTAAATTTTAATAATGCTAATTAAGTAAATATGTACCTCATGACTTAACATTTTTACCGAACTTGACAAAACTCTCTCTCATTACTCTAGGATTGACTTTTATTCGACATACACTAGGTGTATATATATATTTTTTTATTTTTCTAATTATTCCCTTTTGGAGTGGTGATCTGTTCAAAATTATTGCCCTTAGGATCTTCCACCCCATTGTAATGAGAGACACATTCGAATTGGTATTCCAATTCACCTTAAATCCCCTGTCAAAATGAGTATACGAGACTGCTCCTCAGTTTGTTGCATTACTGCTGCGGGAGCAACGGGGTCTATGTTGTGACAACAATGTGGACCTCGCCCTAAATATTCCCTCCACAAATAAGGCAATAGTCCTAAACTTGCGCCATCACACTTGTCCTTAGACAAGATTTAGGGCAGGAATTTTTTTTGGATCGTGCGTCACTTTCCCTATCCTGTCCTGTGCGAATGCACAAATTTTTACTATTTTTATACCCAAATTTTATTCATTTTTTTTATCTTCATCATTTTTGTACCATGAAAGTCTAAAAAAAAATCATCTCAATTTTGGAGTTAAATTAAAGTTTAAAATATGTAATACAAAATGCCTATTTCATGTCCATCCAGAGCCAACTGCATTGTCAGCAATGTGATGTGCGCATTTTCTCAGTACAGTAATATTTTTAAAGAGACATGTGAGGAAGGGTTCAGAAAGATTGAAATTAAGGAGCAACAAGATGTATTATTGCACCGACACAAAACGCATGAGCACGAAAAAAATTAAAATAACCCGTTGCACGCAAAAATTTTCAGGTTCGCCTGTCCATAGTTATGTTGCCAATAATACTTCACGCTTTAGAAAAGAAATTTCATTTGCCACGGTAGGATGGTCCTGCAATTGGGGGCGCTTTATTTGACCCAGGGAGCAGTCGCGTCGGGTATGCCATTGACATTCCGAGGGTGCGTATGGTTTTTAGGGTTTCATTCATCTCACGAAACCCTATTAGTCCCGCTTCGTTGTCTATCTGTCACAGAGCCGGTTCTCAGAAACCATATAACTTACAGTCATGCAATTTTGTGTACTTATAGCTGAATACCTACTATGAAGCTCAAAATCATAAATTTGAAAAAATCGGATTATTTTAATATATAGATGCATAACCAAAAATCTAACAGCTTTTTCCTATTAAATTTAACCGTTTTTCGTTATAGCAGATGCCAGCAATTAAAAATCCACAATAAAATTCGTTCTACAATAATTAATTTTCTATTGAAAAATTTCCACGTGAAAAATGAAAATGAAATAAAAAGTTTTACCAATTCAGAAAAAGATTAATATGACGTCATACTGGTAATAAAACGGAAATTTTCAAACATTTCTCAATAATACAAGGAGTATGAGTATGTGTAAATACAGAAAACAGCTTAATATGACGTAATTAGAGAATTAAAAAGAAAATTAATCTATCGTCTAACATTTTGAAGGTCTCTATAAAACATGTTTAATTTTGAAATTGATTTTTTTAAAATATCGCATTTAGTCCACATGGCAGATATTATTATGACAGAGTATAATAGCGGGCTTCGCCCGCTATCGGACCGGTTCAATCTTTCGAAAAAACGAGAAAAATAGACCGGCAATTTTTTACTTTATAAAAAACATTATTATTTTTTTTTTGAAAGTTAGATTTTTTTTGGATTTATTAAAGAAAGGATAAAGTGTTTTGAAAGGAATATTAAACGAAACCCTTTGTGCGATCTTCGATCACACTTACTCACTTGTTATAATTGTCACCACTATTTTTCAAAAGGAAATCTTCATTTTTGTAAAAATTGTCTCCGACTAAATTAGGTGACGATTATTATTTGTAATTATTGATGACAAAGTAAAAACCATTCAGAACCTGGATAGTGCGACTTCTCCCGTGTTAAATAAGAGACGTTCTAAGAATAAAATGGCCATTTGTGAAGTAAAAACAAACTAGCGGAGATTCGCCCGCTACGCTGGTCGGTTTATGTTTATTCCAAACGGACTTCGAACTAAACGAACTTAGCATTAGGCGCCCCACTGTCTTCGAATCCGGTCTCTGAAAATTGCTGCAAAACTCGGAACAACGTTTCCATCCCTTTTAATCCCCCTAATTCCCTTGCAAACGTGGAAGAATGGAGATCGCTCCCTTCGTCATTCCTTTTCGCTTTCACGCACTCAATATTTCGGTACGGTGAGCGCTAAACAGATTTCCCGTTTCAGAGGGGAGAAGCTTTCAAAAAAAGTTAAAGCATGCGCAAAAAGATCAATTTTGCGTAGAAAAAATAATGTGGAATCTTACAGAAAGCGCTTTTCGCTTTTAAATATATGGATGACGTTTTGTTACGTAAGTGACGTTCTGTGAAATAAGCGACGACTTCTAAAAAATCCCTGACGGCTCGGCCTACAGGCACAGGTAGATTTCGAAGACGCAGATCGTGGGGCGCCTGTTTCTCGGGAATTGCGGAGGAAATGACCTTTTTGCAATGATGCGGCAGTTGGAACCGCCAATTTCGAAACCTAACTTGTTTGCAGGCGGAGCCGGCAGGGATTTTTTATTTATTTATTTATTTTTTTTTGCTTGCTATAAGGGTTAGTCCTATAAAAAACTTGTCAATATAAAAGTTTTAGATAATATTAAGAGGATTTATAATAAATTTAAACGGATTTGATATCTTCTGAATTGACGAAGTTATGAATTTTTTTCTTCTAAAACCCCCTACCCCACCCCATCTTGGGGCCATTTTTAATGATATCAAAAATCTGTCATACATCAATTTTCGGCCCTTTCCCTAGAAGTAATAATAACTTCAAACGGATTCGATACGTATCATAATTAAGAAATTATGGGATTTTTCTGTTTTCACAAAAAGCCCCCCCCCCCATTCCCCCCCCCTTGGTTCAATTTTGCCCATTAACGAACTTGACCGAGATTTTATGCCCCTTGATTTTATGTATCAGTTTCGAAAAGATGCGGGAGTTGGAACCGCCTACTTCGAAAAATAACTTGTTTGCAGGCGGAGCCGGCAGGGATTTTTTTTGTTTTTAATTTTTTTTTTTGCTCATCATATATTAAGTTTTAACAAACCCTATCCTTTATTTAATTTATATTTTTCCCCTTCCTTTTTCAAAATCTAATCGTGTTATCTTTAACTACAAACAATAATCCCGCTGTAATTTATACCCTTTCCCTTTTCATTTTCACTTGTGCTCGGTCACTAATATCTCATGGTTTTTCGATTAAAATAAAAAAAGAAAAGAATTAAATCAGCACAGATGCCTTTTCGTAATTTTACTTTCCATAACCAAGCTTATAACACAATGTGTTCATAACGCATTTTTGTGGCCACAAGGTCCGTTAAAAATTATGTCTATCTGTGCATACTGCCCAAATGCATGCCCTTATATGGTAGTGGTAATAACTCAATCACTCACACCCATGTCTAAAAATATATTTTGATTGTTAAAAGCACATACTGTTTTGTCTGTCGAAATCCGTTCACATGAGAAAGATATTTGTCGGTTATAATCGCCGTGGCGATATTAATTTTTGAAACAAAATTCGTCCTTTTGAAAAAATCTAGCAACCCGGCTCGCTAAATACCATTAGTTATGCGGCAGCTTCATCTGAAAGTCCGCTCGCCTAGACAATTATTAGCAACCCTATTTGGCGAGATTATTGTCAGTGCAATTCCAACTTGTATCGTGGAAACAACTCACTTGGCTTGCTGTCTTCGCTAATGACCGTTTAAAGAACGGTTGTCTTGTTTTCCCCTCTTCTGTCCGCGACCATCTTGGCATCCTCATGGTGATCTTACAATAAAATGTCTTGACGACTATTCTGGAGTTTTTTTTTATTATACAACCTGGTTCACGTGGATTGTTTTATTTGATCACGAACAACAATTACAAACTATGATCTGATCAACCAACATCTTTACATCCCCCCCCCCCCCTGGTTAGATTTTGCCCATTAACGAACTTGACCGAGATTTTATGCCCCTTGATTTTATGTATCAGTTTGGAAAAGATTTATGCAGAATTTTTCCAGTTATCGTGTCCATAAAAAAGTGACATAGACAGATATATATATATATATATATATATATATATACAGTGGAACTTCCCTTTAACGAAGTCCCTATTTAACGAAGTTTTCTACTTAACGAAATTTTCTGCAGAACTTTGAACACCATTAGCATGTAAATTAATCTCCGCATTACGAAAAATATATTCTATATAACGAAGTTTATTCCACTTTTGTACGTGTACAGAATTCAAATTAAGCGATTGCTGTTCGAAGGATATGCAAATTTATTTCAGCGGATTCGATTGTATGAAAATGAACACATTTAAATAATTTCCATTCTGCTTGGTGCTAAATAAAACAATTTTTTTCACACTAAGAAAAACACTTGCTATCACTATTCTCCCACTCCGAGACTCCAGCGCTGACAGTAGGGCGAAGTCAAAATCCCCTTTTTACCTTCAATGTTATAGAAGATGAGGTTTCGCAATGGCGTCAGATGCATTGAAACAAAAAATATCTATTAGAGTCAGACGGGTACCATTCTGACCCTCCATTGCTGATAGACAATTGCTTTGTAACATCCAAAAGAACGTGCTTCAAAATACAAATCGAAGAACATCAAAATACAATCGAACAAGAAGTTATTTTTGTTCCATCCAATACAGCTAAACTTCAATCATTAGTCTAAGGAATAATAAAAAATCTTGAAGTACATTATCGAAAAAGACAGAAAAACACCGATGTAGTGAAAACATTAGTTTGAGATTCTGTGTATCAGAGCTGATGAAATCTTGGGCCAAAGCTTGGGAATGTGACGTGATTTCATCGACCGTACACAACTGTTTTGTAAAAGACGGCTTCATAATTAAAACTGAATCAAATGCTTCTGAATCCAATATACCTGTTTGTCATAACTCAAGAAAAAAATTCATGAATTTAAGTTAATTTCTATTTAACGAATTTTCTTCATAACGAAGTTTTTAAGTGTAACGATGATACTTCGTTAAATGGAAGTTCCACTGTATATATATAAAGTTTTGAACTGGGGGTGGTTTTGGGTTCTGGGAGTCATGATCGGCGTAGATCTGCAAAAATTTTTCGAAATTTCCAACTTAGGTGAGAATGTAATAGGTAGTATTTCTTACGAAATCTACCTAAAATGGTTACGTTACTATCTCTTTAAAATATAACTAGATAGTATTGGTGACGTGTTATTTCAAACATCGGTTTGAACAAACAAATTGTGGTTTCACTTTTATCCTAAATGTGTTCGTAAATCTTGAATTAAAATTAAACTTTTGAAAGTTCCAAAATAAACGCGAAATGTTTATTCAATACAATTTATTTCTGTTTCTGTACTTTATCAGTTTTGTGTTACCTGTCACAAAAAGAAGGGGGGGGGGGTGCCAAATTGAAACTTTCCCGGGCGTAGTTTTCTCTTCGCACGGTCCTGGCCCATGCTGCATTTTAATATTCTTACTTTTCTACAACCCCCCCCCCCCCATACACACACCTAAAAGTTTCTATCACGTAAACTTGATGTTATCTACATTTGAACGTACGTTACATATAAAAATAATAATATTCTATAGCACAGTAGTTTTTTATAACGGGGTATAGCAATGTGTTTAAAATAACTCTGGGAATAATATTCCGTCCTTACTCCCTCTATATGTGTTTGTGCCAGAAAGTTTCACGTTGTTGAGTGAATATATATATTTTTTCAGAATCGTCACCATGCTTAGGGCCATGCGAAAAGGGAAGAGAAGGCCAGGCGCGGAAATTGAAGGACCGCCAAATTTATACTACTAACCACGGTTTTATTTATTTATTTATTTATTTTTCTGTCGCAAAATATCATGATCTCTCCAACAAAAATGTGCAATTTTCTCTTATGCTATTTTGTTGTTTGAAATGTCTGAATTAAAATTAAATCTTTTAAAGTTCCAAAATAAACGCGAAATGTTTATTCAATACAATTTATTTCTGTTTCTGTACTTTATCAGTTTTGTGTTACCTGTTACAAAATGAAGGGGGTGCCAAATTGAAACTTTGCCCCGGGCGGAGTTTTCTCTTCGCACGGTCCTGGCCCATGCTGCAGTTTAATATTCTTGCTTTTCTACATCCTCCCCCCCCCCCACCCACACACACCTAAAAGTTTCTACCACATAAACTTGATGTTATCTACATTTGAACGCACGTTACATATAAAAATAATAATATTCTATAGCACAGTAGTTTCTTATAATAGGGTATAGGAATGTTTAAAATAACTCTGGGAATAATATTTCGTCCTACTCCCCCTCTATGTGTTTGTGCCAGAAAGTTTCACGTTGTTGAGTAAAGATTTTTTTTTTTTTTTTAGAATCGTCCCCATGCTTAGGGCCGTGCGAAGAGGGGGGCGAAGTGGGTTTTCGCCTCAGGCGCAGAAATTGAAGGGCGCCAAATTTATACTACCAACCCCGGTTTATGTATTTATTTATTCATTTTTTGGTCATCGATCATTTCTGGGGAATTTCTTTTTCTCTTTTCATCATTCTTTTTTTTTTTTCTGTCTCAAAATATCATGATCTCACCAACAAAAATGTGCAATTTTCTCTTATGCTATTCAGTTGTTTGAAATGTCTGAATTAAAATTAAACCTTTTAAAGTTCCAAAATGAACGCGAAATGTTTATTCAATACAATTTACTTCTGTTTCTGTACTTTATCAGTTTTGTGTTACCTGTCACAAAAAGAAGGGGGTGCCAAATTGAGACTTTGCCCCGGGCGCAGTTTTCTCTTCGCACGGTCCTGGCCCATGCTGCATTTTAATATTCTGGCTTTTCTACATCCTCCCCCCCCCCACCCACAGACACACACCTAAAAGTTTCTACCTCATAAACTTGATGTTATCTACATTTGAACGTACGTTAGATATAAAAATAATAATATTCTATAGCACAGTAGTTTTTTTTATAACAGGGTATAGGAACGTGTTTAAAATAATTCTGGGAATAATATTCCGTCCTATATCCCCCCCCCCCCCAACAACCTGCTACAATGGACATTTAAGGGTTAATGCCTGTGAAAAAGAACAAGTGGGTAAGTGTGATCGAAGATCGCTCAAAGGGTTTCGTTTAATATTCCTTTCAAAACACTTTATCCTTTTTTTAATAAATTCAAGTAAATTTCATTTAGCAAAAAAAAAAAAAAAAAAAAAAAAACCGAAAGTCATGTTTTTTATAAAGTAAAAATTTACCGGCCTATTTTTTGTTTTTTCGAATATCTAAACCAGCCCGCTATTATATTCTGTCATAATAATATCCGTCATACGGACTAAATGCGGTATTTAACAAAATAATTTCACAATTTAACAAATTGTACACCTTCAAAATGTTAAAATATGCGAATATTTCCATAATCGGATTTTTATCACGATTCAATATGTTTCTCTAACTCATATTTACTATTCTCTATTACTCATATTGATACTCGCTTTGTATTATTCTCAAACATTTGAAAAATTAGTTAAACTTCCAGTATGACGTCAGATTTTCTTTTTAATTCTCTAATGACGTGATATTAATCTGCTTTGTTTACATACACATACTCATACTCCTTGTATTATTGAGAAATCTTAGACATTTTCCGTTTTATTACTACTATGACGTCAATCAATTTTATTTCACATTTGTCTTTTTTCCAACCGGTGAAACTTTTTATTTAATTTTTCACGTGGAAATCGTCTGATAGAAAATTAATTATTGTTGAAAGAATTTCATCGTGGATTTTAGGCAGATTTCGTAAGAAATACTACCTATTACATTCTCACCTAAGTTAGAAATTTTGAAAAATTTTTGCAGATCTACGTCGATCATGACTCCCAGAACACAAAACCACCCCCAGTTCAAAACTTTATCTATCTATCTATCTATCTATCTATCTATCTATCTATCTATGTCACTTTTTTCTGACCACGATAACTGGAAAAATTCTGCATTAATCTTTTACAAACTGATACATAAAATCAAGGGGCATAAAATCTCGGTCAAGTTCGTTAATGGGCAAAATCGAACCAAGGAGGGGAGGGTGGGGGGGCTTTTTGTGAAAACAGAAAAAACCCCATAATTTCTTAATTATTATACGTATCGAATCCATTTAAAGTTATTAATACTTCTAGGAGAAGGGCCGAAAATTTATGTATGACAGATTTTTGATATAATTAAAAATGGCTCCAAGGGGGGTGGGGGTGGGGAAAGGGGGGGTTTAGAAGAAAAAAAATCATAGCTTCGTCAATTCAAAAGATATCAAATCCGCGTAAATTTATTATTAATCCTCTTATTATTATCTAAAACTTTCATATTGACAAGTTTTTTATAGGACCAACCGTTATAGCAAAAAAAAATTAAAAACAAAAAAAAATCCTTGCCGGCTCCGCCCGCAAACAAGTTACTTTTCGAAGTAGGCAGTTCCAACTCCCGCATCTTTTCGAAACTGATACATAAAATCAAGAGGCATAAAATCTCGGTCAGGTTCGTTAATGGGCAAAATCGAACCAGGGGGGGGGATGGGGGGGCCTTTTTGTGAAAACAGAAAAAAAACCATAATTTCTTAATTATGATACGTATCGAATCCGTTTGAAGTTATTATTACTTCTAGGAGAAGGGACGAAAATATATGTATGACAGATTTTTGATATAATTAAAAATTGCCTTAAGAGGGGGGGAAGGGGGGTTTTAGAAGAAAAAAATTCATAACTTCGTCAATTCCCAAGATTTCAAATCCGCTTAAATTTATTATAAATCCTCTTAATATTATCTAAAACTTTTATATTGACAAGTTTTTTATAGGACCAACCGTTATACCAAAAAAAAAATTAAAAACAAAAAAATCCCTGCCGGATCCGCCTGCAAACAAGTTAGGTTTCGAAGTAGGCGGTTCAATTTGCCGCATCATCGTAAAAAAGGTCATTTCTTCCGCAATTCCCGACAAACAGGCGCCCCACGGTCTGCGTCTTCGAAATCTACCTGTGCCTGTAGGCCGAGCCGTCAGGGATTTTTTAATTTTTGGCATCTGCTATAACGAAAAATGTTTAAATTTAATAGGAAAAGGCTGTTAGAATTTTGGTTTTTTATCTCTATTTATTTAAATAATACGAATTTTTCAAATTTTAATATTTTGAGCTCTTTATAGCCTATATTCTAGTTTCAACTCTGTAAGTTACATAGTTTTTGAGAATGACTCTGTGACGGACAGACAACGGAGCGGGAGTAATAGGGTTTCGTGAGATGAACGAAACCCTAAAAAAGAAAAAAATATATACCACATTTGACGAAGTAATAATCCAAGATTTCTAACTTTTATGTTTTTTCCCCTCAATATTATATTAAAATATATATGCTCAAATGACTTTTATCTTCTGCGAACTTCAAGATTTCTTCAAAAAAAAAAAAAAAAAAAAAAAAAAAAAGGATTATGTTTAATTAGGTTAAATATGAAAAAATAAGAATCTTACTTTGCCAATAAATTATTATTGAATCTATGGAAGTATTACAGTGTTGTATTACCTCTTCAGAATAGGGGCTGTTGAACGAACCATTTCCCGTTGAAATCGATCCCACAGAACCCGAAAAAAGAATGCACCTTCACTGTTCGAAAATGGTGGTAACTGAAGTCTCTATTTAGGAAAACATACTTTTAAATATAAATAAAGGGAAGTTGAATATAAAATGGCCGTCAGATGTCTCCCCTTCCCATCCCCAAACTCAAATCTATATCTTCTTAAACAGTTATCTTAATTTTCGCTCAATAGTAAAAATTAGCAATTATTTCCTCTCATTTTCGCAAAGTAAATAGAGGGATAGACGATCGGATTTTTTTGAACTGACGGTGTCAGATTTTTGCAGTTTTTTGCAAAAATTAAGAAAAATTACCAGTCGATTTTTACAAAAATTGATATTTAGATGCAGAAACTTTTTCTGCTTATGTGTGGCGAGTTTCAAATTAATACCTCAAATAGTTTTCTTATATTTCGTTAATTTGTGAAAGTTCTCAAATTTATTCATTTCCGCCGCTTGCAAATGAAGAGCAGGTATGGGCATTACAACAGATATATAGAGGTACCTTCCTACCACTTTTGTAGTTCTGCGTGCAGTAGTTTCAGAACACAGCACACACAGACGAACTTATTTCCTTACTATTATAGATAAATAAATTAGTATAAAAAATATAAATAGTAAGTAACATCATATATTTTAAAATAACTTTATTATTATTATTATTATTATTATTATTATTATTTACTCTTAAGCTTTTTCAGTAAAAATAATTATAGTTTATTTATTATAACTGCTTCGAAGACATTAGATGATTCATTCTAATATTAAATGATTCATTTTATATTAAATAATTCATATTCATTTGTTGCATTGTTTACTGAAACGTTGTGATATCTTAAAAAATCCCTGATGGGTCGGCCTACAGGCACAGGTAGATTTCGAAGACGCAGACTGTGGGGCACCTGTTTCTTGGGATTTGCAGAAGAAAGACCAATGATGTGCAGTTGGGACCACCCACTTCGAAATATACCTCTGCCTGTAGGTGGAGCCGGCGGGAATGTTTTTTGTTTTTAATTTTTTTTTTTTTACAGTGAAAGTTGGTCGTATAAAAAAACTTGTCAATATAAAAGTTGTATATGATATTAAGAAGATTTATAATAAATTTAAGCGGATTTAATATCTTGGGAATTGACGAAGTTATGAATTGAATTTTTTTCTTCTGAAACCCCTATCCCCCCCCCCCTTCTTTGGGGGAATTTTTAATGAAATAAAAAATCTGTCATACATAAATTTTTGGTCCTTTTCCTAGAAATAATAACTTTAAACGGATTCGATATGGATAAAAATTAAGAAGTTATGTTTTTTTTCTGTTTTTACGTCTACTTGTAGGCGGAGCCAGCAGGGATTTTTTTTTTTTTTTTTTTTCTTGCTGTAAGAGTTGGTCCTATAAAAAACTTGTCAGTATGAAAGTTGTAGATAATTTTAAGGAGATTTAAGATAATTTAAGCGGATTTGATATCTTGGGAATTGACGAAGTTATGAATTTTTTTCTTCTGAAATCCCTATTCCCCCCCCCTCCTTGGGGGCAATTTTAACGAAATCAAAAATCTGTCATACATAATTTTTTGGCCCTTTTCCTAGAAGTAATAATAACTTTAAACGGATTCGATATGTATAAAAATTAAGAAGTTATGGGCTTTTTTCTGTTTTCACGTCTGCTTGTAGGCGGAGCCAGCAGGGATTTTTTTGTTTTGATTTTTTTTTTTTTTTGAAATAAAAGTTGGTCCTATAAAAAACTTGTCAATATAAAAGTTGTAGATAATTTTAAGGAGATTTACAATAAATTTAAGCAGATTTGATATCTTGGGAATTGACGAAGTTATGAATTTTTTTCTTCTAACCCCCCCCCCCCCCCCCTTTTAAACCCCCACTTTAAAGATAATTAATATTGGTGAGGCTAATTTTCCCAAAATATGAGTTGATTCACGTACTCAAAGCCATAAATTCCAATTAACTTTCTTTAAATGTGACAGTTTAGATAAGATTCAGGTCATTAATTCAAACTGATTGATTATATTTAGGCTATAAAATCTAATCAATATCAAAATAAGACATCAATGATTACATTTAAGATCTTGAATAACAATCAACGTCAAATTTAGAAATGACTGTTGGTGATGCAATCGAATAGATGAATTCAAACCAATGCCCAAATAAGAAAACAATGGTTACATTTAAGATCATAAATAATAATTAACGTCAAATTTAGAAATGACTGTTGGTGATGCAATCGAATAGATGAATTCAAACCAATGCCCAAATAAGAAAACCATAGTTACATTTAAGATCATAAATAATAATTAACGTCAAATTTAGAAATGACTGTCGGTGAGGCAATTGAATAGATGAATTCAAATCAGCGCCCAAATAAGAAAACAATAATTACATTTAAGATCATAAATAATAATTAACGTCAAATTTAGAAATGACTGTCGGTGAGGCAATTGAATAGATGATGTGGCAACTCCGACTGCCTATATTAAAATGCAGTCTAAGCTGCCGACATATAAACAATCAATTTTAATGTAATTGATTTCTAATAAAATTAGTAAGAAACAAACTTTCTTACCTCTAAGTTCCAAAGAGGGACATCGGTGCTCCGGCTGTTCATAATTCCTTATATTTCAAAAAACTAAACATTCTTGAGAGACGAAAAGACTTGACTCAAAATAAAATGCAGGATATTAGTAAACACATCACTATTTAATTAACAAATCACATCTCGACGAACACAAATAATTATATACAGCTTTTTAACTGAGCGAAAAACGCTCTCAAAACAATCATAATCATAAAAACTAAACTAAACGTTAGAGTTCAAAAACTAAAGTTCTAATAAAAATGTTCTTGACAGTTACAAAAGAAAATAGAAAACATAATGTTGCGCGCATGCGCCAGTTTCATTGTCTCTTTTCAGCTAATCAGAGCACATTCCTACCTCTACATTGCGTAGATGCTTTTTATGTTTCAAAACTTTGAGAATTAAAAGGGGGTTTTGGATGATGCAACAGGAAAAGAATTCACAATTACAACATCCTCCCACCTTTGAGTTTCGGGATCTGAAACTCAAATCCAATTCGTTCGATGTTTTATGATACGCCCGTATCTGGAGCGACGAACCGAAACGTCCGATGTACTGTCGCTGACCGAACCACTAGGAGGATTACTAGCACCCTTATGTTCATTAAAATCTTGTTTCTTTTTAATGTCCTTGAAATGGTTTCTCATACTGTCGTTATCTTGTGATACTTCTAAGGGTATTAACCTGCTTGTAGGTCTTAAATATTCCCCAGTTTTCATTCTTATTTTCACTAAGCGGATGTGTCCATCCTTAGATGGAAAAATTTCAGTCACTTTGGCCAGAGGCCAATCAATTCTTTTATTATTGTCACTGGAAACAATCACAACATCACCTATTGCTAAAGGTTTCTGTATTTTCTTCCATCTACTAGGTTTTCGCAATTGGCCTAAATATTCTGATCTAAATCGTTTACGAAGGTCTTGTCTTATTTTCTGTTGATAAACAAGCCTTTTGTTCAATGATTTGGCATCTAGAATATCAATATCGGGTGTACTACTACCTTTCACTTCTAGCAAGAACATGGACGGAGTGAGAGGTACGAGATCATTTAAATCTTCTGACACATAAGTAAGGGGGCGACTGTTGATAACACTTTCTAGGTCACATATAATGGTTTGTATTTCTTCATAATTCAGAGAACTTTTTCCTAAAACCTTTCTGAGTATTCTCTTGGTTAGGCCAATCAATCGCTCCCACCACGGAGCTGAAGGAGGTATAAATTTCCAAATAATTTTCCTTGATATACTATCATTTTGTACTGAATTCCAGTTTATTTCTTTCAACAAATTTTCCGCTCCTACAAAATTTTTACCATTATCTGTATAGATAATAGAAGGTCTGCCTCTACGGGCTATGAATCTTCTCAACGTCAGTAAAAATACTTCAGTTGATAATGAGGTAGCTAGTTCAAAATGAACTTCTCGAAAAACAGCACAAGTGTATATTACTAGCCAGATTTTCCTATTTTCTTTAAGAATAAGCGGACCGCCATAATCCAGACCAACAATTTGGAAAATGGCAGCTTCTCTTACTCTATCTTCAGGTAAGGGAGGAGTGGAAATTTCTACTGGTTTAAAATCGTGCCGTCTACATCTTACACAGGTTCTAATAATTTTTCTGACAGTTTTTCGGAATTTTAAGATCCAAAAATCTTCCCTTAAATTAGACATCATAATTTGTACACCAGCATGTCCTAGTTTTAAATGTCTAAATCTAATTAGTTTTTCAACTACGGGATGGTCATGTGGGAGGATAATAGGAAATCTGAAATTCATAAGATCCTCTCTTAAATGTATCCGTGATTTCAGCCGCAGAACTCCAGCCGAATCTGTCATGGTTTGAAATGCCTTTAGACGTTTATCTTGAGGACCAGTAAACGATTTTTGAACTAATTTCAATAATACGTTTTCAGCTTCATTCTGCTCTTCTACAGTTAAAATTTTAAATTCTCTCTCTTCTTTAGCTTTCTTACAATTTTTGTAAAATCTGTATATCCACGCGATTACTTTTACTAATTTATCGTAGGAAGAAATTCTAGTGTAAAATTGTTCACTGTGAACATCTACATTTGTAGTACTAATAATTGTTTTTCTTCTTTCTGCATCGATAGTTTCGCAGTCAGGAAACATTTCTGATTTTGGCCACTCGTCCACTGGTTTTCTCAACCACTGCGGTCTCTCCCACCATTTATCTCGGGCTAAAACCTCAGCGGTACAACCCCTTGAAGGCAGGTCAGCAGGATTCAATTGGCCAGGAATAAAGTGCCATTTTGAAGGATCATTTAATGTGCGAATTTCGGTCATTCGGTTGTAAACAAAAGGTGCCCAATTTTCATTTCTTTTTATCCAGTAAAGCGCATTGGCCGAATCAGTCCAATAAAAAATGGCAATGTTATCTAATTTCAAATCAGTTTTAACACTACTGGCTAATCTAGCCCCAACATTACAAGCCAATAATTCTAACCGCGGAATGGAAATTGTTTTCATAGGAGCAACTCGGCTTCTTGCTTGAACCAACTGACAGAAACCACCGTTCTCATTTTCGGTCCGTATAAATATACACGTAGCCTACGCTACTTTACTAACATCGCAAAAAACGTGTAATGAATGCAACTTATCTGCATCTCGAGAAAAACACCTAGGTATTTCAATAGTCCCTAATTTTCCTAATTGTTTTTTCCATTTTTCAAATTTTTTCTTGATAGAAACAGGTAATTCCGTGTCCCATGTCACTTTAGCTTTCCAACACTCCTGTAATATTATTTTAGGTTCTAATGTTACAGGAAATGTGTATCCGATAGGATCAAAAATTCTGTGTACAGACGATAAAATGTTTCTTTTAATTACAAGGCGATCATCCTCTGAAATTTCTTTTAAATCAACTGCTAGTGTATCCCTTCTAAAATACCACATTAGCCCTAAAACAGGGACATTTTCCCCTGTAAAAACTTCTCGAAAACAATGCTCCCACCCGCGAAGCTCGAATTTAGCATTGTTAAGAAGAGTTTTTGACTCTTCGATAAATCTGTTTAGCTGTTCCTTATTATCAACACTCGTAACACAGTTGTCTACATAAAATGACTCTAACAATTTTAACGCAGTGTTTTTAAATTGTTCAGGTGCATTTTTTAAATGATATTCTAACGTGGCACCTAGAAGGTAGGGGCTACATGAAATGCCAAATACTACTCTTCTATGTTGAAGCGTTATCGACTTTTGAGGGTCCCCTTCTTCATACCATAGAAATTTCAAGAATGATCGATCTTTTTCTGTAATGCCAATCTGTAAAAAAGCCTTTTTTATGTCAGCAATTACCCCTATTTTCCCCAATCTAAATCTATTTAAAACAGAAGGAATCAGTTCTACGAGGTTAGGCCCCTTTTCAATACAATCATTTATCGATGGTGAGTCCTTTTCCCGAGCTGAACCATCAAAAACTGGCCGCACCTTTGTAGTGGAGTTTTCTTTAAACACTGCTCTATGAGGAAGGAAATGCTCACTACCTAACGTTTTCCTCTGATCAACCTTTTCAATTATTTTCTCGTCTAACCATTCATGAAATATTACATTATAATCACCTAATTTTCCTATCTTTTTTAATGAATCGACACATGTTTTTAATCTACGTCGAGCGATATTTTCGTAACTGGGTAGTCTAGGGTGGCCCTGTATCCATGGAAGACTAACTTCATATCTACCCTCGTCATCTACTCTTATATTACTAAGAAAATGTTCTTTAGTGGCTAACTCTATCTCTTCTCTACCCTTTTTCTCCCCAGGATCTCGAATTTCTAAAGTGTCAAGGTGCCATAACTCGGAAATTTTTGCCTCTTTGACATGCAGCGAGAAAACTAAATTGTTCATATTTTTATTTTCATAACCTTCAGTTTTCCCGAGAATTGTCCAACCTAAACGAGTTCCCATGCAAACTAATCCGCCCTGTAATTGTTTTAAATTTCCGGTAAATAATTTTCCGGCGACATCTGCACCAATTAACATATGAATTTCATCAGGAGAAAATTCGTATAGTAAATCATTAGTTTTAGTGACTCTATCAGTCAATAAAATTCCGTACCGTTTTATTTCATTAATAAAGGATCCTTCCGGTATAGGTGAAATTTCAGAGCAAATCTTTTGTTGGTCTAATACGTCAAGTTTACATCGATAACTATTATCCATATTTCCTAAATTAATTAAATATCTATCGTGTAGTTCTTCACATTGTCGACCCCCAAATAAACTATGCACTATTCTTTCTTTACTTATACTATTATATCCTAACATGTTAGCAGCAAATTTTGATATATACGACCGTTGCGACCCCGTGTCATATAAAATTCTAACATTTCGTACGATATCCCCATTGTATATGCGTACAACCAATGTTTGGAGCAAAACCCTTTTTCTAGAAGTTGTATTCGCAAGCATACAATCTTTATTAGGAGTAGAATCCTCTTTAGCATTATCGCCTAAATTTATTTTATTCTTTTCTATGCACATGAACTGGTGGTGATTTTTCCCACAATGAGTACAATTAGTTTTAATTTTACAAGCTTTAGCCAAGTGGTTGGCATTGAAGCATCGAAAGCAAGCTCCTTTTTTTAATAAAGCATCTTTTCTCTTCGCGAGTGTCATTTTCCATACCGCTTTACAATTTTGACTACGGTGTTTATTTTCGCAAAAGACACACTGTTCTTCCAATTGTTTTTTCTTCTGCATTATACAGTTCGGCCGCCGTAGGAAGGGAAATTTTTTTTCCCTTACGATCGAATCTAAGTTCTCTGTTTACTGAGACATCTTTATCGAAAGAAAACCCACTCTTAGCCAATTTGACCTTTTGCTCCATTTCAACTTCAATTTGTAAAAATTTCATTAAAGTATCTAATTTATTAATTCCCTGATCTTTATCTTTATCATTAACAGATAAAGTGCCAAGATGTCTTTCCCATAATTTAAGAATATCTGAAGGCAATGCTGATTCGACCAATGGATATAAAATCGAAGAATAATTTTCGTTCGATATGCCTAACATTTTTAATGACCGAAGGTATGTTTCTATTTTATCATACAACTTAACAAGGGACAGTCTCTGGCCTTGTCCCAAAGAGTTATTTATAACTAATCCTAGTACTTCGCGTATGTATACTTCGATTAAAATATCTGTTCTACCGAACCGTGCCTTCAACGATTGTACCGCCTCTGGATAGCTATCGGCTGTAGGGGGGAAAGATTCAACAATTTCCCTTGCCCTAGATCACTTTTGGGTAGACTGAATAAGATACTGTATTTTGTCCTCGTTTACAATATCGGGATCTTCGTGGATTTTTTCAAACTGACCCCAAAAAGATAGCCAATTTTTGATATCACCATTAAAGGGCTTAAGCTCCAATTTAGGTAATTTAAACTTTCTTCTAGTGGCCATACCATCTGATGATAAAGAGGTATCCTGATTGCTCTCGCTCTCTTTCTCTAATTTAAGAATGTATCTAGATAGTTTAATTTTCACCTCCCAATAATTGGTGTTATATTTATCTGTTTGTTCGTATTCAGCATCGAAAGCGTCTTGTGAACAATTTTTATCTTCAGATAAATTATCTAAAATTTGTTTATCGATTAATGAGAGTTCTTCATGTTTTGATTCTAACCTATCTAAAAGAGACGACAGACTGTCTAAATCATTACATTTAGCCTGCAAAGTATCTTCTATTTCTTTTATCAACTTTGTGAAGTTGGAACGCACTGCCGTCCTTGATTTCTTTAATTTATCCATACTTAATGTTCAATTCTAGTTAACTAACTTCTAATTAACTTTCTAATCTCTAATTCCAATCATCTACGGAGCAACCGGTCCCGGCAGGGGATGCCACAATTATGTGGCAACTCCGACTGCTTATATTAAAATGCAGTCTAAGCTGCCGACATATAAACAATCAATTTTAATGTAATTGATTTCTAATAAAATTAGTAAGAAACAAACTTTCTTACCTCTAAGTTCCAAAGAGGGACATCGGTGCTCCGGCTGTTCATAATTCCTTATATTTCAAAAAACTAAACATTCTTGAGAGACGAAAAGACTTGACTCAAAATAAAATGCAGGATATTAGTAAACACATCACTATTTAATTAACAAATCACATCTCGACGAACACAAATAATTATATACAGCTTTTTAACTGAGCGAAAAACGCTCTCAAAACAATCATAATCATAAAAACTAAACTAAACGTTAGAGTTCAAAAACTAAAGTTCTAATAAAAATGTTCTTGACAGTTACAAAAGAAAAAAGAAAACATAATGTTGCGCGCATGCGCCAGTTTCATTGTCTCTTTTCAGCTAATCAGAGCACATTCCTACCTCTACATTGCGTAGATGCTTTTTATGTTTCAAAACTTTGAGAAGAAAAAGGGGGTTTTGGATGATGCAACAGGAAATGAATTCACAATTACAACAGATGAATTCAAATCAGCGCCCAAATAAGAAAACAATAATTACATTTACGATCATAAATAATAATTAACGTCAAATTTAGAAATGACTGTCGGTGAGGCAATTGAATAGATAAATTCAAATCAGCGCCCAAATAAGAAAACAATAATTACATTTAAGATCTTGAATAACAATCAACGTCAAATTTAGAAATGACTGTCGGTGAGGCAATTGAATAGATGAATTCAAACCAATGCCCAAATAAGAAAACAATGGTTACATTTAAGATCATAAATAATAATTAACGTCAAATTTAGAAATGACTGTCGGTGAGGCAATTGAATAGATAAATTCAAATCAGCGCCCAAATAAGAAAACAATAATTACATTTAAGATCATAAATAATAATTAACGTCAAATTTAGAAATGACTGTCGGTGAGGCAATTGAATAGATAAATTCAAATCAGCGCTCAAATAAGAAAACAATAATTACATTTAAGATCTTGAATAACAATCAACGTTAAATTTAGAAATGACTGTTGGTGATGCAATCTAATAGATGAATTCAAATCAATGCCCAAATAAGAAAACAGTGGTTACATTTAAGATCATAAATAATAATTAACAACAAATTTAGAAATGAGTGTTGGTGATGCAATTAAATAGATAAATTCAAATCAATGCCCAAATAAGAAATCGATTATTACATTTAAGATCATTTTATAGTGTAATGTAGAGGTGGGGAATACCGTTATTTTTGGTTAACAGGTTACAGAGTTTCACAGTTGCGTTGGTAACAGGTTTCAATAACATGTTATTTTTTTAACGCATAAGCAATCGCTATGTATGCTACCAACGGACGTTTTAATTAAACGTCCTTTAAACAGAATGTTTGAAATAATTTTGGGAAGTAAGTACAGTCGTTCCTTCCCGTTGAGACGAATTCACCTCATTAAAATCTGTTTACATGATAAAAATTCAATTTTTGCGCGACAAATCTTACCTAGTTATGATACTTTGAATTTCATCAATTTTCAGCGTTTTCTGGCACTAAAAACACTTTTCCATCTTTAGTAACATAAAATGCCGAATGCTGGGAGTGGGAATGCTGGGAAAAATCGGCAGACGGCTCTTGGTCGTTGAAGAGAAGGTCGCTTGTACTGTGAACCCCTGTCGAAACGTCTCGTCACGGAGAATCATGGAGCGTTTTCTGTAACAGCGATACGCGATCAAATTTTGTGTAAAACTTGGTAAAACGGGCAAAGAGACTCACGACATGATTAAGGAGGCCTACGGTGATGCTGCCATGGGTAGATCGGGAGTTTTTGAGTGGCACAAACTGTTCCGAGAAGGTAGGGAAAGAGTGGAAGACGACGACCGCTCCGGACGCCCTTCGACCAGCAAGACCAAAGAAAATGTGTCGCAAGTGAGAAATTTACGTGGAAGTCCTCACAAGACTGCGAAAACGCTTTGTTCGTCTCCGCCCAGCCATCGGCAACAATTGGCGGCTGCACCATGACAACACGCCGAGCCAGACAGCGTTTCGCGTAGTGGAGTATCTTGCCCAGCACAATGTGACAACGCTGCCTCATCCCCCCTACAGCCCCGACTTGGCCCCGCCAGACTTTTTTCTATTCCCGAGAATAAAATCGACACTCAAGGGGAAGCATCACGGCTCGGTAGAGGCGGTTCAACAGGCCGTGACGAGTGAACTAAACAGCATACCGGTCCAGGCGTTCCTGGAGGCGTACGAAAACTGGAAAACTCGGTGGCAGCAGTGTGTAGTTGCGGAAGGGTGCTACTTTGAAAAATTCTAATCATTTGTACTATTCTCATGAATAAATTTTTTAAAAAAGAAATGAGTTCTACTAATTTCAGAACAGACCCTGAATATATATATGTAAATATGCATATATATATATATTTGCACGTGCAAATTTCGAATTTCGAACTAAAATACCGGAAACAGAATGCAGCATTAACGCATTTGCGGCTGGAGTCTTTTCTCGTCAAAGAGCTTGTCTACGCAGGTTTTCGTCAAGTGCGTTAGGATGTTGAGAGTATGTGAATAAATTCCCTAATTACGGAAGGAGAATTTAAAGGCGAAAATACATAAGTAGTGGAGAAACAAGAGTTCTGGAGCAGCAGGCTGTGGCATTGTGGTAACGCGCCACAGCTCCTCCCGTCCACCTTCGGTGCAGCCTTCCACCCCAATGCTTGACTCTATAGCCCCCTGTTGGAAAAAATCTATTTTATTGAAAAATAATGATTTTTAAGTGGATTTTTTCATTAATTTTGAATTTTAGTTGATCTATACGTCGACAGCTTGTATGATTTCATCCTTACGCGACCGTAATCGAGAGAAATATTTCTAATTTAGATATATAGTCATATATTTTTAGGGAATTTAGTTTATTTTTTAAATATGCCGTTAAACGAGAAATACTAGGCCCAATAGTTTGAAAAGGAGAGTTCTGGAGCAGCCGGTCGGGACCAAGGGACTGTCCCACTAACCAACCCGTCTCCTTCTATCCCACTTCCACCCCGTCTTTCTGCCACCCGTGTATCCTAAGTTCCTCCAAAGATAAGGAAAGGGCACCTGACGTCACTGTTGGTCAAATTGCTGTTGGTTAGCAAGAAACACCTGTCCGTTCTTTATGGCTCCTACTCTACACATGAGTACGGGCGATTTGATTGGTCTACATTTAACGCGTCTATCATATGATTGGTCTACGTTGCCATGTTGATTCCTGTAATGATCGTTACGACAAAAATACAGTGATAAGTTGGTTGACGGAAGTCTTTGTTTGTAAACATGCACTTTCCTTATACTACACTAGTGTATAGAATCTTTGGTTCCTCCTTCCCCATCCTCAATCTTAGAGAACCTACAACATATCTCCCTGCCTACAACTTAGTAAGAGAAGTGCCATGAGCTCAAGTGCACATGCGCTGTGGGCGGAAAATGGCGGCTGGACGAAAAAAATCATCCAAACTATAGGGCAGTTGCAATAGACGTCATGATGACGTCGGGTTGGAGGGCACACAAGTACTATGAACCATCCAACCCTTATCTTACACAAACACAGATCAGGTTCACAGACGAGAAACGACTGTTCTTTGCAACAAATCGCTTAGAAGATTTGAAATAAAAAAGAGATTTACAAACCAAAGGTACGTAATATTTTTCAGATATTTTTAATGTTTCTCTACATTGCTTCATAACTGTAGAAGTTTCTTTTATGTATTCGTAAATTACTATCTTCGTGTATTTACGTACTACGCTACTAAAATTCATTTGTTAGCTATGTTACTTTTTATAAAAAGTACCGAACTCTTTATAAAGCTATGTATTCATAAATTCTTTAAGTACTATTTTCCTGTATTTATATACTATGTTACCAGTTCATTTGTTAATTGTTAGTTACGTTACTTATTTCAAAACTCACCTTGTTTCATAGGCATGAATTTAAAAACCCAAATTTGTCAGTATATGAATAAAAATTAGAATAGTGCTATCGTAATTCATAATATTCAGTAATGTCTTTTTTTGTGAGTAAATACTTTGATTTATTTCAGGTATTTATTTAATATTAATACTGGCAATTTTTAACTTTATCCTAAAACTGGTTCCAATAAATTTTTAGCCATATAATTCATTTTTAATTCACTTCTCAGTTTACTCTGTTACTGTCATATAATTGACTGATCATAGCAATCTCTGTACATGATTGGCATTGTTATTCATCAGTTTTAATTTTTTCAATGAATCCATCCTAATATAATCTAAAATATTGTATTTAGGTTCTTAGCCCTCTCCCCCACAAAAACACAAAACAAAACTCAACCGAATATGGTAACTACACAAATGTAAAATTTAACTTTTGTTAAAATGAACAAATATGTTTTTAAGTAAACAGTTTTTACATTTAATTATTATTGCTAATTATTAAACCATTCCTTATTATTTTAAAAGTTTTATTAGATGTTTGTTTATTTGTGAAATTTTCTTTAATAATTAATCTGTAGTACATTACATGAATTTTTGTAAACCCCTCCCCGCTTTTCACAATAAGGAATGGTTTCAGTTAGAAAACTTCATAATTTTTTTTTCAGAAAAAGTTTGAAAACTTTCAAAATCCATGAACGGTGCAAGGGAAGTCTGGTGAATCTACTGGTGTCAGGAAATGTATATTTTATTGCTCTCAGGAGATCACTTATGTGTAGTTTTACTGTTTTAGTAAGTTGCTATCATTTGTGATCTTCTGCAAGAAATTAGAATTCGGGCCTTGGACTGTGCTATTTTTGCTTCCAAATTTGTCAAGCAGGAACTGTGGTAAATATAATGTCAATCAATAAAGTAATTGACCTGTATGTAGTTTTTCAGTGTATATCGAGTTTGTTACATAATAAAGAGGGATTTTGAAATACATTTTACATTGTTTATGTTGTTTGGTACTTTTATGTTAGCTGGACACCAGTGATAGATATACATCTATATATATATATATCACTGGTGCCCTTTTAACATGTACTGTATATTATATCACTAGTATCTGGCTAACATAAAATTACTTGTTGTGTTTATCAGTTTATTATGATTATTATAATCTCTTCTTTAAATTACAGATTGCTTTTAATCGAACTGTGCTATTTTTGCTTCAAAATTTGTCAAGCAGGAACTGTGGTAAATATAATGTCAATCAATAAAGTAATTGACTTGTATGTAGTTTTTCAGTGTATATCGAGTTTGTTACAGAATAAAGAGGGATTTTGAAATACATTTTACATTGTTTATGTTGTTTGGCACTTTTATGTTAGCTGGACACCAGTGATAGATATACATCTATATATATCACTGGTGCCCTTTTAACATGTACTGTATATTATATCACTAGTATCTGGCTAACATAAAATTACTTGTTGTTTTTATCAGTTTATTATGATTATTATAATCTCTTCTTTAAATTACAGATTGCTTTTAATCGAACATGTCTTTTTCCAATAACTATGCAAATACCTGTCAATTACTACCTGAGGATAAATTTTCAGATCTTTTATTTATTTATTGCATTGTGTGTCATATTAGCCATACTATTCCTGAAAAGATTACATGAAAGATAACAAAACATTTAAAGCATACTAGAATAATAATAATATTCTTTTTTAAATAAGATATTTAACATTGGATTTCCTTTAAACATGTCATTCCCATCGATTGGCGAAAATTGCTAAATGTGAATATTCTAACAGAACTAAATTTTATCAGGCTATATATCCACATCTATTGATCATATACAGGGCTGCAAAAAATAATTGGACTACTTTTTTGACACTGGAAGGCAATTTTGAAAACACTATTTTTCAATGTATTATGTTTTCTGAACTGTTTACTTACATAGCTTCTTTTACCTTATTTAATGGTGGAGTTTCTTTAGTTTTCTAGCTGTGTTGGAAAGTGCTTCATAATCTATGCTTGACACAAGATTTTTCGTTCCTGTTTTAACATTTAGTATATGTTTTGATATTTCTTAAAACAATCCTCTTATGTCAATTTTCTTTTCATCAATAAGTTTCTTTAATTAATGAGTGGCTGTAATATATACTGCACTATAAATAAAATAGTAATATATATATATATATATATATATTTTTTTTTTTTTTTGGAACTGGAGTTAAAACCACTTGTATTTCTGATATCTTCAAATCCAAGGGTATTCTTAGCAGTTTGAATGAGACATTTCTTTTCATCTTGCTGATCAATGTATTTATTTTAATAATAAACTGAAATTTCTGTTTTGTTTTTTGTTTTTTTTAAGCATGTTAGTGCTTGGCTTTGATGTTATTATTTATCACTTTTTATTTATAATAACTGAAAATTATTAATAACTTGTTTCTCCCATTAGATTAAAATACATACCTGTTTCTGCAGACCAATAGAATGAAGTTTTCTGTAAAGTATCATGCCAGACTGTTATTTATGTATTTTATTTCTGATATGTAGTATATCATTATATTCAATAATAAATTTGTTATGTGATGATAATATTTTTAATAGAGAACAATATTTTGCTGTTTTATTTCTGTAACTTGTATTTTCAAATAAAGGAAGTTTATTAAAATTTTTCTGTTATCATTTGACTATAATTTTATCATAAATGATCTTTTCATGTATCTACTTGTGTTGTTTAAATAACAGAATGTATATTAGAAAATAAGAAAATACTCAAAGCATTTTTTAATTTAAAAAAGAGTTACAAAGAGAGTTTATTTAAATTTTATTATGTATATAATGCTTCATAACAATGCCTTTTTAATAAACAAGGAAAATATTAAAACAGTATTTAAAACATTCTCTTAAAAAAATAAATAAACATTTGGAATTAAAATAAATGTAATTTTTAAAAGTATTTCTTTAAAAGAAAGTCTATATCATAATTTTAAAAAATCAAATTTTCATTTTTTAATGTTTCATGATATGTTACTTATTTAATATCATTATGAATCCATTCAAGTCAAAAATAAACTTGAATTATCAGTAGAAGTTGTTTTATAAAGCCATTATTTTTAAATTAGCCTTTAAAAATAATAATAAAGGTTTTTATTCATTCTTCAAACATGAAGGGTTTTATTCATTCCAGAGTCAGTTTATTATCCCATTTATATATATAATTATAAATCAAATACTTAAAATGAAAGATTGTTTGAAAACAAATAGTTGACAATGAGCAACAAATTAAAAAGAAACAGTTGATCATGAGCAGAATGACTGCAAATTTATATGTCAGAATTAGGGTTGAGGGCGTTCAGGAAACAAAAGAGTGTATAATGTTGAAATGCGATATGTAAGTTTTAATTGGCCTTTTCGGTCTATTTATTAGATATATTCAACAAATACCTCTTTTAATGCAAGCACTGTATTTTATTATTTGTAGTGAAAGTGATATTATTTTCAACATACAATTGGAGTTTCACCATAATATGCTGAAGCATGTTTGGGTACAATTGCTAGTTTGTTAAATCAATAAAGAATTGTCATGTTTACCTCAAACTTTTCTGCCATTATTAGCGTTAAAACTAACACCAATATGCTTAAAATTGTCAGATATGTTACGTTGATACATATTTTTATTTTATCAAGAAAACTGGGTAAAAGAGAAGATTGTAACAGCACCTAGAACATGCATGGTGAAGTGATATGTTAACTATATCTAGAATAATCACTACATTAATTTAAAACTCAGCGGATTACTATTTGCTTAAATAAACACCTCCATGAGATTAATAGCCATAACAAACTGCCATAATGAAAATCACAATTGACCATAATATATTTAAGCATGTATGTGTTTTAAAACACAGCATTTTCAGAGGGGGGGGGGAAGAAATAGCAATGAAATATGTACACACTGAAATCCCCCCCCCCCCCTCACTTTGTTGCACTAATGCTTATATAAATCTACAATTTTTGACAGACTTTCATGAAACTTGATATACACATGATATGTTTTAGAACCAAAACAAAATTGTCAACTTCAAAAAAAATTAAATTTTCTAATGCAATATTTCCTTTCCTGTTGCATAAAAAGAGTTATGTATGGATAATATTTTTATTAGCCAATAAAATATCAAACTTGCTCTGTTTTCACATACAAAATTGGTGTCATTCAGAGCAGATGATGCACATTTTCATATATAAAATTTAAAACCTTTACTATAAGTATGTTAAAATGATGTAGTATCCTCATTTAAACATATTTAGAATTAAAACATCTTTGAAAATAAACATATCAATTTAAAGGGAAAAAATGACTGCACATAACATCTATTTCAATAAGACGCTTTTAGTGTGACGTCAAAATAACTCCAACTAAAAAGTGTTGCTATATTTATTTTGTTTGTATACTACACCTATATCTTATAGCTAGGTGTTTTAATACTGCAATGGTACTATTTTATATGATTTGTATTAATAAATAGAAAGTCTGTTCTTGTTCTTTTCAAACAAAACTTTCTGACTGATGCAGGGACCGATTTACAAGTCCTGGGCACAGATGTTTATGGGGGGGGGGGGGGGGGTGCTTGCAGTGGTTTTGAGTAAAAAAAATATAATATATATCACTAATAGCGGTAATTATTGAGATAACCACTACTGACTTTAATAATTTAGAGATATTTAATAATTTTTTTTATAAATTTTCTATATAATGCTTTTTTTAGCAATAAAAGTTTTTATAACAGCTTCATAATCAATCTTTCGTGTTCTATCTCGCTAGTGATTTTTCGAAATTGGTTCCGAAAGTGAAAGAATCTTAATAAAAAAAACCCTGTAAACAAAACCAAAAAGTAAAAAACGGCCTTTTGCATTGATTGACCTCAACTATCCAATGGAAAAAAAAAATATTTTAAAAATAATGAAATGGAAGCGAGATATATATATAAAAATTTAGAATTAATATTAGCGAGAGAGTGTTTTTGCGCAAGTGAAGTACTGTATATAATCGTGTATAAGTCGACCCCCCCCCAATTGTTACGCAAAATTTTGAAAAAAATTTAATTTTTAATATGTATAAGTCGAACCACATTTCAGATAGTATGTTGAAAAATGATTTGTAATAGGAGATTAAATTCTTTTTTTTTTAAATGCTGCATTAGCAACAATATGGACGGATCAGAAGATTTTTTTTTCAGATTCCGATGAGTCGTTGATAAGCATGGAATCCGAATCTGAGGATATGTACAATGAAATATCGGATTCCCAATTACCTGAGCTGTATGAATATTCAGATTCTGAACAATAACTTACATTTTCATAAGTTTCATTGAAAAATTTTAATTTTTTAATGAAAACAATAAAGGTTTTTAGATTCATGATTCCAAGATATGTATTATTTTCTGTCTTTAAATATCCTGAATATCGGCAATTGGGTATTTATTTATTTTATTTATTTTTTTTTACTAACTCGTGTATAAGTCGACCCCCCATTTTTAACTCCCAAATTTTGTCTAAAATTCTTCGACTTACACACGAGTATATACGGTAGTTATTTTTAAATGAAAAAAATAAACAGGTTTTTCCATATTTTGTGTTTTAATCGTGAAAACTTCCAGATTTTGGTCAATAATTGAAAAATCTTCAGTAGCATTTGGGGGGGGGGGGGGGGGGGGGTTGGACCTGTGCCCCGAATGCCCTGCTGTAAATCAGGCACTGGATTGATGTCACGACTAAAAGCATCTAGAAAATAGCATTTTTATGTAATCATTGAGGATTTAATTTTCATGAATGAAAATGCCAGTTTCCATTTAAAAGTAATGTTTTATCATCAGAAGAGGCCACTTCGGCTTCTGAAATTAACGTGCATTATCTATAAAGTAGAAACTTTATTTTCAAGCCATGAGAAATAGAATTCTACTAAATGTCATGTCATTTAGTTTCATTTTCTTTTTTTCAATATTGTTAGGGAAATGGTATATTTTTCTGTTAGCATCAAAGAAAATCTGCATTCTTACTTATAAAACTGGGGATTTTACTATATTTGCATCAAAGTAATGTAATTTTTTCCGGATTTTGTCATTGTAATGATTTATAGCCCAGGAGGCATCATCACATTTTGGAAACCAATTTTAGTGTCAACGATTCTGATATATGATAGAGTAGATGTAGAAGCACCGCACACTCTGCTGCAATGTGAAATGAATGGTAACCTGATTACTGATTATGTCTTCATGACTGGGTAACATCTGTAATCAGGTTGCCATTCATTACAGGGCATCTCTCACTCCAATCCAAAGTTGTATTTTTGTCCATAACTTTACTAGTAGTGAAGATACTTTAAGAATATTCTTACAATTCATACAAAGATGAGTTTGTTGCGAATTTTGTTAAAATATCTTCACTACTGTTAAAGTTATGAACGAAAACGTGACTTTGGATTGGAGTGAGATGTCCTGTAATTTTGACTAAATAAATGTATTTCTGACCCTAGTTTCCTATAGAGTAATTGACTGTTACAGTGCCCTGTACCAACCCTTAAAGTTTGTACCATGAATTCAGGATCACCCTGTTTGCTCTTGAACCCCAGACTATCCATGTCTTGGGGCATCATCGGATGCTCTTGTTATATCTTGTAAGCTGCTATTTTTTGAAGCTCCATTCAGCAGTCGAAGAATCGCCTTTCATCTTCGAAGCAGTCGCCTTTTCAATTTTACTCCTCCATATACATTTCCTCAGGAGTCGAAAAAATATTGCTTGCGTATATTATTCAAATTGACTAATACACAGCAGACAATATTTATTCAACTGTGCCACTTTCAATCAGAAAAAGGCAAGCATCAGATGTAGGCTTCAAAGGATGGCTTCTGGGAATGCCACAGGCTTGCACTCAAAATCTGGGATGTGGAGTCTTCTCGCTTGGAGGTAAAAAATGACAAGCTAGGTCAGACTTCTGTCAGCGTGGTATCTGTGAAATAGAAACTGCACACCTGGGTGAACCCAAAGCCTTTAATCACATCTGTTGTCCGGGAGAGACAACAAAACTGACTCAAAAAAAAAAAAAAAAGATTAATAATAAATATTTGCAATTAAAAAAAATAGTGAATTACAATTAAATAATAATTAAATGATTCACGTTCAATAAATAACAATTCACAATGTTTGATATACAGTTTGCAATAAAAATCCTTTACATCTTTTTTGCAGAATAAAAAAAAACATTTTTTGCATACTAATACTAAGTATGCATTATTAAAAAAAAAAAAGCTGTTTTCATAGTTATTTTACCCCATCTGATTTTATATCAAAAGTAAAAGCATGAAATGCTAGTAAAATTGCTATAATTTAAGTACATAAAGTAGAACTGATTATGAGTAAAAAATCTCTCCATCAGGACTGAAGTCTTGAACCCATGAAGCGAATGTTGTCTCATCGGTTCAAATAGCCAATTTTGTCTGGATTTTCTGATGAATCCTTTGTTTTTATCTAAAAATGGAAAACACTATTTGATTTCATGGTTTTTAAAGAATAATCTCAGCAAATTTTATATGTTTTCAATTAAAAGTGAATCAGAAATGTGTCAGAAAGGGTACTTCTCTATTATCCCGTCGACCACTTTTCATAACAAAAACTATCTCCAAACTGTAACGCCAAATAAATGAGAGAACGTTGCCATTGGAATATCAAAATAAATAAATAAAATATAAGAATTTAAGGACACAATTGTTATTTTAATTAATGAAATAACTAATAAATCGGTAAAACATAATGAAAAATACACGCAAATGTCGAATTAAAAACCACTTGATGACATAACAAACATGTATAATGCTTCTGACATCAAGTAAATGGGACTGCATTTTTGGCATTTAATCTTACAGTTTGGCGATAGTTTTTTGTTATGAAAAGTGGTCGACAGGACAACAGAGAAGTACCTCAGAAAGTAATCTGACTTAATCTAAACTTAAGAATATAGCCTTAAACACTTTTTTTTTTTTTAAATTCAAGAATTAACAAATTATTTTCTATCTTTGAATACATTTAGCATTGATAAACTGCAAAATTACTTTAGTGAAAAATTAATATTTACATGCATAAGTCATGCACATCATTCAGATTACATTTTTTAAGCTTTGAAATTATTTAAAAAAAAAAAAAAAGACATGTTAATCAATAAACTTGTAGAATTGTTAATATTCCATTATTCATTCAGAGGTATGCTTAGGAAATAATTAGGTATGTTAAAGGACCCTTCACCAAAGTTTTCACATTAAAACAACTCTCTTCGCAAAATTCATGAAACTTTTCACAAAACATTTCTATCTCCAAACTGAAACTTTCATAAATTTAATCATTTTAAAGTGAAATCTGACCTACCACGAAACACTGACATTGTTTCATTTCATAAAAGGTAGAAAATACCAAATATTACCCCTCCATTCTTCTTGGATCAAATATCAGTATATTTCCCTGAATTTAGCAGTAGAAAATTAATTTTTTCTAATCACTGTATCAGAATATAAAAATAACAACCGTGTCGAATGTTAACACAAGTAACCTACAAATTATATTACTACTATCATTTAGAGCTAATCATAAATTATAATTTATTTTTCATTATTTAAAAAATCTTTTAACTAATTTTACAATATGTTAAAAAAATAAAAATAATTTATTTTGACCACGTAATAAACCTTTCAGCAAGCAAGCTATAATGTTTGATACGAGTATTTCTGAAGCATAAAAGACAAGCTGTTTCAAATGTTTTGTATTTCATAATAGCAACAACATATTAGGAAGGCGATTATGCATAACAGAAATTAATATATATATATAGCAGTAATTTCGGCATAATATCAGAAAAAAGTATAAGAAAAATTACGTTTGAGGGAAAATTTAAGAAGACATGCTTACTGAAAGGTTGCATTTGCAGCTTGAAAAGAAACAAATCACAAAATATATTTATATTTTGCAGTCATTGTAAGCAAAAGTACACTTACCTTTCCTATCACTAAGTGTATTCCACATTCTTGTTTGATATAAACGTCGAACACCCAGTCACACTGAAAGATAGTATATGCTTTTAAACTTTTGTAAGATTTGAATTCATCGAAAGTGTAAGCGCTAATCCGTACACTAAATAAAACTTCTAATTTAGAGGAAAATTCATCAATCGATAATACATACAGATGTATACAGTTAATCAGCATACTTTTCTCTTGATACCATGCCTTGTTCTGGCCGTTTAACGAATTAAAATATTCGGAAAACATATTTTTTTGAACACGTTCAGAAATTTCAGATTGAAAATAATGGCGATGCTGTGGACTGCTTGACCTCCAAGCGGTTACCAAGCTGTTGCCAGATACCGTTGCTATGCTGCAAAACAGCTGATTGAAACTGCCCTATAACAAAGCGGATTTTCCACGCTTGACGCGTACACGTCCTGGCTACTTTTATTATTATTATTATTATTACTTTAATGTGCGTTTTTTAGAAACGAAATTGAGTAAATTGAACATTTTTTTCTTTTTTAGGACGAATCAAAATATTGTAAACCGTGGTAAACCAAATAACCGTGGTAAACCAAATAGAATATAAAAATAGTCGCCTGTGCCAGACCTGTAAATACTATTGCTTATTTGGAATTTAGCATTTAATAAAAATAATACTATAAATATTATCTAAATATACAACAAAATTGAATTTATTTTTCCCAAAACCATTAAAAACTCCTCATGAAATTGAAATGTAACATATCGAGTTGCAACATACAACATGAAAATATTTTTACTTTCATTTTATTCTATGTTATTATTGCATTAAAATATATGTTTCATTTTAATTATTAAAATATAGCCCATATATAGGGGTGATATTAAATATTAAAACTTAGTTTCATTATCAAGAATTGATTGCAAAATTTCAAAGTAACTGATAATGTATAATAACAAGGAAATAAGTTTGGCTATATGTGTGTATCTGTGTGTCTGTTCACTATGTTCTGAAGAGACCGGTGCATGCAGAGCTAAAAAATTTGGTAGGAAGGTACCTCTATGTATGTGGTTTTGCACCTGATTTTAAAATTTTTGAATAAATTATTTTCAGTTTAATTTTTTATTCGATTTTTAGCGATTTTTTTCACATTAGTAGCCGGAAATTTATGTAAAAATTAAGTGAATGTTTACTTTGCATCATAGTAACCAAACTAAAGTGAAATGTATGCAAACGAATAGTATGACGCAAAGAAAACATTTACATAAATTTTACTTACGATTTTGAATAGCGTGACGTAAAAGATAAATCAATTTATTTGAATAAATACATTTCAATGTATAATGTAGGCTCAGTGAAAGTGTGGTATATTTAACAGTGTACAGGAAAATAAAAAGTATTATTTGAATTTTGTTTTGTCTTCTAAGACAAAACAAAAATAATTTTAATTGAATTTTAAAACAAACCTTTTAATCTTTTCAGGGGCAGTGATGACGTAGTTGAATCACATATTTAAAATGTTATTAATGATAACATTGTCGTTCAAAAAGCATAATTAAATATAGAAATTGCAGCTTATATCTTCTAGATTAAGCAGTAGATGGCAGCACTACAAATATATTCATTTAGCAGGTCAGAGAAGTTTTTAAACGTCACCATGTTTGAAGCTGTGTATTCTATTCTTAAAAACAGCAACAAAAGAAACATAATTATATATTTAAAATAATAATAATAATAATAATAAATAAACAGCAATAGAAGTAAATTATTCACTTAATTTTATAATAACTTTATCAAAACTCTTAAGGACTTTATTTTGATAAAGCTGGTAATTAATGTATGCTCTGTGAGCATCAATGCTCCTCTAGAACAAGACCAATGGTTCCCAACCTTTTATTGCTCACGCCCCACCGAAGTATCTAAAAAATCACGTTGCCTCACACCCCCCCCCTTTCCTTCAAGCCCTATAACATATATCTTTTTATTTAAAAGGGGGAATTCTATTCGCATGATAGGAGCCTGAAAGAGTTTTAACAATAACGTCATTTTGCATTTTTTAGCTATCAAGCAGGTAATTTTTCTGCGACAATTATGTTTTTAACATAACTAGGGCATCCAACCCGGGCTTCCCGGGATAGAGAATATAGGTGACAACCATTTATTTATTTTATTTTATTTATTGAAAACTCTAATAGATTTTTTTACATTTAATAATTTTTTTTGATTGCCTGCTAACAGCACCAAAGTGCATTTTTATATGAAATATGTCAATTATATATTCAAATAAAATGTATAATATATATGTATAATAAAATGTTCAAGTGTATAATAGGCGGTAATTTCGCATTGGACTCGTGCCAGAAGTTAATAGCCGAATGAATCGTTAAAAAAATCATTATCTGCAGTAGTTTTTTAAAATTATTATTCTGATAATTTAAGCGGTTCTAAGCGCTTATTTCAATTACATGTCTGTTAAATTTGTGTTTTATTTATACTATTTTATTTATTGCTTAATGAAGATTTAAGATCGTTATGGAATATTAGCTTGAAACAAATGCTGAACTTTTTTTTTTTTTTTAAGTGGAAACGGATTAATATTTTGAAATCGTCTGCAAGCGATAAAGATAGATTAAAAAAAAAAATCATGCTTGAAATTTAATTTAAAAGCCATAATTAAGGAGTAAATTGCGATACAGTTTTCAAACAAATTGCATTTGAAAGTAGATTGTTTTCCCTGTATAATGGTGTAAAAATTAAAAATGTGCGATGTTTAGAATCTTAAATAAATGCATTATCAAAAATCGCTAAACCGAATTTTTATCGTCAAAATCTATAACCGTTTCCATTCACAAAATGACGTCAGCGTTACGCACGGACACGTTTGTCCTTTATAGTATAGATAGATAACTATATAATTGGTTTGAGACCATGCATCTTCGTCTTTATGCCATAAAGAGGTCTGTTGTTCTTTGCCAACTTACCTCAGCGTGAAACAAAACTGTTATAGAGTCTGCATTATTTTTCCCCCACAAAATTTATTACAAAGTCTCACAGTTGATATTAAACTTAATAGAATTAATACATTTTATAATAGATTTTAATAATTCATTAAGAACTAGTTGGATATTTTTGGACACACTAAGATTTCATTTATGAGTAACACAATACGCAAGATCAAGAAATATTTCTGGATATTAATCTGTCAATTTTTAGTAGCCATACTTCTTTCTCAACATGACGTCGTTCAAAAAGCATGATTAAATATAGAAAATGCAGCTTATATCTTCTAGCAATAGATAGCAACACTAAAAATATATTCATTTAGCAGGTCAGGGAAGTTTTTAAACGTCACCATGTTTGAAACTATCTGCGGATTTTTCCGGCAAATTAAACGTTGACCATAAGCAAGGGTGGCGCTAAAGGGGTTCCGGGGCCCGGGGGAGGGGAATGCCCCCCTGTCGGGCATACTTGGCCCTCCCGTCGGAGCCAAAATTCAATTGACGTCGGGGTTAATATTTTTATTTTTGGATTTTGACTCGACGGGTCGGGTCAGTCGAACGAATTTTTTTTTCTGGCGCTCGGTCGGGTTGCAGGTAGAGTCCTGCATCAGGTCTAGTACATTGAACCCCGCCCGATTTGTGGGGTGCGCTAATCTTTTTCACTGTGGGTCGGGTTCGAGTTGGGCTATTTTTAATTGTTTCGGGTTCGGGTCGGTTGCGGGCTGGATTTTGACACTTGCAGGGTTCAGGTTCACAAAGGAATCTTCAAAATATATTTCAAGATGAAAAACTATATACAGTGGAACTTCCCTTTAACGAAGTCCCTATTTAACGAAGTTTTCTACTTAACGAAATTTTCTGCAGAACTTTGACTTTGAACACCATTAGCATGTAAATTAATCTCCACATTACGAAAAATATATTCTATATAACGAAGTTTTATTCCACTTTGGTACGGGTACAGAATTTAAATTAAGCAATTGCTGTTCGAAGGATATGCAAATTTATTTCAGCAGATTCGATTGTATGAAAATGAACACATTTAAATAATTTCCATTCTGCTTGGTGCTAAATAAAACAAATTTTTTTTCACACTAAGAAAAACACTTGTTATCACTGTTCTCCCATTCCGAGACTCCAGCGGTGACATTTGGGGGAAGTCAAAATCCCTTTTTTACCTTCAATGATATAGAAGATGAGGTGTCGCAATGGCGTCAGATGCATTGAAACAAAAAATATCTATTAGAGTCAGACAGGTACCATTCTGACCTTCCATTGCTGATAGACAATTGCTTTGTACATCCAAAAGAACGTGCTTCAAAATACAAATCGAAGAACATCAAAGTTATTTTTGTTCCCGCCAATACAGCTAAACTTCAATCTAAGGAATAATAAAAAAATCTTGAAGTACATTATCGAAAAAGACAGAAAAAAGCCGATGTAGTGAAAATATTAGTTTGAGATTCTGTGTATCAGAGTTGATGAAAGCTTGGGAATGTGACGTGATTTCATCGACCGTACACAACTGTTTTGTAAAAGACGGCTTCATAATTAAAACTGAATCAAATGCTTCTGAATCCAATACCTGTTTGTCATATCTCAAGAAAAAATTTCAGGAATTTAAGTTAATTTCTATTTAACGAATTTTCTTCATAACGAAGTTTTTAAGTGTAACGATGAGACTTCGTTAAATGGAAGTTCCACTGTATTTGAATGTAAACGAGTATTATATATCATATACATACATTGATTTTCTCACTCGAAAGATAAAATCTGTACTAGATATGTAATTGTAGATTACTTTTCTATAGTTACAGTACAATGCTTTTTTTTTTTTTTTTTTTTTTTTTTTTGTGCATTTTGGGTTGGAGTTTGATTCGGTTTGAAGATTGTCGGTTTTGCTGTCGAGGTTTGTTGGTTTCGGGTTGGGTTGCGTGTCGAAGAAAAATGTTTTGTCGGGCTCGGGTAAGGTTCCGTGTAGACAAAAATTATTTTGTCAGATTGCGGTCAACTAATATTTTGGGGGCTGGTTCGGGTTGGGTTTTGGGTTAACTCAATATAGAATTTTTGGTAAATAGACCTTTCGTAAATAGAACTAATTTTTTAAAATTGGTAACATTGGGTTATAACACGAAAATTTCCGCTTTGATTTGCCCATTTGCCCCAAAATACAAAAAAACTCGCCAATCTAAATCCCATAAAATACTCCAAGCTAAAGCTGTATTTTCGTCAAATCACAGGGTGTTCTGACTAAAATGTGCTGCCTAGTATTTTTAACACTTTCCAACATTTGGTGAAAAGTGCTTTTGAATTCGGTTTGTCTGTCTGTTTGTCTACCCTCTGTCCGTGCTCTGAGATCTGACGTGCGTAAATATTCTCTGATTCCTATGTAATTGATACGAGCAGGGAAGACCGAGCTATGCTCGGTCAAAATTAAATTTGAGTTCAAATATCATGACCCATGACCAAAATGACCCACTAATTGAATTTTCTCGAACATCTGACTTAGCCCAACAGTCTTCTCGTGCCGGAAAACCATAGGATGCAAAATTTAGTGTAAATTGAGCCGCTTTTTAGATATTGACCCACAATGACCCAGAAATGACCCACTAATCGAATTTCTCGAACATGTGACCTAGTCTAATGATTTTCGCGTGCCCGAAACTCGTAAAATACAAAATTTAATCAAAATCGTTAGAGTCGTTTTTTAGATAAAATTAATTTGACCCGCTTTGACCCAAAAATGACCCCCTAATCGAAAGTTCTCGAACATGTGACCCAGCCCAATAGTCTTCTCGTGCCCGAAAATAGTCGGATACAAAATTTCGTCAAAATCGTTTGGACCGTTTTTTAGATACAATTAGCTTGACCATGACCCAAAATGACCCACTAATTGAATTTTCTCGAACATGTGACCTAGACCAACAGTCTTCTCGTGCCCGGAAACCATTGGATGCAAAATTTAGTGTAAATTGAGCTGCTTTTTAGATCTTGACCCACAATGACCCAGAAATGACCCACTAATCGAATTTTCTCGGATATGCGACCTAGCCCAATGCTAATATCGTGCTCGAAACTCGTAGGACACAAAATTTAATCAAAATCGTTAGAGCCGTTCTTTAGATAAAATTAATTTGACCCGCGTTGACCCAAAAATGATCCACTAATCGAAAGTTCTCGAACATGTGACCCAGCCCAATTGACTTCTCATGCCCGAAAATGGTCGGATACAAAATTTCATCAAAATCGTTTGAACCGTTTTTTAGATACAATTAGCTTGACCATGACCAAAATGACCCAAAATGACCCACTAATTGAATTTTCTCGAACATGTGACCTAGCCCAACATTCTTCTCGTGCCCGAAAACCATTGGATGCAAAATTTAGTGTAAATTGAGCCGCTTTTTAGATCTTGACCCACAATGACCCAGAAATGACCCACTAATCGAATTTTCTCGGACATGCGACCTAGCCCAATGCTTTTATCGTGCTCGAAACTCGTAGGACACAAAATTTAATCAAAATCATTAGAGCCGTTTTTTAGATAAAATTAATTTGACCCGCCTTGACCCAAAAATGACCCACTAATCGAAAGTTCTCGAACATGTGACCCAGCCCAATTGACTTCTCATGCCCGAAAATGGTCGGATACAAAATTTCGTCAAAATCGTTTGAACCGTTTTTTAGATACAATTAGCTAGACCATGACCCAAAATGACCCAAAATGACCCACTAATCGAATTTTCTCGAGCATGTGACCTAGCCCAATGGTTTTCTGGTGCCCCAAAGCGGTAAGATACGAAATTTCGTCAAAATCGTTAGAGCCGTTTTTAAGATAATTTTTGCATATATATATATATATATATATAACCACCCACAAGATTTGCTCATATTAGAATATATGATATGTTATTGAGGTTTACTGCGGCGTGTGGCATGTTTGGTATTGAAAAGGAAGTGTATAGCAGATATAGTTCCTTTTCAGAGCAATCAAAAAGATTCCATTACATTACGGTCCATGGAGAAATATCGTTTGCGGTGTATTTTAATGATGTTTTCCTATTTCAAGCATATTAAAATTAATATATATCACTGAGGTGCACTACTAGATGCTTACTATAGAATATGGTGAGCATAGCATTCATCGTTTATTTACAGGGAGGCACAAAAGAATTCGTTTGCAGTACTAATTTACTAACAACAATTGCTGCAAATGCGTTTTCAGTTGTGGTACGCTATTTTAAATTTCACAAAATTTTTGTCTATAACTTGGTGTCTATGAATTCTGTAGCTCAAGCAGCACATAAGTAGCACAAGCAGTGTTGAATTCAGGGGTGGCACGGGGGGGAAATCCCCCCCCCGCAAGATTTGAGATTTGATGTTTTTAATGATTAAAAAGTGAAATTCACACCCCCCCCCCCCGGAACTCTAACAATCGGAGCTACAGAAATCCCTCCCGGAGAAAAGTGTCTGAATTCAACACTGGGCACAAGAGATCTCTAGTACATTTGCGTTTGTTGACGGAAATTGCTGAAGGGGAATTTTCAACTGTGATATGTGTTTCCTAACTGAACTAAATTTTATCATACTATGTAGTATATATACAAATCTAGTGATCACATACAGGCCTGCACAAAAATAACTGATATTGGGTTTTTAAATGTTTTATGAGCTTTCCAAATTGCGTACTTAGACATCATGTTTCACTTTATTAAACTGTGAAGTTTTGTTAAAGTATTCTGGAAGTGTTGGAAAGTGCTTTATAACCTATGCTTGATGAATGATTTGTTTTACTTGTTCTTATTGGAAACGGAATTTTTACGTACGTCTCTTCTCTCTCAAAACACAAAAAAATTCGCGATTAAAAGTTTGGGATTAGCAATGATCAGAGTAGAAGTTACAAATGCAATTTAAACTGTCAGATTGATTGCATTCTGGTATTGCTGATGGAGGGTATTTACATAGCTGCCAAAATATCGATATCTTCTGTATAGCAAATAAACACTTTTTGAACCAGAAAACCTATTGTGTCTAGTTTCTTAGTGGCACTTAATTAATTTAATTTATTAATTAAAATTTGTGGTTCAAAACTTGATTATTTCTTCTAAATCAAATTGCAAAATGATACGGAAAACAAATCGGTATATTGGCAGCTGCAGCGCAATCCACGATTCGTTATTGTAAGCCATTTTTACTGTTCCTTAAGAGTAACATGACGGCGTGATTCTTTCTCAAATATGTTCGTGATATCGTTAAATAAGTCATATTAGCAACTTTAAAATTTTACTAACTTTCTGAAAGTATCATACTGTCTATAATTTTATTGTTTAATGTGACCATAGCGGGCCTGTTTTCTTAAATCCGAATCTGTATAGGGTTTTTCGACAACAAAAATTTTCATAACAAAGAAGAAATTGTGATCACGTGACCTGCTTGCAGATCGTATAGCTATATACATTGATGAATAGACTGTGTTAAAGTTAATTAATTTTGCAGTTTAATGTGACCATATATTTAGATAAACTAAGAATTATTTAACCCTAATTGAACAATAATTTAGACTTTATAGCAACTGTAAAATAGTAAATTTATTTCGTGTCTAAAGCGCCTTAAAATTTTACATAAGACGGGTTGGTTTTTATGTCGATTTCGTAAGAAATACTACCTATTACATTCTCCCCTAAGTTGGAATTTTAGCAGATCTACGCCGATCATGTCTCCCAGAACCCAAAACCACCCCCAGTTCAAAAGTTTATCTATCTATCTATCTATGTCACTTTTTAATGGACATGATAACGTCAATAATTCTGCACAAATCTCTTCCAAACTGATACATAAAATCTCGTTCAAGTTCGTTAATGGGCAGCAGCGAACCAAGGGGGGGGGGGGGGGGTTGAGGAAACGGAAAAAACCCATAATTTCTTAATTATGATCCGTATCGAGTCCGTTTAAAGTTATTATTACTTCTAGGAAAAGGGCCGAAAATTTATGTATGACAGATTTTTGATATCGTTAAAAATGGCCCGAAGGGGGGGGGGGGGGGGGGTTAGAAGAAAAAAAATCATAACTTCGTCAATTCACAAGATATCAAATCCGCTTAAATTTATTATAAATCCTCTTAATATTATCTAAAACTTTTATATTGACAAGTTTTTTATAGAACCAACCCTTATAGCAAAAAAATAAATAAATAAATAAATAAATAAAAATAAAAAAATCCCTGCTGGCTTCGCCTGCAAACAAGTTAGGTTTCAAAGTTGGCGGTTCCAACTGCCGCATCATGGCAAAAAGGTCATTTCTTCCGCAATTCCCAACAAACAGGCGCCCCACGGTCTGCGTCTTTGAAATCTACCTGTGCCTGTAGGCCGAGCCGTCAGGGATTTTAAAAATCTGAATCTAATGGAGTTTTGCGACCTCGAAAATTCCCACAACAAAGAAGAAATTGTGACCTACTCTTAGATACTATAGAAGGTGACGAATACATTGCGTTAAAATTTCTTAATAATTTCATTTGTCTAGGTGTTACTATTTTCTGCCGTCTTAAATCTATTTATTAATTAAGATTTTTCGTAAGAGTCGGTAATTGCAATTTCTGAATCTGTCTAAATCTGCATTCAGCCTTTGAGGAATGATATTCGGCTTCTTCGTATCCAAGAAAGAACTGCAAGAGCAATTTTTATTTTACCTTTCTTTAGCAGAAATTTGGAGAGTTAATTGCTTTTTTCCTGTTTCCACAGGCCGGTCACGCTCTCTAGTTACGATAACGATAGGGTCTGCAAGAATCTTTTCGCCCCACCCCCAGCCTCACGAAAGGTTTGTGTTAATTCATGTGCACGCGTGCGCAAAAGTACAGGTGCTTTAAAGAGTACCGCAATTTACTCTTAGTATGTTATCTCTGCTTGATGCTTCTACACTTTTAAAGTTTTTAATTCCTTTTATTTATTTATTTTTTCATTCTCATCTATTGACGTTAGATTTTATTAAAAGACGCAAACACACACACAGCTCTGTCTATATCTCGAAAGTATAAATCATGATTTTCTCACAGACCGTAACCCATATTGTGGCCCCTAGCACTTAACGATCTTTTTCCGGGTCTCTTAAGCCTTGATCTATTTAATTGCGTCACTGGCCTAGATGGGCTCTGAGACTTATTCCTTCGAAAACATTTTTTTTCTCTTTTATTTTTCTTTAGCTTTTCCACTTTCTCCCAGTGAATTTCGTAAAAGGTGGCCAGACCCATTTATTATTTCGTATCGCCCTCTTCAGCACGTGGATCAAATAAAACTGTCAATTTTCTCAGGCAGTAGGTTTGCAAAACGTTGAGTTTTTAAAGGCTTTTTTAACTGGCAGTTATTTATTTTCGTCCTTTGTGAAAGTTTTTCGAGCAGATCGTGCCATTTTTTATTTACAGAAAGGATAGCAAACAACATTGTTGAATTGGGACATTTTCTCCTGGGGGGAGGGGGGGGGGGACTGTGGAATTCTGGAGGGGGGGGGGTGTGAAATTGTATTCCTAGAACATTAACAAGCATAAAATCCCAAATCTTACGGGGGGATGGAATTTCGATGCTGAATGTCCACCTGCTGAATTCAACACTGAAAAGCAAATCCTGCTAAAGATAGGTCCAGGGCCTGATATTCACTGGAGTCCCACTCCCCTTTGCGTAATGTCCCCCAAAATAAACATTTTCGAAGCCTTAAAGAATATATATATGAATATAAAAATATACATTTAGATAAATATATTTAAATATATCTTTAGTTTTTTCAACACTGAGTAGCAGATCATGCTAAAGATAGAATAGGTCCAGGGCCTGATATTCACTGGAGTCCCGCTCCCCTTTGCGTAATGTCCCCCAAAATAAACATTTTCGAAGCCTTAAAGAATATATATATATATGAATATAAAAATATACATTGAGATAAATATATTTAAATATATCTTTAGTTTTTTCAACACTGAGTAGCAGATCATGCTAAAGATAGGTCCAGGGCCTGATATTCACTGGAGTCCCACTCCCCTTTGTGTAATGTCCCCCAAAATAAACATTTTCGAAGCCTTAAAGAATATATATATGAATATAAAAATATACATTTAGATAAATATATTTAAATATATCTTTAGTTTTTTCAACACTGAGTAGCAAATCATGCTAAAGATAGAATAGGTCCAGGGCCTGATATTCACTGGAGTCCCGCTCCCCTTTGCGTAATGTCCCCCAAAATAAACATTTTCGAAGCCTTAAAGAATATATATATATTTGAATATAAAAATATACATTGAGATAAATATATTTAAATATATCTTTAGTTTTTTCAACACTGAGTAGCAGATCATGCTAAAGATAGGTCCAGGGCCTGATATTCACTGGAGTCCCACTCCCCTTTGTGTAATGTCCCCCAAAATAAACATTTTCGAAGCCTTAAAGAATATATATATGAATATAAAAATATACATTTAGATAAATATATTTAAATATATCTTTAGTTTTTTCAACACTGAGTAGCAAATCATGCTAAAGATAGAATAGGTCCAGGGCCTGATATTCACTGGAGTCCCGCTCCCCTTTGCGTAATGTCCCCCAAAATAAACATTTTCGAAGCCTTAAAGAATATATATATATATATGAATATAAAAATATACATTGAGATAAATATATTTAAATATATCTTTAGTTTTTTCAACACTGAGTAGCAGATCATGCTAAAGATAGGTCCAGGGCCTGATATTCACTGGAGTCCCACTCCCCTTTGCGTAATGTCCCCCATAATAAACATTTTCGAAGCCTTAAAGAATATATATATGAATATAAAAATATACATTTAGATAAATATATTTAAATATATCTTTAGTTTTTTCAACACTGAGTAGCAAATCATGCTAAAGATAGAATAGGTCCAGGGCCTGATATTCACTGGAGTCCCGCTCCCCTTTGCGTAATGTCCCCCAAAATAAACATTTTCGAAGCCTTAAAGAATATATATATATATGAATATAAAAATATACATTGAGATAAATATATTTAAATATATCTTTAGTTTTTTCAACACTGAGTAGCAAATCATGCTAAAGATAGAATAGGTCCAGGGCCTGATATTCACTGGAGTCCCGCTCCCCTTTGCGTAATGTCCCCCAAAATAAACATTTTCGAAGCCTTAAAGAATATATATATATTTGAATATAAAAATATACATTGAGATAAATATATTTAAATATATCTTTAGTTTTTTCAACACTGAGTAGCAAATCATGCTAAAGATAGAATAGGTCCAGGGCCTGATATTCACTGGAGTCCCGCTCCCCTTTGCGTAATGTCCCCCAAAATAAACATTTTCGAAGCCTTAAAGAATATATATATATATGAATATAAAAATATACATTGAGATAAATATATTTAAATATATCTTTAGTTTTTTCAACACTGAGTAGCAAATCATGCTAAAGATAGAATAGGTCCAGGGCCTGATATTCACTGGAGTCCCGCTCCCCTTTGCGTAATGTCCCCCAAAATAAACATTTTCGAAGCCTTAAAGAATATATATATATTTGAATATAAAAATATACATTGAGATAAATATATTTAAATATATCTTTAGTTTTTTCAACACTGAGTAGCAGATCATGCTAAAGATAGGTCCAGGGCCTGATATTCACTGGAGTCCCACTCCCCTTTGCGTAATGTCCCCCAAAATAAACATTTTCGAAGCCTTAAAGAATATATATATGAATATAAAAATATACATTTAGATAAATATATTTAAATATATCTTTAGTTTTTTCAACACTGAGTAGCAGATCATGCTAAAGATAGAATAGGTCCAGGGCCTGATATTCACTGGAGTCCCGCTCCCCTTTGCGTAATGTCCCCCAAAATAAACATTTTCGAAGCCTTAAAGAATATATATATATATGAATATAAAAATATACATTGAGATAAATATATTTAAATATATCTTTAGTTTTTTCAACACTGAGTAGCAGATCATGCTAAAGATAGGTCCAGGGCCTGATATTCACTGGAGTCCCACTCCCCTTTGTGTAATGTCCCCCAAAATAAACATTTTCGAAGCCTTAAAGAATATATATATATGAATATAAAAATAGACATTTAGATAAGTATATTTAAATATATCTTTAGTTTTTAATCTTAAAAACAGATTTCGTCTGACTTCTTATCCAGGTTATTCTCTTTCTGTCTCTTTTAGTTATGTCTATGTCTAGCATACATCTTTCCATACTTCGCTGTGTCGTTTGTAATCTATGTACCAGCCGTTTTGTTAGCGTCCATGTTTCTGCTCCATTAGTTAGTGCAGGAAAAACTAATTCCCTTCTTAACCCTTCGCAAAACACATTGGTTAAACACCTTTCTTTTCAAACAAAGTGGCATTTTACTCTTCAGAATAACATTGTTCTTCCCAAAAGCACTCCATCTATTTCTTATTCCTCTATTGATTTCATTCATGATACTGTTGTCCGATGATATTTTCTGTCCAAAGTACACATAACTTTGCACTTCTTTAATCTCACTGTTGTTATTTGTTATAGACGATTTTCTTTTTTCATGCAAATGAATTGAACATCACCTTAGCCTTTTCCAAATTTATTTTCAATCCCACATTAATGCTAGCGTCTGCCAAATCTTTTGGCATGTTTTCCAATTTTTCAAGGCTATTATAGAAAATTAAAATGTTATCAGCAAACCGGAGATGGCTTAAATATTCCCCATTTGCTCTAATCTGTTTGTTTTCCCAATCCAGCTTCTTGAAAATATTTTCTAAGACAGCAGTAAAAAGCTTATGTGCAATGGTGTTTCCTTGTCTTACTCCTCTTACAAGCAGGACCGTGCGAAGAGAAAACTGCGCCCGGGGCAAAGTTTCAGTTTGCCCCCCCCCCCCGCCCCTTCTTTTTATGACAGGTAACACAAAACTGATAAAGTACAGAAACAGAAATAAATTCTGTTGAATAAACATTTCGCGTTTAAAAGGTTTAATTTTAATTCAGAAATTGCAAACAACTAAATTGCATAAGAGAAAATTGCACTTATTTGTTGGAGAGATCATGATATTTTGAGACAAAAAAAAAAAAAAAAGAATGGTGAAAAGAGAAAAAGAAATTCCCCAGAAAATTATCGATGACCAAAAAGTGAAAAATAAATTAAACCGTGGTTGGTAGTATAAATTTGGCGCCCCCTTAATGTCCGCGCCCGGGGCGAAGGCCCCCTTCGCCCCCCCCCCTCTTCGCACGGCCCTGCTTCCAAGCTTGATCTTCGCTTTTCCTTTGTCCAAACGGATGGTGGCTGTTGCTTTCTTGTAAATCTTCTTTATGATATTGATGTAAGGTTTGTCTATACTAATATCCTCCAGAGAGTCAACTACTGCAGATGTGTAGACCGAATCAAATGCTTTTTCATAATCAATAAAGGCATGGCAGAGAGGTAAATTATATTTTTTATGTTTTTCTATGAGTTCCCTTACTGTTTGAATATGATTCATTGTGCTATATCCACTTCGGAATCCTGATTGTTCTCTAGGTTGAGCTGAGTCCAGAACTGATTCAAGTCTTGTCGTTAAAACTTGGGTAAAAATATTATAAATCACTGACAGTAAGCTGATTGAACGGTAGTTTTTAATGTTTTCCTTCTCCCCTTTCTTGTAAAGTAGCACCATCACAGCGTTATTCCAATCTTCTGGTACATCTGATTTCTCGAGACATTTGGAAAACAGTAAGGCTAGCATTTTTGCAAATTTTTCTCCTCCTTCTTTGATAAGGTCAATTGTAATTCCATCTTCGCCAGGGCATTTACCTGTTTTCATGCTTCTAATGGCTTGTATAACTTCATTTGTTATCACTAGGCTTATCTCTTCAGTTTCTGTTATGTTTACTCGTGGATCAAGTAGGTTGATTTCCCTTTGATCTTCACATTTATATAGATCGTTATAGAATTTTTCGTCGATGTGTACTATTTCATTAATGATTTTGGTGATTGTTCCATCTGCCCTTTACAGTGCAAAAATACATTTTCTTCCAGCACACAGTTTTCGCTTAGCTGATTTTAAGCTTTTGTTATCTTCTAGAACTTTCTTGACAAGATCACAGTTAAATTTTCTGATATCTTCTGTAACACATTTTCTTACCGTTTTACATAATTCTGCATATTGAACTCTTGATTTAGGATAGTTTTTTTTTCGTTTTAAATTATCTACGTTTCTTCATCAATCTTCTTGTTTCTTTTGTTATTTTCTTTGTATGCTTTACTTGTGCTTTATCAGCTATCGTCCTTGAAATTTCTTGCGGAGTATTGGTTATTTTTTTGTTCACTACTGTAACATCTTGCTCTTCTTCTAAAATTGATTGAAGCACTTGGAAACGATTTTAAAGTTCCAAATTAAATTCTTCTTTATGTTTCTGGAGATTTATAATATCGACTGATTTCATTGAGTGTTGCAAAAGCTTCATTCTTTTCACTTTAGTATTAAAAAGCAGTTTGCATCTAACCAACCTGTGATCGCTTTCTGTATTGAAGTTATTGAGAATGCTCCAATCCTGAATAAGATGCTTTTTGTTTGTCAAGATGTAGTCGATTTCACTTGTTAAGCCGTTTGCCCTACGCCATGTCCATTTTCTTGATAAATGAATTCATGATATACATCTGTTCACATTCTGCAAACTCAATTAGTCTGTTTCCTTTTTCATTACGTATCCCATATCCCCGATTTCCTACTGAGAACTCATCTTTCTTTTTTCCCCAATTATAGCCTTCCAGTCTCCCAATATTAATTTTATGTAGCATGTTCCCTTTTGATGCATTGAAGATACTTCATAGAAATCCTCAATTTCTTCATCAGTATAGCTAATTTTTGGTGCATAAACTTGGGTAATTTGCAGCTTTTATCTTCTTGACACTTGTATAATTAACCTTGCAACTCTATCTGATGCACTATCATATTCTACGATGTGATTCTTCCATCTTTTATGATTCAGAAATCCTACGCCACTTGTTTTTCCATTTTCTGTATTCCTGTAGTACAATACGTATCCGCTTTGTCAAAATCAATCTTCTCTTCACCTTTTCTTCTTACTTCGCATAATTCTACTCCTAGGATGTCCCAGTTGATTCTTTCTAATTCTTGTATATCATCAATAGAATTTATACACACCACGTAACATGCAAAAAGTTATCTTAATTTAAATATGCATACGACAACTTAAAACGGACTTCCAAGAATTTTTGTTCTTAGACAGTACTGTAACCGAATTCTTTTGTGTGTCCCTGTAAATAAACGATGAATGCTATGCACACCCTATTCTATAGTAAGCTTCTTGTAGTGCACCTCAGTGATATAAATCAATTTAAATATGTTTGAATTAGTGTAACATCATTAAAATACACCGCAAACTATTTTTCTCCATAGATCGTAATGTAACGGAATTCTTTTGAATGTAAATGAACTATAAGCGTTACATACTTCACTTTCAATATCGAACATGCCATAGTAAGCCTCATTAACATTTATCAATTGCATGACAATCGGAGTATATTTACTCGAGTTAGAGCACGGACAGACGACAGACAGACAAACCGAATTCATAAACACTTTTCAACTGTGTTGGAAAGTGTTAAAAAGAAATTTATGAAATTTCAAAATCCAGGCAGAAGCAATGACCCACCCCCCTTGTCCCCCTCCCTTCTTCATCGGCACCCATGCGAAGCAAAAATGCTTTTAACCTGTATTCAGGGCCCGACTAAGCTCATTTGGGGCCCGGGGCAGACTTCAATTTTTGGGGCCCCCCCATAACAAAATTTTCATATGCAATATTTTTCCTACGACAGTATTTTTCCATTAGCGGAGCGCCAGTGATATATATACATATACACATGTGTATATTACATATAAATACATGTGTATATATATGTATATATATCACTGGTGTTAAAGGACAAAATTAGCACTAGCCACCAGCTACGGGGCGCCACTTTCTTACAAGGAAAGAGTAAAAATTTGTTTGCATTTCATCAAGGATTCTATTTTTGCTGGTTGAAATATGTTTATAACATATTTTTTATTTGGGCTATTTACTCTTAGATTAATACTAATTGAAATTTTAATAAAAGTTTAGTGTTTAGAACTTTTAAATAAAAATGTGTCCACTAGTTTAAAGAAAGTGGCCACTTATAAAACTGCTACTACTGGCCACTAATGAAATTTCCCAGTTTTGCCCTTTAACTGGCACCCAGCTAATGGAAAGGTACCCATTACACATATAAAGTGCTTTTATACATTATAATTTTTGAAATTATAGAACAAATTTAAAACTATACATTCTGATTTGATATCTTGGCTTCTACTAGTTGGATTGGGCTGAAACTTTCCCAATCAGATAAGATTATGCTACATAAGACACAAAATTTCATCTTTAATACTTTAGTCATTTGCAAGAAACCATTTTAGATAGCAATAAAAAAAGCTAAAAACTATTCAGGCATTTTGTCTTCTTTTACCAAAGCACGAATGAATTTACCAATGTTAACAAATCAAGGGTTGATCCAGGCAAAATTTGGAACCTCTTCACAAAATTCTATTTAATAAAACAGGCCTCTTCACAAAATTCTATTTAATAAAACAGGCCTCTTCACAAAATTCCTTTTAATAAAATAGGCCATTTCACAAAATTATATTCCATAAAAACTCTCAATTTACTTTTTGTGATTTTTAAAATGTGTATTTTTTAAACAAACAAGTTCACATCAGAGAGGAAAGCTGCAGCAAAAGGATTTTAAAAAGTTTTTGTTAATAAATGCTTAGTTCAAATTTGAGTAACTGGATTTCAACTTTTGTTATAAAATGTTATTTTTTATAAAAGTAACCCTTACTTTTCACAAAATAAAAGGGAAAAAAAACCTGCATCGACACCTGCAAACGCCGATATACTTCACTTATTTGTCAGCTATTTTCAGTATTAACACAGAAAAACTGATTACTCTCTGATAAATATTCTATTCAGAAAAATATTGTATTAAAAAGTATAATTTAAATATCAAAAATCAGTCGTTTTATTCTTCACACCAGGTAATAAGACAGTATATAAAATTTACCATTACTTAATTTATGTAAAAGGTGTAGATCAAAACAAATACAAATTAAACAACATTTTACAAGGTTATGAACTGAAAATGTAAAAAATTATTTGTGAATTTAACAAGTTAGATAAATATATACTCTCTTCACGAGACCAGTGAATTTAACAAGTAAGATAAATATATACTCTCTTTCACGAGACCAGTGAATTTAACAAGTAAGATAAATATATACTCTCTTTCACGAGACAAATTCCTTGATAAAATAATATAAAAATACCCTTAATTTAAAAGTGCTGGGAAATCTAAAATTTTAATTTTAACGAAGAAAATAATTTGGGCGTTAGTGGGTTGAAGTAACACAGATTACGGTTTCAAAAATTAATTAAATATCTTAAAAATTTAATTAAATATCTTAAAATTTATGTAATGTTTTAAGGAACATAAAATATATTTTTTAAGAATTAATGCACAACTAAAATGAATCACCTCTTGTTAGGATGCATTGAGTTAGATGCAATGGATAACTATGGAATTAAAGATAAAATTACAAAAAACTCTTCGATGAACACATATCCCGAAAAGATCCCCCATATATACACAGAAAAAATTTTATTGTTAAATATTAATATCAGAAAATTCCATTTTATACATTTCACATGCAAATATATCAATATTGTGATAGTCTTATTTTCTTAAAATTAATTATTATGGCATCGTCAACGTATTTTTAATTACAAAAATATATTATATGTATTTGGTTAATTTAACTCGCTTGTTTTTTTAAGCCTTGTAATGGTGTTGAACATATTCTTTATTTTATTTTTAGAGGTTTCTTTCTAATTTTGCATTCAGCAAAAGAATCTATTATATCGTTATAATCAAGTTTATTAGTAACATCTCCATATAGCTATAGGATAATATAGCTAAGCATGAGAGCTTTTTCTGATGAAGATAGGATCGAAGGGGAGATTTTAACCTCTGGGGCTGGAATCGCGAATAGGGCAGTTGCAATTGACGTCATCATGCTGGAGGTAACATATAACAAATAGGCAGTTCTGATTGGTAGAACTACCCTGACCTCCAGTTTAAGTACAATGGTTGATCAGCTGATTGTAGATCTTATATAAAGAGAATGAAAAAGTTTTTTTTTTTCTTTTTTTTTAATTTTTTCTTATATACAGGAACATAAACATTGGGCAACGAAAATTTGTCATTTGGGGGCCCCCTTGAGATGGGGGCCCGGGGCAGCTGCCCCGTTTGCCCCTGCGGTAATCAGGCCCTGCCTGTATTTGATCTTCACACTAAAGAAAATGCACTGTCATAAGTGACAGATATCCAGGATACACTTCTTTTTTTTTTTTTTTTTTTTTCAAATTCACAAATGTAACATAAAACTGCTAAATATACAATACTTTCTCTGAGACTTTCTCCCTTTTTTTTTGCGACCTCTAATTGATAACCTCCCAATTTTGTTTGTTTCGCAATGACCTACATTCGTAATGCCAGCATTCCAGTTTTGAATGGGGCCCCATCAGGGTACACACACCAGAACTCTGCGCAACCAGCTACCATGGTCCTAGTTGCATACAGATTTGCCCCGAGGCCAACCAATGAAAGCGATTCATAAAACTCCAAACTTTCACTAAAGTGTTGATGCAATATTTTTGTGTATGTACTGCTGTGTCCCTTATGTAGAAATTACACGATGTCTTTCTCAAAGCTTGAATTATAATTTATAGAAAAATTCTATATGTAAAGTTGGAACGTCAAATTCACCCCAGTATCAGTATACTGATCAAAACGTGAAAACATTTAAAATGATTTATAATTTATTCATTATTAAACTCATCTCCCCTGGATGATGGCGATGGCCAGGTTCTGGTTGAAAGCGCTCGGGAACTCGGGCGAACTTTTTATTAATATCTATGAATTGGTTTTTATGTTTTATAACCTTTTATATGACTAAACGCGTATTTTAGTAATGAATAAATTTGAATCATTTTAAATATCTTCATGTTTTTAAGTACAATGGTTACAGAAAAAAATAATAAATACTTATTAACATGGGTGCCAGTGAAATTTAATAGATTAAATTTTCTTTTTCTCAAATGATTAGGAAAAAAGAGGAAAAAAAAAGAACAAAATGTATTTTTCCCAGGCGATTTAAAATAATTATGCACTAAGATAGAAAAAAATAATACTTAAGGATTTTTCAACATGGGAGTTCTGCCCCCTGATTACTCCATTTAAGACAGTTTTTGAACACACGAACGTAAAGGGAAAACAGAAGTAAATATTGTCTTTCACGGGGGTTCAAGGTCGATATATATATATATTTTTTTTTTTTCCGTATTGTGTAAGTCTTTTGAATTGCTTGAGAAAAATAAATATTACTGTTTTTTTTTTTATTTATTCATCAAAGAAAAATAAATTTTAGTTAATTAAATCTCAAAATCCATGGCATGGCCTCCCCTTTCCACTTGGCCGGCGACCACGCATATTGAAATAGCGATATTTCACAAACGAAATTACATTTTTAATTACCATTTCTTAATTATCCGGAGCAGGGCAGTCAGTCAATCAGTACTTATATACTCATCTTATTGTAAATATAAATTGTTTTAAGTCTTGCTACTAAAATTGTGATTTTTAGAGAGCTTGTGTTTTCTTCAAAGTTGCAAATTTCAAATCATTGTGATTTTGTGAATAACTCAGTTTTATGCAACTTGTGAATGACTCACTTTTATGCACTGGAATTTGTGAATGGCTCACATTTCTATGGAATGGAATTATGTGAAGGATATCTTTTTAAAAAAATTAAAATTTCCCAATCTCTCCCAGAATTTTTAGGTAAAATAAAAAAAAAACGAAGTAGTCCAGTTTGAGGCTGTCAAAGTGCTAATGGAACGATCATTATATACTCATCGTATTATAAATATAAATTGTTTTAAGTCTGGCTACTAAAATAGTGCTTGTTAAAGAGCTTGTATTTTCTTCAAAGTTGCAGATTCCAAATCATTGTGATTTTGTGAATAGCTCGGTTTTATGCAACTTGTGAATGACTCATTTTTATGCACTGGAATTTGTGAATGGCTCACATTTCTATGGAATGGAATTTTGTAAAAGCTATCTTTTTAAAAAAATTAAAATTTCCCAATCTCTCCCAGAATTTTTAGGTAAAATAATAATAAAAAAAAACCCGAAGAAGTCCAGTTTGAGACTGTCAAAGTGCTAATGGAACGATCATTCATTATATTTATGGAAAGTGCCCATTGATGAAAATTTCATTCAAATTCATTAAAAACCTTACACAAAGAAAAAACCTGTTAATGACACTGTTTTATCCAACGAATTATGCAAAATTAACAGAAAAACTATTCTTATATAAAAAAAGGAATTAAATTCCAATGTTAATATAAAAAATCCCTGACGGCTCGGCTTACAGGCACAGGTAGATTTCGAAGACGCAGACCGTGGGGCGCCTGTTTGTTGCGAATTGCGGAAGAAATGACCTTTTTGCCATGATGCGGCAGTTGGAACCGCCTACTTCGAAACCTAACTTGTTTGCAAGCGGAGCCAGCAGGGATTTTTTATTTATTTATTTATTTATTTTATTTATTTAGTTATTTTTGCTATAAGAGTTGGTCCTATAAAAAACTTTTCAATATAAAAGTTTTAGATAATATTAAGAGGATTTATAATAAATTTAAGCGGATTTGAAATCTTGGGAATTGACGAAGTTACGAATTTTTTTCTTCTAAAACCCTCCTCCCCCCCTTGGGCAATTTTTAATTATATCAAAAATCCGTCATACATAAATTTTCGGCCCTTCTCCTAGAAGTAATAATAACTTCAAACGGATTCGATACGTATCATAACTAGGAAATTGTTTTTTTTTTCTGTTTTCACAAAAAGCCCCCCTCTCATCCTCCCCCCTTGGTTCGATTTTCCCCAGTAACGAACATGACCGAGATTTTATGCCCCTTGATTTTATGTATCAGTTTCGAAAAGATGCGGGAGTTGGAACCGCCTACTTCGAAAAATAACTTGTTTGCAGGCGGAGCCGGCAGGGATTTTTTTTGTTTTTAATTTTTTTTTGCTATAACGGTTGGTCCTATAAAAAACTTGTCAATATAAAAGTTTTAGATAATATTAAGAGGATTTATAAGAAATTTAAGCGGATTTGATATCTTGTGAATTGACGAAGTTATGAATTTTTTTTCTTCTAACCCCCCCCCCCCCCCACTTGGTGCCATTTTTAATTATATCAAAAATATGTCATACATACATTTTCGGACCTTCTCCTAGAAGTAATAATAACTTTAAACGGATTCGATACGTATCATAATTAAGAAATTATGGGGGGTTTTCTGTTTTCACAAAAAGCCCCCCTCCCATCCTCCCCCCTTGGTTCGATTTTGCCCATTAACGAACTTGACCGAGATTTTATGCCTCTTGATTTTATGTATCAGTTTCGAAGAGATCTGTGCAGAATTATTGCAGTTATCGTGTCCATAAAAAAGTGACATAGATAGATAGATAGATAGATATATAAATAAAGTTTTGAACTGGGGGTGGGTTTGGGTTCTGGGAGTCATGATCGGCGTAGATCTGCAAAATTTTTTCAAAAATTCCAACTTAGGTGAGAATGTAATACGTAGTATTTCTTACGAAATCTACCTAAAATATGTCATTATCCAATTTGCATTATGAGATATACTTGTTATTTTCATACTTAATTATCCTTTTGAATAATCCTACATAACTGTATTAGTTCAGTATTTATAATGTAATTAATTTGTAAAAAAAACTTTTATCTAAAAGTTCAAAATTTCTATCGTGGAACGCAGGATAATAGTTAAAGGTGCCTTCCGATGCGAAAAATAATGACCTTGTACATAATTTTTCGCAAATATACCCAATTGAGTACAAAGAGTATATTTGCTCTGAAAGCGTAAAAACATATTTAACACTTAGAACTACCAGAAATTTTACTCAAGTTTTCTAAAACTATTTCACACCAGAAATTTTATTTAAAGCTACTTAACTTATTCATTTAACGTATTTCTGTGAGTTTTATATTTAAATTATTTTAAAAAGAAATTTCTGGTTCGAATCGGAATATATTCATTTGGTAACCTTCAAAATGACGGCTCATGATAGTTCTAGTGTTAATTTTCTATGTGACCGTTTCTACCTTAATCCCTCACTGAGCCAGAAACTCGGGTTCCTCCTTATTCACTGCCCTCTGCTGGGTCGGAGCTTTGTGTTCTCCGGCAGTGATATTATTTTGTACTATTGTCGTTTTTACAAATATTGTTTTCGTTATATTCATATTTTCATTTATCTATTGTTCACCTCCCCACCCTCTCTTGCCCTTACCGGCGGGATTTTGTATTTTGTGTTTTTTTAAAACCTCAATAAACGGGACTGGGGGGGGGGGATTTATGCTCTACAGACTTGGATCCTCGTCTGAACAGTCCCTCTCGGGCAGTAAAATAAAGGAATATATTTGCTCAGGGATTTAAGGTAGTATTTAGTATCTGTAAATAAGTGAATGATTAATGTTAATGTAATAAACGTTTACTCTTTGCTTTTTCGGATTGGAAAGAGCTAATATCGAATACTTTATACCTTGTATTCATTCAAAATAATTTGGTTTTAAGATATAATACAAGGTTCACTCATCACAATTCTTTGGAAATATTTAATTATCATTTATCTTATATATCTTATACATATCACAATTTCTTTGAGAAATTTTAATTGTGTATAGTGTGTATATGTGTATAGTGTGTAAATCGGAATTTCGAACGCTTTTAGCGCATTTCACTCTTTTAAATTTCGTTTTTTTTTTTCAAATTGTTCTGTGCGACCATTTATGTCTTAAAAGCAACAGCATGTCGAATTTCAAGCTTCTATCCCTGACAATTCCATAGAAATCATAATTTAGAACGCTTTTAAAACGCTTTCCGCCCATTTCACTCTTTGAAATTTTGAATTTCTTTACAAACCATTGTTAGCGAGCATTTGTGTCTTAAAAGTAACTGCCATTTCAAAGTTGAAGTTTCTAATCCTGTCAGTATGAAGGAAATCGTAATTTAGAACGTTTTTTTCTCCTTCACCATTTTAAATTTCAATTTTTTTTAAGAACTGTTCTGTGTGTGCACTTGCGTCTTAAAAAATATCAGTCATATGAAATTTCAAGTTTCTGTCCTCAACAATTCCATAGAAATCGTAATTTAGAACGTTTTTAGAACACTTTTCCCTCATATCACCCTTTTAAATTTTGAATTTTATAGAAACTGTTCTTAGAGAGCATATATATCTTATAAGTAACTAACCTTGCCCAATTTCAAGTTTCTAATCCCTTCAGTACACAAAAATTGCAATTTTAGAACGTTTTTCTCTCCTGCAACACCCTGAGGGTAATGGCACTGATATAAAATATAGCCTATGTTAGAGTAGAGACTGTCACCATCAATTTGCCACCATCACTTTTGAAAACGGTTCTGTAGTTCTTAGAGATCCCATAGAAATTGTAATTTAGAATGCTTTTAGAACGATTTTTGCCCATTTCACCTTTTTAAATTTCGAATTTTTTTAGAATTTGTTCTGAGAGAGTATTTACATCTTATATGTAACTACCATGCCAAATTTCAAGTTTATAGCTCCTTATCAGTATACAGAAATTCGTAATTTTAGAACGTGTTTCGCTCCTGCACCACCCTGGGGGTGGTGGCACCGACATAAAGTATAGCCTATGTTGGAGCAGGGATTGTCACCACCAATTTGCCACCATCACTTTTGAAATTCGTTCAGTAGTTCCAGAGATTAGCCCCTACAAAAAAAGAAACAAAAAAAAAAAAAAAAACCTTACTTCTTTATAATATTAGTACAGATTAAATTTCAAACCATTCGGTTGGGTAGTTTTTGCGCTGTTATATACGAACAGACGGGTGGACCAGACGACGTCTATAGGTGTTACGTATCTATATAATTACGAACGCACCTAAAAACGCTCTTTTGATTTAGTATTTTGAGCAAAAATGCAAATTAATGATAATATCATTAATACAGAAAAAAAAACTAATTACTCAGGACTAAGAAAATATACAAATAAATTGCTGTACTTACATTACTTAAATTAATTTAAATTATTAAGTCACTTTTCTATATGATAGTGGAACAAGTTATCATTTTACTAATATCGTTTTCTAATTTTGCGACATACTTCAAAATTTGGTTTGTGACGTTAGATTTTGATTGGTAATATCGGCGAACAGCCGGCATTCTTTGAACCTCTCAAATTGTAGTTTGTGGAATGTTATCTTTCTCTTTATCAGTATCTCTAACAGTTTCTTGATCTCTCAATAAAACATGTCGCTCAAAAATTACTTTTGAAAATGTAAAGTACTAAACAAGTGTCTTTAGATTTAAATTCTGCCGGTTAACTGTTAAAAATCTGTACGAAATTATCGTTGACACCCCCCCCCCTGCTTTATACATAACCTGCATTAACATAACCTTTATACATAACCATACATACCCTGCTTTATATATAAAAGGTTTTTTATTATAACGAATCTTATTATTGGTTAAATCATAGTATTGATTTTATTGCTTATGTATACACAAATTAGCCAATATTTATCGTATTATATTTTCTGCCCCCCCCCAAAAAAACAAACAAAAAAAAAACAGAAAAAAAACAGATTTTTTTTATGTGATTGTATACTGTTAATCTTACTGTAAAAATGGCAGTAATATTATATTAAGAAAAGTGCTTAGTTTAAAATATCTATTTTTTGATAAAGAAAAAACGAAAAATAGTGATTTTTTTTGCTGCAGAAGAATTGCTCTGTTTAGAACTTTTTAATTGTTAGTTCGCTATTGTTGGTTCGCTATGTAATTCACTCAATATTCAATACTGAAAAAATTCTAAAATGAACAAAGAATTGTTGTGACCTAATTTTTATATTTTATTCTTGTTACGGTTGGTTTCAACAAATTTTTTTTTTTTAATCTACATTAATTATTTAAATCACTTTCTCAACATTTATTTAAAAGCACTCCTTTTTTCTGTTTCTAATAAAAATTTAAATAAATAAAAGTAATTGTAATAATTATAATAAAATCAGTTTTTATTTTTTCTTCTTTCTTTTTCTTTTTGCAAAGTAATTTCAACGTTTATAGTCTAACGTAGCTTCCTGTTTTTCAAATACGAAAAGCAGACAGCAAGGGAGGGATGTTTTGTCAGTAGACTGCACAGGTGGAAAATTTGGAGTCATCTAGTCTGACTTTGATATAAGAATGACCGACCGCCCTGTATAAGAATTACGTTATCTTATGAGTGTACTATACACGCAATTAGGCTTTGTAAGTTTACGTCAGGCTTCAATTGGCTCTGCTATCAGGCGGATAGCTGGCGCCCATGTAAACAGAGGCTAACAGGACCCCCCTTCAGCACACGCCATGGGGGTGATGCATGGTTTCCTTCCCCCATGAAGCGGCCGGCAGAGTGGAGCGGCAAGCTGTAGTCTTCACGATGAGTCCATTTTTCCTTTTGTTTCCATTCCCGTACCCCTGGCAGAGTGGATCGGTCCCGTTTTTCAAGCAGCGCGGGAGAATGAATGTTTACGACACTTGTTGCTTGGCCAAGAGACCTGTCGTTTGACTCGTAAAAAAAATTCGACTTATTACGGGGCTCGAAGATTGGCCTGTGGGCTGGATCGCGAAGTTGTTGAAGGCGGACAGGTTTCTGGAAGATTTTTTTTTTGAGAGTGGGGCATTGATGGCCCTACATTAACCATCCTAAGTCATGATGTTATGATGAAAATAGGCTATAAGGGCATTTTCGAATTGCGGATCTATAACTGTTAACGAGAAATTAAGAAGAAGATATGTGTAGCCTATTTTTTTTTGGCGTAGTGGCGCTCCAAGATTATGACTTCTTAACCATCAGAAGTGATCATAGATATTGAACTAAACCGGTCGTTAGAAGTCGTAGTGTTCTGAGTTACGGTGATGGCTATCTTCGAATAAAACACATGCTTCAGGAAGGTGAAATTACTGACTCCGACGGTGAAGTTCTGGACCGTAGAACGATTTTCCCCTCCGGACTAGATGATGGACCTAGTAGTTGATGGCAAGTGATGCAGTGAGATGAGAGGATTGATGAATGTTAGCTTGAAACCACGTCTGAATTTTTCCCCAGCCTGAATACTCCAGCTTAAGTGCTTCATCAGATTTTGAAAAAGGAGGAAATGCTCCTAATTGCCCATTGACTAAAATTGTAGAACTCTCTACCTGTTGTAAGTACTATTTGCATAGTTTTTCTTTTTATTTATTTGCACCTCTTTAAAAAAAAAAAAAAAAAAAAAAAAAAAAAATATGTTTGCTATACCAGAGTTTAAAAGTGAAATGAATATCTTTGGATAATTTCAATAAGAATAAACATTATGAACAGAAACAGTCTGTAGGTTAATATATAATGTTTGTATGTTTGAACGACCATTAAATGGTAATATGATGGTAATTTTAAAAATATGATGTGTAATTTAAAAGTAACCAGTGAGTGGTTTCAACTTAAAAGATCAGCTGTTATATTGTTTTATTAAGATTATTTTTGATAACTTAGTTGCTTCATTAGTTTAAATGTTCAAATAAATTGTGTTTTTTTTTTGTTTATTATCAAAGTTGGTATGTTTTTCTTTGTATAAATCTCTAAATAATTAATTTTTTATATTCACAGTAGACCTATAAGAATGGCCTAACCTTTCTGTGATTAATTAAAAAAAAAAAAAAAAAAAGGGAGAGAAAATTCAACTTTATTAAATTAGGACTTTAAAATTTCTTAAGTTTAAATTCATAACTGACTGTTTTAATGAACATAAATTGAAGTTCACTCAATGTTATACAATCGTATTTTTGATCTTGATTTAAGGATGGATAGATTAATAAGTGAAACAGTAATATTAAATTTAATTTCATAAAATGTTAAATTAAGCTTTAACTCTCCTCTTTCAGAAACATTGTTTTTCTAAAATATACACCAAAATTGTTTTATTTTAAAAAGTAAAAAAAAAAAAAAAAAAAAAAAAAAAAAATATCCAGTCATTATACACCACTATACGATTCTTGGTTAACCGATCGGATCTTGTTCAGAATCTCTATGGTTGTTCTAAAATTTTAGTACATCATCATATCCCTATTCTATTAACGGATTTAACTCTTTCCCCTTTTGGTCCTCATATTGGAGGAATTTCAGGTTGTCTGCATTTTTCCAAATTATATGATGATTACACTTTTGTTAATTTAATGTGTATGGAGATTTGAGCTTGATCGGGTTGGAGTGGAGTTGGGTGTTCTTTATGCAATCCAGTATGCTACTTGATTTAGAAATCTGTTGCCCCTTACTACATTTAATATTGTCTTAAAATGATGAGTTCAAAATTATCATTGTTGTATTTACCTATTCGGATTCTTAAGTTTTGATATTTTGATTAGTTTAATATAATTTGCTACCTTTTCCATGGCAACAGATTTCAGTGGAGCTAATCAGGGTATACTTATTTTTTTTTAAATATTTAATTGTCAAGTGAAGATTGAGTAATAAATGAGCTTTTTAAGTTTAAGTAAGTTGTGTTTTAGAAAGAACCCCAAAACTCCACAACAAATGGAGCCGTAACAATTCGGTCTCTGGGTTATTGATTTTTTTTACTTGTATGTATTTATGTATCAAAGAGCAACTGGGTGTTTTTGCAATTAAAATTTTATTTATATGTTCAAGTGTAAAAAGAGGTCTAGGCTCTCTCTCTGTGCTAGTAAGCTACAATTCCCAGTCAAAATTATGCCTTGTGAGCATAACCTTTTCTTATTTACAAAAAGCATAGTCCTGTACTTAAGTTTTATGTATTTATAAGGTTTTCCTTTCCCCTCTCTTTTTCTCATTTTTAAGTTGTCCCCCCCCCCTTTTTTCATTTTCTTTTTGGTTTGTTTGTCATTTTCTAACTCTAACTATGGCTGATAAGCACTCGGAAGCAATTGCCACTATTCAGCGAAAAAATGCTTTAGTGGATAATTTGTCAAACATTCCCCCATTCAATGGAGAGGCCAGCTCAGTCTGCTTCTCAGATTTTTCTGAGAAATTTGAGAGTTTTGCCAAATTATTCGACTGGAATGAGGAGGAGAAAAAATTCGTTTTGTTAGCTAGATTATCAGGAGCTGCTTCTAGGCGAATAAAAATTCACAAAGCAAAAACATCTGATGAGCTATTAAAAATCTTAAAAGAGAGTTATACTTCACAGGCCACACCAGATGTTGCCCTCAGTCATTTTTTAAATTTTAAACAGCCACCTAATATGAGTGTTCAGGAGTTTTATGACAAGGCATATGATATGTCATTAAGAGCCCTTGTTATTGAAGGTATCCAGGGTGAAGTAGTCGATAAAAGCCGAACGGCTCTACTACACTCCATGCTGTTGAGCAATCTTACACCAGAAGTGCGAAAGGGGGTAATTGCGAGAAATCCACAATCCCCAGAAGAGGTCCTCAAAATTGCGCTTCTTGAGGAAAAGGCTTATAGGAGCATTAACCCTTTCTACAACCACCGCGAGGAAATTCTCAACCCTAATTTGACCCAAAACCTACCCTGTGCTGCAGTTTTTCAGCAAGATAGCTCACAAAAGAAGGAGATAGACCAACTAAAATCTCAAATTGATGTTTTAGCAGCTAAGATAGACAGTTTAGTTGATCTTAGGGCTAGGGATGTACAGGAGAAAAACCAAGAGGTAAGACCCGTAACCTGCTATAGGTGCTCCGTACAAGGCCACTATGCCAGAGATTGTCCACTAAATTTTGTCGACTATAATTTTAGAAGGGGAGGTGGTCAAAATTTCAGGAGCCGTGGGCAAAATTATAGAAACAGAGGTGAAAATCCTAGAGGGAACCACAATCAGCGAGGCGGATATAGGGGAAGAAGAGGTGGTTATTACCAAAACAATAGGAGCACAGCTGCGAACAGAAATGAAGAGCAGGCGGTAAATAACACCCCAGTAGCTAACAATGAAAGTGAGGCTTTAAACTATTAGTGGCCGGATCAGATGTGGTCAAGTCGATCCCCAACAGGCCCCTGGACCCCCCAACTGTGTATAGTATGTTTCAGCCCCAATCATATACATTACCAACTGCAAGAATTTACATAAATAAAGTTTGCCTAAATGCATTATGTGTCACGGGTTCTGCAATTAATCTCCTGAGTGGTACTGATTGTAACTGTTTAGAGAATTTTGAAATGGAGAATTGCAATATCCCCATTATGACTGTCACCGGTGAGAAAGTTCACCTAAATAAGAAAGTATTTTTAAAATTTGTTTTTGATAATGTTCAATGTCAAGCTGAATTCTATGTAGTGGAAGGTAAATTAGCAGAGGAATTTAATATGATTTTGGGAATGCCATTTTTGAAAGAGTACCGGGCAAGTATAAATTGTGATACAAATGCTGTCGCTCTTAAAGTGCCAGTTTCAGGCCAATGTAAACAAAGCGTAGAAACCCCAAGTAATACTTCAGGGTGTAATACTTGTCTTGCTACTAATTCTGTAAATATTTCTAACTCTGTATATAGTGTAAATTCTAATAATAATTGTATAAATAATGATTGTGTTAAAAATAATTCTGTAAATATAAAATGTGTCAACAAAGTAGGGGAGAATTCAAAAAGTAGTAATGCCAATAGCCCTCCTGAAAATTGTGCATGTGAGAAAGTTCATGACTCAGTTAATATTGAAAATGGGAATCATAGTAGTGAAAATATGGTAGTTCAGGACCCGCAGTTGAGTAATATGAGAAAAGATGTTGAGATAGTCATTCAAACTGAGTCGGATAAGGAAGTTGAAAGTGTTGCGCAGAACTTTTGCATGCAAACAACATCAGGCGGTAGCTCTGAGGGTAATAACACTGAAAATTTTTCAAGTATTCAAAGTGTCGACAACATTCTTTCAGCAGCGAGTCAGGTAACTCAGGGTAATTTAGCTGAAGAGACTACTGAAATTTGTAATATTGATGAAAGTGAAGATTTGGTAAGTATAGAGGATAAGGTACCTGAAGTCGAGGAGGAGAGCAATGAAGATAGCAGTAGTGATAAAACCAATAAAAATAAAAATATAAGTTTCGCTGTGTTATGTAGCAAAATTTCAATTCCCCCGCAGTCAAAAATGTTAGCCCAGGTTAAAAGTTATAAGGAAAATTTTATTAAGGAAAATGATATTGTTATGTTAGAACCTTTGGCGAAAAATTTAAATCAAGGTCTCCTTACCTCCAGAGCCATTTGCACTAAAGAACATGGCCTATATATCTCATTTGCAAATTTTTCAGACAATAGTATTCATTTAAATAAAGGAACCTTTGTTGCCAAAATTCAAAAATGTGTAGACCAGTCAAATATACCCGTAACTGATAATAAATTAACCTATAATATAAATTTGGCCCCTCCAATTGGTGACTTTGATCACGCTGATCTCACTTGGAGCTCTGAAATTAATTTAGATCATTTAGAACCCCCATTAAAACTTAAAATGCAAAATTTTCTAGACAAAAACAAAGATGTATTTGCAGCATCGGTCTTAGATTTACCCGGCTGTGATACAATCCCGCATGAAATTAACTTAACTTCAAATAAACCAGTTAAAGGCAAAGCTTATAGAGTCCCCTACAAATTACGTCAAGAAATGGAAGACCAACTTAATACTTTGTTACAGGCGGACATAAATTCCCCTTCCATGTCTGAATTTGCTTCTCCGGTTATTCTGGTTCGGAAATCAGACGGTTCCTATCGACTTGCTGTTGACTACAGAAGATTAAATAAAAATCTTGTTAAAGATGCTTACCCAATACCTAACATTACCGACTCTGTTGATGCTTTAAGTGGGGCTAAATTTTTTTCAACGCTAGATTTAACTAGTGGGTTTTTTCAACAGGTTATTCGCCCAGAGGATAGGCATAAAACTGCTATAATCACCCACAAAGGACTTTTTGAGTGGACCCGTAACTGTTTTGGGCTCTCAAATTCAGGTAACAGTTTCCAAAGACTTATGAATGCTATTTTCGGTGATTTAGGCAATCTTGGAATTCTTGTTTATATCGACGACATTGTAATTGCCTCCAGTGATGTTAATTCTCATTTTGAGAAGCTTAGCATGGTCTTTGAAAGGTTAAGACTGCATAAACTTAAACTTAAGCCCAGTAAATGCACTTTCCTTTTGAATAAAATACAATATCTAGGTTTTGAGATTTGTAGTGGCCAAGTATCACCTATCAATAAAAATATTGCCGTAATAGAAAATTTTAAACCTCCAACTACCCGAAAGGCTGTTAGGTCATTTATTGGAACTCTATCTTTCTATAGGAGATTTATACCAGATTTTACTAAGAGAGCTAAAAATCTAATCAACTTAACGAAAGAGACAGGAAAATTTTCGTGGAATGAAGATGCACAGAAAGAATTTGAAGACCTTAAAATGGCTCTTATTTCAAAACCATGTCTTGCACTCCCTGATTTTGAGAAAGAATTCCATTTATATACTGATGCCAGTGGCGAAGCATTAGGGGCAGTGTTATCACAATTAGATGAAAATAACATGCTCCATCCTGTTGCCTTTGCCAGCAGAAAATTGAAAGATGCTGAGACCCGCTACTCCACCACTGAAAGGGAATTACTAGCTTTAGTTTGGGCTACTGCCCACTTCAAATGTTACATTGCTAATACCCATTTTTTCATCTATACAGACCATGCGCCTCTAACATTTATGTTAAAAATTCACGACCCTACATCTCGCATGGCTAAATGGATCTGCACTCTTTCAGACTTTAATTTTACAATCAAGTTTGTTAAAGGTAAGTGTAACAGTGTCGCAGATTTCCTTTCGAGGTATGTCAACAATGATAACTCCAATGATACTGTTAATTGTAATTTTTGTATACAAGTCGAAAAGGAAGTTACTTTTATGCCTCATTCTAATCTACTTGAAAAAATTGGTGAATTACAAAAGTCAGACAAGAAATGCTGCGAGATTGCAAGAAAACTAGACCAAGGTGTAGAAATTGCTCCTAAATACATGAAATTTTTTTTTAGAGATGACATTTTAGTTTGTGAGGATACAAGGGAGTCAGCTATTTTGAATAAATCTGTAAAGTTAGTCGTGCCAAAAGAATTGGTTACTCAAGTTTTTGCACTAACACATGAGTCCCTAGCGGCTTGTCATCAAGCCTTTCAAAAGACCATTGATCGCATTCGTGAGCACTTCTATTGGCCAGGAATGTCGTCAGATGTCAAGCATCTAGTGGAGTCATGTATTAGTTGCCAGCAGAAGAGAGCTTATAGAGCGAACCAGCTCGCCCCTCTGCAACGTATGCCGACCCCCCAGTTTCCCATGAACAAGGTTCATTTGGATCTCATTGGACCCTTACCGCAAACTTTTTCGGGAAATAAGTATATTGTCGCATATATAGATTCATTTACTAAGTGGCCAGAAGCATATGCGGTTAGTTCAACCACTTCAGATGTCATTGCGGACACTTTAGCTGATTTCATATCACGCTACGATGCGCCCTGTTTTATTACGACGGACAACGCGAAGAATCTAATTTCAGATGCGATAGAGCACGTATATAAAATGTTTGGTATTAATCATATTAAGACCTCATCTTATCACCCGGCTGGCAACTCGCAAGTGGAGAGACAGAATCGTACTCTTAAAAATGCACTTTGTCACATAGTCAACCAAAATCAATCTGACTGGGACACTAAACTCAAATTTGCACTACTAGCTATGCGTTCAGCTGTCCACTCTTCAACTAAACTTAGCCCAGCTGCAGTTATGTATGGCAGAAATATGAATCTACCATATAATCTCTTTTCTCAACCACCTTCTTTTAATTATAATGATGCACCCTCTTTTTGCGAACTCTTAATCCCAACTCTTCAAAAAGTATACACTGAAGTACATAGTAATTTAATTAAAGTTTCTGAGCAGCAGGAAAAATACCGTGAAAAGACAGCTGTTGATAAAAATTTTAAAATAGGAGATCTTGTGTGGTTATTTACACCCACAGTCGCCCCTGGTAATACAAAAAAATTAAGCAAGCAAAATAATGGTCCTTTTACTATAATTGAGAAGCTAAATGAGGTTAATTTTAAAATAGCGCTAGTTGCTAATCCCAAAAATTGTCAGGTTGTCCATGTTGACAGGTTGTCTTCTTTCAAAGACAGACTCCCCATCTGGTCCAGTAAACCAAAACAAACAATTGGCCTGGGATCGACTGAAAACGTGACCATCGATTCACCACACCAACCGCGCGATTCTCCTCCTGTACGCAGGTGTAAGCGTAACCGATTCATTCCCTGGGCACCATATGATAGTAACCGCGCACCAGCAGTAGTGAACGTCAACAATAACGAAACTCCGGTAGCGCCGGAAGTGGAGGAAACAGACAGCGACGCGACTGAAATCATAAATCCCTCTCCCCCACCTCCCATTTCTCCGGAGATTGCAGCGGCAGAGAATAACGAGATGTGCGTAAATAAAAATTTAGCAACGGCAGAAGGCAGTGAAATGCGCGTAGGTAAAAATTCAGCCACGGCAGAAAGCAGTTCAACTGCTGAGCACAGTGATTCGCGCAGGTCTCGTTCATCGATTCGTCCAGCTGCTAAATCGAATAGAAGTAGTCGTTCAATATCGATTTCTAGAACCGACTATTCGCTACGGGATAGAAGAGACCGTCCGAGTTATAAATACTAACTACCTTTTTTCGTTATTCAAGCATTTTTATTCAATTTTACCTTGTTTATTTGTATTTATTTATAGTTTAGTTAATGTGTATGTATATTTAATTATTTTTTTTTGACATTTTTAAAACGGAACTTAGTTTTTCTAGCGTATTAAAGGTTTGTTTTGGTTGTGTGTTGATACTCTCATGTAGGCATTTTTAACCCTTTTTATGCCTATACTTAAGGTTTTTGTCTGTTTTATGGTAGATTATGTGGTATATACCCGTCCGCACCCCGTTTTCGTAGATTTTGGGTATATTTTTGCAAAAAAAAAAAAAAAAAAGAAACGAATGTAATTTTTGTTACTTTAAAAATTTTTTAGGATGTTGTGTTTTGTATGCCCTTTTGCCGAGGTAGATCTGTTTAGTTCAGTTTTTTTTAATGCATCAGTGTTTTGTATATAACTTTTTAAGTATGTGTTTACTTTAATTTCTACATTTTAACTAGATAGATTTATTATTTACTATACAGTTTGTGGTTTTATTTGAGCTTAAACTTTAAGGAGTGTGGGCCCTTTTTCTTTTTCTAGTACATACTGTCTCATGTACATGCCTGTATGTTGTTGTGTGTGGCTAAAAGTGCTAAAATTAACTATTTTATTTATTCTACTTCCTATTTTTGTGGAATGTGTGTTTTCCTTCCTGGTGATATATGTCACCACCCCTGTTTTTTATTTTATTTTGTGGAATGTTTTCCCTGTAGTGCCCAAAAGGCCCGAAACTGCTTTTTGCTATAAGTAGCACAGAGGCAGAGATACTCTTTCCCATGCACATTACTTGTACGTGCATTTGTAAAATCTACATAATATCCCGAATCATTAGACTGTGTTCGAAAACAAACATGTGTTCTCATATAAAATTGTTACAATTGTGTGCGTAATTCTCTAACATGGTCTGTGATACCATAATTTGTGTCTTACAGATGTATATGTATATATTTTTTTTTGTGTGTCACCAGTTGCTCTTGTGTATTTTTGTATAATAGAATTAATATGTGTTTTACAAATTTCATTGACATTTACAGTGTTGTAACTATGATATTACTAGTACTTATTTACATTAATAGATAGTGTTGTAATATACTGTGATGCCAATTATTGAAGTTATGTATATAAGCAGTATAGTGACAATTAATCAGTGGGCACTTCTCTTCTTTTTCGGCTAATTTTTTTTTTCAAAATTCAATTTATGTATTATTTACAGTTCTGTTGCCAGAAGTCTCAGGAAGGATGCAGTTATGCGTAGGAATGACAGTAGTAGGGAAGTGAGGTTTCACAATCAGGTGGAACATGTGTTCTTTTACAGGTGCAGAAAATATCTTGGTCATTTTAGTGGTAAAATCAGCCTTGTGGTCCCTCCTCTGGTAGTACTCTTTTATGGTCATGTTTCAGGTAATATTTTAGGTAATGGTTTCTACGGATGTGCGAGCTCTGGTTGTATATATCCGGAATATATTGTCAGGGTGGTATTTCAGCGGTGAACTCTCTGGATCCCGTCCCGGATCGATGTATGATCTGTGTTTGTGGGTCAGTTTTTTCAGTGTTGAGGTCCCAGCATGCCATGTGGTACCAAGTTACCTTTCAAAAAAATAATTTGTTTTCTCAAAAAAATTTTTTTTTTTAATTAGCCGGGGGGAGCAATCTTGTTACGGTTGGTTTCAACAAATTTTTTTTTTTTAATCTACATTAATTATTTAAATCACTTTCTCAACATTTATTTAAAAGCACTCCTTTTTTCTGTTTCTAATAAAAATTTAAATAAATAAAAGTAATTGTAATAATTATAATAAAATCAGTTTTTATTTTTTCTTCTTTCTTTTTCTTTTTGCAAAGTAATTTCAACGTTTATAGTCTAACGTAGCTTCCTGTTTTTCAAATACGAAAAGCAGACAGCAAGGGAGGGATGTTTTGTCAGTAGACTGCACAGGTGGAAAATTTGGAGTCATCTAGTCTGACTTTGATATAAGAATGACCGACCGCCCTGTATAAGAATTACGTTATCTTATGAGTGTACTATACACGCAATTAGGCTTTGTAAGTTTACGTCAGGCTTCAATTGGCTCTGCTATCAGGCGGATAGCTGGCGCCCATGTAAACAGAGGCTAACAGGACCCCCCTTCAGCACACGCCATGGGGGTGATGCATGGTTTCCTTCCCCCATGAAGCGGCCGGCAGAGTGGAGCGGCAAGCTGTAGTCTTCACGATGAGTCCATTTTTCCTTTTGTTTCCATTCCCGTACCCCTGGCAGAGTGGATCGGTCCCGTTTTTCAAGCAGCGCGGGAGAATGAATGTTTACGACACTTGTTGCTTGGCCAAGAGACCTGTCGTTTGACTCGTAAAAAAAATTCGACTTATTACGGGGCTCGAAGATTGGCCTGTGGGCTGGATCCCGAAGTTGTTGAAGGCGGACAGGTTTCTGGAAGATTTTTTTTTTGAGAGTGGGGCATTGATGGCCCTACATTAACCATCCTAAGTCATGATGTTATGATGAAAAGAGGCTATAAGGGCATTTTCGAATTGCGGATCTATAACTGTTAACGAGAAATTAAGAAGAAGATATGTGTAGCCTATTTTTTTTTGGCGTAGTGGCGCTCCAAGATTATGACTTCTTAACCATCAGAAGTGATCATAGATATTGAACTAAACCGGTCGTTAGAAGTCGTAGTGTTCTGAGTTACGGTGATGGCTATCTTCGAATAAAACACATGCTTCAGGAAGGTGAAATTACTGACTCCGACGGTGAAGTTCTGGACCGTAGAACGATTTTCCCCTCCGGACTAGATGATGGACCTAGTAGTTGATGGCAAGTGATGCAGTGAGATGAGAGGATTGATGAATGTTAGCTTGAAACCACGTCTGAATTTTTCCCCAGCCTGAATACTCCAGCTTAAGTGCTTCATCAGATTTTGAAAAAGGAGGAAATGCTCCTAAGTGCCCATTGACTAAAATTGTAGAACTCTCTACCTGTTGTAAGTACTATTTGCATGGTTTTTCTTTTTATTTATTTGTACCTCTTTAAAAAAAAAAAAAAAAAAAAAAAAAATATGTTTGCTATACCAGAGTTTAAAAGTGAAATGAATATCTTTGGATAATTTCAATAAGAATAAACATTATGAACAGAAACTGTCTGTAGGTTAATATATAATGTTTGTATGTTTGAACGACCATTAAATGGTAATATGGTGGTAATTTTAAAAATATGATGTGTAATTTAAAAGTAACCAGTGAGTGGTTTCAACTTAAAAGATCAGCTGTTATATTGTTTTATTAAGATTATTTTTGATAACTTAGTTGCTTCATTAGTTTAAATGTTCAAATAAATTGTGTTTTTTTTTTTGTTTATTATCAAAGTTGGTATGTTTTTCTTTGTATAAATCTCTAAATAATTAATTTTTTATATTCACAGTAGACCTATAAGAATGGCCTAACCTTTCTGTGATTAATTAAAAAAAAAAAAAAAAAAAGGGAGAGAAAATTCAACTTTATTAAATTAGGACTTTAAAATTTCTTAAGTTTAAATTCATAACTGACTGTTTTAATGAACATAAATTGAAGTTCACTCAATGTTATACAATCGTATTTTTGATCTTGATTTAAGGATGGATAGATTAATAAGTGAAACAGTAATATTAAATTTAATTTCATAAAATGTTAAATTAAGCTTTAACTCTCCTCTTTCAGAAACATTGTTTTTCTAAAATATACACCAAAATTGTTTTATTTTAAAAAGTAAAAAAAAAAAAATATCCAGTCATTATACACCACTATACGATTCTTGGTTAACCGATCGGATCTTGTTCAGAATCTCTATGGTTGTTCTAAAATTTTAGTACATCATCATATCCCTATTCTATTAACGGATTTAACTCTTTCCCCTTTTGGTCCTCATATTGGAGGAATTTCAGGTTGTCTGCATTTTTCCAAATTATATGATGATTACACTTTTGTTAATTTAATGTGTATGGAGATTTGAGCTTGATCGGGTTGGAGTGGAGTTGGGTGTTCTTTATGCAATCCAGTATGCTACTTGATTTAGAAATCTGTTGCCCCTTACTACATTTAATATTGTCTTAAAATGATGAGTTCAAAATTATCATTGTTGTATTTACCTATTCGGATTCTTAAGTTTTGATATTTTGATTAGTTTAATATAATTTGCTACCTTTTCCGTGGCAACAGATTTCAGTGGAGCTAATCAGGGTATACTTATTTTTTTTTAAATATTTAATTGTCAAGTGAAGATTGAGTAATAAATGAGCTTTTTAAGTTTAAGTAAGTTGTGTTTTAGAAAGAACCCCAAAACTCCACAACATAATTATAGATGAACAATTTTCTGGGGAAAATATCTTTTTAGATATATTTTTTGTCGTCTGAGGGACAAAACTGATTTTTGCCGAATCTGATATGGCAAATATAAATAATAATAACAATATATCTTTAAAATATATTAAGTTCTACATAATAGCATTATTTGGATTGAAATTTTAATTGTATGGCATATCATACATACATCCTCTAATCTACATAAATGACAGTTAAAAAAAATATATATATATTGTGACTTTGTGATTATTATTAATAAAACAAGTTTTTAAAACTTTCTTTTCTTAAAGTTAATTTTTGTACAATTTTTTTTAGTAATTTAGTTTCCTTTAAAATAAGTAAATAAATATATCATTATTTATTTTGATTTATTGCTCAAAAACTTAGCTTTCGGTTTTGCAAAACTTGAGATATTAATAATTAAAATTTAATATTTGTTTCTTCATTATTTTTAGTAAAAAACTGATGACAAATTTAAAATGAAAAATAGAGAAAACTAGAATTGTATATACTTATTTCTTTACTTCTATAGACTTGTATTTTGCACATAGAGGTTTTTTTCTTTTCATTTTTTCTTTTAGTTTATATGTATTTACATGAAAAATAAAGAAATAACAAATAGCCGAGTTAAAATGTCTATTTAAGGCGAAAGAAATTTTTAAACTGAAAGTCATGCATGTTATTAAATAATATATTTATTTATTTCTAATAATAGATTAATAGTTCTGGTGATTGTTATATGATGTATAAAATAAATTGGTCACATGGAAATATAAATTATCTGTAGCGATTTCCAGTTACTGATATTATTGATATAATTTCCGTATGAATTTCCACTTTTGGTGATATATCATTTAATTCTTTTGCAGATTATATTTTCAAAGTTGATGTTTTCGTGTAAACAAAATTAAATTTATATATGGGAAATGTTATGAACACTTTTGTTTCAGATGGTGAACATAGAATATGAAAAAGAAACATAAAAGTATCAGAATGAAGTTTATCATGGAATTCTTAATATTTTATGCATACATTTTCATTTTTACTTACGAGAAATAAACCTCTATTTAAAAAATTCAACATTGCCCTATTGTATTCAATTGCACGCCGAAAATATTTTTTAAATAATGCCTTATGAAAACTTGTTGAAAATACAAAAACTATATTTAGATGTTTTTCTCGTGTTGAATCTCAATAACATAATCAAATTTCAAGACACAGAGCCATTTTGAAAACATACAAAGATTAAAAATGGGTTTACTTAATCCAACATGGGCTGGAAAAAAAAAAAAAAATATATATATAACTTTGAATAATATCCTGAGTAAAAAACAAAATAATGTGGGAAAAGATAGGAGGGGGTGGGGGGGGGGATGGGTGGATAAGATTAATTTTTGGTCCATGATAGGGCCAAATATTTTTACTAAGGAGTTTTCATTGTTGTAATAAAATTAGAGTTTTAAATTTACTGGTTCTATGATTTTTTCTTTTACTCTAGACTGTTTAATTATGTTGTACAAGATCTAAAATACAGATTGTTCAGTAAATTTTAATATATTACTTTAATATATTTTAATTTTAATTTACATTATTTTTTATTTATTTTTTTTTTTTTTATAAAGAACTTTTATAACATAAGCTTGTTTTATTTATATGTTAGTATTTGAATGAAAAATTGCCATTATTTTATTATTATTATTATTATTATTGAACTATTATATTCAAATTTTAAAATAATTCAAAACATACTTCAAAGAAAGGAACTTATACTTTCTACTAAGAAAATGAACTCCATGGTACAAAATATTTATTTGATACCAATTTTAATTTGATGTTCCTTTGATGAGCGGAATTATTTTCCTAACACTTTTCCATCTGAAAAATGCTCATTTGAAGCATAAATAGTTAATTGTAATGAAAAGTGGCATTGTACCTCAAAAACAAAATTAAAGTTATATAATCTAATTTTACACTGTTATATTCTTATTCTAAAATGATAAAAACAAAATTGGTCGCACCAATGTGCGCCGCGAACGAAGTCGTTTTCCACAACAATGTGAATAATAATCGGGCGGTGTAGAAAAGTTATAATTAATATTTTATACTTATAGAAAAGGATGAGGATTAAGACAGAGGATTTATCTAAACATGTATTTATATGTTCATATATATTTGAGGTAATCGAATGAATGCATTTTATTTTTTGCAGTAGTATATGAAGAGTTTGGGGGGGGGGGGTACACCTGGAATTCTTTTGATGCACATTTTCTATAATGTGACAAAAAATAAAACACTTTCTATACTTTCATATACATATTTGGCCGTAAAGCAGGATTGGATTTCTTCCAAAAGCAATACTTGATTATAGCATGGGTATGGGTAAACTTGGCCTTAGCCCTGGCCCCTCTGCTTTTGGGGGTTCTGAAATTTAGTGTGCAATTTTCGTAAAACTGATATTTTATATCTATTTCAACGTTGCACTGATTATAATAAGTATTTTGAACTGTTAGAGTAGCATAAGTTTAAAATATATTCATCTAAATACAGTAAAACCTCTCAATAGCGGACACCCCAGGACGACAGATTTTGTCTGTTATTCGGAAAAGTCCGCTTTCTTCGAATAACAGAAAAATTCTGCGATGCTATGGTGTCCACTATTGAGAGATTTTATTGTATTTAGATAAATATGTTTTTGGTTTTTACACTTATCCTACTCTAAAAGTTCGAAATATTGATTATAATCAGTACAATATCGAAAGATATTGTAACAACGGCTGCAGGGTGCAGTATTTCTCCAAAAGAACGCTTGTTTCCTTCTGAACGTTAGAAGATGCTCGCAGAAGTGGGGAGGGGGTTGGTCATTTTGGAGCAATGACCGAGAACTTCCGCCCTTACCCCCAGTGGACAATGTACACGTAGACGTAGAGAAGCGAGGAGTCTGTTGTTGGAAAGCGAGCGATGAGGTTCGCTTGTAAACAGCTCCGGTTTGAGTGAGATGTTTTTTTTAGTGCTTTCCGCTGTGTTCTGCGGTGATTATGAAGATCACGATTAAATTGTAAATCACAAAGAACTTGTACAGAATATTTTTTTTTAATTAAATAATTTTTAATTGAATCCAGTGGATTCTTTATTAGTTTAGCTGTGCGTGAATGTTTATGTTTGAAATTAACACTCGCTACACCACAGCTTATGATTAATGGTGGCAGTGCTCGGTGGGATGTTGGAACTAGATTAATTAGTTCCACGAATTCTTAGCCACCTTCTGCAAAAAAATTATATTTGTTAAAGTCGTGCAGTTATCGTATAAGCACGCATTTTGTGGGAGAACTTTGTCGACGATTTCCACGAGTTTTGGAACGGCCAAGTATCCAGAGTTTTATTTTCTGACATTTGGAGTCTCTGTAAAGAAGAATCAGTGTTCTGTCCGGAAGGTCAAGGATTCATTCTTGTGAAGTGGAGCGAGTGGATACCATCGATAAAGATCCGGTGTGGAGCTTCATTTCTGTTGGACTGTTTATCTGCCGACCCTGGAATTTTCCTGGAATTTGCTATGTGTCCCCCAGCGTAAACATCAAATATGGAATGGTAAGCCCCTATATTTCTCGTGCATGCTGAATTTTGGGAGGTCCCATTGTTATATATACATGTACATAAATTTAGTAGAAATAATGTTGGGCTAAGTAATTTGAAGTAGGGTTTATTATTATTATTATTACTTCAAGGTTCATGCGTACGGGATAGCTATAAGTTATTTTATATTCTCTGGTTATTGTACTAATGTTCTCAGGTAAATATTTATTGCAAAAGTGGCGGGTTATTTATTTTATGTGTGTTTTTGTTCTTTTGTGATAAGTATAAAGATTAAATTATTTTTTATGCACATGTAGAGTGCTAATGCAGCTAAACAATATGTGTTACAGTGTGAAAGCATTTGTTTAGAGGTAGGAGATTGAATTAATGAAAATTATCACTGTGAATTCATTTTTAAAATAAATTCATATTCCTAGTAGAAAGGAATTTTGTTTAAATTAATCTACTAAGTCTTTTCTTTACTGTGTAGTATTTTTATGAGTGTTTTTTGGGTTTATCTTATCATTTATGGTGTTTTATTTAGGGAGTTACTCAGTTTTGAAAAGAAAAGTAGATCCTTGATTTTCTTTGCTTTTTTATTGCTAATTGTGTTCGGGAAAATTATTGTGCTTTTTTGTATTTTGTGTTGAGATATTTTCTGTGTTTAATTATGGCCAGTTTCTTGAATAAACAAAATAAAAGCGTTCTGCTATTGCTCGCGGCCGATTTTGATACAGAATTACCTGCGGACAGTAAAAAGGTAGCGATAATTCAGGCAATTTTGCGTGCCTCTGATTATGAGGAGCAAATGGCTAAAGATATGTTGGAAGGGATATTAATAGAGAGGGAAAAACTGGCAGAGCAAGAAAGATCAGACAAATTAGCGGAGCAAGAAAGGTTAGATAAATTGGCAGAAAGAGAGAAAGATAGACAGTTGGAGTTAGAGAAGGCGAAGTTACAATACAATGTAGATACTACCTCTGTAGCTTCCACAGTTTCTGTAGTGGCAGAAAGTAAAGATAAAAAAGTAAGTTTAAAAGATTTAGTCCCAAAATTTGACCCTAAATCCATTGACATTACTTTATTTTTTATGATTTTTGAGAGTCAGGCGTTAAAAGAAAATTTAGATGAATCTAATTATGTATCACAGCTTATACCCTTGTTGCCTGTAGATGTTGCGGAAATTATTGTAAAGGAACCGCTAGAGAAAAGGGATGACTATCAGCACATCAAAAGCGTTTTGCTAAAAAGGTTTAGATTAGGAGCTGGGGCCCTTAAAACTAAATTTGAAAACCATCAAAGGAAGTCAGGTGCACTGTGGTCTGAACTTGTGTATGAGCTGAGAGGGTATTTGGATAACTGGTTGGAAACGGTTGAAGTGAATGATTTCGAATCCCTCAAAGAACTTATACTCACAGAGCAGGTGAAACGTAGAGTCCCTTTTGAAATTAAAGAGAAATTCTTAGACGAATGGGATGAGATGAAGACAGCGTCCTATTTAGCAGAAAAATGCGATAAATATGAGAGTGTGAGAGGGAATTTTAAGAAAATGGAAAATAAATTTTGGAATAATAAGTCATTTGGTAGGGACAGGAACGGTCAGGATAACTTCAAGAGTAAGGGGGAACAGGCAGTAAAGTCGGGAGGGGCTGATAAAAAGGATCACGCAAGTAGAAATTCTTGGAATAAAGATAAGTTTGATAGAAGGAAACCTATTGTCTGTTTCCAGTGTAACCGTGCAGGGCATATCAGACCGGATTGCCCAGATTTAAAACGTAAAGACTCTGGAGATGTAGTTAGTCACCTGGGTGTAGATGTTAGTTTAGGAGAGTGTTTTGCACCGTATTTCAAAAAGGCAGAAATTAATGGAATAGAACGGGATTACTTACGGGATACTGGGGCTGGCATTGATCTTTGTGACCGTAGCTGGATTGATAATGAGGATTTGATTGGTGAAGTTACTTGGATTAAACAACCCCTGGATAATGAATGTAAATGTTTGCCATTGGCTAGAGTTACAATTAAAGGAGATTTTGGAACGGTGGTCACTAAGGCAGCTGTGAAACCTATCGAGTTAGAACAAGGTTATTATTTGTTAGGAAACAAAACGGCTGAGCTTATTGAGGAGTCGAGGGGTAATCCTGTACCGGTAAATGCTGTAGTGACGCGCAGTCAGAGGCGTGAACATGAGAGAGAAATGTCCGCTGTGCAAGTTGAGAGTGAATTTGGTTCGGAGGATGGAGAACCGGATGAAGGGGAGTCTAGTGACGGTGAGGAAGAAGATGGGATAGTTATTCCGGAAAGGTTAGAGGCAGAGTCGGGTTTGGAGAAGGTATCCGCAGAGAAATTTAAGGAAGAGCAGATAAATTGCGCTTCACTTAAGCAGTTGTGGGAGAAGGCCAGTAAACCTAACGAAAAAGAATTTTGTGTTAGAGATGGTAAGCTTATGCGGGTATCGCAGTCACGGAGAGGTGATGATAAAGTGCAGTTATGTGTGCCGGAAGTTTATCGTAGAGAAGTTCTAGCATTGTGTCATGAGCAGGTGTCAGGGCATTTGGGTACGACTAAGTCCAAGGATAGGGTTCTGAGATGTTACTTTTGGCCAAACTGTTATCACGATATTGAGAATTATGTTAAGACTTGTGATACATGTCAAAAGGTAGGTAGCAATCGAGATAGGCGAAAGGCCCCTTTGAAGTTAGTACCGATAATTTCGGAATGCTTTACCAAAATAAATTTAGACGCGGTTGGTCCCCTGCAAACTAGTAATAAAAACAACAAGTACTTAATTACATCCATTTGCCTCGCTTCTAAATATCCTGATGCTATTCCGGTGGAAAACATCACTTTCACATCCGTTATTGATGCTTTGGTACAGATATTCGCTAAGACAGGTTATCCGAGAGAGGTGCAAAGTGACCTAGAAAAATCTTTCACCAGCGAGTTAACATCAGAATTTTTTAATGTATTTGGTATCAAAGTGTCGCATAGCTCAGTTTGCCATCCGGAGTCGAACAGCGTGGAAAGGATGCATTCTACTTTGAAGAAAGTACTTAAAGCCTTGTGTCTAGAGTCAGGTCGAGACTGGGAAGAGGTTTTGCCTATGGCGTTGTTTGCTCTAAGAACTGTGACGCATGAAAGTACTGGGTTTAGGCCTTGCGAGCTGGTTCATGGAAAAAATTTACGCATGCCGCACACTTTAGTTTATGAGAATTGGATGGGTCAAGGTAACACGGATCAAAATGTGGCAGATTACATTTTGAACTTGACGAATAGGTTGAAAAGGTGTCAGGATTTAGCAACTAGGCGTATGGAGGAATGTCAGGACAAAAGGAAGACATGGTATGATAGGAATGCGGTAACTAGAAAATTCAAAGTTGGTGACCAGGTGTTGGTTTTGGCAACATCAAAGCCTCATAAGATGGCCGTAAATTGGGTCGGGCCGGGAACTGTCACTGGAGTGATTTCGGAAACAAATTACACAGTTGACTTGCCAGAGAGGCGCAATAAGGCGACTATCTACCATGTGAATCTTTTGAAACCTTATTACAAGCGGCCTGAATTTGTTAATCTGCTGATTGACATAGATGCGGAAGAGGTGGAAGAAGATGCTGAGATCCCTTATCCCCTGCCAAACCCCACACAAATTGACTTCTGGGAAGTTGTGTATAACAGCGAGTTAGAGAAAAAAGTGACAGATAGCCAAATACGTTTATTTAAGGAGGTTATGGAGAGAAATAGAAAAGTTTTTTCTTCAGACCCTGGACGTACCCATCTGGTAGAGATGGATATCGAGTTGACAGATGAATCGCCGGTGAGGGCGAAACCTTATAGAATGTCACCTAGGCAGACCGAAATTTTAAGAGAGGAAATCAGGAGACTATTGGAATTAGGAGTGATAGAAGTAGGGCAATCCGATTTTACGTCCCTCATGATTTTGGCAGAGATTCCGAGAAAGGATCATCGTCCCTGTGTGGACTATTTCACGGGAATGCAGACGGGTTAAGTAGAACCGAAAAGTGTAATTTCTTTAGTATTTAATTAGTGTAAATTTCTTTACTTGATTCCCGAATTAGTATTTGTTTATAATTTTTATTTACGAGTTATTGTTTTTTTTTGTTATTTATCACTTGTATATATTTTGTGTGTAATTTAGTATTTTTTTAGAATTTTCTTTAATGTCAAGGAATCGCACTGTGTCAGTTATTGAACTCAGATAAATATCTCATCTGTTATATTAGATTTGATTACGAAAATGTTTTTATTATTTGAATTGTTATGGAAATTCATAAGTGAAATCTAGGATTATCATGAGTCTTTCAAAACTGAGTACGCGTGCGTCTGTATGAACCTTGTATAGAGAAAAATTAAAGTGTATAAAGTTATTAAGGTATTAGTAAAAGGTAAAAGTATTAACGTAAAGTTATTAAGGTATTTCCTTAGCACTTCCAACTGGAGTTTAGGTGTTGGGACCTCTCAGATTTAGTGTGTTAAGAATGAGGGGCTCGGTACCTGGTTCAAATTTACATTTTCATAGGTGTATGCACCGTATGAAAATTCTTTAGGGGGAAGGAGCTGTAACAACGGCTGCAGGGTGCAGTATTTCTCCAAAAGAACGCTTGTTTCCTTCTGAACGTTAGAAGATGCTCGCAGAAGTGGGGAGGGGGTTGGTCATTTTGGAGCAATGACCGAGAACTTCCGCCCTTACCCCCAGTGGACAATGTACACGTAGACGTAGAGAAGCGAGGAGTCTGTTGTTGGAAAGCGAGCGATGAGGTTCGCTTGTAAACAGCTCCGGTTTGAGTGAGATGTTTTTTTTAGTGCTTTCCGCTGTGTTCTGCGGTGATTATGAAGATCACGATTAAATTGTAAATCACAAAGAACTTGTACAGAATATTTTTTTTTAATTAAATAATTTTTAATTGAATCCAGTGGATTCTTTATTAGTTTAGCTGTGCGTGAATGTTTATGTTTGAAATTAACACTCGCTACACCACAATATTTAAAATATCAGCTTTACGAAAATTCCATGCCAAATTTGGGGAGTTATTTCTTTTAGTTTTAAGAATGAAAATAAATATTTCTCGCTATCCATGACATCATTTTCGATATGGATAATTTTGCGGAGCATATTATTGACATTTGCTGACAATTTTCTTTTGAAACTTCTTTTTACTTTTTTTAAATTTAAATAAAAAATACGGTATAGTTATATTAGCCCTGCACAGACGGTAAAACGCCAAGAATTATTACCATACAAAAGAAAAAAGCGAAGAAAAAAAACCCAAGATCATTTTATTTCACCAATCAAAGATATCCGCTTTATTTTTGATGTATGGCGTCATATTCGCCTGTTTCCTATGGTTACTCATCTTGAAACCTTGTATTATTATCAAAAACTAAAAAAAAGTACGTTTTATTTCTAATAATATTATTTAATCTTCTTTTTAATTCTTTAATTTTTTTTATTTCATTTTTATTTTTCACGTGAACATTCTTCAATTGAAACTAAATTGTTGACTAAAAATTATTATTCCGGAATTTGAATTAGTTTTGGCAACGATAAAGTATTAGCAACGGTAAAGTAAATTTAACCATGTTAAAATATTATACGAAAAAAATGTCCATTTACTCTCTATGAAAAAACGAAATTTTAAATTATTAAGAAAAATATTTGAATAAAATAAACAAAAACCAGCCTATGTTCAAATGAGGGTTATAATCAATCTGTATGCAAAAATACAGGATCATTAAAGGCTCCATTTTGACGCTGGCTTCAGCCTAACATTTGCGCACAATCAGATTTATAATATTATTAGGATATGCTTTAATAGTTTTGTGTGTTAAAAGCCATCGAGCTGAGAGTAAGATTTTAACTCTTCAAAGAAAATTATATATAATATTTTAGAAATATTTTGACAACTAAGAAAAACAAGAGACATTCTTTAAGAAGAGTACACAGAAAAAAAAGGAAGTTAAAAATATTAATTTCTTGAGGAGATATTTTAAATATACGAATGCATTCCGCACACCAATAGGTTTAGCATTAGTGAGGAAAATTGGGGAGCTGACTGACTAACAGCCTTAAGAGGCCTCTTTACTGACGTGAAAACACCTGCTTGCTAATGTTTATCCTATGGGACAGTTATTTTATAATATCTCGTTTGTATTTTAATATTTTTAAATTATTTTTATTTTTTGCATTGGATAGCTGGGTTCGATCTCTATGCAGTCCCATTGTTTGCAAGTTTTTTTTTTTTTTTTTTTTTTTTATTAGGATGCTGTTACTTTCGGACCCGGTTTAAAAAAAAAAAACTGCAACCAAAATTGAAAAAGTAAAAAAAGGGGACTGCATAGAGATCGAACTCAGCTATTCGATACGAAAATAAATTAATATATACATAATAAATAAATAAATAAATAAAATAAAAATATTGAAATGCAACGAGATATTATAAAATAACTGTCCCATAGGATTAATATTAACGAGCGGGTGTTTTCGTGTGAGTGAAGTAGCCCCTTAATGTATGTATAACGATAATGACATTAGTTATTTTTTCAGCTATATACCTCCTTATAAAGGGCGCTTCTATTTAAGGGACAAAATATTTGGTCTCATGGGTGTCTTTTATTGGGAGGTTTTACTATATTATGGACCGGACTTTTGAAAACTAGGGACAAGGATAGATAAAATTTAAGAAAAAAAAACATGTCTCTCGCAATTTAAAAGTTTATTACAACAACCACCAACAAAAATGTACAATAACCTCATCCGAGTTACCCACGATTCCAAAAAAGCGTTCTTTATCTTTAGAAACCTCATAAACCAATATATCTTCGAGTAATTTCTAGAAACGTTTTCGAGTAACTTTTAGAATATATTAATCAGTTTTCTCAAAGCGGAATCTCGATATTTAGAATGCTATTCATTCTCAATGAAACATTTTCAGCTGCGTAATTCAATTTATACATATAAGAGAAACAAAATAACATTAATTTTAATGTTAATGTTAATGCTGTTAATTTATCAAGTTTGTCTGTAAAACATGTTTGTTGAAAATGAAAATGTTTATTTGAGAATGGATAGCATCTGAAAGTCACAAACCATTAATTAAGACACAAACTTTTGAACTATTTATTATTATCCACATATATTTTTTTATCTTCTATCATTTTCGATATCTTAATCGAATTTCAATTATATTATGCATTGATGTATCTATAACCAGGGCCCGACTTAGACTATCTGTGCCACGGGGCAAACATCATTCTGCCCCTCCCCCTCTCCTTCTATCTGTCCTTAGAAATTGGTCGTGAATTATGCTTTAGTGATTAGTACTAAATTTCATACCTATTGCAAATATACATAAATTTTGTACCAGGCACTATTCACATCTATATACAGGGTATCAAAAGAAAGATGGTCACAACTTTAAGAAAAAATACTTGTAGGAAACTAGTAGAAAAAATGGTGGATTGGTTGACGGGTTGTTTAAAAACTTTCTCTTTGCTTATCTACGTGTGTCATAAGATATCTAAAAGAAAAATGCCCCCAAATGGTCATCATAAATGGTCTTAGTTTGCCTCGTTAATAGGAAAACTTGAATGAGGAATTTCTCTTGAAAATAATGGACTACTAAGTTGTTATAGTAAAATTTTAATCATTAATTTTATGATGATCTAGCTCGTATTTCTTTTGGGGGGAGGGGGAATAGGGTACGAGAAGCAAAGATGGGAAGGGAAGGACCGCATTCTCTTACTAAAAATATTTGGAAATTTTTTTGGTTACTTTTGGTTAATTTTAACCGTTTGACTAACTTGGCATCCTCTTCACGAAGATCCTGATTACTCCCAAGGAGGCCCCATGAAATGGAGGGCCAGGGGGCAGCTGCCCCATATGCCCCTACATTAGTCCGGCTCTGTCTATAACCATCAGTGTTGAATTCAGACACTTTTCTCTGAGGGGGGGGGGGCATTAAAGGGCTCCGGGAGGGGAGGCAATTGCACTTTTTAACCATTAAAAGCATAAGATCTCAAATCTTCCGGGTGGGACACTTCCCTGTTCCGATGGGGGGTGGGGCGTCCCCCGCGGGCCACCCCCTGAATTGAACAATGATAACCATAACGACATTATTTATATTTTAAGCCATACTTCCTTATAAAGTATACTTGTATTTAAGGGACAAAACATTTAGCCTTATCGACGTCTCTTATTGGGAAATTTTACTGTATTATGAACCGGATTTTAAGGGGCAGGGAAGAGATTAGATAAAAGAAAGGAAAAAAAAAAACATGTCTCTCGCAATTTAAGAGTTTATTACTACAACCATGGGGTATTTCCCCGACACACGCGGTCGAAAAAAGAAGAAAAAGAGGGAGGATCTACTCTCTCCACGCTCCGTGAAAAAAAAACGTGACAGTGGAAAGTGTGTTACTTCATTCAGTCACTCAGTTGTCGGTCTTCTTGCGGGGAAGAAGCGATTGGAGAAATCCTATGTTAGGAGAAATTGGATGGAGAAATCCTATCAGCACGCTGTAATTGGCCAATTCTAAGTCTCAAGTCGCTTTATTATTAGAAAAAAAAATTGCTTTTACCAGTTAAAGGATTTATTTAAACCAAAAATGAATGAATATTTGAAAATCTCCAATTCCCTTCGCTGGCCGATTTCGATTTATTAATGTAAAAAACATTAACAAAAAATGCGTTTGCTGGTTATTCGATTTCTTTAAATTCCAGAATGAATGAATATATGAAAATCTTCAATTCCCTTCGCTGGCCGATGTCTGTGAGTCTGCCGCCCGATCAATCGCTGTACATATACAGGGCGATTGAAAAACTGATACAAAAGTCTTTCAAAGCGAAACACAAGCTCGGTGTTGTTGAGGTCGATTTTGAAATTGTGAAACATTGCCTAGAGATTTTAAAAGAGCATCATGCCGAATCCAGACTGATGTGGAAGACGATTTATTTGTTGTTTCAGTACTTCGAAAAATTTCAAAATTCCGAATTTTTGCCCAGAATTGCGGATGTGCTTTATTTCGTTCTATTCGACACTTTCTACGCCAGGGATATCATTGGTGGTGGTGGTACAGTGGAAGCTGAGTCTGAAGCGAACACGAACTTTCCCAGTATTTTGAACGATGCGTACTCGTTGGAAGAGCATAATTCCGTTTGGACGTTGATGAAAATACCATACAGAAACGATTTCACTAATATTGTTCCAAAAGAAATGAACGTGGTTTGGCTAGCAGCACAAGACATCCATTCGCACAGACTGCTTCCTATTCTTTTGCGACAAGGTTTGATGTACATGCCACCGAGTAGTCATCAAAATGAATGGATATCTTGCAACCGAGTGCTTCGAGCGATCTGGTGAGTCTTCATTTTTATCCTAATAATTAACAATGTGTATCTGCAAAATATCTATAAAAAAAAAGTGCACTGTAAAAAAAAGGTCAAATGTAATACACCAAAATATAATATAACCACGAACCAGGGCTGTAGTTAGAAGTAAACAATAGGGGGTGCTCAAGAAAATTTAGGAGGGGCTCATACTATTTCTCTCTCTCTGACACATGCATGCACAAACACAGATATACATAATCAAAGTATTATATAGAAATGTAAATTAGTGCATATTCATATTGTAGGGACTATGTTTCTTATTAAACTGTTTATAATAACTTTATTTGAGGCTAAGAAAAGTAAAGGTTGGAAACAGGGATGTAATGGAGCTCAAAAACCCTATAGCATATACTCTTTAGAGTATACCTTCTGCCTACAGCGTATTTTCTCTGGTTTTTGTAAGACTACATCACTGGCTGCAGAATGAAAAATTTCAGTGAATAATTATACTAGTGAAATAATAAGTGATGGTGTCAATAAGTAAATAAAAAGCTGACAGTTCACCTGTTTCAAAAGAGTTGTAACCTTTAATTTTTTTCTGAATATTACCTGCCCTTAAGGATTCTAAAGTTATGATTTTATATGAAAAAAAAATTTAGAAAAATCAAGGATGAATTTTGCATTCAAAAATTCTTTTTTGTGTCTAATCAAATGCTAAAACCACTTGTATTTAAACTGGCTATTAGCTTTTTTTCATTAGTAATCAAGGATCTTGATTCAAATATGAAGCATAATGTTTATCATATATTTACTACTAGCCGCCACTGGCGACCAGTTTGGTCTCCCTTAAATGTATGTTAAACATTGCAACACGTTACATTTATTCATAATTTAATTTTCCCTTAATCCTTCGCCAAATCGGAAGATTCTAATAGACAAATCATGAACTTTTGCGATCATGGTAGCATTTCGCATATTTTTTGGGCACAAATGTCACATACGCACGTTGGCGCGATTCCCCCCCCCTCCCCCGCCAATTTGGCGAAAACTTTGTTATGGAAATTGTTGTTTATTTACTTTTATTTTTTATTTTAATTCTATAAATTATTTTTGATATGTATATCAATATTTATTTACAACAAACTATCATTTATTTATTTTTATTCTTTTTTTTTAATTATGAGTATTTTTGTTAGCCGGGAGCAGATGATAATTCGCCAAATATCGTTCCCATCACCGTCATTCATACTACAATTAATTTAATTTTAAATTATAAACCTGTCACTCATTTCATTTAAAATACTTAACTTTAATCTAAAATGCTTATATTACATAAATTTAAAATACTTCACACTTTTCATTTAAAAGAGAAAATAAATAAATAAATAAGAAATAATATCATAAATCAAAACATTTGATTTCAAAATCAAAGTATCATTTCTAATTTGTACACGCGATAAATAAAAGCTGTATTAGCGATTTTAAAAATGCTAAAAATCTGATTCATTAAATATTATTACATGAGTTCAATTTACGTCAAGAAAAGGTCCGAAAGTTGAGTTGTATAGCACATAATTATGGTAAACTTTGATTGTCTCACTGGTGCGAATTATTTTTTTGACGCGAGGCAGCGGTCCAAAAATTCATTCGCGGAGAACTTGCTTTGCGAATGATTACCTCCATGATTTAATATTTTAAATGTTCACGACGAATCAATCTTTTTTTTGTTTACTTTTATGAATAGAGAATTTGAACTGCGAATCTTTCGACTGAAGTTATTGCAGAATATATACATAATTGAACGCAAGTCATCTCTCAAATATTAATTTATTTTGAACGATCTTTCTTAAAATGTAACTTTTATGCAGTTTATTCGAAAAAATAATTTTGAATAAAAATGGCCGCTTGGCATATGAAAAAGCGATGCGGCATCCCGGAACTGTTGAGGACAGTCACATGACTTACAGTTTTATTATAGAGATTTTTTGTGTTAAAACTTACTGGACACTTTGGTGAGTGGGGCTTTTCCGAATTCATTTCATTTATTTATTTTGATGTTCCAATGGCAACATTCTTCCATTTGTTTATTTGGAGTTCATGTTTGGGGATGATTTTTTTTTATGAAAAGTGGTTGACGGTATAATTGAAATGTACCCTTTATTTTATCAATCACATTTTATTTTAAATAGTGGCGTTTGTAGAAACACAATTACATAAATATCCGTAAGAATAATATTCAATTCCCAATTGAGCAGTTAATGTTTCCATCTGCAAAAATAAACAAAAAGATTCAATTTGAATTTCTTCCATTGCTATAGTAACGGACGTATTTTTAGAAATTATCACTTGTATTGTTAGAATTGTTAGATTTTGACGTCAAAGACTTCGCCAAATTACAAAAATTTGCAATACCTCACGAACTATTTAACTTATGAGTATTTAATTGATACCATTCGATTCAGCATACAAAAATACATTAAAATATGTTATCATTTGTCACGTAATTATAATACCCGATTTTTAAGGAATTTTTTTAAAGTTTGTTCCCCTTTTTACCCCCCTTAGGGGTGGAGTTTTTGAAAATCCCGTCTTAGTGCGCCTCTACATACTAAGAAGTATTTTTCTTGCAAGTTTCGTCTTTGTAGGTTCAGTAGTTTTGGCTGTGCGTTGATCATCTAACCAGAAAGGACTTTCTTTTATATATATAGATAGATAATGCACTACACCAAAACTATCTCTGAAAAATTAACAATGGAAGTTGTATCGAAATCCATTTAGCAGAATCTTTTAAAAAGGATAATGCTTTATAATCGGGTTCAATTGATTATAGAAATTCCCCCTAATTCTATAACTAAGCAACATAATATGTTATGCACTAAAACCTTGCTTCAAAATTTAGCTAACTAACAGTGCAAGTCCCATCAAAATTAATTCAACAAAATTCCAGTTATAAGTGGCCGGATCGAAATTTCCCTTTGCATTATATATATACAGTAGATAGGTGAATGTATCTTTCATAATCATCTTGTCCTGATGATAGAACTGGAATTTTCTTCTTGACCTTCTGGAATTTTCAAAAAGAAACTCTGCACACCCTCCGTAGCTGTAACATATACTCTCTAGTATACACCCTCTGTCTATAGCGTATATGCACAGTTTTTTTACGACTACACCACTGACAACTTTCTCCCATAGCTCCATAACTAAACAATGTAGAAAATCAATCCCTGAAATATTATCTAACTAACTGTGAAACTTCCATCAAAACCCGTTCAGTAGAACTTTAAAAAAGGTAATCTTTCATAATCGGGTTCACCTAATTTTATCTAAAACTTCCCCCCGTAGCTCTATAAATAAGCAATGTAGAACAATGTGCTTTCTTTTTAAACCTTTCTAAAACAAATTACCTAACTAATAGTGAAATCCTATAAAAATCTGTACGGTAGAACCTGAGTTTTAATCGACCTGATTGAAATACGAATTTGCGTTTTATAAATATAGTAGATGATGATGACATGATTTCGGTAATCGGATTCGTTGTCAAGCTTTTACTTCAGAAAAAGAAACGCAGAGGAAAACTTTTCTACAGATAATTGCCAACCATTTCCACAAAATTGCGTAACTAACTGTGTAAATCCCACCAAAGTCCGCCCAGCAGTTTTAAAATTATAAACAGTTGGAATGAAATACGAATTTGCATTATATATATATAGTAGATATATCTTTCATAATTTCACTCATCTTTCCCAATCACTTTCCCATTAGCTCTATCACTAAGCAACATAAAATAATATATAATAGGGTCATTAGCCATACTTGAAAAGTCACTTCCATCAAAATTTGCTCAGTAGCATTTTTTTGTAAAGGTAATCTTTAATAATCGGGTTCACTTAATTTTAGAGCTTTCTTCTGTATCTCTATAACAGAGTAACGTAGAATAGCTACACTCTAAAACCTTTCAAAAAACATTACTTAACTAACAGTTTAAAACCTAACAAAATATCATGAATAATCGTATTAAAATATGAATATGAGGTTTATACTCATAGTAGATGATGATATGATTTTCTGTAATAGAATTCATCATAAAGGTTTCGCTTCAAACGTAAACGATACTTTTCCTCATTGGATACTTCTCTATTATCCCGTCGACCACTTTTCATAACAAAAAACTATCGCCAAATTGTAAGATTAAACACTAAAAATGCAGTCCCATTTACTTGATGTCAGAAAAATTATACGAGTTTGTTACGTCATCAAGTGGTTTTTAATTCGACATTTGCGTGTATTTTTCATTATGTTTTACTGATTTATTAGTTATTTCATTAATTAAAATAACAATTGTATCCTTACAGTCTTATATTTTATTTATTTATTTTGACATTCCAATGGCAACGTTCTCCCGTTTATTTGGCGTTACAGTTTGGCGATAGTTTTTTTTTATGAAAAGTGGTCGACGGGATAACAGAGAAGTACCCAACATGGTAGCTAAAACTCCAATTGGCGAGGTATCTGATTGCGGAAAATTAGCCCGAAATCGTATGAATAACTAACTACCCAAAGAAAAAGGGAAACATGGATGAAGACTGAAAACAAATAAAGAAGCAATATACTTGTATAATACTAAACAGACCTTCGAAACTTTATTTTAGCAATCACGTTTTATTTTAAATCGTGGCGTAGAATTAATAATTATACACAATTACATAAATATCCGTAAGAATAATATTCCATTCCCAATTGAACAGTTAATGTTTCTATCTGTAAAAATAAACAAAAGAATTAAATAACAAAAAGATGTAATTTGAAATTCTTCCATTGCTATAGTAACGGATGTATTTTTAGAAATTCTCACTTGTAGTGTTAGAATTGTTAGATTATGACGTCAAAGATTTCGCCAAATTAGAAAAATGTGCAATATCTCACGAACTATTTGACTTATGAGTATTTAATTGATACCATTCGATTCAGCATACAAAAATACATTCAAATATGTTATCATTTGTCATGTAACTATAATACCCGATTTTTAAGGAATTTTTTAAAAGTTTGTTCCCCTTTTTACCCCCCTTAGGGGTGGAGTTTTTGAAAATCCCTTCTTAGTGCGTCTCTACATACTAAGAAGTATTTTTCCTGCAAGTTTCGTCTTTGTAGGTTCAGTAGTTTTGGCTATGCGTTGATCATCTAGCCAGAAAGGACTTTCTTTTATATATATAGATTAAACTCATTAGAATAACTTTGTTTTATGCTAATAATGGAAAACGCTGCAAGATGGAAAATTTCAGTATATAACTAATGCAAAAGGAAATGTCTGCATCAGCAAAAGGTTGCTAATTCTGAGTATGTGAAGATAGGATGCGCACATATTGAAGCACTTATTTGCAATTTTTAAACAAATACTACTACAATTTACCATTTATGCAAAACTGTAAAAAGCCCCCGAAACTAAGTTCTTTTTTTGAACAGAGTTTCCTTTGGATTCTTGAAACAGAATTTCATTTGGTGGCCTTGACAACTTTCCCAGAGGGGGGGGGGGTCAAAAATGTTTAGGGGGTACTGAGCCCCCCCCCCCCCTGGCACCCCTCTAGCTACGGCCCTGCCACGAACGAAAATATACAATTACCTCATCCTAATTACACACGATTCTGAAAAGCGTTCTTTATCTCTAAAAACCTCAGATAGCAATATAAGTAGCAGATTTAAGGAGGAATTTATAACAAGTGGGTAAGTGTGATCGAAGATCGCACAAAGGGTTTCGTTTAATATTCCTTTCAAAACACTTTACTCCTTGCATTATTGAGAAATGCTTCAGAATTTCCGTTTTATTACCAATATGACGTCATATTAATATATACATATATATTTAACACTTTCCAACCTAGTTGAAAAGTGTTTATGACTTCGGTTTGTCTGCCGTCTGTCCGTGCTCTAACTAACGTAAATATGCTTCGATTGTCCTGAAATTTTTGTATGTTATTATCGTTTACTATAGCGTGTTACCTATTTCAACAGAAGTGCGTAGCACTTATAGTTTTTTTTTTTTTTTACAGGAACAGTCAAAAGTATTCCGTTATATTACAGTAAATGGGGAATAATCGGTTCAAGTGCATTTTGATGACGCTACGTCATTTAAAACATAATGAAATTGATATATAATTATGAAGCGCATTAAAACATGCTTTTTGTAGAATATGGGGTGCAAAGCATTTATTATTCATTTACAGGGTGAAACAAAAGAATTCTTTTACACATCCTAAAATGGGGAAAAATGGTCTGCAGTGTAATTGAGTGATATTTCACTATATCAAACATAATGAAAATTATATGCATTACTGAGGTGCACTATAAATTGCTCTCTTGTGTGCATTGCGTTTATTTACCGGGACACACAAAATATATTGGTTACAGTACATGTGCGATATTTACAGTCTATGTGTGATAAGTGCGTTTTCAACTTTGGTGTGCATTTTTAACTTTTTTTTTTTTTTTTTTAGTACGCGTGTATTTATAAACTCGGTTGACCATATACAGGGCTACACAAGGAAATTCGTAAGTACTACAGACTATGGTAGTGAATTGCTTAAGGGTAGTTTTTAATTGTGTTTACGCATTTTCTTGCTTAACTATATTTAGTAGACTAATAGAAGTTTGTGCAATATAAATAAATTCATATACAGGGCTACGAAAAAAAAAGATACATTGTCGTTTACGTTTAGTAATTTCTGCAAGTGTGTTTTAAGTTGTCTTTTAGCTTAATAGGTGGTGTGTATAAAAGTTTTCAGATAATATACAGGGATGTGTAAAAGATTTCAACTGCATTTCCGTCGATTGGCGATAATTGCTAAATGGGAATAATCTAATTGAGCTAAATTTTATCATACTGGAAGATACTTTTGGAAACTATATTTTTCAATGTGTTATGTGTTTTCTAAGCTTTTTACTTGCATATCTTTTTTCACCTTATTTAACGGTGAAGTTTCGTTACAGTTTTCTGGCTGTGTTGGAAAGTGTTTCATAATTTATGCGTAACGTTTTTTTTTCGTTCTTGTTTTTTTTTTTCAATTGGTGAAACTTTTTATTTCATTTTCATTTTTCACGTGGAAATCTTTCAATAGAAAATTAATTATTGTAGAAAGAATTTTATTGTGGATTTTTAATTGTTGGCAACTGCTATAACGAAAAATGTTTAAATTTAATAAGAAAAGGCTGTTAGATTTTTGGATTTTTATCTCTATATATTAAAATAATACGATTTTTTCAAATTTTATGCTTTTGGCCTTCATAATAGGTATTTAGCTATAAGTACACAAAATTTCATGACTGTAAGTTACATAGTTTCTGAGAACCGGCTCTGTGACGGACAGACAACGAAGCGGGAGTAATAGGGTTTCGTGAGATGAACGAAACCCTAAAAGCGATGTTTATTTGGCAGTCACTGATTTCCGTAAACGTTTTCAAGTAGTTTTTGTAGTGTATTAATCAGTACTGCAGTCGTAAATAATTCAGAGGGAATTCGTAATCTCTTCGCTATAGATAGATGCTATATAGCATAGAATGAAGATATACGCAGAGAGTATACGCTATAGCTCTGTTTTACAAACAGAGGATGTACGGAATTTCTTAAAAAAATCCAGTGGGTATACGGTGTATACACTGCAAAAAAAAAAAAAAAGTGTTGATTTTACAGTATAATACTGGCATCCCAGCTGCCAGTATTATACCGTAAAATTAACAGTAATAAACTGTAAAATATAAGTAGCAGTACGCTACCACGCATGAGTGGCAGCGTGGGATGGGGAATGGGGGATTTTTGTGAAAACAGGAAAAACCCATAACTTCTTCTTAATTATGATACATATCGAATCCGTTTAAAGTTATTATTACTTCTAGGAAAAGGGCCAAAAATTTATGTATGACATATTTTTGATTTCATTGAAAATGCTCTCAATGGTGGGGGGGGGGGGGGGTAAAAATAAGGTTTAAGAAAGAAAAAATTCATAACTTCATCAAATCACAAGATATCAAATCCGCTTAAATTTATTATAAATCTTCTTAATATTATCTGCAACTTTTATATTGACAAGTTTTTTATAGGACCAACTCTTACTGCAAAAACAATTAAAAACAAAAAAAAATCCTGCTGGCTCCGCCTACAGACACAGGTACATTTCGAAATGGGCGGTCCCAACTGCCTCATCGTGGCAAAAAGTTCTTTCTTCTGCAATTCCCAATAAACAGGTGAACCACGGTCTGCGTCTTCGAAATCTACCTGTGCCTGTAGGTCGAGCCGTTAGGGATTTTTTGAAAACGAAAATGCTTTTTTGAGAATGGATAGCATCCGAAAAATATATTCTGGTTTGAGAAAACTGATTAATGCACTCTAAAAACTACTCCAAAACGTTTCCAAAAATTAGTGCCAGAAAAATAAACCTTATTTTTAAAAATGTTTCTTTAAATATTGAAAATAGATTGCTTTCTGATGTTTCTAAAGATAAATAACGCTTTTCGAAATCGTGGATAACTCGGAAGAAGTTATTGTATATATTTTCGTTTGGTATTATATTATACTTTCCTAGATTAAGAAACATTTGTCTTTTTTTTTATTATTTTTTTTTTTTTAGTGTCTATTGGGCTTTCGCAAAAATTAAAAGATTTTGAAACAATAAATTGAAAAACTTTAATTGTCGAGTTTATAATTAAATTATATGTATTAAAAGTTGCGAGTTTATATACAGGGTGTCCGAAAAGTCTGGAAACGGTCAAATAACTCGGGAAATGTACATCGGATTGAAAAACGGCAAAATGCACGTTCAATATTTTTGAAAAATCTATTTAGGGATATGAAAGTTGCCTCCCCCCCCAACTTTGCCCCCAGGGGGGGAAGGGGGCCAACTTTGAAATCTTACATGATGACCCCCATTTTTTATTGCAGATTCGGATTCTACGGGAAACAATACGTAACTTTTGTACTGAATATTTTCTTCGAAACATTGTAGATGGCGTTGTAATCGAGTGCAATGCTGTGAGAATCGTTACCATTGCAATGTCTGGAAACGCTCGAATAACTCGAGAAATATACATCGTATTGAAAAACGGAAAAATGCATGTTCAATAGTTTTAAAAAATCTATTTAGGGATATCAAAGTTGCTATTTTTCTAAAATATTAAACACGTATTTTTCCGTTTTTCAATCTGATGTATAATTCTCGAGTTATTGGAGGGTTTCCAGACATTGCAATGGTAACGATTCTCGCAGCATTGCACTCGATTACAGCGCCATCTACAATGTTTCGAAGAAAATGTTCAATACAAAAGTTACGTATTTATTCCCGTAGAATCCGAATCTGCAATAAAAAAATGGGGGGCATCATTTAAGATTTCAAAGTTCCCCCCCCTTTCCCCCCGGGGGGGGCAAAGTTGGAGGACAACTTTCATATCCCTAAATAGATTTTTCAAAAATATTGAACATACATTTTGCCGTTCTTCAATGCGATGTATCTTTCTCGAGTTATTTGACCGTTTCCAGACTTTTCGGACACCCTGTATAGTAAAAATTACACTACAAAATGACGAGCCAATATGAAAAAATATTCCCTTTCCCTTGTCGCAACTGATTTTAGATAGATTTCGTAAGAAATACTACCTATTACATTCTCCACTATGTCGGAATTTCTGGAAAATTTTTGCAGATCTTACGCCGATCATGACTGCAAAACCCTCTCTTCGAAATTTTATCTGTCTATCTATATCATTTTTTATGGACACGATAACTAATGGAGAAATATCGTTTTCAGTATATTTTCATGATGTTACAGACATTGCAATTGATATACATCACTAAGATGCAATACAAGATGCTTTCTGTAGAATATGGTGCGCATATAAGCATTTATCGTTCACTTACAGGGACACACAAGATTCGGTTACAATTATTGTATGAGCAAGCTAGAAGTGCGTTTTCAATTGTAATATGCGTTTTCAATTGTGATATGCGTTTTTAAATTTAACTAATATTTTGCATGTTACTTGGTGTGTATAAATTCTATAGACCATATACAGGGTTGCACAAAAGAATTCGATTACATTTTCGATTATCGTCGAAAATTGCTGAAGGAGAATTTTCAACTGTGTGTTATGCGTTTCTTAACTGGACTAAATTTTTGCACACTGTGTAGTATATGTACAAATCTATCGATCATATACAGGTCCGCACGAAAAAGATTTCGTATATTTTTCCGAGTATAGATTGTAATTGTTGAAATTGTGTTTTCAAATGTGTTATGTGTTTCCTAAAATGTTTACTTAGACATGTTTCACTTTATTAAACGACCAAGTTTTGTTAAAGTATTCTGATTATGTTGGAAAGTGTGTCATAAACTATTCTTGACGCATGATTTTTCTTTCTTATTTTCTTTAAAAAATTATTAGCGTTTTTAAAATAAATATTATTGTGAATCCAGAAGACATCTTAATATGTTTTTTATTACTCAAACATGGAAAAAGAATACAGAAATGGTTATATTTGAAAAGATGTATCAAATTTTAAGCATAGCTAAAATATATAAAGTTAAAATCTAAATGCAAAAGTATACATGGCTAAATTTTACACATGGTTAAATTATGTAAAGTTTAAAATTTTTAATATTTAAAAATTTAATTTTCATTTTTTTGATAATTTTACATATGAAAAAGAATATGTATAGAAACACACTTTTCAAGAGAAAAAAAAAAGTAAAAATTATTGGACAGATGTTGCAGACGCCTCAGGATTGGCGCAATTTTTTTCTTTGCTCGATTTTGGCGAGAAAATCCCATTTTCGAATACATTTTAGGCCTAGCGTGCATGTTACTTTTATTTTATTGTAAAACAATTTGTTTTGTTATAAAAATACACACACAATTTTATTATAAACCACACACAATTATTAAATATACACACAATTTTATTATAAATACACACAATTTTATTATAAACACGCACAATTTTGTTATAAAGGACACGCAATTTTATTATAAAACATGCAGATTTATTTTAAACACACAAAAATCATTTTATTATAAAACACACACAAATTATATTATTTAAAAAAAAACCACGCAATTATTAATTTAATATAAAACACACACAATGTCAAAAACACAACTACTCAATTTTAATACCAGAGGGCTTAAAATCGCTTTTTTGCCCTCTCACGCAAAAGATCTCTACTTTGACGCGAAAGGGAACCCTGGTGCGTCTGTACTAAATTATTTAGAATTAAAAATGTATAATCCATCTTAAAGTTATTGTAAATTTACTGTATAGCTATTTATATAGTACTTTTCTTTTTTCTAGTTGCTTCACGGGGAGACACTTACACGGATTTGATCTAGCGATGGGATTCCGACCGAATGTGATGGAAGACAAACTGGAAGCTCGAGAGCCGGCTGTAAAACGGAGGATCTTCTCTGTGTTCCGAGCAATGAATATTGTTCAGCGAAAAATGAGTGTAAGTATAGTTAACATTTTGTATCGCTGCGTTGCATATCTGCAACTTACCCAAAAGCCAATGTTACTTATGCAGTGCAGTGGGCTTTAAAAGATGTTTTTATTTATTGATGCTGTCTTCCAACACACCAGTTAATATACATTGTTTATAGAATTCTGAACAGATGGCGATACTGAGTCATGTTTCAAGCCAAATTTTTATTTATCATTTGAGTAGTTTCGCGTCATTATTTCTAAAAGGAACTTTTTTAATTTTTGTTCTTTTCCATCATAATGCACTTTTATTGTTAGCGGACTTTCTCTTCCCTATTATCCTCATCGTCAATTAACTGCCGTGTATTATCTCATTTTAAAATATGGGAAATGTATGTTTCATGATGTATATTTATTTAATGTATAGGAGGCCTGCACTAGAATCATAAGAAATTTACTATTTACTCATTTCCTTTTCTGATATCCGTTTGTTATTTATTAATTTTATAAGGTTGGCGGTCCTTGTTTAGATATTTCAAACATTTTTTTAAAGTTAAATATGTTCAAACAGTTAGTTTTAGATATCCCATTAAGTAGTTTCACGTGTAAAAGTTTGTTCATGTGATATATTGCAGAGCTAATAGAAATATGAGGCTCATTCAATAAATACTCGTAAAAGTTGTGAAATATTGTAAAAATACAATAATAACAAAAAATAAATGTACATAGAAAACTTTAATCATTAATATATATATACATTAATAATATATTAATCATTAATATATATATATATATATATATATATATATATATATCAAAATTTTTGTAAGGATTTTTCGTATAATTATTCCGGTTTAAATTCTGTTTTGAATTTTTGATTGTATAAAATTTTTAAATTCAATAAAAATCCTTTATTTTAATCAGAAACTTGAGTTATGATAAAACATACTCTTTGAATCTATATTTACCTTGTACTACAAATACTAATTAAAAACAACATAAATGTCCTAAAAACATATACATAGCATTTCCTAAAATATTTTACTAAAGGTGTTTTGATTTTATATACAAAATTGTATTTTACATATACAACCGAGGGCTTTCGAGCAAACCTTTCCTCATCATCAGGGTTGCAAAACAAAACGTAAGTACACAAATGGCTATTGTGTAGAGCTATTTGTGTACTTACGTTTTGTTTGATGATGAGGAAAGGTGTGCTCGAAAGCGCTCAGTTGTATATGTAAAATACAGTTTTGTATATGGAGTCAAAACACCTTTACTAAAATATTTTATGAAATGGTATGTATGTGTTTTTAGGACATTTATGTTGTTAGGTGCGTTCGTAATTATATAAATACGTAGCACCTATTGTCGTCGTCTGGTCCGTCCGTCTGTCTGTCTGTCCGTCTGTCCGTCCGTCCGCATATAACAACGCAAAAACTACCCAACCGATTTTTTTGAAATTTCAGATTTATTATCTTTGCAGAATTTTGTCCAGACATTTCAAATTTTATCAAAATCGAATCAAAACTTTAGAAAATATTAATAAAAATATTTATCAAGAAATTTGAAAAAAAAAATCGGTGCTTTTTTGTTATAGGAGGTTCCGAGGTTTAATCGTCAAGCGACCGAGATACTTATTTTATTACAGAAATTAATCTGCAGACGATATAATTCATTTCACAGAATTAAAAATCATCAAGATCTGATTATTTATATAACTAGCTACATTACGAACGCACCTCGTTTGTTACGTTTGACGTACAATTTCCAACTTGTTTTTAGTTAGTATCCATTATTCTTTCACTTATTTTTGAATTTGAATGTATTACATTTATTTTTAGTCTACAGCATTACTTTTCTAAAAAAAAAGACAAAAAAAAAAAAAAAAGAGAAAGACAGAAACTGACAGCAAGTGGGTTGGTTAGTAACAGATTTAGAATCGCCTCCCCCCCTTTAAAATCAAATTGCCCACTGGTGTGACGTACGCCCTACGTTGAGAACCACTGAGTTAGAGGTACTACAGATTTAGTATGGTGCTTTATGCTTCACATGGACTTTTTTTATCACTCTCCTTTCGTATTTCAGATTATGTCAGAATAACCCTGTATATCCCTTCAATAAATATATTTCACACTTTATAGAACATTTCAACGCATTTGAAGTGCAGCCTTTTCTATATTATTTTTTGAGTAAAGGTAAGGGATGAAAAAAAATTGATTTTGGTAAACATGAAACAATTTTCTTATTAAAATAAAAGTTGATTTGGGTAAGATATAAAAACCGTAGTGTTTTTTACATAATTACTTTCATGGTACAAACTGTTCTTTTTCTATTTAGTTTTAGGGTTCCGTATTTAAAAAGTAAAAACGGAACTAGTCTAAGATCACTCGTGTGTCTGTCTGTACGTGTGTCACAACAGTTTGGAACGAGGAAAGTTCATATCGTGTGGAGTATCGTTCGAAAGATTTCGTAACACCGAATTCAAAAATTATATTTGTTTTAACTTTAGATATTATATTTTCAGAGATATCGTCGATAATGTACTTCAAAAACATACCCCCCCCCCCCCGCATATTTCGGAATCTACTGAAACAAAATTATGAAAAAATTAGAGGTAGTAGGAGTTTATTTAAACCTTGCAGGAAACTATAGAGATTTTCCTAGGTCTTATCGTTTTTGAGAAAATCGCATTTTTCCATTACACACAAACTTTACTTTGCGGGCGGTCGACAGGGTACCTATCGACGCGGAATCGAAAGAATTTGTCGGTAATTAGCCTATATATTCATTGAAAACCTATCTAGAAAAACGCGGCACGAACCAAGGCGGCGTTGCAACTTTGCGACCTCCTTTCGAAGCGCGCTTGGCAGAATGCCAGGTTTTAACTTTATACAAGTTCTTTGTATTAGGTAATGTGAAACATAGTGGTAAATAGTCAACGCTTTTCATTCCAATTGAATTCAGTTATTGAAGGCAATAATTAAAATAATTTATAGAATAATTCCAAGTATTTTACAAAGTCTTATTATTCTTTTAGAAACGATTTTTTGCAATATTGCAGTTAGTAAATAATAAATTCATTGTACGGAACCTTCTGTAGGTCGAGATGAGGGTGTCTGTGTTTCACAGTTCGATAATACGAATAAAAAAAAAAAGATTTTAGAGCATTTTTAGCACATTTTCATTTTCTGGAGACAGTTAATTCTATTTACTCACTCTGCGTGTAAATGAATGCTTCCTCACATTGGTTTGACGAAAATTAAGTGGTATGAAAAAAATACAAGTCAACAATTCTCGCCAGTCCTCTGCTACAAATATTGAAGCTAAGCAAATGGAGATGAATTTTAGATTTTACAGTCATAAAATTAATAGTAATTATAATAACCATTTATGTTTTGCCCTTTTAATACAGCTTTTGAAGATTAAATATCTGTAATATTTGAGGTATGAGAGGATGTCGACTACTAAAACACGTTCAGCGTATTGTTTTTTGGTAATCGACTTTGTGATTTAGCTCCATCATTCACAAATTTTAAACATAAGAATATTCAATCAAATATTATATTGTTATATAGCATCCCTCTTTCGTAGGGCACGAGAAGATCAGCAACGGGATGAATGAACTCTATTCTGTTAAAAATACCTGTTGTTTTAACAAATATTCTATATTGTATTTTAGGTACTTCTCTATTATCCCGTCGGACACTTTTGATAACAAAAAAATATCGCCAAACTGTAAGATTAAACGCCAAAAATGTTGTCCCATTTACTTGATGTCAGAAGCATTATACTTGCTTGTTACGTCATCAAGTGCTTTTTAATCCGACATTTGCGTGTGCATTTTTCATTATGTTTTACTGATCCATTAGTTATTTCATTAATTAAAATAACAATTGTGTCCTTAAATTCTTATATTTTACTTATTTATTTATTTTGATATTCCAATAGCAACGTTCTCCCATTTATTTGGCGTTACTATTTGTCGATAGTTTTTTGTTATGAAAAGTGGTCGCAGTCAAATAATAGAGAAGTACCATATTTTATAATGAATATCTTCATTTCATGTAAAGTACAGATTTTCTCTGTTATTCAGCGTAAGATATAGTTTTCGCCCTCTAGTGAAAAATTTTAAAAGTCATAAAATTGTCATCATAAAAGTCATAAAAGTCATAAAGTCATTAATCATTTGACCGACAAACAAATTCGAAAATATCAAATACTGTAAAGAAAAAAAAAATGGTATAATAATCGCGTACAAACGTACAAAGAAATTCTTTAAATCATTATAATTGTACCAGAAATTCTGTAAAAGAAGAGGAAAGTGACTTCAGTGGCGCAAAAATAATTTGGTTATATTTTCGGACTTTTATGAAATGCTCTGTTAATAAAAATTCTGGTTGCTAAAAGAAAAAAAAAATAAATTTCTATTTCAAACCTCCATGAAAGTGCGAGCAAAATAGAGTGGTTGTGAAAATTGTGGAACATTGATTGCCTTTACCCTGTGGTTGTCAATTTAAAGTTTAAAGTTAAAATAAGACAATATCCGATTAGATCACGTTCAATATAGTTTTATTTGTCAACGGATTTCTTATATTAAATGACTTGGCTTTGCCATTTACTTGTGTTTATAGAAGGAAAAATTACTGCGACTTCCACTCTTATCTCTGGCAGCCATCTTGTTTATATTACGTTATTTCACAATTCGTTTTTTTTTCTTTGATTTGCTCATTGGATATATTTTTAGGGTTTCGTTCATCTCACGAAACCCTATTACTTCCGCTTCGTTGTCTGTCCGTCACAAAGCCGGTTCTCAGAAACTATGTAACTTACAGTCATGAAATTTTGTGTACTTATAGCTGAATACTTACTATGAAGCTCAAAATCATAAAATTTGAAAAAAATCGTATTATTTTAATATATAGAGATAAAAAACCAAAACTCTAACAGCCTTTTCCTATTAAATTTAAACATTTTTCGTTATTTCAGTTGCCAACAATTAAAAATCCATAATAAAATTCTTTCTACAATAACTAATTTTCTATTGAAAGATTTCCACGTGAAAAATGAAAATGAAATAAAAAGTTTTACCAATTGAAAAAAAAAACGATTAATATGACGGATTAATAGAGTAATAAAACGGAAATTTTCAAACATTTCTCAATAATATAAGGAATATGAATATGTGTAAATACAGAAAGCAGCTTAATATGACGTCATTAGAGAATTAAAAAGAAAATTAATCTGACGTCTAACATTTTGAAGGTCTCTATACAACATGTTTCATTTTGAAATTGATTTTTTTTTTAAATATAGCATTTAGTCCACATGAAAGATATTATTATGACAGAGTATAATAGCAGGCTTCGCCCGCTATCGGGCCTGTTCAGATATTCGAAAAAACGAGAAAAATAGACCGGTAAAATTTTACTTTATAAAAAACATTTATATATATACAGGGTGTCCACGTATAACCTGACCGACCTTTATTTTCGCAACCGTTGATCCTAGATGCATACTTCCAATTACAAAAATGGTTTAAATAAGGTAAAGAATTATTTTTAAAGCGATTTGGGTCAAGAAAGACATTTATTAAAAAATTACGAAATTTAAATTTTTATACGGTCCCCCGGTCCTATAAGTGATATTTAGTAAAAAATTACTGTGACACTAACAAGTAAGACAAAAAAGTCCCATTCATCTAACATTAAAATTGACCGAGTAATAGTTGTTTAAAGTTGGAGTATATTTTTTGCTGCGAAATAGGGGTCATTCACAGATGTAGTATAAATAATGTAATATAAATATAACAATCGTCAGATATATAAAAAAAATAGTTGAGAGCAAAATTGACATTGCAATCTAATATAAATGTGAAATCTAATAATCATTCTGACATATTAATGCAAAATATACAATTTGTATACTGAACATATAAGAGGATAAAAATAACAGAATTTTTGTTAAATAAAAGGATGAAAAACAACAGCCTCAATTTTTACAAAATGATACAGTTTTTAAAATGCTGTTAGATTACAGTGCCTTTCAAATTTTGGGTTGTGCCATGTTTTTTAGCTTTTGAAAATTGATTCTTATGTATTTTTTAGCACTGAATCCGAAATGACCTTTATTTTAAACCATCACGTTAGGATTTTTCTCAAATCGCAAATTTCAAAGTTAAAAAGATCAGAGTTAAAATTGATCCCCCTCACCACAACCTCATCGGACCCCTAAGCTGTTTAGCTGTACGAAATCCAGTATAAGCCAAAAAATTGAATAAATTATTGAATTAAATAAAATTTAAACAGAATAAAAAAGTCTTACATATATTTTATAGTATCAGATTTTTCCCTATTTTTTAATATTGAAATTTACGATTTGCAAAAAATCCTGACATGATGGTTAAAAGTGAAGGTAATTTTTTTATTCAGCATTAAAAAATACATATAACGTAATTATAAAAGTTAAAAAACACAACCATCGCAGGTTTATGTTATCTAATCTAAAACTCTTTCTTAAACTTCTTGACGGTAATCTATCCAATTTTTTTTGTGTTATCCTCTAATATAAGTATGTATAAGATGGTAAGCGTTGAAAATCATAATAATATTACATTGACATCGGATTTAAGTCAGTATGTAAAATTTAACTTCGATCGAACATTTGAAAGTGAGTTAAAGTTCGAGTACAAATTTTAAACTGGAAAGACGATCGTTGCAAGTTAAATAAAACCTTATGAAAATAACATAATTTTTGTTAAAAGAAATCATAGCCTCAAATCCTTACAAAATAAAACATATGTTAAAATACAATTATTTTAACTAATCTGAAACTTAACTAATAAAAGTTAACTCAATCGTAATAGTTGTACGATTTCTTTCAAAGCGCAGATACCTTGAAATAAGTTTAAGTACTTTATATGCGAACCCTGAAAGCATGGCCGAAATCTTCTGTTTTGAGATGCAAAAAAGTGGTATAAGTCATGCATTTCAAAGTTTTATAACTCGGTCAATTTTAATGTTAGATGAATGGGACTTTTTTTGTCTTACTTGTTAGTGTCACAGTAATTTTTTACTAAATATCACTTATAGGACCGAGGAACCATATAAAAAGTTAAATTTCGTAGTTTTTTAATAAATATCTTTCTTGACCCAAATCGCTTTAAAAATAATTATTTACCTTATTTAAACCATATTTTTGTAATTGGAAGTATGCATCTTGGACCAACGGTTGCCAAAATAAAGGTCGGTCAGGTTATACGTGGACACCCTGTATATATATAATTTTTTTTTTGGTTGCTAAATGAAATTTATTTGGATTTATTAAAGAAAGGATAACGTGTTTTGAAAGGAATATTAAACGAAACCGTTTGTGGGATCTTCGATCACACTTACCCACTTGTTTTCAATTGCATTCAATAAAGTCATTAGTTATATATTGGATAGCATTTGATTCGCACGCTATTTACTATGTGCATTACTCATTTAAGACACTTCCATTATAAACATTAATCTTTTGAATTAAAACGTAGCCTTGTGTCATTTGCTTTATTTTTTTTTAAACACATATAAATTATTTCCTCAACTTTTGAAAACAAGTGTGTAATGTTTCTTGTATAGTATTAGCAATTTAATGTCTAATAAATGAGAAAAAAAAAGAAGTTCAGAATGCGGTCAAGTGTAGCTTTAGTGATTTTCAGTCTGTGCACATTGAAGGTTACTTTTGTCGTTCTCTTGAACAATTGAAGATTTTTTTTTTATTAATTCCTATGGCCTTAAACTAGATAGTGTAGTGATATATTTTTTTTTTGCTTGTATTCGAATACTTTAAAATGAATAAATGATATAATGTGAAAAATAAATTATATAATTTTAGCGATTTTTTTTAAAGTTAACAAAAAGATGTAGTATTATAAGCAAATGTCATAAGATTACTGCATCGTGATTTCTCACTTAATTTACAGTGGCTCACATTTGGACACTTTCATTTTCAGTTTCCTTGCAAAAGAAAACAAGTACAAAAAATTATGCGTCAAGCATAGATTAAGAAACACTTTCCAACAGTATTTTTTGTAACAAAATCTCACAGATTACTTAGTAAACAATTTAGAAAACGCATAACACATTTGAAAAATCAATTTCAGCAATTACTAACAATAGTCAAACAAATTATCCGATTTATTTTGTGCAACCCTGTATATGATCTATAGATTTGTATGCATACTACACAGTATGCTAAAATTTGCTACAGTTAGAAAACATATTAGCGCAATTGAAAATTCCCCTTCAGTACTTTCTGGAAATAAACGGGAATGTACGTGAGGTCTTTTGAGAAGTCGTGTATATAAGCTATGAATTTATATGCACCAATTAATATTAAAACAACAACAACAACAACAAAAAAAACACATTTTACACAAGTTACATTTAAAAACGCGTACTACAACTGAAAACGAGCTAACAGCAATTACAGTTCATAGACAGTACTCTAACCATGTTCATTTGAATGGCCCTGTAATTGAATGATACATTCTATGCATACCATATTCTACAGTAAGCACTTTTTAGTGCACCTCAAAGATATGTATTAATTTGAATATGTTTAAAATAGTGTAACATCATTAAAATACGCCGCAAACGATTTTCCCCCAAAGACCATAATGTAACGGAATTCTTTTGTGTGTCCCTGTAAATGAACGATACATTCTATGCATACCATATTCCGCTTTGTAGTGCATTTCAGTGATATTTATTAATCTGAATATCTTTAAAATAGTGTAACATCATTAAAATACTCCGCAAACGATTTTCCCCCATAGACCATAATGTAACGGAATTATTAGCCCCTGTAAAAGAACCACAAATGCTACACACTTCATTTTCAATATCAAACATTTTCGTTAGTCTCGCTTTAAAGGCTCGATTACTGAATTGCTTGAAAGAAACATCCTTATAACTCCAAAAATAATAATCCTATTAACTAGCGATTTATTGCATCTGATTAAGCGTCAAATTTCCAATTAAAATATATCTTTGAAGTGAAATTTGGATGAAATACAGGGTCATGAAAAATCGAAGAGTGTGGAAAATAGGATTCCAAATATCTCGGCACCTAATTATCCGATCGACTTTATGCTTTATGCAAAATTTATGTTTTTTTATTGTCTTTTATATTCATTTCTTAAAATAACCAATTTCGAAAATTTTTATATACCTTTTATCAGAACGAATATTTCGAGAGTCCGAAAAAAAATAGTTCCGGTTAATCGAGGTTACTGAAATGAAATAGGCTTCTTCCCATTATTACATACTATGTACATACCAAATTGCAAGTCTCTATCTCAATTTTTCCGGGAGATAGAGCGTTTACAGACACACAGACACACAGACGGACGACAATTTTTTTTTTCTAAAAATATGTTTTTCGGAATCTCCAGTGTCTGAAACGTGTAAATCCGTCAAATTTTTTTTTTCGATTTTCAAAACGATTACAAGACTTACCCTATGTATGATGGGTAAGTAACAAGTAATATAAAAATAATTTTTTTAAGTCAATTCCTACTTAGATCAACAAATAAAAATTTTATTTTAGTTACTTTTTATTAAATAATTACAATTAATATAAATATGTATATACATATGGCAGAATCACAATATTAAGTGGCAAAATAGAAAGCGAATTTCCTTTTGAGCATTTGAATTTGAATTTTGCTTTTTAATCATAAATATATAAAATAAACCCGTGCAGCATTAATGTCCCACGTTATTTTTATTGAACATTTTTTTGTAATCATCTTTGCGGTATTTTATTTTTGTGGCATCACTAATTTGAGAAAAATCTTTCATTTCATTTATGAAAACAATCGGAGAATTTTTTTTTCTCCCCTATAAAACTAAAATTAATTAATTTAATTTAATTAATTTAATTTAATTAATGAATTAATATTTGAAAAAAACTGTATTAACATCCAGTGTCAATTTAAATAAGTTAAAAAAAATGTATTTGAACTTGATAGGATGAATAGAAAATATTTTATTAACGATTGAAAATTTGAACAAGATATATAAATATATAGAGAGTGTGAGCTATAATAGTAGGAATTGAATAAGAAGTTTTATTGAGGTTGTTTGCATAAACTGCAACAATTGAGAATATTATCAGAGTATAAGTATTGATGAATAAATTATTTCTTACACAGGCAGACATTCTACAAGAATGTATGTTAGAGGAAAACCTATAAAATGTGGTTATAAATCATGGGTCCTTGCTTCTTCACAAGGATATCCACTCAATTTGTAAGTGTATGTGTGTAAAGAAAAAAAAAATGAAAATAATAAATATGCTCTTTGGAACAAGAGTTATTCTAGACTTGATTGAATGCGTTGAAAATCCTAGAAAACACAGAGTTTATGTAGACAACTCTATGACTTGTTTCAATTATTAGAAAAAATGCTATCCAGAGAATTTCGGATAATAGGAACTATAAGAGAAAATAAACGAAAGAATTGCCCTCTGTTTGACTTTTTAGGGGGCAATTGCAAATTTGTTACTCACCATTCGCTGTTCGGTTTTTCTTTTCTTTTCTTTTTTTAGGTGCGTTCGTAATTATATAAATACGTAGCACCTATTGTCGTAGATTGGTCTGTCCGTCCGTCCGTCCGCATATAACAACGCAAAAACTACCCAAACCGAATGGTTTGGAATTTAAGATATATTATCTTTGCAGAATTTTGTCGAGACATTTCAAATTTTTTTAAAAATCGAATCAAAACTTTAGGGAGATATTAATAAAAATATTTATTAAGAAATTTGAATTTTTTTTTTTTAAATCGGTGCTTTCTTGTTAGAGGAGCTTCCGAGGTTTAATCGTCAAGCGACCGAGATACTTACTTTATGACAGAAATTAATCTGCAGACGATATAATTCATTTCACAGAATTAAAAATCATCAAGATCTGAATATTTATATAACTAGCTATAGTACGAACGCACCTCATTTGTCACGTTTGACGTACAGTTTCCAACTTGTTTTTAAATAATGTTGTTAAAAAAAAAGTAAGTTTCTTTTTAATTTAAAAAAAGAAGTTCCCAATAAAAATTTAAAAACAGAATCAAAAGCAAATTAATAATATTTTGACACCCCCTTTTTTTTCTTCAGCCCCCCCCCTTTTTTCCAATGTTTAAAAATTTTTATAATGTTTTTCTGTTTGTTAATGTTTTTTTGTTTTAATTTTTCTCAACTCTTTTGATTATTTATTGAATGATTCTTATATTTCTGATCGTTCTGGTATATGTCACAGGAAGAAACTTTTACACTCTAAACTAATTAAGGGTCTTATATCTAAATCTGACTGTCTTGAACACATTTAACCTAAAAATATTTGAAATATCTAAACAAGGTTCTACCAACTTTATGCAATTTATAAATCTTAAATAGCATTATTAAAGAAAATGGCCAAATAGTAAATATCTATGGCTCTAGTGCAGGCCTCTTACACAGTAAATATATATACACCATTACACATACATTTTAAATTTTAAAATCAGAGCATACATGACAGTCAATTAACGAATGATTGTGAAGGGAATGCAGAGAAATAAGTTTGGATGATAATAATGGCTACTTAAAATTTATAAAGAAGATAATCTTCATATACCTCTTGTCTAATGTGTTATCCATAGAAAGAAAGAAAATTTAGTATCCAAAGTTTTTCCACTAACTCTTAATAAGTTACTAAAATGATAATTATAAAATTCGTCAAGGTTGTCAATTTTAATGCGAAATGTAAGTGTTTCTTCAATGGAATTTTGAAGATAAAAATGCTTTTATTTAACATTGTGGTAAGTTGGAAAGGAACAAAAGTTTCTTTGGCGTACAGATGAAGATGTGTAACCTCTCATTGCATTTACAGAGTAATGTTTAAAACACATTTGTAACAGAAAATTCACCTATTTGATAATTTAAAAAATGTGAAACGAATAATTATTGATAAGGCTCTGTTAGGTTTTCTCCACGTGACTTAGAATTTAATTTTTTAAATAATAACACATGGGCTGATAAGTTCCCGGTCTGGCACACAGATGGCGATGCAATCGCCGAACCGATGTTTTTTTTAGTAAATACTAACCTTTAAAAGGTAGTAGAAAAAATGACATGACGATTCGCCGTGTGGATAAAACGTTAGAGTGGTTTTAGTTGAACGACTTTGTTGATAAACAAAAAAATGGATAACAAGAATTTCAAGAATTGTTATTTGATGGGGAAAAAATACCGTTCAAACAAAAGCTTGGCTAGATAAGCGTTATTTGGACACTGCACCAGCTAAATCAACCATTATTGACTGGTTTGCTGAATTTAAACGTGGTCGTACGGACACCAGTGATGCACCACGCAAAAGAGGTGGTTACTCCGGAAAACATAAAAAAAGTCCACAAAATCGTTTTGGGGAACCGTAAAGTGAAGTTGCAGGAGATAGCTCTGACTGAAGATATCCAAGGAACGTGTAGGTTTTATTTTGAATGAACATTTGTCTATGAAAAAGCTGTTGTCAAAGTGGCTGCCACGCGTGTTGACTTTTGACCAAAAACAACAACGAGTTCTGAGCACTGTTTGGAGCTTTTTCGTTATAAAATTATGTTATTTATTATTAAATTATTATTAATAATCATTTATTAAATTATTATTATAAAATTATTATTATAAAATTATTTTTAAAATTATTATTATAAAATTATTATTATAAAATTATTATTTTTAAATTATTATTATTATTATTAAATTATTATTATTTATTATTAAAGTTATGTTATTTATTAAAGTTATAAAGTCATAAAGTTATAAAGCTTTGTTAAAAAGTTGTGTTTTCTTTATCAGACCGGGAACTTATCAGCCCAGGTGTATTACAGAGTGCGAAAGTGGTGGGGCATCGTGATGTTACAGAGGCTTCGGTGGGGCGTGACTAGTAAAAGGTTGGGAACCACTGCTTTAGCATAATTTAAATCTTCTCCAGCCTGCTATAGTTGACTCATACATTAGAAACATAGGAGGAGGGCGGAGGGGGGGGGGGATGTTGTATACCTCCTAGATACATTTTTGTGTTCTTAATAGATCAAGAATAAAAAGAAAACAAGAACAAAAAAACATGAGTCAAGCATATATTATAAACACTTTCTAACATATTCAAAATACTGTAAAAAAAACTTCTCCGTTTAATAAGGGGGAAGAGGATGCCTAAGTAAACAATTTGGAAAACGCATAACACATTTGAAAACACAATTTCAGGAATTACCGTGAATAGTCGGAAAAGCACCCGAATTCTTTTGTGCCGTCCTGCTTGGGATCTATCGATTTGTATATATACTACACAGTATTCTACAATTTACTTCAATTAGGAAACGCATAGCACAGTTGAAAATTCCCTTACAGCAAATTCCCCCCATAAACGGAAATGTACTCGAGATCTTTTGTGCAGCTCTGTATAGGATCTTTAGAACATGCAAAAAATATACACATGCAAAAAATTAGTTAAGTACAAAAACGCATACCACAACTAAAAACGCACTTCCAGTATTTAATGTTAATGAACAGTAACAGTAATACATTGTAACCGAATTCTTTTGTGTGTCCCTGTAAATGAACGATAAATGCTATGCACACCTTATTCTATAGTAAGTATGTTGTAGTGCATCTCAGTGATATATATCATTTCTATATATTTGAAAGAGTGTAACTTTATTAAAGTACACCGCAAACGACCCCCCCCCCCCCATAGTCGCTAAATCTAACGACATTCTTTTGAGTGGTGTCCCTGTAAATGTACGATGAATGCTATATTTGTAAGCTTCTTGTAGCGCACTTCAGTGATATAGATCACTTTCAAAATGTTTGAGATAGTGAACCATTATTAAAATACGCCGCAAACGATTTTTCTCCATAGACCGTAATGTAACGGAATTCTTTTGAGCGTCCCTGTAAATGAACTATATATGCTACATACTTCATTTTCAATACCGAACGAGCCATAGTAAAGACTATATCATATATAAATTGCATGGCAATCCTAGTATATTATACGCGAGTTACAGCACGGGCCGACGGCAGATGGCAGACAGACAAACCGAATTCATGCACTTTTCAACTACTATGTTGGAAAGTGTTAAAAATAGTGGTGACTCTTTTTTAGCGACGCCAATGTTTCAATTCAGGTTTTTCTGTTTGCATCAACGTAATAAATGACGAAGAAAATGTAACTAAGACATTTTTCTATGAATTAATCATGCTGCTACAACAGCCACGTTTAATGTGTCGCGTAACCTGAATTGAAACATTTAATTTGTTTAAGACCAGGAGCACCAATGAATACAGATATTCGTTTTGATGACAGGAGTAATAATGTTTCGCAGTCTGAAAAACAATCAAAATGCAAAATCTGCAAAAATAAATACCCGTTTCTTTCGAACATGTTGCGAAAAATGTGCAGTAATGCTATATAAAAAGTAAAAAAATCCCTGACGGCTCGGCCTACAGGCACAGGTAGATTTCGAAGATGCAGACCGTGGGGCGCCTGTTTGTTGGGAATTGTGGAATAAATGACCTTTTTGCCATGATACGGCAGATGGGAACCGCCCACTTCGAAACCTAACTTGTTTGCAGGCGGAGCCGGCAGGGATTTTTTTAGTTTTTAATTTTCTTTTGCTATAAGTGTTGGTCCTATAAAAAACTTGTCAATATAAAAGTTTTAGATAAAATTAAGATGATTTTAATGATATCAAAAATCTGTCATACATAAATTTTCGGCCTTAGAAGTAATAATAACTTTAAACGGATTCGATACGTATCATAATTAAGAAATTATGGGTTTCTTCTGTTTTCACAAAAAGCCCCCCATTTCCCCCCCACATCCCGCCCTTGGTTCGATTTTGCCGATTAACGAACTTGACCGAGATTTTATGCCCCTTGATTTTATGTATGAGTTTGGAAGAGATTTATGCAGAATTTTTCTAGATATCGTGTCCATAAAAAAGTAACGTATATATAATACGTGAGGTTAACATATTGGAAATGTTTGGTTATTTTTAGCTATCAGTGTGTGAAATCTAATTTTATTTTTCAGAATAAATAATATTTAGCAAGATGTTAGTTCCATTAAGTGTGTGTAGCCATTTTGGTATTTCTTTTAAACTTGCATTGTTATTTATAAAATGAAAATCTAATTTTATTTTTCAGGGTTAATAAAATTTTGCAAGATGTTAGTTCCAATAAGTGCATGTAGTCATATTGGTAAATCTTTTAAGCTTGCATATAATTATTTATAAAATGAAAATTTAATTTGACTTCTACAATAATATTTTAGATTTTATGGGTTTATTTATGTTTTGAAATTATTTAAATGTTGACATATGTAAAAATAAATAGATAAAATAATTTTATACTAAAAATTTACTTAATCAAAATAATTAATAGTTATTTAGATATTGTTTTAATCTTTAACTAGATGGCAGCACCATATAATGATTTTAAAAAAACTATTACTATTATTCTTTAGTATTATTTTTTAGTTATTGTTTATTATAAAACCAGATGGCAGCACCATATAAATTTTCACAATTTTTTTTTTCTCTTTTAACTGAAAACTTGGAATACAAGTGAAATTTTTAAATATTCCAATAATATAATATATATATTAAAATTATTTAAGTTAAAAAATATTTTTAGTAAATGAATTTATAGTTTTTATATTATTTATTTGTATTTTTATATTTTAAATTAGAAATAGTTAAAATCACAATGGTTAAATTAATAACTGCTACTTTTAGAAAATTAACTGTAATTTTAACTTGTACGATTGAATTCACTTATTCACTTTACCATGTGCTTAGCACAAAACATTTTTGGCTTCGGATTCTGGACAAATTTATGTTGTAATGTATAGATTTTCTTTGTCTTCCTTTGTATTTATTTGTTTATAAATGGATTTATTTTCTTCCGTTTGATTTGTAGTGTTCTATTTTCAAAGGTATCCTTTTTTTTTTTTTTTCCAATTTTTTTCCAATGATTGTTAGGGCTTGGAATTGTCACAAAATTTTGGCTTTAAGCTTGTGACAGTTACAGAAAACAATCATTCTTTGCTTATAATGTGGTTTCCCAGCCCTTGAAAAAGTAAATTACATTATAAGCTTGCATTTGTGTTTTTTTTTTTTTTTTTTACTTATGTTTCACTTTTTGAATAAATACTTCATTTGTTAGGACTATGTTTTATAATGTGTAATTTGACATAGCTATTTGGGATAATAATTTCATTGCATTTGGTCAGTTATTTCTGTTTCAATGGTTAATTTTTGCAATAAGTTTTTATATATATATATATATATATATATATATAAAGTTTTGTACTGGGGGTGGTTTTGGGTTCTAGAAGTCATAATCGGCGTAGATTTGCAAAAATTTTCAAAAATTCCAACTTAGGTGAGAATGTAATAGGTAGTATTTCTTACGAAATCTACCTAAAACCACTCCTATATTTTTATAAAAGATTGCAAAATAAATTAAAATATTGATTAAACAGGTAAATACATTTCATTTGTTAAGTTATTGGTAAAATATCTTTATTTTTCTATGTGATGAATATTTCAACAAAATGTTATACATGATTAAAAATTACAATGATATTTAAAAAATGTATATTTAATTCCACAGAATACTGGTTTCAGTAGGTTAAAACTACTTATCTCCTTGAAGTTAGCCTAACATACGGCTTGAATGCTCAGACAGAGAAAAAAGCAAGCATTACCCCCCCCCCCCCCCATTAGGCGCCAAGCATCCCATTTTAGGAGCTCATCATAAATTCTATATACGAATGCATATTTTTTAAAATTTTAAACTACACATCAATTGAGACAAGTAATGGACTTAAAAAAATACTTTAGATTATATTTAAATGATGCGGTTCATATAGGCAGCTGAAGGTCGTCTCTATTTTTACATTCATTGCTTCCCTTCGGAATGAAACAAACCGGTTTCTCAAATTTCTAATGCAAAATTTTGTATTTCTTTGGTATCACAATTTTCATAATTGGGTCACTCCTGCAAGTAGATACATTAATTAAATATTCCACATTTTAGAGATTTATTATTTGTTTTACATATAGTCAAACGAAAAATATTTAGTAGAATCTCCTGCAATTAAGATCTAAAAAACTGAAAAAAAAAAGGAGAAAACAAATTTGTAATTTAACAAATTACAACAACCATTGGGAAAATGTTCCAAAAACTTCAATAAAGTTAATTAAACTTAATTAAAATTATTAATTATTCAAAAATATTCATCAGAACCATCTACAAATAAACGCATTTTCCATTACTACAGTTGAAGAAATCCTGGCATTCTCTGTCCTCGCAAAAATATTCGTTTCGTCACAGTTATTGAAACGCATTTTCCATTAATATACCTTATCCTTAATATATACCTTAATATTTTGTTGGGTCCTTCCTACAATAACTTTAACTCTTGTTTAGATTGATGTCTGAGCTGAAGGTATTTTGAGGAAATTAAAGTTGAAGACCACGTTTTTTGCTTTATAAGACGATTTCTCATCCGACGTCATTTTTTGAATTCGGCTTTTTTTCATATCTGATAGTTTGCATCTATCCTTTTATAACTTTAACATTTTTGTAACGATTTTATGCATTTCTATTGCCTATTCAAAGAAAATTTCTTCTAAAGTTACAGAATTTCGTTAAAAACGCTTAAAAAATTCTTCTAAAGTTACAGAATTTCGTTAAAAACGCCTAAAAAAATCAAGTGACGACGCCAAGAGGTCCATTCTCGACTGAAAACAACAACCATTTTCCCAATGGTTAATAATATTGAATGTATATGTTAGGACGATTCAAACAAAACATCAATTTTTTTAACACTTTCCAACATAGTTGAAAAGTGTTTATGATTTCGGGTTGTCTTTCTGCCGTATGTCTACCGTCTGCCGTCAGTCCGTGCTCTAACTCGCATATATATACTAGTAGGATTGCCATGCAATTGATATATGGTATTGATGCTTACTATGGCTTGTTCGGTATTGAAAATGAAGTGTGTAGCATGTGTAGTTCATTTACATGGACGTTCAAAATAATTCCGTTACATTACGGTCTATGGGGAAAAATCGTTTGCGGCGTATTTTAATGATCAAACACACTAACTTAAACATCATGTAAGTGATATATATTACTGAGGTGCACTATAAGATGTTTAGAATAGAATATGGTGCGCATAGCATGCATCGTACATTTACAGGGGCGCCGCTCAAAATAATTCCGTTACATTACGGTCTATGGGGAAAATCGTTTGCGGCGTATTTTAATCATGTTACACACTAACTTAAACATCATGTAAGTGATGTGTATCACTGAGGTACACTACAAGATACTTACTATAGAATAAGGTGTGCATAGCATTCATCGTTCATTTACAGGGACACACAAAATAATTAGGTTACAGTACTGTCCATTAATAATAATTACTGCAAGTGCGTTTTCAGTTGTGCTACGCCTTTTTTTTTTATTATTCATTTTTTGCATATTATTGGGTGCATATAAATTCTAAAGATCCTATACAAAGCAGTACAAAAGATCTCGAGAACATTTCCGTTTATTGATGACGTAAAATAGAAAAATGACGTAAAATAGAATATTCTAGAAACAGTTGCACATTGTCAGTTCTGACATAAAACAAAATTGCGAAAAATATATAAGATATTTTGAGCTCATTTTTTGAGGATCATTGATTTTAAAGTAATTTATTTCTTTATCTTTGTATTCTTGCATTAAATCATTGTTGATATACATTTTTTATAAAATAATGTTATTGTTTTATCTTTAATAAATGGAACTTACTTACTATAACGTATATTTCTGAATATGGTTTTTTGCTTGTAAAAATTATTAAAATTTAATTTTATCTATTCATATGCATAATAGCTTTTCTAACTCATCTCTTTAATTACTTTTAAAAAATATGTTGCAATTTTTAACAGCGTAGTTAAACCAAATACTTGCGTCGCATCGACAAAAAGGCCTGCTCTCGCTCGTCAGAAAAACTACACTAGTGTGCAAAACTAAGCAACAAACACAAAATGTTAATTTCTTAACAAGTGAGTACCCAAAAGGAAATTCTGTAAACAGCAAGTATAGAAAATAGGTACTATCCTAAAAGCACAGCCAGTCGATGTGACATCACAAATGGTAACAATTGTCACAGTCACTACAATGAACTGAAATGTAATATCTTTCCTTCGTCTCATTTATACTCTCATTTGTTCACTCCACTGAGAAATCACCATGACTGAGGCTTTTTGACGACTTAGGGGACTTCACAATGAAATCACCTTGTGACTCTCATGTGACTGTCATTTGGAGATTCCATTGTAAAGACATCATGATAGCGATTCTGTGATGAGTTCCAAAGTGACAGAAAATGAAATGACCTTGTAACTTTTCACAAAGGAGTGCAATGGTGACTTCATAGTAGAGTGTCGGTCACCTGAAAATCATCATGCGAATTCATTGCGATATTATTTGGTGACACATCACAATGCAATGCTCACAATGACTTCAAAGTTGAGTCTTCAAATGACAGTCACGTGAGAAACACGTGAGAAATGACAATCACGTGAGACTTCATTGTACTGTCACTTGGTGACCCATCACAAAGCACCAATCACAGTGACTTTTCAGTGATAACAATCATTTGAAAGTAATAATGAGACGAGTGAAAGATACCATATTTCGATTCACCGTAGTGACTGTGACACCTGTAACCATGTGTGACGTCAAGGAGACTTCACATCGACTGACTGTGCTGTTAGGGTAGTACTTATTTTCTACACTTGCTCTTTATGCAATTTCCTTCTGAGTACTCACGTGTTCAGAAATTAGCATTTTGTGTTTGTTGCTTAAGTTTCGCACACTAGTCTATAACCACCTGCTGAAAGGTTAAAAGCGCCATTTGCACTTTATACTGAATTGTTTTTTGGGGGAATGTTTTATTATAATTTCAATTTTGAAATTAGGATGGTAAAATGTTACAAAAATGGCTACGACTTACATTGGAAATGCGATTAAAAATCATTATAATGTTGATAAAAATTTTAGAAACTTCGCAAAAATTGTTTATGTAGAACTTTCAACTGTATTTTTAATGTTGAAAAGTGGCGGAAACTGCGTTGAACTTATTAATTTTAGAAAACCCCAAAACAGCTGAATCCGAACCCGAAACATCCAGAGTCTATTGTCAAAATTAAAAAGAAGAGGTATGCTGGTTTAGGGATATTCTCCTGCCTCTGGAATGAGAAATTTAGTTTTATATGAAGTATTAGGGGTTGCTTCAAATATATAAATATTCGAAAAAAAAATTGTGAAGCATATGAGTAGAAATCTGGAACTCAGCGTCCATTTAAATTCAACCAGAGTAACGGTTCCCAGCATATTGCATCAAAGGTTTACTTATCGCAGCTGTGCTTTTACCCAGAAGTTATTAACACTACACTGCGCATTGATGCATATACGGATCCATTAAAATTGAACCTTTAATAAATAAATTAAGTTCCAAGCAACCACCTATATTCAGATGAAAATATTTGCTTTAATTACAGAAGTCTTGTTTTGAAAGAAAGTAAAAAAAATCTTTTTAAAAATTTCTAATATCTAACCCTAAATATGAACCTTTATATCTACATATTTACATACCCCTAAATATGCATATAAAAAAACTCCCTGACGGCTCGGCATACCGGCACAGGTAGATTTCGAAGACGCAGATCGTGGGGCTCCTGTTTGTTGGGAATTGCGGAAGAAATGACCTTTTTGCCATGATGCGGCAGTTGGAACCGCCTACTTCGAAACCTAACTTGTTTGCAGGCGGAGCCAGGAGGGATTTTTTTTTTTTTATCATTTTTTTTTCTAATAAGAGTTCGTCCTATAAAATACTTGTCAGTATAAAAGTTTTAGATAATATTAAGAGGATTTATAATAAATTTAAGCAGATTTAAAATCTTGGAAATTGACGAAGTTATGAATTTTTTTTCTTCTAAAACCCCCCTTACCCCCCCCCCCCCCCCCCTTGGGGCCATGTTTAATTATATCAAAAATTTGTCATACATACATTTTCGGCCCTTCTCCTAGAAGTAATAATAACTTTAAACGGATTCGATACGTATCATAATTAAGAAATTATGGGTTTTTTTCTGTTTTCACAAAAAGCCCCCCACCCTCCCCCCCTTGGTTCGATTTTGTCCATTAACGAACTTGACCGAGATTTTATGCATCAGTTTCGAAGAGGTGCAGAATTATTGCAGTTATTGTGTCCATAAAAAAGTGACATAGATAGATAGATAGATAAATAGATAGATCAAGTTTTGAAATGGGGGGGGGGGTGATTTTGGGTTCTGGGAGTCATGATCGGCGTAGATCTGCAAATATTTTTCAAAAATTCCAACTTAGGTGAGAATGTAATAGGTAGTATTTCTTACGAAATCTACCTAAAATGGTGCAGTGTTGGGTTAAAGTTAAAACGACACCATATTGACTAGACTTAAATGTTATTAAATATGGGCGAATTTCAGAAACAGTAAAAACTAGGAAAGTTTCTTTAAAATCACAGGTGTAAGAAGTATTGATAATGGAATTGAATGTAATCGAGTTATTTTATAACAAACAATTGGCTATATCAATTTCAAAAAATAGGAGGAGTGTAATTTTATTACAACAAAACCTAACAAATTTCTAATTGTTCTGGATCAAATTAATTGCACCGTCGAAAAGCAGAAGGTCTCAGCTTTAAGAGAGTATTTTCTGTTAATCGGTATTTCTGAAATAGAGTTCGATGGGAGCGTCGGCGAAAGGCAGGAAACGACAACAACGAAATCGATCCTTTTTGAAAATTTTGTTTGAAAGGGTTAATATAAATGTTTTTTTCAAACGGATTATCGCGTTTAAAACGTAAAAGTACAAAATTTATGAATATGCCATCTATTTTTCTGTATTTTGAAGGGTTCGACCATAGCGCGTTAAGACAATACTCAGATAAAAAGGAGCCTTCGTTTCTTCTCTGGTACGGCACGGCGTGACGCTCCGGAGAGGTGATCGACTTCATCCTGCTACATTGGTACCTCGGTGCGTTTTTCAAATTTCGGTTTTTAATTAATATCTCATCTAATTATCAAAATTGAAAAATCTGAGCCTCAGGTACATCAAGGCCTACCTTGGACTATCCATATACATCTACGTACGGTAGATTTTCCTAGCCGTCACACACACACACATACAAACAACTTTCTTTTATTAGTAAGCATAAAACAATCCTACTGATTGGAAAATTTGAAAAATCTTAGTTGCTTTTCCTTTTAGTGTTTCATTATTTTAAGTCACTTGGGAAGAATACATTTCTATTTTTTCAAAACCAGAGAAAAGGTAAATTTAGTTGATTAAATCTTAAAATCCTGGGAGTGTCAATGGTCCTCTCCTGCCCTCCACCATGTCAGCGTCCATGAACTTTACTAATAAGTTATATTTCAAAATTATAAATATACTTTTATTTTGACTGAAAAAAATTGTGTAGGTATGTAAAATATTCATGTTCTTTTTCTAGATTTTATATATATTATTTGTACTGAATTTTATAATTTTGCTTGAAATATTACTTTAAACTGTGAAAAGGAACAACAAATTTATTTTGATTTATTTTTTTCAATATTTATTTTACTAATAATTGTTTTCATTGTTTCCCTTTCTTGCAGAAATTAGCAGCATACAATGCCAAGTTGGAACAGTACGCACAAAGCAATTTTGTTGACCGTTTCCGAATGATTTTCGACACCATTCCAGAACCGCTTGTAACTCTTCAGGAAGTCCGATCTCTTCTCGAAAAGCTATTCCTTCCGAGCGACAACAACAAGGATGTTATAGACATTTTCTGTGAATGGTTTGAGAGACTTATGCCAGAGAGTGCTGCTCACTTAACTCCGAGGTCATTGAAACATCTTTCTCGTTGCCAGGTTCGGGATAACCTGAGAAAAGTTGGAAAATTTCCGTACGAAGTGCGCCATTTGTCAATACCAGAAACTCTGAAGAAAGAGATTCTTCTTGTGGACAAGTTCCCTCCCGAAAGTTATGAAAAAGAAAACGAAGAGTTGTGCTTTTTTGAAGAAGCCGATAATTTTTGCCCATCTGGACAATCTGCTCAACAGTTTTTTAATCGCAAAATTGAAGGTACCTCAATGTTAGACATTATGAACGAAAACTATCTACGTGAACTTCAATCCCAGTCATCTGCTAAGTTGAAGAAAACTACAACAAATGCAAAGTAGTTACTTTCTGACACATTTACGAGATCAGTTTAATTCTTAGACGCATGGAATTGGCAGGTGTTCTTATTCAGAAAATAAGAAATCTAAAAGTGTTTTCCATTTCTCTAAAAAATTAAAGGATTTCTTAGAAAAGTCTGTCGAAGTTGTGGTTTTGAAGAGATTTTCGAAATGCGACAATCCGAGAATGGTCGTCACTAGACAATAGTCGCCTATAAGTGCCGGTTTAACAAGGGCGACGGGGACAATTCAGGCAAACTTCCACCACTAATTTTAAAATGTTATTTTTGTCTTAATTAATCGAATGCCTAAGGGAGGCCACTCGGCCCAGCAAAGGCAAGCCGTAGAGCACCTCCCCCGGGATGTTATGTCTTAATTAATCACACTGATTAAATAGGACAAAAAAAAACTTTTAAAAATTAGTGGTAGAAGTATACCTGATTGCATATTTCGCTTCCTTAAATCGGCGCTTATGCGTATAAAATACCTCAAAATGTAATAAATACATTTATCGAACAATGAAAAATGCTTTTAAAATCCAAATCACTTCAGCAGTCCAATGTGCCGATTTCGTATTGTGAATGTTTCAGAACGTTTCTCGTGTTATTCCGAGGAGAAACTTATTTTTTTGACAACCGCCTTAAGGCTGTTCTCAAATGAAAAAGGGCTACTTTGTGACATATTTATTGAATAATTGTCGTTCGTATCCAGATACCAAAGAACTGGATACTGTTTTTCATTTTTTTTTTATAAAGATACTTTCAGAAAATTTTGTCAAAGTTGCGTTTTAAGCCGATTTTTGGAACGCGACAGTCTGTGAAAGTTTGTCATCAAGTGTAAATCGATTATAATTCAAGGTATATACCATTTCTGAAAAAATGAAAACCACTATTTTATCTATATATATAAAAGAAAGTCCTTTCTGGCTAGATGATCAACGCACAGCCAAAACTACTGAACCTACAAAGACGAAACTTGCAGGAAAAATACTTCTTAGTGTGTAGAGACGCACTAAGAAGGGATTTTCAAAAACTCCACCCCTAAGGGGGGTAAAAAAAGGAACAAACTTTTAAAAAATTCCTTAAAAATCAGGTATTATAGTTACGTGACAAATGATAACATATTTTAATGTATTTTTGTATTCTGAATCGAATGGTATCAATTAAATACTCATAAGTCAAATAGTTCGTGAGATATTGCACATTTTTCTAATTTGGTGAAATCTTTGACGTCATATTCTAACAATTCTAACAATACAAGTGAGAATTTCTAAAAATACATCCGTTACTATAGCAATGGAAGAAATTCAAATTAAATCTTTTTGTTTATTTTTGCAGATACAAACATTAACTGCTCAATTGGGAATTGAATATTATTCTTACGGATATTTATGTAATTGTGTATTATTATTATTTCTACAAAGCCACGATTTAAAATAAAATGTGATTGCTAAAATAAACGGTACATCTCAATTATACCGTCAACCACTTTCCATAAAAAAAAAAAAAAATCATCGCCAAACATGAACTCCAAATAAACAAATGGAAGAATGTTGCCATTGGAACATCAAAATAAATAAATAAAATAAAATAAATTCGGAAAAGCCCCACAAAAACAAAATGAAAAATAAAGGTAAATGTCGAATTAAAAACCGCTTCATGACATAACAAACACATTTAATACTTCTGACGTCAAGTGAATGGGACTGCATTTTTGTCGTTAAATCTTATAGTTTTGCAATAGTTTTTTTTATGAAAAGTGGTCGACGGGATAATGGAGCAGTACCAAATAAAGTGTCGAAGGTCTGATTAGTATTATGTATTACTTCTTTATTTGTTTTCAGTCTTCAGCCATGTTTCTCTTTTCCTTTGGGTAGTTATTCATACGTTTTCAGGCTAATTTTCCGCAATCGGATACCTCGCCAATTGGCGTATTAGCCACAAAGTTGAAAGCATCATTTATGTTTGAATGAAGCGAAATCTTCATGATAAATCCTGTTACAGAAAATCATATCATCATCTACTAACCGCATATTCACATTTTAATCAGGTAATGTTTTTTCAAAGGTTTTAGCGTACAGCTATTCTACGTTGCTTTGTTATAGAGCTAAAGCGGAAAGCTCTAAAATTATGTGAACCCGATTATTAAATTCTACTGAACAAATTTTAATGGAAGTGATTTTTCGGGTATGGTTAATGACCCTATAACATACATTCTATGTTGCTTAGTGATAGAGTTATTGGGTAAGTGATTGGGAAAGGTGAATGCAATTATGAAAGATATATCTACTATGCATTTTAAAATGCAAATTCGTATTTCATTCCGAACGTTTATAATTTGAGTTCGGCTGTACGGACTTTGGTGGGATTTACACTGATAGTTAGGCAATTTTGTGGGGATGGTTGGTACTTCTCTGGAGCAAAGTTTTGGTCTGCGTTGTGTTTTCTGAAGCGAAAGCTTGACAACGAATCCGATTACAAAAATCATATCATAATCATCTATAATATTTATAAAACGCAAATTCTTATTGCATTCCGATCGGTTAATACTCAGGTTCTACCGAACAGATTTTTATATGATTTCACTGTTAGTTAGGTAATTTGTTTTAGAAAGGTTTTAAAATAAAGTTACATTGTTCTACATTGCTTATTTATAGAGCCACGGGAGGAAGTTATAGATAAAATTAGGTGAACCCAATTATGAAAGATTACCTTTTTTAAAGTTCTACTGAACGGATTTTGATGGGAGTTTCGCAGTGTGATAATATTTCAGGAATTGATTTTCTACATTGTTTAGTTATGGAGCCATGGGAGAAAGTTGTCAGTGGTGTAGTCGTAAAAAAACAGTGCATATACTCTATAGACAGAGGATATATGCTAGAGAGTATATATTATAGGTACGGACGTTGTGCAGAATTTCGTCTAAAAATTCCAGAAGGTTGACGGCGTATACCAGCATATACTTTCTACAAAATCCCTGAGAGTTCTATCATCAAGTGAAGATGATTATGAAAGATACATTTATCTGTCTACTGTATTTGTATAATGCAAAGGGAATTTCGATCCTGCCGCTTATACCTTGAATTCTGCTGAATGTATTTTGATGGAATTTGCCCTGTTAGTTAGCTAAATTTTGAGGGGAAGTTTTAGTGCATAACATGTCGTTCTATGTTGCTTAGTTAAAGAATTAGGGGGGTGGGGGCCTTTCTATAATCAGTTGAACCCAATTATGGAACATTAGACTTTTTTAAAGATTCCGCTGAATGGATTTCTATGGAACTTGCATTGTTAATTTTCCAGGGATAGTTTTAGTATATATTGCATATCGTTATATCGTTCTTTAGAAAATCATACTGTAAATGATTAAATAAACGAGTTGGTCTTTAACAGCCTAAATTTCGTGTAACACATTAGAAAATATAACAGCGTTATGGCTTTCGTATCGTTTTACACCAATGTGGAAGGACATGAAGGTAAAAGTTCATGTTTCTTTAAAACACACAATCAAATTCACCGATATATTTCGTTTGATTCAAGTTTTTTTTGGAGAAACCGACCAGCGTAGCGTGCTAGGTAATAATAATGATTAAGTTTATCTGTATATAAAATTCTATATTTTGTAAAATAAAGTAGTGACTTGGGAGATCATCACGGCACAGTCCAAGCTACTGAAGTTACAAACACGAAAATTGCGAGGAAAATACTTCTTAGGATGTAGAGGCGCAATAAGAAAGTTTTCCTAAAATTCCATCCCTAAAGGGGTTAAAATGAGTACAAACAATATCAAAATTTCTTTAAAATCGGGTTTTATACTTATTTGTGAAATGATAACATATTTCAATGTATTTTTGCATGCTGAATCGAATGGTACCAAATAAAAATATTCTAGCTCCAACAATTCGTGAGATATTGCACATTTTCGAATATGGCGTTGCCTTTGGCGACAAAACCGTAAAATTTATTGCATTGATCGCCAAGTGATATTTTCAAAAATATTCGTCATTGTTAAAGATCAAACAATACTTGGAGATTTATAAAATACTGGATAAGAAAAAAAAATCACCTGATATTTTGATTAGATGAAATCTCAATAATGCCAGTTTTCGGGCTCTTTGTTTTAACTTTTTTGTTTGCTTCGGGAATTTGGAATTGAATATTATTCGGTATTTGTATGTTAGCTGGGTGACAGTGATCGCCAAAATTTTTTAATCTCGCCAATCCTTTTTTTTTTTTTTTTTGCTAATCTTTTAACGTTAGCTAATAACAACTAGCCATTATTTTAACATTACGATATAATATCTTTAAAAACTTATTTAAAATAACTAAAATATAATATAATCATAATAAAATACATAAACATAAACATATCAATACAAATAAAATGTCACGCAAAATGTTCCAATTCAAATGATGCCAATTGAAACAAGATTTGGTGAGTTTTTACTGGCGCCCAGCAATATAAAAGTACCTATTATTCTTACGGATATTTATATAATTGTGATTTTGAAATAAAATATGCTTGCTGAAATAAAGTTTCGAGGGTCTGTACGGTTTCGATATTGCACATTTTCTATAATTTGGTGATGCCTTTAGCGCCAACTCATCAATATTTCTAACATTACAAGTTATAATTTCTAAAAACACATCCATTACTATATCTTCTTTACTACCGCCACTACAACATATCCAGGGAGTCACATCCTGCCACTTCAAGGCACGGCACGAGGTGCAGGGTAACTGAAATCCGAGATCAACAGCCTTATTCCTGAAATAATCAATTTGAGGATCATAATTAAAGCCAGACAAATACTTAGTAGTCCAAGGCAATAATTTGATATGCGATCTCTTTTCATATTTTCCTGTAGCTGTCTGACCAAAAGCGTACATTGATGGATGAATGCAATTCACCGGTATATTTAGTTTGATTCAAAATTCGTTTGGAGAAACCGACCAGCGTAGCGGGCGAAGCTTGCTAGTTCTTTGATATTTAAATACTAACATCTGCACGTTTCATGGATTTACGTGCGAAAATGACTTCGTGAATGCGTCAGAAAGTTTCGCATTTTTGAGCCGAAAAAAAAAGAAGCACAGTCTAAAGAAGACATTTCAGCCATTCCTATAGATTGAAAAATCCCATCTTAACCTAAGAGTAAATTCAAAAACAAGATTACTCAATACCTAGTACGTTTTCTGAAAATCCGTTTACACCATTAAAAGATTAATGCTCATTACTGATGCTTTGAACTTTCAAAAATTATTTCCTTAATTGTCAAGCATTTTTGAAAAATTTACTTCCGCAAAGATTTTCGATATTTATTACTTTAAAAAAAAATTGTTTACATTTTTGGAAAAGAACTTTTCAAAACATAGTATGCTAATTATTGGACGTAAACTTTTGTACTGGGAAAGATGCATTTTGAAAATTGTAAAGGTAATGAGAAATCCTGTTTTAAAATTCCCTCGTGGCATTTCGAGCTGTAAAGAAAAAGTTTATTTTGTTGTTTTTAGCACTTTCCAACCTAGTTGAAAAGTGCTTATGACTTCGGTTTGTCTGGCCGTCTGGCCGTCTGCCGTCTGGCCGTCTGGCCGTCTGCCGTCTGCCGTCTGTCCGTGCTCTAACTCCCGTAAATATGCTCGGATTGCTCTGCAATTTTTATATGTTATGGTCGTTATCTATAGCATGTTCCCTATTTCAACGGAAGTGTGTAGCACTTATAGTTTTTTTACAGGGACACTCAAAAGAATTCCGTTACATTGCGGTCTATGGGGAAAAATCATTTGCGGTTTATTTAAATAATGTTTCACTATTTTAAACGCATTGTAATTTATATATATTACTAAGGTGCATTAGAAGAAGCTTAATATGGAACAGGGTGTGCATAGCACTTATAGTTAATTTACAGGGACAGTAAAAATAATTCCGTTACATTACGTCTATGGAGAAAAATCGTCTGCGGTTTATTTAAATAATGTTTCACTATTTTAAACGCATTGAAATTTATATAGATCACTAAGGTGCATTACAAGAGACTTACTACGGAATATTGTGTGTATAGCAGTCATCGTTCATTTACAGGGACACGCAAAAGAATTCTCTACTGTCTGTTAACAATAATTCCTGGAAGTGCGTTTTAAGTTATTGAACGCGATTTTAATTTTAACTCGCTTTTTGTCTATTACGTGGTGTGTATAAATTCTGTAGATCCTATACAGGGCAGCACAAAAGTTCGCGAACACATTTCTGTTTATTGAAAAACTCCAGACGGAGAATTTTAAACTGTGCTACGCGTTTCCTAACTGAACTAAAATTATCATCCTATGTAGTATATATACAAATCTATAGATCCTATACAGGGCTGAATAAAAGTATTCGGATATTTTTCCGAATATTGTATATGTTGGAAATTCCTAAAATTATGTTTTTAAATATGTTATGCGTTTTCTAAATTGTTTACTTAGATGTTAGCTTTTAGCTTATTAAACGGTATGATTTGTAAAATTATTTTGGAAGCGTTGGAAAGTGCTATATAATCTATGCTTGACGCATGATTTTTCGTTCTTGTTTAAAACTTGCTTTCATTTATTTATTCATTATTATTTTTAACTTTCTTATTTTTCTTATTCCTTTTGAAAATATTAATTCCAGAGCTACTTTGTTGTTGTTTCTTTGTTTTTTACTCGCACAAATCTCTTTTAGTTACATTTTTAGTTACATTTTTTAAAATATTTTATTACTATTAGGTGGAAAATGCCCAGTTTATTTTGTTACTCTTATAAAACTATAAAATCGCGATTACATTTTTTTAGAACTGCTCAGAATCACCTTCACAATTCACGCAAATTTTTCGGCATTTTGCATTTATGAACCAAAGTTACTGTTTACAGTAAATACGAGGGAAGGGTGAAAATTTTGTGCTTCATCAGAAAGAGATGCTCGATGTTTGTTTGTTTGTTTTTTACTCGCACAAATCCCTTTTAGTTCCATTTTCAGTTAAAAAATGTTAAATATTTTATTACTATTAGGTGAAAAATGCCCAGTTTATTTTGTTACACTTCTAAAACTATAAAATCACGATTACATTATTTTTAGAACTGCTCAGAATTACCTTCACGATTCAAGCAAATTTTTCAGCGTTTTACCTTTATGAACCAAAGTTATTATTTACAGTAAATACAAGGGAAGGGTGAAAATTTTGAGCTTCATCAGAAAGAGGTGCTATAGTTCGATTGGCACATTTGGAATTCTCCTCATATTTACTCCTTGTATAAATAAAGAAGAGTCGTGTACACTGAGACAGTGTACTCAGCGATACCGGATAAACCTCTGCCTGGACGCCCAACTCATGGGTTTATAAAGGTGCATTTAGATTATGAAGTATGTGATCATCCTCGGCTTTAGCGTTCCTGGCGTTAAATCATAAAACTCAATCAATCAGCGTGCTTTATTGGTTGTTTAAGCCGCCGCTTAATTGGTTGGGTCTTATGATTTAAACGCCATTAACGCCAAAGCCTAGGACGATAACGTTATTATGCAAATGCACCTTAAGAGGATGTAACCACCAAGGTTCAGGAGGTAAAACGTATTTATAACTAAATTGATTACTTCTTAGACATGATATAACGAAGAAAATATTATAATTATTCTATACAATTAAATGTATGGAAGAATTGCCAAAGCAACCAATCTACCTCATTTTGGATGCGTATGTGGCCATGTTGAGCATTTATGCATAAGCTCACTTTTTTTCATTATGTTAACTTACATTTATATTTTATACAAGTTGTTACTCCAGACAGACCTAGATTTGTGAGTTTATAGCAGTTTATGGGCTGATATTGCTTTGCTTGTTTTTAATCTAGAAATTTTGAATTTTTTTTTTTCAAGTTAGTGTCTTTCAAATTGAATAAATAAAAATTAAGACCAAGTATCATTAACAAGCTACTGGAAAAAAATATCTATAATTTTTTTAGTAGATTAATAAATCAAAACATCATGACCATTCGTACAGCACTTACATGTGTACTTCTAGATGGTGTATGTGGTATGTAACACATTAGGCAAGGCATACAAGAGATTCTGGGGTTACAGAGCTATATTTATACCAACTTCGTGCGCGTAAAATGGAACAGGCTGTTGATTTAAATTATTTTGGTTAAATTCAGTTTTCAATTTGCATATTTGCGAGCTGCAGACATTATATAATATCTATAAGATATGTTAAAGTAATGATGATATTACTCGTAATTGAAGTGTCTAGGCGAATTCCTTGAGTGTTAATGACTCATTAAAGAATACGAACATCTCATACGAAGATTTTCTCATGTCCCTTAGAAAAAAGACGGTAGTTTGTAGTTCGGATGTCAGTATTATAACTTAGGTCAAAATACGAGTATTTCAGATTCAGACTACGCAATTCTTCATACTGTAGTTGATATGGCACTCCAAAACAGATGAACGTCAAAAATGTCTTTGTTGAACGGTAGTTACTCTTATGACTCGCGAGCATGTGAATTTTGTGAAAATACTACAGAACAGACGAATTGCCAGGTCTCATGAATCATGATTTATTTTGCGTTACGTCAATGGCGTGCTAAAACACATTACAAACTATTTGCAAAGATGGACGATAACAGGTCAGTAGTCTTATTACGCTTTTGAACAGCCATACTCAACCTGCGGCCCACCCTGCGGCGCTTGGAGTGAATAAAGTCTTCTACTCTTTTTTTTTCAAAATTATCAGCGATAAAGAAATTTTAGTTAATTAGATTTCAGAATCCAGGAAGGGGCAATTCTTCCCCTTTCCTCTCCCCTGATGTCAACGGCCATGCTAATTCTACTACCAATATGCCTAACTAGTCACACAATTTTCATTTCACTCATTATGGTATTTATGGTATTCCTTACCCAGCGAGAATGGTGACTGTACGTTAATGTTTTTTCGCCATAAGCTACGAGATCTCAGTTAATTTATTTTAATGATGTGATGAATGATACCATTGGTTAAATTTAAAGAAAAAGAGACTGAACAATGATACTTTTCTTTTCAATTTTGTTTTTCAATGAAATAACAATGTTTTTGGCAGCACAAAATAGGGAAAAAATGCAGTCTCTTTTTTTACATTCTTTCAGGAACATGATATGAATAAAATAGTACTTATATGAAAAATGGTCTTGAAAATTAAGTATTGACTTTTTATATTTATTTTATTTTATTTGTTAATTTTTCAGTTAATTATTTTACTTGTTTTTTCACGCATGTTTATTTGCTAATTTGTTGCATTATTAAAGGTCAGGTTGAGTTTTTGAACTTAAATTATTGTATTCAATTGAACACGTATTCATTGTTGAAACGTTTTCGTATGCAGTTCGTAACTCCAATTATTCGAATTCTAAGTCATCCGGATTGACATCAGTAGAAAAACAAATTACAAATTGAAACTAAGTATTAAAAAAAAAAGTTATTGATATTCAAACTGAAATGAACTTTGTTGGACATGTTCGACTAATATCTAAATGTATCTAAATACTGTATGACATGTTTCTATGGTATGTGTGAAGGAGATGTTATTTTCAACGTTATATTCACCTTTACATTAAACAAAAGCGATTTTCGAGAAATTTTTACTTAACCAAAACATAATGTTCTTTCGATGATTGTCCCAATTATGCGCATTCATTCAGAAGACGTTAATTGCAGTTTTACTGTATTTAGATTCAGCTCTAAATCAGTGTTGTCAACTTTTTAACGCTTATGTGGTCTTTTTTAAAAACATTTTCTAACATAGTTGAAAAGTGTTTATGACTTCGATTTGTATGTCTGCGTCTGTTCGTGCTTTACACTCTGAGTGTCATGTAATAGATATTTGTTATTGAGGCTTACTATGGCATGTACGCTATTGAAAATGGAATGTGTAACATTTATAGTTCGTTTACAGGACCACTCAAAAGGATGACCTTAAATCATGGTCTACGGTGTACTAAAACATGCTTTCTGTAGAATATGGAGTGAAAGGCATTTATCATTCGTTTACAAGGTCACGGCAAAGAATTCGGTTACATGATGTTCTTCTATGTAAAATTATTTGCAGGGTATTTTAATGGTGTAACAGTATTTCAAACATATGGAAATTTATATGCATTATTGAGGTTTATTACAAGACGATTACTGTAAAATATGGCATGCATAACAGTTATCGTTCATTTAAGGGACACACAAAAGATTATGGTTACGGTACTGTCTAACTGGTACTGTCTACGGTACTATCTAACTTGAGCAATAAATGCTGGAAGTGCTTTTTCAGTTGTGGTATGCGTTTTTGAGTTTAACTAAATTCTTGTATACTACATGGTGTGTACAAATTCTATAGATCATATGAATAGATAGGGCTACACAGAATAATTCGTAAGAATTATTGTGTATGAGCGTGAATTGTTTAGGGGTGCTTTTTAATTGAGTTATGTGTTTTTCAACTGAGCTATATTTAGTATACTAATAGATGTTTGTAGAATATAAATAAATTCACATACAGGGCTACACAAAGTACTGGATATATTGCCGCCTATGGATGGTAATTTATGAAAGTACGTTTTGAGTTGTTTCCCATGAGGCGGTTATAAAAGTCTGTAGATAATATACGAAGGTCGATCCAGAAATAAGGTTCCTATCAAATTTACAAATAGACAACATTGTTTATTCTAATATAAATTTACATCGTTGGAAAGAAGAAAGCTTCATCTATTTCTATGTATAATCGCCATCTTTTTCTACGCCTTTTTTTAGACGGTGCTCAAATTTCTGTATCCCAATGTCGTAGAACTCCGGCGCCAACTCGTTAAGGAAGCGTTTCTCCTCTTCTTTTACGTCATCGTCGCGTTTGCCACCCAAGTGTTCCTTTAATATGGGGAACAAGTGGTAATCACTAGGTGCGAGGTCCGGACTGTAAGGTGGGTGGGGCATGACACTCCACCCAAATCGTGTCAAAAGTTCCTGGATTTGACGGGAGACGTGAGGTCGGGCGTTGTCGTGAAGCACCGTTACACTGGCTGTCACTCGTCCTCGCCGGCGGTTCTGGACGGGTGGAGTCACTTTGGCGTGCAAAAAGCGAATTATGGAACGAATCTCGCACTTGGCGGGATCAACAATGGGAACCTCCATCTCGGACGGCTGCTGAGCCAAGAATGAGCGGCACAGCGAAGCGCGGCCGGGTGACTTGCGAGTGCAGGAACAGCCGCGCACAGCGCTGTTGCCGTATTACGCCTCGCACCTTCCCGTTCTGCTGGAGCTATTTGGGAACCTTATTTCTGGATCGATCCTCGTATGAGTGTGTACAAAATTATTCGAGTGCATATATTGGTGGATTTTATCGGTGGAAATTTCTGAAAGTGAAGGTGAAATTCGATTGTGTTATGTGTTTTGTAACTAAGCTAAATTTGAGCAGATCTATACAGATTTATTCAGATATATATACAGATCTATAGATCATGTAAAATAGTGCACAAGAGAATGCAAATAACCCTTTTGCTATGGACGGTAATAGCTGAATTGTGATTTTCAAATATGTTATGCGTTTTCTAAGTTGTTTACTTAGATATCGTCTTTCATCTTTTTAAACGGTTAAGTTCCGTTACAGTATTCTGGAAGTGTTGGAAAGTGTATCATAATATATGTTTGACAAATGATTTTTCTTTCTTGTTTAGCATTGGAAAAATGCTAAAAAAGGTGGTAATATAACAACATTAAAGAGGGCTAGATTTGGGGTTAGGGGCTGAAAAGTATGTTTCAAATCCTATGAGTGCAATTATGCAAGTTATGAAAATGAAGCGATACATGAAATCCAATTATGATCTTTGCGTACACGTTTTTATAAATTTTCTTAAAATTTTGATGCAATAAACTGTGAAAAACGAAGTTCATTATTTTACTGTTGCAATGAAATCGCTTAAACTCTAGAACAAAAAAATATACACACATATATATATATATATATATTTCTTTATTTCTTTACTTTCTAGCAATGTGTCCAAAGTTTAAAAACTTGTTTTTACTGCTTGTAAACGTTACATCAGGTTCGTTTTATAAGTTTGTTATACATGTAAGAGTTTAAAAAAATCAACATTGTTTGTTTTTAATAATATATTTTAAATGCAAATAAACCTTTTCTTCCATTTAAAAATAATTCATGCATGAGAGGGTTAAGATCTTTTCCAGTGTTGTATGCAATTTCTTTCATATTTTTAGCTATACATTTTTTTTCTGGGAATATTATTTATTTTCCTATGCATATATGTTCATTAGTTACTATGGTTTTATTAGAAATGATTTCTGAGGTGAAATTGACTTTTTTTCAAAATGTATATGTGTATACATGCATTTTATCTAAGTGTTTTTCAAATGGTTTGAGTGCAATTATGCAAATGAAACCATACGACATTAAATGCAATTATGATCTTTGAGTACCCTTCCTGTTAATTTTCTTGAAATTTTAATGCAATAAATCGTGAAAAACGAAGTTGTTATTTTACTGTTGAAATGAAATCGTCAAAATCCCAACAAAAACATGACATTATTTATTTATTTATTTTTACGCTTGTACATTGTAGTAAAATGACCAAAGTTAAAAAAAAAAAAAAAAAAAAAAAAAAAAAACGCTAAGTCTTAATAATCATTTTTTTAATGTTTGTAAATGTTATATCAGGGTCGTTTTATAATTTTGTTATAAATGTAACAGTTTTAAAAAATCAACATTGTTTGTTCTTAATAATCTCTTGTAAATGTATTTTAAATGCAAATAAACTTTTTCATCCATATAAAAAAAATCATTCATGACAGGGTTAAGGTCTTTTCAAGTGTTTCATGTAATTTTTTTGATATTGTTACTTATACATGCTTTTTTCTCCTAAGTATATATGTTTACATGTTACTATGTTTTTGTTATAAATGAGCTCTGAGTTGAAATTAACCTTTTTTTTCAAAATGTATATGTGTAATACATTTTATCTAAGTGTTTTTCAAATGGTTTGAGTGCAATTATGCAAGTTATACAAATGAAGCTATACATGAAATGCAATTGTAATCTTTGTGTACACGTTTCTATTAGTTTTCTTGAAATTTTGATGCAATAAACTGTGTAAAACAAAGTTCATTATTTTATTGTTGGAATGAAACATTTATTTTTATGGTAATTACATTATTTCTCCCTTTCAATTAAATACTTGCGTCAAAAAAAAAAAAAAAAAAAAAAAAAAAAAAAAAAGCTAAAAAATTTGGGGGTATTTCTCTCCTACAAATCTCCACTTACAAAACCACTCCCAGTGGGCGTGGCCACACATGTTTGACCACATCCATCCATTTTCCGCTCCACTCAAAATTGAAGCATTCTGTATTTCTGTATTTCAAATCTGTAACAAAATATATAAGTATAAACAGCTTAACAGGATGTCTCCGTTGCTTAAACAGGATGTCTAACAACAGCAGCAACAACGAAAAGACGTCATAATTCACAACAAAACTAACACTATAACTGGACATTCATGGTGCAATTTACTTATTCAGTCAAATATACATGGTGTCTCATTCGTATTTTCGTTCATAGAATCAACATTGATGAACATATTCTAGTGATAATTTCAACAGATTTAATTTTCTTTGATCGAAATATGATGACATCACCAGAAACGATGGATGTTCACAGCAATTTCATCACTGACATCGTGTGTGCTGTTTAAAATAAGTAGCATGTAGCTTAATATTTTTTTTTTAGTAACATGCTGTTTTTTAATTGCATCAAAATCTGTTATGTATTATCACAGACTCTAACTGTAACGTTAACCATAACATTTTTATGTTTCCAGAATGGCAACAGGCTAGTGGCCTTCAGATGTAAACATTCACACCGTGTCGCTACGAGATAGCAATGCACAAGCTTTTATATTTAGGCTTAACAGTGACAACGTGGATTGGTTACAGAACTGAGTGAAATCTACATTCTGCAAACTTCTGATTTCCCCCCCCCCAACATCGTTGTGAAAAATGGCTACTTTTGGCAGCTTAGAGCCTTTCTACGTATCGGAACCATCAACGTGGGACTCTTATCAAGAAAGATTGGAATGCTTTTTAGAAGCGAACGATGTCAGCGACCTGGCGAAGAAACGGGCCATATTTCTGAGTGTGTGCGGCGCGAAGATGTACGCGACAATCCGTTCTCTCGTATCCACAGCAAGCCCGTCTTCTAAAACATACGACGAACTAATACAACTTGTCAAAACTCATTTCTCGCCAAAACCTTCAGAAATCTTCCAGCGATTTCTATTTTATAGAAGGAACCAACAATCCGGGGAAAGTATAAATGCATTCATCGCAGAGTTACGGAAACTATCCGAACACTGCAATTTTGGCTCATCATTGGATGTCATGCTCAGAGATAGGTTGGTGTGTGGGTTGCTAGACGAAGCTCTCTAACGACGCTTACTTGCCGAAGCATCGCTGACTTTTAATCAAGTACTAGATAAGGCCTTGGCAGCAGAGCTAGAGATCTGCACGGGCCGGGCCAAGGCCCGAAGCCCGTACTCGGCCCGGCCCGCGGGCCGGGCTCGGGCCTATTTTTCTTCACGGCACTCGGGCCGGGCCGGGCCCGGGCCATATTTTTTTCTGAAGGCTCGGGCCGGGCCGGGCCTAGTGATTACTCTTTACGGGCCGGGCCGGGCCTTACTTTTTTCCTGAAGGATAAGGCCGTGCCTTATTTTTTCCGTACAGAGCCGGGACTGGTTTCATTCTTCCGTCGTCACGCCTCAAAATTGTTAGTCCTGGTTTTGACCCGTATGAAAATCAATGTATCGGCGTGCCTGGTCCGTTCGAAGGTCAGTAAAATAAGATCTGGCATAAAAATCTTTTCAAAACATGCATACATTTTTAAATCGCCATTATTTTATAATTAAACATTAAAATTTATTATTTTTAAAGAATAGTAGATTTATACACTTATTAAAATATGGCTAAATTAAAATATAGTAAAACGTGTAAAAAAGAACCTGCTTATGATGGAATCCTGTCTTAAATTAAAAAATGTGTTGATCCATTAAAAATGAATATACTAATATGTAAGAAAAGAATATATAATACATTTACACCTGCTAAGAAGGCAAATTGTCTATAACTCATTTTTTTTTCCTCCCTATGCAATTCCATCTTAGAAGATTTTACTGTATAGCATTTTTCCGATTTTTAACACTTCAATAAATGGAATATGGATTAACAATATTGATGATAACTTAAACACATACATACAACAAATAGAGATTTATTAAAAAAATAAATATTCAGCTTGCGGCACCTCTATAAAAATGAAGATTATAAACATGAATAAAAAAAGATAAGATAGGAATTTTTGGTTAGTACAAATTTAAAGATGCTGAATGCCATGCCTGTAAAAAGAAAGGCCATATACAAAGGGTCTGCCGGAACAAATCAAATTTTACTAGGAAAACAGTACATGAACATAATTTAGAAATTAGTGATACTGATTCCTCTGAAACAGAGAGTTTAAACACCTTCCATTTGAAATATGTGTGTCTCAATAATGTGGAAACACCAAGCATGAGAACAACTGTCCTGATCAATGGTACACCATGTGTTATGGAAGTAGATTCGGGAGCCAAAATATCCATCATTGACAAAAGTACTTTTGACCAGTTATATCCTCACGAGGTTCCACTGTTGGAAAAGTCTCCTTTTATTGTTAAAGACTATAATAAACAACCATTAGAAATTTTGGGTCGGTGCCAAGTTAATGTTAAATATGCTTCATTTGACCGGGAGCTTCCACTTCTGATTGCTAAGAAGAAACGTCAAGGACTTTTAGGTCTGAATTGGTTTGAACCATTAGGAATAAAGGTAACAGGCATCCATAGCATACAACAGTCTATCATTGATGATGTCTTAAGTGAATTCCCTGATGTTTTCAAGGAAGAATTGGGAAGCTTTACAGGTACTCCTATCAAGTTGCATTTAGATCCTACAGTCCGTCCAATCCAGCTGAAAGCTAGAAATGTACCATTTGCTCTAAGACCCAAGATCGAGAAGGAATTACAACGATTACAAGACTAGGGAGTTCTTGAACAAGTTAGTTACTCTGATTGGGCAATTCCTGTAGTTCCTGTCCTGAAATCTAATGGGGAAATTAGGCTCTGTGGTGACTATAAATGTACAGTCAACAAGGCTTTAGGCACTCATTCATATCCAATGCCAGCAGTAAACCAAATACTCGCAGAATTAACAGGAGGCCAACATTTCATAAAGCTTGACCTGTCCCAAGCATACCTGCAATTAGTCGTGGATGAAGCTTCTGCCATGGTACAAACAATTGTGACTCATCGTGGAGCATTCAAGTGTAATCGACTCCAATTCGGAATTTCCACAGCTCCTGGAATATTCCAACGGTTCATTGTGTCATTGGTCATAAACATACCAGGAGTATTGCCATACTATGACGATGTCTTAATCAAAGGTTCAACACTAGACGAACTAGCCAAGCGACTTCGAGAAGTTCTTGACCGATTCTCCAAGGCTGGGTTACGCTTAAACAGAGATAAATGTATCTTTGGAACCTCCAGCATTGAATTCTTAGGGTATGAAATCAATGAGAAAGGTATTAAACTCACAAAGGAGAAAGTGGCAGCTATCCAAGAAGCCCCTATGCCAACAAAGAGAGAAGAACTCCAAGCATTCTTGGGCCTACTGAACTTTTATCATGTGTTTCTACAAGATAAAGCAACAGTGGCAGAACCTCTTCATCGCTTGCTTGACAAGGGAGCTGTGTGGAAATGGAAGAAAAGCCACGAAGAAGCTTTTAATAAGGTTAAAAAATAAGGCTTTTTAATAAGGCTTGTCAGGTGATTCCCTCCTTGTACATTTCGATGAAAAGAAACCAATCATCCGCACATGTGATGCTTCCCAGTATGGTGTTGGAGCTGTCCTGAGTCACGAATTGTCAGAGGACGTAGAAGCTCCAGTGGCATACTATTCAAGAACAATGAACCCAACTGAACGCCGGTATGCCCAGATTGACAAAGAAGCCTTGACCATTATACAGGGTGTTAGGAAGTTTCACAACTACCTCTATGAACAAAAATTCGAAATAAGAACTGATCACAAACCTTTACTAGGCCTTTTGGCCAGTGACAACTATGCTGTCTCCTAGAATGCAACGATGGTCCCTAACTTTAAGCTCATATGACTACCATCTTGTATACCGACCTGGAAAATTAATTTCCAATGCAGATGGACTTAGTCGTCTACCTCACCCGCAGATGACCAATCATGAAACATCTCCCAATGAAGTCTTACTCCTGGATGCTTTGGACAAGCCCCCTATCTCAGCCAAAGATATTGCACGAATGACACTCCAAAACCCCATCTTAGCTCGATTGCTCAACTGTGTTTTGAAGGGGTGGCCGGCTGAAAAGCCAGATGAAGAATTCGCCCCTTATTTCCAACGACGATTGGAAATCTCAGCCCACTAGAGGATGCCTCCTTTGAGGATGCAGAGTCATAATACCAAGAAAGGCACAAGAACGCCTACTGGCTACTCTCCACAATTTACATCAAGGCATTGTGCGAACAAAAGCACTTGCAAGAAGTTACATGTGGTGGCCGAGGATGGACAGCCAGATCGAAGACACTGTAAATAGGTGCAATATTTGCCAACAGACACGACATGCTCCTCCTAAGACAGTGGGAACATGGCAGTGCATTAAAAAACCTTGGTCAAGACTCCACATCGATCATGCTGGTCCTTTTCAAGGATCCCTTTTCCTCATTGTTGTCGATGCATACTCAAAATGGTTAGAAGTTATTAAAGTCTTGTCAACAGACTCAGTGTGTGCTATTGAAGCTCTTAGGAAGCTCTTCGGTACACATGGCATCCCTGCCACCATAGTGTCAGATAACGGACCTGGCTGCAAATCCTCAGAATTTGACGAGTTCCTTAAGAGAAATGGAAACTACCATTCTTTTACAGCTCCGAGACATCCTTCATCGAATGGGCAAGCAGAGCGGATGGTGCAGACAACAAAAGATGCACTTCGAAGAATTATTACTGGGAATTGCAATTCTAGACTTGCATCATTCTTATTAGCACAACATGCTACACCCAATGCTACTACAAATATGTCTCCAGCAGAGCTGCTTATGACAGCCTGGACAGACTTCATCCTGATTTTACGGAGCCTAATCACAAGAATCTGTCTAATTCAAGGTTCCGAATGTTTGCACCTCTAGACCCGGTGTATGCTCGAGGACTCCATCCTCACGACAAATGGGTACCAGCTACAGTCACAGAAGTAACTGGCGCCACAATGTATGACGTCTTAACGAATGAAGGTCTTGTGTGGAAGAGACACATTGACCAATTAAGACGACGTCAAGGTAATCTTCAGCATGTGACAGACACTGGTAATTCCTCAGCATAACCATCCAGTGGCCCAACACCTTCACCGCTGATGTCAGGATCAGTAGAAGACAGCGAGGATACTGAGCCAGCAGGAGGCAGCAAAGATCAGGGACTGACAAAAAATGACACGGTTCCAGAGCCTGTGGATACAGATAGTTTAATTGGGACTGCACCTGCAGGAGATAGACAGATCCCTGATGTTACAAGTCCAACATTTCTCCCATCGAGACCAGTTAGAGCTAAACATCCACTGACCTGGCTAAAGGACTTAGTTACATAGGGGGGAGGGATGTTATGTATTATCACATCTAAGTGTAACGTTAACCATAACATTTTTATGTTTCCAGAATGGCAACAGGCTAGCGGCATTCAGATATAAATATTCACGCCGTGTCGCTACGAGATAGCAATGCACAAGCTTTTATATTCAATAAACCCTGTTAAGTTATATCATGACTAATTATATAAATGTTCCTACAAATACATAAATACGTGTCAGAAAACAATATGATCAAAACTTTTTAAAATTTTTTGAAAGAGCAGAAAACTATCTTCTTCAAAGATTTAGGGATCATAGGGGTTAAAAAAAAGTATTTCTAATTGAGAATATATTAGAATGGAAATGTGGTATGTATAACAGATCAGTACATGTAAAAAATTAAACAATAAAAATATTAATTTTTCACAAAAATAATGTGTCTACAGAGATTGCAAAAACATGTCCGTGTAAAACAGCCTTAATTTGTGGTACTTACTGGGTGTTCTAAATTGGACAGAGTGATTTTAAAATTCCATAGCTTGTAAATGGTGACAGATATAAAAAAAAACTCTTGCAGGAGTGTAAGATGTCAGAAGTTTTTTTTTTTTTTTTTACTGTGATTCCTGATTTTAGTTCGAATTATCAGCAATAGATGGCACTGCGAGCAATAGAGGTCCGGAAGAAGTAGAAATCATCTCGCATTTATGCGAGGAAAGTAGGTTAAATATATGGAGTGGGGAACATATTACAAGTGTGGAACAAGATTGTATTGGTGCATGAGACCCACTCCATATATTTAACCTCCTTCCTTCGCATCAATACATATACAGGGCTACACAATATACAATATTCATATCACGGAGGAAGAATCTTCCTCCGTGATTCATATACGGGGCTACATAAGGGAATTCGTAAGTATTACAGAGTATGTGAGTGAATTGATAGGGTAGGTTTTAATTGTGTTACGTATTTTCCTGCTAAACTACAGTTAGTATACTTATAAAAGTTTGTGGAACATAAATAAATTCATATACAGGGTTACGCAAAGAACAAGGTACATTGTCGTTTATGATTGGTAATTTCTGGAAGTTTGTTTTAAGTTGCCTTATGCGTTTTTTACCCGAATTAAATTTTAGCTTAATATGGGATGCGTACAAAATTCGTTAGATAATATACAGGGTTGTATAAAATATTTCGAGTGCATTTCCATCGATTAGCGAAAATTGTTAAATGTGAATTTTCTAAATGAACTAAATTTTGTCATTAGTATATATCCAAATCTATAGACCATATACAGGCCTGCACAAAATAATTCGACTACATTTTTTACTATGAAAGATAATTGCATAAACTGGACTTTTAAATGTTTTAAATGTTTCCTATACTGTTTTCTTACATATCTTCTTTCATATTATTTAATGGTGAAGTTTCGTTACAGTTTTCTGGATGTGTTGGAAAGTGTTCCATAATCTATGCTTGACGCATGATTTTTCGTTCTTGTTCAAACCAATCTAGGATAAATTTCTAAAGGTAATACTATTATTTGCAATTTCGTTTGATAGATAACTACTGTCACAAAAATCGAGTCATGTCCATGGATAAAAAGTTAATAGCTGCTAAATAGCTGGAAATAAAAACTAATACTGTGAAAGAGAAGCCTGTTAGTCATTTTCATACGAGGGTTATTTTTAAAGTAAGGTCCGTTTTGCAACAAAAAATAAATAAAAAGTACATTTAGAATGTTTATTAATTACAAGATTCTTCATACATTTTTCTACTTTTCTAAATAGTTTCCATGTCTGTTGAAACAATTGTCGTAACGCCTCACGAGTTTTTGTAACCATTCCTCGTAGAATGCCATCGCCTGGGAGGAAAGCCACACCTTAACAGCCCGCAGTTTCTATTTCTTCGCCAGTGTTAAATCATTGGTTGGCGAGAAAGAATTTCAACTATTGGAAGAGGTGATAGTCACTCGACGCAAGGTCAGGGCTGCATGGAGGGTGTACAAATTGCTAATCATGGACATTCGTCCGCTTTTCATTGAACAATCTCACACACTTACGCACTTTGCTATCACATTGCATTGGGGACATACACCTCACAGATCTGACAATGAATGTCCGCTACTGTCAAAACAAAAAAATCGCATTACTAGCCGTATTTCACAGTCGGCGGGTGATCGATCGACTTTGAACTTGTTCAACGCTCACTCTGAAGCAACACACTGAAACCAAAGGTTCACAACTGGCATCTGCTGTAGTGCAAGAGATGCCGGGAGACGGGCATACGCTTTGCTGTAAGCGCGAGAGATTTGAATAGATAGTTGGTAACGGACTTTACTTTTAAAATAATCCTCGTAGGATATATAATTTAGCCTGAAATAACTGTGAAAAGAAAATCATGAACGTAAAGATCATACCATCAATTCAGGAAACAAGATAAAAACTACTCGAAGTGCCAATCCCAAAACTTTCTTCTATTTCACGCAGGTTTTGCATACACTGAAAAAGAATCAGCACCAATTTATATCAGGATATATCTGAATCTAAAGTTTTATTAAATTCCGTGCATTAGTTCTTGAGATATGACTATCGTTAAAATCGTGTAAATCCTGAATAATGCAGCATAGTAGCGCCACCTGTTGAGAGATTTACATGAAAACCTAATCAACAATAACTTATGTCAACGTCTAACTGAATCTGAAGTTAGATAAAAATCCGTGCATTACTTCTTGAGATATAGTTATCGTGAAAATCATGAAAAAAATAGCATAGCATCCCCACCTGTTGGGCTATGTATACACCAAAACGTAATCAGCATTTATTTATGTCAAGGTCTACCCGAATCTGAAGTTTGATGAAAATCAGTTCTTGATATAGGGCTATTGCGGAAATCTCGAAAAATGGAGCATAGCAGCGCCACCTGTTGGGCGATTGACACCAAAAACTAATCAGAACCAATTTTTATCAGGGATTAACTAGTTTATTAAATTCCATGCATTAGTTCTTGAGGTAAAGCACCCACAAAATTTTTGTCACATACAGACAAACACACAGACAGACAGAGTCACAAACTCACAGACACATGTTTTCTAAAAACATTCAAATCGTGTTCAGGACCTTCTAAAACGTGTAAATCCGTCTAAAACCAGAAGTCGAAAATTTTCATGAATCCAATACTTTCTTCTTGTAAAGATAGAAGAAAGTAACTATAGTAAAGTGTATGAAATAGTAAAATTAAATGGAATAAAAAATCCTTAATTACACAAAACATAATTCAGCAACAGCATTCAATTCAGACTGATAATTAGTGTGTTACAAATAATTTACGAAAAAAGTCAAGTCTGTGAACATCATGGTTACGCACATAGCGTCTATTCAATGGAAACTAGTCGAAGTGCCAATCCCAAAACTTTCTTCTATCTCACACAGGTTTCGTATACACCAAAAAGAATCAGCACCAATTTATATCAGAGACTAACTGAATATAAAGTTTTATTAAATTCCGAGCATTAGTTCTTGAGATAGAGCTATTGCGGAAATCGCAAAAAACGCTGCATAGCAGCACCACCTGCTGGGCGATTTTTACAAAAAACTAATCAGCACCAATTTATATCAGAGACTAACTGAATATAAAGTTTTATTAAATTCCAAGCATTAGTTCTTGAGATAGAGCTATTGCGGAAATCGCGAAAAACGCTGCATAGCAGCACCACCTGCTGGGCGATTTTTACAAAAAACTAATCAGCACCAATTTATATCAGAGACTAACTGAATATAAAGTTTTATTAAATTCCAAGCATTAGTTCTTGAGATAGAGCTATTGCGGAAATCGCGAAAAACGCTGCATAGCAGCACCACCTGCTGGGCGATTTTTACAAAAAACTAATCAGCACCAATTTATATCAGAGACTAACTGAATATAAAGTTTTATTAAATTCCGAGCATTAGTTCTTGAGATAGAGCTATTGCGGAAATCGCGAAAAATGCTGCATAGCAGCGCCACCTGCCAGGCGATTTTTACCAAAAACTAATCAGAACCAATTTATATCAAGGACTAACTGAATCTAAAGTTTTGTTAAATTCCGATCATTAGTTCTTGAGATAGAGCGCCCACAAAATTTTTGTCACATACAGACAGACAGAGTCACAGACAGACATTTTCTAAAAATAGTCAAATCGTGTTCAGGACCTTCTAAAACGTATAAATCCGTCGAAAACCGGAAGTCGAAAATTTTCATGAATCCAATATTTTCTTCTTGTAAAGATAGAAGAAAGTAAAAATGCAATTTATTATTATTATTATTATTTTTTTCATGACCTTCAGAAATACTGGTATGATGTTAGATAAGTTCAAAGAAATATAAAAAAGATTTTTTAATATCCTTATTGTGTAATTTTTTTTTCAGAAAATTTAGCACTGAAAATGTACGTTTCTGAAAGAATGACCCTTAATGTAGATTGTTGTTACGGCGCTTACCTTTCTTTTAGTTAAATGAAATATATATATATATATAAATATTTAATATTTACATTTAGTTTTCTTAAAAAGAAAAATTTCGTATTGGAAATGATTGCAAGATGCTAAATATTAACAAGTTGGAAATTGAACGTAAAACGTAACAAATGAGGTGCGTTCGTAGTATAACTAGTTTTATGAATATTCAGATCTTGGTGCAATAGCTGTTGCACTCTTATACAAAAATGCATGGATACGAAATTTATTTTATGTGCAGATTTTCATATTATAGATATTAATTTTATTTTATGAAATTAAGTTTCAATACACTTTTACAAACAATTAATTACAATTATGTTACATTAATTATACTATGTGCAAATATCCAATACAAGACAACGTAAAAAAAAAAATCATCGTTATTATTTCAGTGAAATGAATTTTATCGTCTGTCATTATGATATGATTAATTTCCATAATAAAATAAGTATATTTTAAGTTCGCAAGTTTTTATCTTTTGTTAACATTTACTGAAAATTTCAATGGGAAACTTAAGCCAAACTTTGAAAATTTCAGAACTTGAAAAGCATATTTATACTCATTTTCCTTTTAATATCTATTTTTCCGGAAATATCTATCCCAAAAACTGTCGGTAGGTTATAAGATTGCTATAATTAAACAATTTTAGTATACAAATTCAGTTTTTAAATTCAGTAATACAGAAATAATGACTCCATCTTAAATATGACGTAATCAAAATGGCAACCTAGAATCATTTCCTATCATGGGATATCATTGAATTAATTACGCATGATAGGATTTAATAGAATAAACAAAACTTAACTTAATACTTTTGATTCGATTTCCATAAAATTTGAAGTAACTCGACAAAATTCTGGATCGATTATATATATTAATTTTCAAACCATTCTGTTGGGTAGTATTTGCGCTGTTATATGCGGCAGACGGACGGACCAGACGACGACTATAGGTGCTACGTATTTATATAATTACCAATGCACCTAAAAAAATTCTATTACAAATTTTATCATGAATTATTTTAATGATAGATAAGGCAAGAGAAGTTCTTTAAAAATGGCTCATTTCAAACGATAAACTATTTCCAACAAAAAAAGGTTATACAATTAGTTTGTATATGTTTTATTTTAAATGAATGTCCGCGCAGAACTTTAGATGCACCGATTTTGATCATTATTTTCTTTTTTAGGTGCGTTCGTAATTATATAAATACGTAGCACCTATTGTCGTCGTCTGGTCCGTCCGTCTGTCCGTCCGTCCGCATATAACAACGCAAAAACTACCCAACCGAATGGTTTGAAATTTAAGATATATTATCTTTGCAGAATTTTGTCGAGACATTTTAATTTTTTTAACAATCGAATCAAAACTTTAGAAAATATTAATAAAAACATTTATTAAGAAATTTGATTTTTTTTTTTAAATCGGTGCTTTATTTTTATAGGAGCTTTCGAAGTTTAATTGTCAAGCGACCGAGATACTTATTTGACAGAAATTAATCTGCAGACGATATAATTCATTTCACAGAATTAAAAATCATCAAGATCTGAATATCTACATAACTAGCTATAGTACGAACGCACCTCATTTGTCAGGTTTGACGTACAATTTCCAACTTGTTGTTGTTGGAAAGAGCATGTTCAGTTAGTGTCTCCATTATAAATATTACGAAGTTTAAAAAATGGTATGTTTGCCTACTTTTTAATCTTTCTTGGATGTAACTTTCGTAAAATTTAGCCAATCGCCACGGAATATCAATGTCCTTAAAGTATACAGTGATACTTTATATCTTTTATTTTTAAAATAGTCGTTATGTTTTATATACAGTAAAATCCCGCTATAATGAATTTCTGGAGACCACCGATTAAATTCGTTCTACAGAAAAATTCGTTAATGTGAAATTCCAATATGGCGTTTTTAAAAAAAAGGAAATTTGCATGCAGTTTGAATAAACGTGCATATTATTATTACACTTATATTAAATTTCGGGTAACGTTCAAACATGTTAGTAGATAATAAATATACAGTATTAATGAATTGTGAACTTATTAGTTAGAAATAAGATAATTATTAAGTTAATTAAGTTTCAAGATTTTAATCGTAAGCATTACAAAGGAATTATAATTTATCTTAGATACCTGACGGATTAAAAAAACCTCACTGACATGTACCGTTAATGTAATTTTATTCCTTTAAAAAAAAAATCGGAAGTTTTTTTTTTTTTCTGCAGTGATGTTGACAATGCATTTTCCAAAACAAAGTATATAAAATGTTTTCGGAACATTATTTTACTGGGATAATTAGATTTTAAGAGTTTTGAGGTTGTAGAGAACATTTTGGTCGTCTAACACAATCTTCGGTACTTGATGGCTAATCATCATCAGTTTCATTTTCACTGTCGCCTGCCTCCCCTACATTTAGTTTGTCACGAAAATTTTCTTCCAAATTCTAGTTTTTCATTATAGATATTTTTTTCTTGTCAACTCAACATTCGTAAAACTGAAATAACTATTCTGTTTTAAATTTGTTAATTTGAAAAATTCGTTAATATGAAATTCGCTAAAGTGAAATCTTTTATAATGTGAAAACATAGGACTTTTTTAACAATCCCAAAACTATTTGTTAAACTGAAAAATTCGTTAAAGTGACATTCGTTGTAACGAGATTCTACTATACATATATATATATATATATATTTACAGGCCACATCAAATACTTAATATATGATCGTCCACTTGCGTGAAAAGGAGTGTCGATTACAATGTAAGGTTGCCCCAGAAATACTCTGTTGTGCCAAATCATTGTTACTAAAATACCCTAAATGACACGCAGTAGGTAAATATCAGTGTAATAAGTTAAGCCTTGAGGTCGTTTAAATTATTTTCTTAAAAGTTAATTTCTGATCTTGTACACTGAAAACTCCATGAAGCAATTGGACGGCACTATAATTAAAACCGTATTTGAAACGAACCCCAACAGCCTGTTACTGGATGGCATTTCGTTCATCTTTTGGTCATATTGCTATAAGAAGGTATGGTGAGGTGAATGTGTAATAATTTTTTAAAATGTAAGCCGGATCAGACAGTTGTACATTGCGACAACAATCCAAGAGCTTGGAGATGTTTTATGATGATAAAAACGCTTTGAATACTTTTTTAAATAGTGGCTTTATTACACAAGAAGTCTTGGTCTTGGGAAAGGCCTTCCCTAGACACGGAGAGACAGCTATTCTTTACATCCTATACACAAGCGAAGAAAATATCAAAAGACGTGAGATTTAATTACAGTATAATCATGCCAAAAACTAAAACCCTGACGTATAATAATCCTAAAACATAACTCATTTTCATATGAATTTTGAATTCAAATCCAGCCAGCCAACTTATTACTTGGCGCAAATGAAATTACAACGAACCCAATAGAGTTGGGTTGGGTTGATTTATGACGGCCAATTATCAACACGAGGGATATAGGCCCCAGGGGGGAGTGTCCTCCGTGGGGGTCTTTTTAAGGAATCCTAACTCGTATTTACGGCAAGGTTCGAAGGAAACCACGGAAAACTCCGAACGGTTAGGTCGACGAGCGCGACAGGGGTTTGATCCATGCACCTCCCGTCTACCATCTTTGAGAGCAGAACCTCTCAGCCACTGGTGTTTCCCCAAATCCAATAGAATGCCTATAAGACATTTTGTACACAACTATGAATACGAAGTGCCTTTGACATACCTTTGAAATAATCACTTATATTGGCTACAGTTTTTTTTTTTAGCTTTGATTAGCGCTTAGATTAATGAAAAGGGGTAAGGTATATGGTAAAATAAGACTTTATTTTTAGTTATTTATTTTAACGGCTAGCAAAATATGCATCTGTTTCTGCATTGTTAAAGTTTTAGGATGGGATAGTTACATTTTATTTTCCTTTATTAACAGCTGAAAAAAAACTGGTAAACTTTAAAAAAGAATTGCATATTTTAACTGCTAATGATATAAATAAATTAATATATTTGTGTTTGAAGGAAAGGAAAGTTTTAATTAATTAATCTGTAAAAAAGCGAATTTTAATTTTAACTGGAGATAATTAATAATATGTGATGAGTAGATATTTACATCATTACGGGAGGATTTTTAAAGGGAAAGTGACCCGGATTATCGGTCTCATTCAAGGAAAACCCTTAAAATCTTATACAATCACCCCGCTCAAACCCAACACTTTGAAATTGTATCTAGTATAACATTTAGAACTATCAAAATGTTAACGTTTTAAAACTTACAGTGAATCAGAACATACTTTTGTAATAAAAATTAATTTGGAAATCCACGGAACTGTTATTGGGGCATATAGGTACAGCCAATAGTGGATTGGATCGGAAAGTATTTGTTGCCGTGAGATAGGGGACCCACCTATAGCTACAGTGCTAGTCTTTAATTTTTATAACAAATAAATAAAAATTTCAAAAAATGAGTGAATAAAAAACAAAGTGTGCAACTAAAATTTGTCCAAAAAAATAAAAAAGTTTGTAACTAATTATAATATATGTTACAGTTACTAATACATATAAATGTTGTGAGTATTTAAACAAAAACACAAAAACTTTTCAAATAGATAAACACTAATAACTGTAGTTTGAAAAATTGCTAGTAGATGGCAGCATCAAAGAACGATTGGTTTATATGAGAGGAAGCGGAAGTAGAGGTCTACTGGCCCGGCTCGGGCCAATTTTCATGCCCCGTCCCGGGCCTAACTTTTTTCTGCAGTCTCGGCCAGACCGTGCCAGACTTCTTTTTTCCTGGTCTTGGATCCATTCTTTCTAAAGGTCTGCACGCGCCAAAATTTTCAGGTCCGTGCAAAAAAATCAGTAAAAAATGAAGCCCAGCACAACCATTTTGAAAAAAAATTCCCAGCTTTTTAAATGGTTATTATTCTACAATTAAAAATATTTTTAAAGAATAGTACATACATTTCTAGGCAAAAAAATTAAAGTACAGTAAAACGGAAAAATTCCGTTAGAAAGTTTCGTTTAAAAAGTACACGCCGGATGCTGATATTGTGTGTTTTTAAAAACAGTGTCCTTAAATCTATATTAATAAAAGAAAGTTGGTTGCCTGTGTGTTTGTCCGTGTGCGATGACTAATTTAAAATATTTCTAAGAAGATGATAAAATTTCATCAAGTGGAAATTTGAAAGTTTATAGATTAAAAAAAAAAAAAAAAAACTTTAAATTTAAGGAGACCATTTCTAAAAATGCGCAATATTACCATCTGATGTCTACTTTTTGATGGTGAAATCCGTATTTTAATAATTATATTAGGTAATGAGTAATCGCACTTCTAAGTTTTTCCATAGGTTAACATGGGATTTCGCAAACGCGAAGTTTCAGTGAAGCGTTCCATTAGTTGTAAATAGAAAATGATGGGAAAAACGAAATTGTTCAGATTGACCGGAGGTAGATCTTAAGCGAAAACGCATTAATGCGAGTCCGCTGTAGGCGTATTTTGAACTTCTGAATGAGAAAATTTTGAAAATTCAACAAATAATTTATATTTTCTATTTTGTACTTTAGTCTTGTATATTACTTTTTTTATTTTTAAACATTTCTAAAGTTTTGTATCAAAGCATTCCAAAGTTCAACATGTTACATAACAAGTTTTTCCAAAACAATAATTTTAATAATTATATTATGTAATGAGTAATTCACTTCTAAGTAGTAATACACTTAGTAGTAGTACACTTAGTACCACTTCTAAGTAGTAGTCCACTTCTAAGCAGTAATACACTACCGCGCATGCGCGGTAGTGTATTATTGCTTATTACTGTTAATTTCACGGTATAACACTGGTAGCTGGGGTGCTAGTATTATACTGTAAAATCAACATTTTTTTTTTCAGTATAACGCGGACATTTTTTTTCACAAATTGAGTGATCAGGGTTGGGTTGATTATTGACGGCCAATTATCTACACTAGGGATATAGGCCCGGGGGGTGTGCCCTTCGTGGGGGTCTTTCTAAGGGAACCTAATCCGTATTTACGGCAAGGTTCGAAGGAAACCACAGAAAACTCCGAACGGTTAGGTCGACGAGCGCGACAGGGGTTTGATCCATGCACCTCCCGTCTACCAGCTTCGAGAGCACAACCTCTCAGCCACTGGTGGGGCTTAAATTGAGTGATCAGAATCGAAACTAGTTCTGTAAATTGTTCCTTCAAAAGCAAAATATTGTGTAACCTTGTTTATTGAGAAATTAAGAAATTGTCATTGACAGCGGTGTAGAGAAAGAAAACATTCCGTCATCAAAAACTACTAACGGTTCAAAAAATTACTAACGGCTACTCATCAACATTATCAATCAAAATATGATATAGCAGACCAAAATTTCGAGTGTGTCTCGAACTTGAATGGTGTGCCAAAAAGAAAAGATCATTTGCTCAACTATCACAAAGAAATGTGAGAGATTACATTAATTAAAGTAAAATTATGTAAATACAGCATTTTTTTTTCTTATGCATATTTTGTTTATTTACTTAATATTTATTCTTTTGTATTAACAAATTGCCATTAACTTGCTTTTTAACACTTTCCAACATAGTCGAAAAGTGTTTATGAATTCGGTTTGTCTGTCTGTCTGTCCGTGCTTTAACTCGAGTAAGCGTACTTGGATTGTCATGCAATTGATATATGTTATTGAGGTTTACTATGGCATATTCGGTATTGAAAATGAAGTTTGTAGCACTTATAGTTCCTTTACAAGAACACTCAAAAGAATTTCGTTACATTACGGTCTATAGGGAAAAATAATTTTCAGTTTATTTTAATGATGTTACACTATTTTAAACATATTGAAATTGATATATGTCGCTGAGGTGCAACATAAAAGATTTACTATAGAATGTGGTGTGCATAGTACTCAGTTCCTTTACAGGGACACTCAAAAGAATTCCGTTACATTACGATCTAAAGGGCAAAATCGTTTGCGGTTTATCTTAATGAAGTTTCATTATTTCAAACATATCGAAGTTGATACATATCACTGAGGTGCATTACAAGAGGCTTACTATGGGATATCGTATGCATAGCATTCATCGTTCATTTACAGAGACACACAAAATAAAGGTTAAAGTACTGTCTGTTAACAATAATTGCTGGAAGTGCGTTTTCAGTTGCGGAACGCGTTTTTAGATTTAACTAATTTTTAGCCAATTACTTGGTGTGTATAAATTATATAGACAATAAACAGGACAGCACAAAATATTTCGAGTACACTTACATTTATTGACGTAAATTCCAGAAGGAGAATTTTAAACGTTTCATAACAGAACTAAATTTTAGCATACTATGTAGCATACAAATGTTTAGATCATATACAGGGCTGCATAGAACAATTAGGATATTTTCCGACTACAGATGCTAATTCCTTAAATTGTGTTTTCAAATGATTTATGCGTTTTTCAAATTGTTTACATAGACATAATCTTTCACGTTATTAAATAGTGAAGTTCCATTACGGTATTCTGGAAGTGTTGGAAAGTGTTTCATAATCTAGGCTTGAAGCACGTCTCTTCGCTCTTGTTTACTAAAGTGAAGGAAAATTTTCTACAACCAAAAACGTGAAAGGTTTAAAAATTCACTGCAAATCTTTATACACTTTTCAGAACACTTTTTAGAACACGTATTTTGTCAACTTTTTTAGAACACTTTGAAGCGCACTTTTTGGAACAGTTTTTAGACTACTTCTGAGAACACTTCTTTTGTTCAGCACACTTTCTTCTTTTTGAAAGTGATAATTTCACAAGTGTGCACAAATGTGCTCCCAATCCGTTCTCAAATGTGTTCCCAAGTTTAGATTTAACAGATATCCTGAGTAGAACACTTTCGATACACTTTCAGAACACATTCTTTATAGCGGAGCATATTCCGAACACATTAAGGGAACACATTCAGTACACATTGAGATAACTGGAACACTTTTTTGTATCAAAGTGTTCCAAATTTGTTCTCAATGTGTGCTGGGAATTTGCAGTGTTCTTAATGGCTGTATCAGACCGAATTCTTAGGTGTGTCTCAAAATTGAAAATGATGTGGTAAAAAGATTATTTGTTCAACTAACGTAAACAGAAATAAAAAAATACTTTAATTAAAGTCAGATTGGGTAAGTACGGCAATTTTTTTGCATATTTTGTTTGCCCTCAGTAATTTATTATTTTGTATTAACAAAATTTTCACTAACTTGCTTTTTCACTAAAATTATGTAAATTAAAGAAAAAGTTGTTTTATTAGCAAAAATTTGATATCCTATTTACTTTTTGTCAAAACTGAATTTAATTTAGTCAGTGAAAAGGGAATATTTACACCATTGAAATGCTTAAACCGTTTAATTCGGACTTCGGTTAGTGCGGATGAAAAATGGCCTCCCTTGGAAGCCCGCACTAACGCACTGTATAACAGAAAGAATAATAAATAAAAATATATACAATTTTTTTTCTAGGGGGGCTCCGCCCGCCTGTTAGCTACGTACTCCACCCTCCCCCGTGTAATCGCTTCGCGATTCCGTTCGTCTCGCGCAGCAATCCCTATTTTCTAGAAGAAAAGAAAAGAAAAAAGCCGGGAAGATCTACGCATATTTTCATTGGTCATTTCTAAATCGTTGAATACATGTCGAAACACCATGTATACAAATAAAATTATATTTTGTATTTAATTGTAATGACAAAATGGCATCAACAAATGCATAATCATAAAATAAACTCAATGGACAATATTCCCGTGACGTCCCAATAAATATGAATTTTTATTCGCTTATAAAAATAAAGTGCATGCGGATAAATACTTTTACCAGAATTTAACTTGCAAATAAAAGAATTCGGTCTAAAAGCCACGTGACTTTAATATTTATTATTTCTATTTTATCTTCGCAGCAGTGGAAAGAAAAAAAAAGCCGAGAAGATCTACGCAGATTTTCATTGGTCCATTTCCAAATCGTTTGGCACATTTCCAAATCCTTACTTTTTTTAAAAGTATAGACAGATTCTATGAAACTTTTCAGTTTAATGCCGTATTTTAGAATATTATAAAATTTTTCGGTTATATATTGAATGAGCTCTGTGTTTCTATTCACCCTGAAATATCTCACATGAAGAATCTTTTACCAATGATATTAGTATTTAAAAGTGAAACTACTAATAATGACCGTCTCGAAACATTTACCGTAAAAAAATATTTCGATTTCGATATATTTTCGAGATTTAAAGAAGCATTTATAAAAATATTTTTTTTTTTTTACTGTCGTTGATTTTCGGAAACATTTCCAAGTAGTTTTTATAGTATATTAATCAGTTTCCTTAACCAGGAATAAAGGTTTTCCAAATGCTATCAATTTTCAAGTAAACATTTTCATATTCAACAAGCATATTTTACAGACAAACTCGATAAATTAAACGTATGAACATTAACATTAAAATTAGTTTGTTACCCTTGCATGTATAAATTCAATTACGCAGTTCAAAATGTCTAATTGAGAATTGATAGCGTCTTAGAAACAGATATTCCACTTTGAGAAAACTTATTAATACATTATTAAAACTAATAAGAAACGTTTCCAAAAACCAGTGGCAGCAAAAGAAACCTTGTTTTTATAATTTTTTTTAAAGTCTTGAAAATATATTGGTTATGGAGCGTACTAAAAGTAAAGAACGCTTTTCGGAATCGTTGATATCTCGGAAGAGGTTATTGCATATTTTCGTTCGTGGTTATATTACATTTTCGTAGACTAAGAAACATCTGTCTTTTTTTTTTTTTTTTTTTTTTTTTTTTTTTTTACAGTGCTTAGAAAATTAATAAATCTCGAAATGGAGATAGAAAGTTAATAGTAAATTTAATTTGATTCTGCTGCAAGCCTCATACAAAGTATATAAATATAACACATATATATTAAAATTTAAAATCAGAATATACACGGCGATCAATTGACGATAATGAAAAAGAGGAAAGTATCTGGAAAGTATATCTACCGTAAACTGGGACAATTTTGCCACTTTTACTTTTTCTTACTTATAAAGTTCAATAATGCTTCAAAATTGTTCTGGGAGCACGGCAGTGCGTCCGCCAAGTTCGCACAGGCCGTAAGCTACCTTTTCCCTGACCATTTCGGCCTACTTTTCACCCCCTCATAACTGCGTTTTGGGGAGAGCTAGAGAGTTTTCCTTTTTAACACACATTAATATAATGAAACTGAACTAGGTTCCAAGATTTCTTATTTCTGTATTGAATATTTTTCGAAATATGAGATTCCGAAAAAGAGCTTTTTTGTAACTGACTCACATGGGATCATCAAATAACTAAAAAGTTGGGGATCATCAAATAACTAAGGTACTTCTAACAGTCGTAGAATCATAAAATTTGACAAGTAAGTAGGTTTTGCCACACAATTAACCAGAAAAGTCTGAAAACATAGAATTTCTGCCTTTAAACCCTTCAAATAGGGGGTGCTGATTTGACTATATACAGTTCGTAACACATTCAATTGGCAAATTAAATTAATTGCATTGTTGCAACCATTTGTGTTTTTTGTTGTACGATAAACATTTAAGTAATAATAGTTGCATAGGAAATCATTTCCTCGCTCATATTTGACGCCAGAGTTGGTCGCCAAAGCCGGATTACAGAAAATTTGCCTGAGTTTAAAGGTGTTACATGGTTTCAAGCAGAATGAATTTTTTATATTCTTTTTCGAAAATGTTGGGAAGGCAAATCTTTTAGTTTATCTGTCCGTTTTTCTATTTTTTACTTCCTTAAAATAAATTTCATTATAAATGTCGGTATTCTAATCGCAATAGCACTCAGTCAATCTGGCAAAATTCCAGTGGGTTGTTAGTTCTTTAAGTGCATTTTAATGATGTAACCTTTATATATATATATATATATATATATGCACACTGGATTTTATTTGAAATATATATATATATATATATGTAGATATATGTTATGGCCGGTTGTCTAAATGGGTATTAATAAGTCCAAGGCAGATTTTTGTTGAAATCTTACACTGTTTAATTTTCTGGATTATATCAAATATTTACAAATATGTACAAGTTAAAATATAATTAGAACAATCATGACAACTCGTAAGCTCGTAAAGGCCGTTTGCAGATACCATTTCTCAGCTCAGCTCGTAAAGGCTGGCCGTCGCCGGAGATTTAAGAGCATCTCCCGAGTCCGTCTTACTCAGTCTGCATCTCGACTCATTCTGTCTACTTCGTTCTCACGCTGTAAAAAAAATACTGCACTCATCAAAATTTATATTGTTCGCGAGGCATCATTCAACTTCACAAGCCCCAATAAAGTATTTGCTTGTGATTGCAGTCTAAAGTTCAGATGAGAACTCCCGCGACCACAACTCGGCCGTCCTGACTGTGCTGTGTCCTCACAGTCATTATCTACTAATTTCACTAGGTATAGAACCAGTCGACTAAAATCTAAAATTATCAAATATACACAAAAAATATATATACAAACAAAACAATAAACAATAGTAAATATTGAAACATACAGAGTTTCCTAAAATATAAAAAATGAAAATAACACAACAAAACTTGTTATAACGTTCAAAATTGCTTAAAGTTCAGAGTTCACTCATAATGTTCAATAAAAGTAAAAAGAATATTGTTTCAAAATATCAATCTGTCCAATTTGTCCATCGTTTCGTAAAGTCGGCAGCACTCGATGTAATGTATGGACCATCATGGTAGCCAATTTTCTTTACGTTGTATCGATCCTTTCCTTTCACTTTGTTGATTTCATAGGGACCGAGAAATTTAGGTCTCAACTTCATGCCTGTACCAAATTGTGTTTTTTGTATAGCTACTAAATCACCGAGTTTATAAGTGTATGCCGTTTTTCTTTTTTTATTAAAGGTTTTGCGATTCTCTTGCTGTATTTTTAAAATGTTCTCTTTTGCAATTTCCCTATTGAAATTTCTCTCTGACATAATCGAATTTACATGTTCTTCGTCTAACAACTCTTTTATTTGCAAATCGTTTTTATGTCGCAATCTCACTCCGGTTAGAAGCTCAAATGGTGAAAATTTTGTGCTTCTAGATATAGTGCTGTTTATAATTCGCTGTACCGATGCTACATATTTGTACCATTTAGTGGGGTCATCTATGCTAAGTTTCGCTAATATTGGTATCAGGATTCTATGCATCCGTTCTATCTGGCCATTTCCTCTTGGAACACCTGTCGTTATTGGGACATGTTGTATTTTTTGTTCGTTACAATATGCTTCAAAATCGTCGGATGTAAACGCGGGCCCTTTATCGGTTATTATTCGGGACGGGTTTCCGAAAATGTTGTGTTGTAATTTTAATTTATCTATAACTTCTACGGCAGCAGTAATTTTAACTGGGTATAACCAGACAAATTTTGTGAAAGCATCTACGACGGTAAAAATATGATTATAATTTTTGTGAGTGGATGGCATCGGTCCAATATGATCAATGTGATAAGTTTCAAGGGGGATATTTTGTTTTGGAATCGGGTTCAATAAACCTTCTCCTTTCCCTTGCTTTTTATTACACAAAATGCACTCTACGCAATTCGCAATGACGTTTTCTATTTGTTTCCTTAACTGGGGTATAAAATAGTTTTCTTTTAGAATTGTTTCGGTTTTTGCTACCGCATAATGACCTCTATTATGAACATTTCGTATTATTTCTTTTTGCATATTTAAGGGAATCATCAACAGTTCTCTGTCGTTTTCGTATTTATACAGTATGTCATTTCGATTAAAATATTCCGAGCTTTCATTTTTTTCTATTAATTTTTTGATGGTTTGAATATGTTCATCTTCTTGTTGCGCTAATTTAATTTTTGCTGTTAATTCGTCATAAGAACGTGTTGCTACCAATACTGTATTTCTGCTTAATGCGTCGATATGCTTCATTTGATTTCCCGCTCGATGTACTATTTCATAATCAAATTCTTGTAAGAATAGCGCCCATCTTGCTACTTTTGGCGTAATGTCTTTTTTGTCCATAGTCTTTTGAAACGCGGAACAATCTGTCACAATTTTAAATGTCGTGCCTAATAAGTAGTTTCGAAATTTTTTGACCGATTCTATTACCGCAAGGGTCTCTAATTCGTAACTCGAAAATTTTGCTTGAGTAGGTGTAGTTTTACGGCTCATGTAATGAATAGGATGTAAGTTTTTGTTCTCATCTTCTTGTAGTAGGACACTACCAAAACCTATGGCGCTTGCATCGGTGTGCAATTCTAGTCTAGCGCCTCGTCGGAATACATGCAATAGTGGGGGGTTAACTAATTTTTCTTTAAGAGTTTCAAAAGCTTGCTTTTCAGGTATTCCAAATTTAAATTTATTTCCCGCTTTTAATAAATCACTTAAAGGTCTCGCTATAGTTGCATAATGTGGGATGTATTTTCTGAAATAAGAAGTTAGACCCAGAAAACTATGTAATTGTTTAAGGGTGCGGGGTTCAGGAAATTTCTTTACTGCCAAAGTTTTGGCTTCCGAGGGTCTAGTAGTTCCGTTTTCGATAATATAGCCTAAAAATTCAATTTTCCGTTTAAGAAATTGACATTTTGTAAAATTAAATTCAAGTCCGTAATCCGATGCAACTTCTAGGACGCGTTTCAGTTTTACCAAGGCTTCTTCCTCAGTTTCCGCAAGTATTATGACATCGTCTAAGTAAATTAATATTACCTTTTCTTTAATTAACTGTTTAAAAACAGCTTGAATATATCTTTGAAACTGTTGTGGTCCAACCGATAATCCGAATGGGAGCTTTAAGTACTCGTACTGCGAGTTATGCGTGACAAATGCTGTATATTTCCTACTCTCCTCTGCTACGTCTATATGAAAAAAACCATTTTTTAAATCCAATGTTGTGAAAACCTTTGCACTTTCAATGTTATCTAAAACATCTTCTATTCTTGGCAAGGGAAAATTATCTCTAATTATTTTTTTATTTAGCAATCTATAGTCTACGCAAAGTCTCCAAGAATTATTTTTCTTTTTCGCTAACACTATAGGAGATGCATAATTAGAGTTACTCTCCGTTATAATTCCCGTTTCCAACCATTCCTGTACTTGTTTGTCCACAAATTCCTGCTCCGGATACGCTAATCTACGCGGTCGTTGCGCAATCGGAATATCATCAGTTAATATTATATTTACTTTTAACTCCGTGTCCTTAACCTTGTTTGGCTTATAATTAGTAATCAATTCCGTTAACTCTTTCTTAATAGCGTTGTTTGTAATATGATTCAGCTCAACTTCCTGAAAATTAATTGAATTGGCTGTTTCAGCTAAATAAATATCTGTGGTTTTCGCTAAGTCTGACTGTGGGATAGAACACGGTTCACTTTCTAATAAACAACTTTTTGCAGTACTTAATTGCATGTTTACTTTTTCACTAAAGTTAAAAGCTGTTTCATTTTGATTAGTTTGTTCCTTTCTCACTAATTCAGCTGTCGAAATCATTTTTCCTATCGTGGGATTGTTTTGTTTTTCTGACCGCAACATCGCATGAAATCTGGGTGTGACATAGCTGACGCGTTTGATTTTCGTCATGGCTGTTTCTTGTAGGAAAGCAGTGACGTAATTTATCCTAACTTCTTTTAACTTCCGTTTTCCCATAATTTGCAATCCTTTTTCTGAAATATTGAAATTTAACTGTCTCAAAAAGGTATTCCCTAAAATTATAGAATGATTCAAATTTTTCACGATGTATAAATCTGAATTTACTGTATAACCATCTATTTCAATGTTTACGGTCGTAAATCCTATGGGTGTTACTTGGTTTCCGCCAATACCTGACAAAACCAAATCATTTTCATGTAGTTTAGGGCATCCCAGGGCAATATAAATATCGTTATTCCCCATATTTACGTCGCTCCCTGTGTCTATCAAGGCATCTATATTTCTTCCTAAAATCCTCACGTTCTTTATTATTTTATCTGCTGGATTAGAGTTGTTGCTTATGGCGGCATTTGCATTTTTAGGAGAATTGTTTGTACACTGGTCAGACCTGTGGCCAGGAATTTTACACTTCCAGCACACTGGGCCTTCTTTTTTTCGGGGACAATCCCTCCAGCGGTGCGAAAATTCATTGCAGTTAAAACAACGGATTTTTGTATTTAAATTCTTTTGGGGGGCATTTTCATAATTTTTTTCATATGGTACGCGGCTAACATCATTTCGATGGAACGCTCTATTATTTTCAAAACCTTGACGTTTTCGGAATTCCGTATTTGGGGACTTAATTTCAGCCTTCCGTAAGTTAATTCGGGCAGTTTCAAAATCATCCAATTTATTTGTCAAATCATCTATATTCGTAATTTTGGGTAATTCATCACAAAAGTGTTCCTTCATTTCTAAAGACAATTTTCTCCTGATTTGATCAATAATTAAAATATTTTTTAATTGTTCGTCCGTCGATATTTGCAGGCCAGATAACCAATTATCCAAGAAATTTGAGAGTTCAAACGAGAAATCTTTCCACGAATCCGAATTTTGCTTTCTATGCAAGAAGAATTTTTGCCGAAATTGCTCCGGTGTAAGTCTAAAGCGTCTTAAAAGTATTTTTTTTACATAGTCGTAGTCGCTGGACTGTTCCTCACTTTCGCGATTTATTAAATTAACTATATCGAGAGGTAATAATGCGAGAAGATAGGTTACCCATTCATCTTTGTCTATCTCTAACTGCTTTGCCTGGCGTTCGAAAAGGGTTAAGTATATACTGATTTCCTCCTCGTTATTGTACCTATTTAATAATTTTAAAACATCGGAACCTTTTCCGGCGATTGTAGGTACAGAGTTATGTAATTGGGCTTTTTGTGTATTTTCCAATTGTAATCGTTTTAATTCAAACTCGCGATTCTCAGCTTCTTTTTGCTGTAATAATCTTTCGGCTTCTTCACGCTCACTCACAATTCCCTCTAACAAATTTTTCACTAAATCTTCATCATACCCTTTGGATTTTACAATTAAATCAGTTAATTGAGTTTTATTGGTCGATTCTGGTGGATTTAAACCTAATTCGACTGCCACAGTAATCAGATCGATCTTTTTTGACCTTATTAAATGTGCCATTTTTATCATAAACTAATTAACACATAAAAATAAAATATAGCATTAAATAAATCAATAATATACGTATTTTCACCCGATAAATCAAATATAGCAATACATATAATAATACGTAACAGTTATAAAAACACACTTACTTCCATATCTTCACCCGATAAATAAAATATATTTATACATATAATAATATTCAACAATTTTATAAACACTTTCTCTAAATATTCTAAATATTCTCTCGAATATATATTTGTTTCCTTTCACATAAAAAAAATAACAAGACCAAAAAAAATATATATCTTTGTACTACTTAACTCTATTCTAGAAAAAAAACATTACTCAATCAAACATTATTCATGTGAGGAAGCAAAAAAAAATAACACCTTCCTCTATCTATACGAAGAAAAAGAGAGAGAAGAAAAAACTTTTAATCGTTTCACTTTTCACTTTTCCCAGTCTGCAAAAAAAAAAATATGCACGGCAGACGTTTATATTTTATTTCATTCGAGCGCTCTGACTCTGGGTCCCTTATTTGCTGATAAACGACAACACATTTTCCTCTTGCGTACACTAAAAGCAGAAGAAAAAAAATATCACCATAAGAAAAAGAAAATCGCTTTCCGCCACCGCGAAAACACGACACTTATCTTGCACAGACGGTCAGTGGGTCAAACTTTCTACACCGATACTCGAAACATTTCCCTCTTTCTTTACCGAAAGGACTTTATCTGTTAATCAGTGATTCATCACTGAACTTAACCGACAAACGATCGCACATCTCACAGATACGATGCACATATCACATAATAACCACTCACACACACTTGGATGTGTAGTAATACACAGATGAAGAAAAAAAAATCGGAAGCACAAAACACTTTTACGTGAAGACACACGTGAACACCTCACAGGAACTTGATGCACAAATCTTTTTGCTTCTTTATTCGAAATTCACGTAGATCCCGATCACTCAGATCACTCACAAATCATGTAGATCCAGTTCGCATAGATTCCGTTGATCCAGGCCGTGCCTCCCATTTTGTAGATATATGTTATGGCCGGTTGTCTAAATGGGTATTAATAAGTCCAAGGCAGATTTTTGTTGAAATCTTACACTGTTTAATTTTCTGGATTATATCAAATATTTACAAATATGTACAAGTTAAAATATAATTAGAACAATCATGACAACTCGTAAGCTCGTAAAGGCCGTTTGCAGATACCATTTCTCAGCTCAGCTCGTAAAGGCTGGCCGTCGCCGGAGATTTAAGAGCATCTCCCGAGTCCGTCTTACTCAGTCTGCATCTCGACTCATTCTGTCTACTTCGTTCTCACGTTGTAAAAAAAATACTGCACTCATCAAAATTTATATTGTTCGCGAGGCATCATTCAACTTCACAAGCCCCAATAAAGTATTTGCTTGTGATTGCAGTCTAAAGTTCAGATGAGAACTCCCGCGACCACATATATATATATATATATATATATATATGAATATGCATCACATATATAATACATATGCATCAATATGACGTCCACATAAACAGGGTATTTTTGTCGCCAAATTTGGCGATATTTCGTTAAGTGTCGCAAAGCTTGGAGAGAATTTGACGCTAGAGGCTATTTTTTCATTGCGAATTTTTAGGGCGAGTAATCATCTATTAATATTATGCGGTTAATTAAATGGCATAACGCAAGAATGTTAATAAAGTTTCAATCTTTCGTCACTACACAAGACCTCTGCTCTTGCTATTATATTGTACTGTTATTATACTTACTCTTTCTATATTGTTAGTCTTTACTCTCTTAAAAGTTTATTATAGAAAGAGAATTTTCAGAATTAAAGCATCGAAACTGCCAGTTCTAGATTATTATAATTTTATAACATATATCCAGTTTATCAATATGTACGTTAGAATGAATCTTCTATAATGGGGTTCCTCGCATTTTAGCTTCAGGTTTTCGAGTAAATTTAGCTAAAATCTTAAAACCAAGATATATTGACATATTATCTAAGACGATTAGATGAGAATAATGGTAGATTTTCTAATGGAAGAACGGCAGTGCGTCCGTAGATTTTCTAATCTTCATTAATCGTTCCAATGTTAGAATGAAAGGGGAAAAAATTAGCATCAATATGGTTTACTGTAAATATGGATAGCTTAACAGGCGTTTAACAAGAACCACTTCGCTTCAGTGCAAATTACAGAAAATTACTTAACAGGATTAAAAATCTCCGTATTAGAGAGTGTAACGATGCAAACGGACATGAAGCGTAAATTCCTAAGTAAATTCAGCGGTAATTGTCAATAAAGATGAAATGGATAACAACACAAAATATAAGATATGCTGCCAATGATCGCAATCAGAATTTCTCTAACAGAAACTTCCGATTTGGCGAAGGATTGAGCAAGTAAATCTAATGTATGAAAATGAAAATATGTTTGTCTGTCTGCACTTCTATACAAATCAACAGTTTGAAAGCCAGAATTGTGAAATGCTACGTGTAGGTGTATTAAAACACGGCCGAGGCAACTAAAGAAATCCGGAATCGAAATAATGTAGAGTTAATTTTTAAATAATAAAAAACAAAAAAATCTAACAGCTTTTCCGGGAAGAGTTCCATATCCTGTGCTGGTTCGCGCGATTGGCAAAAAAATCCAAACTGCTGCCAAAAGGGGTGTGATGTCACGTAGATAAGGTCAATTCCAGTTGTTAAGTTAAAACTCCAAAGACTGAATATCGCAACAACCAAATCAAACATTTATCGCCAAAAACAAATCGCCATACCTACCAGCACAGGATATTGAACTCTTCCCGCCTTTTCCTATTAAATTTGAACATTTTTCGTTATAGCAGTTGCCAACAATTAAAAATCCACAATGAAATTCTTTCTACAATAATAAATTTTCTATTGAAAGATTTCCACGTGAAAAATGAAAATAAAAATAAAAAGTTTCAGCAATGGAAAAAAAGATTAATATGACGTCATATTGGTAATATAACGGAAATTTTCAAACATTTCTCAATAATACAAGGAGTATGAGTATATGTAAATACAGAAAGCAGGTTAATAGGACGTCATTCGATAATTAAAAAAGAAAATTAATATAACGTCACATTGGAAGTTTAACGGACTTTTTCAAATGTTTGGGAATCATACTTGGGAAGAGAGTATCAATATGAGTAATAGTGAAAGCAAGTAGGTAAGATATCAGCAGGTGAATACAACGTCATACGAGTTTGAGGAACGTATTGAATCATGATAAAAACACGATTATAGAAATATTGGCATATTTTAACATTTTGAAGTTATCTATACAACATGTTTAATTTTGAAATTGATTTTTCTACACAAAAATTCTTTAAATCTCGAACACCAGGTACTTCGGCTAGTTATGAATAAAAGTAATATGATGATGTGCTTAGCATACATATAAGAAAGAATATATTGTTTGCCTGAGACGGCTAGTATTTTGATGTAAACTACAAATAAAAATATAGATTTGTAAAGCATAATAAAATAATTTAAAAATTCTTTGACATTTATACATTTATTATATTTATATCCTTTATACATTTGATAAAACCTACAAAAAGCAGTGATATCCCATCAAAAAACTTTCTGTAAAAAAAAAAAAAGCGCCAAGTTCTCCTTAATGTTTCGGCCGTAAAAAGTACTGATATCTGATGTTCGCCCAAGTTAAAAGTCAAACATCCGAAATCTTTCATTCAAAATGGCTTCCTGCGACTTGGCCGTTAATTCATTTTAGCAGGTTTTTCAAATTCTAAAGAATGTATAATGATCTACATGTCTACTACATTTTTTTGAATATCTTACGCATTTTGTTGTACAAAGTACTAAAATATAATACACATTTTTAAAAACATAATTTCGAAATCACAGCTGTCGAGAATGGTCCACTCTGGTTCTCAACGTCTCATATAATGTAACACAATGTGAAATTTGATGAAAAAAATATTCATTGGAATTTGTGTTAATGACAATAGACCATACAAAATGGACATGGGTACTATGGTAAACCATGGTAACCATGGTAAAACTAAATGATGGTTAATCAAAACTAATGTTTCTTGAAACTCAATGGTATGTATCACAAAGCTTTTAATTACAATATCATCATACGAATTTGCCTATTTGCAAATCCGATATTACTTTTAAATGCATAATTTCCAATCATTAATTTTGAAATGATTTATCGACGTAATTATTTATTTCAAATAAAAGATATGGCATGTTTAACATCAATCAGGGTATATTATGTATTCTAATTTATTTTTCTCAGTATTGCATTCTTCTAATGTTTTTAACCTAGAATGCATTAACGGCCAAGTCGCAGGAAGCCATTTTGAATGAAAGATTTCGGATGTTTGACTTTTAACTTGGGCGAACATCAGATATCAGTACTTTTTACGGCCGAAACATTAAGGAGAACTTGGCGCTTTTTTTTTTTTTACAGAAAGTTTTTTGATGGGATTAAATCATTAGTCTTGAACCCTAGTTTAAGACTATGTGGTAACTTGGTAATTTGAGTAAGCATTTCCATTTCTTTTACGCGTAAAACCGCGTTGGCAAACTTATCTGGGAAACGGGGTAACTTTGCCAACAGTCTGAAAAACAGTGAAAAACAGTAAACAAATACAGGGAAATTGAATTTTTAATTCAGATAATGTATTTAAATCATGACATATACACTTTAAAGATGTATATGTCATAGGTGTAATTGGTGTCATAGCGGATGAAATAGAAGAGAATTTAGAAAAAAATTCGCTTATTCTTGTAAGAAAAAGAAATTTTTCCTCTTTTTACTATGTAATAGAGATGGGCAACATCGTTCCTTTTAGGGAATCGTTCCAGCCGGAATCGTTCACCGAAAGGAACGAGTTCTTTGGAGTCGTTCCTTTTGGAATCGTTCCGAAAAAAGGAACGATTCCTAAATAAAAGGAACGATTCCGAAAAAGGAACGATTCCGAGAAAAAGGAACGATTCCGAAAAAAAAAAGGTTTTTGAGAAAAAGAAACGCTTTTAAGATAAAAATAACGATTTCAAGATAAAAGGGATAATTTTGAGAAATAAGGAACAAATCCGGAAGTATTAGAACGAACATGAAATCCATAATATTAATAATACTAATTTATTTTTTTACGTATTCGGTCACTTTCTTACGCATCCATCCGCCTTATTTTTAAATTTTTTGGACAGATGATTTCGTTTTCAAGAGTTAATTTCATTGATGAGTGTGTGCAATTAATTAACAATTATTTCTCATTACCATAATACAAGTATACTCCCTGACTTTATGGTTTATGGCATTAAACTCAATTCCTCTTGAAAATTTACCCCTGGATGACCTTTCATTTACCGCTATAGTTTATCAAAGAAATTTTATTGCAGCTGTTTGTTTTGCCCACCAGGGTGGCGACCCATTCGATTATTAGTGTAATCGGGTTTCCTCTTGAAAATATATCGTTGAATGACCCTCCATTTATACTATTAATTATTTATTGCAGGAATCTTTATTCTAGTTCTGATGTTTGGCGCCAGGGTCTACGCAATTTTAACCCTTATAATTAGATCCCTCTTCAAAATCCACCCCAAGATAACCAACCATTCATTTACATGTCAGTCCTCGGAACCGGCCGTTTTCAGAGTCACTCCATTTCGGTACGATTATTTGGAAATCGATCATTTTCTCAGTCTGCTAAACAATTCCCAAGACTATCGCCTTTTAGTATTAAGTTCATGCGTGAATAGAATCTTTTATAAAGTCAAATTCGAATACCTGTCGATTTGGGAAAACATAATTCATTAAACGAAGTATATTTAAGAGTCTTAATATATAACAATGTCCTTTCTGACTGCATTATCAATGCACAGCCGAAACCGAAATGCCTGCACCTGAAATCGTAAAATTTTAGTTGTTACTTCCTGTTAGGACATAAAAATCCATTAAAAAGGTGTTTTCTGAAATTCAACTGTTAGGTGATTGAAAGTTTTTGAAAAAGTGTACCAGTATATTTAAATTTAGAAATTGCACATACGTAGAACTGTAGTTATTGAGATAAGAAACAAAATCAGAACTATATAGTTCAATACGTTTCAATAACTTTCGTCAACTTTATAGTTTAATACAAATACGATTTCAAATACACAAAATAAATAAGAAAATACAAAATACGACACTCTTCAAAAAGATTTTATTTCAAAAACAGGAATATATAAAATTTGTTGATTTGGTGAAATCGTAATATAATCCGCAACAAAAAAGCAGGATAAAATGTTAGTATAACAAACAATTAACAACAGTTTCATGATAGTAAAGAAAATTAACATCAATAATATAAAACAACTAGGAATAGTAATTTGTTTCTAAAATTTTTCATTCATTGGTGTAAGCATTTTTTTTTAATCGATTTTATTTTCTAATAATTTTTGTTTAATAAGAATTAGTGCTATATAATTCCCAAACTCTGTTGTCTGAAATACTGAATCAATTCGAACCTATTTGGGACAGTAAATTGATCTGCCAGTATCTTCGATGAGTTCGTTAATTAAGTATGTAGCTGTTATAGTTCGTTTACAGTAGCACACAAAAGCAAAAAACATTCAAAGCTTGTCATCGCGATAAGATCCGAAATATACTGAGTATATTTAAACCGAATTAGGACAGTATATTGTTCTTGCATCTTGGAAGAATTTGATAATCAAATACTGTTTTGTTGCCCCTATGTGATCACCTAATGATAAAAACCAGCACTGTTGAAAGCAAAGATAATAAAATGAACGAATACGTTTTTATTTTAGGTTGCCTGATTACAAGTCTTTTTTGTTCAAATTTCGTTATTTGTTTTTTGTACCTAAAGAAGAATCGAATCCTATTTTGGCGCCCCCTTCTACACTGGCGCCCGGGACATATGCCCTCTTTGCTCTTCCGTAGTTTCGGCACGGCAAATATCTGTTATCAACCACCACAGTAACAGCCATTAATCCGGGAACTGATTTCGGGAGTTGCGAGTAGCAATCCCGATAGTGGAATCGCAATTGTTACAAGAAATTATTATGAAAAACGATTTTTGTCTTGCTTTTATTTTACGTTGTATTAAAATAAAGTCAAAGATATTTAACTTCTTATTATTTAGCAAGAAAAAAAAACTATACAAAATCACAATTTGCATTCTTTAGCAAACAATAATTAAAAAAGAAATTAGCGTAATAGTGCTGCTCCATTTTTTTTTTGGCAAAATATAAAAATGTCTATTAATCTGTATAAACGTACACAATTATACAATTATATTAACACTAAAATCAGTTTAAAAAAAAAAAAAAGAGAGAGAGAGAAAAAAACGAAAAAACCCCCATAAATGTCTTTACTGTAAATTATGTTTTATTTTTACTATATATTTTTACTATATACTATATACTTTTTTACTATATACATATATTATAAAACTAGTTTAATGTAATCTTAACATAAATCAATAAACAGAAAAAGCATAAAATACGCAGTTTTACATATATATCACTATGTTGGAAAATGTCTGATAATCTATATGTAGCACGTAATTTTTCTTTCTCGTTTTCATACTCAAAACGGCCATAAGGGTAGCGAACAGCGGTTAAATTATTTGAATCCCACCCACTACTGCTACTGTTATACTATTATTATTATTCTTAAATGTTTTTTTTTTCTTTTTTTTTTTAGATCTTCTGAATCATCTTTTTCAGGCTAGAAAAATAAGACTCCACTGAGGGAACAAAGTGGTACTCGAGCGCTCGTAAATGCTCTTATTAGGTAGATTTCGTAAGAAATACTACCTATTACATTCTCCCCTAAGTTAGAATTTTTGAAAAAAATTGTAGATCTACGCCGATTATAACTCCCAGAATCCAAAACCACCCCTAGTTCAAAACTTTATCTATCTATGTCACTTTTTTATGGACTCGATAACTTCAATAATTCTGCACAAATCTCTTCCAAACTGATACATAAAATCAAGGGGCATAAAATCTCGGTCAAGTACGTTAATGCGCAAAATCGAACCGGGGGGGGGGGGAGGCTTTTTGTGAAAACAGAAAAAAAACCCATAACTTCTTAATTATGATACGTATTGAATCCATTTAAAGTTATTATTAATTCTAGGTAAAAGGTCGAAAATTTATGTATGACAGATTTTTGATATCATTAAAAATGGCCCCAAAGGGGGGAAAAAGGGGGGTTTCAGAAGAAAAAAATTCATAACTTCGCTAATTTACAAGATATCAAATCCGCTTAAATTTAGTATAAATCCTCTTAATATTATCTAAAACTTTTATATTGACAAGTTTTTTATATCACCAACCCTTACAGAAAAAAAAAATCCCTGCCGTCTCCGCCAGCAGACAATTTAAATTTCGAAGTGGGCGGTCCCAACTGCAGCATCATGGCAAAAAGGTCATTTCTTCTGCAATTCCCAACAAACAGGCGCCCCACGGTCTGCGTCTTCGAAATCTACCTGTGTCTGCTGGCCGAGCCGTCAGGGATTTTTTATTTTTCTTTTGGCAGAGAGGATCCTCAAATTAAAATTATGCTTGATGAAAACATACGAAACAGTGAAATATACAAGTGCGCAACCATGCAATTATTAAAATTGATCGAAAATCAGTTCTTTCTGATAGAAAAAAACAGTTATTATTAACTGATTTAAAATGCAATTGTTCAGGGCATAGCGATGTATTTCTTATATTATTCAAAACTGTTTCTAATCAGATTTTAAAAAAATATATATTTCCCACTATTATTTAAACAAGCATTTACTTTACATTAATTTTTTGTTTAATTTTTTTTTCTTTCTGATCAATTTAGCACAAAAAGTTTCAATAGCAATGTAATTAAGTTGCAGGTAATAACTAAATAGCTAAATAATATACAATATTTTAACTGAAGTACAATAATATATACTTCTATTTATCTTAAGATAAATTTAAGAGAAAGTAAATACACAGTTGTAGTTTATTAATCAATCGCACCCCCCCCCCCCCCCCGCACTTCTCTCTCTCTCTCTCTTATTATTTTTTTTTATCACGTACACATTAGAAGGATTTTTTGGCCAGAAACTCAGCTTTAATAGAATCAAAATCTGCTATTTTAAAATAAAATAGTGTATTTTAATTTATTAAAATTGGCCAGTCTACAAGAACAAGGACCGATTCCGAGGACTCGATCTTTTCGGAGTCTGTATATTCAGGACTGCTTCCGAGGAATCGATCCTTTTTGGAATCGGTATATTTTGGACTGATTCCTAGGAATCGTTCCTTTTCGGAATCGCTACATTTTGGACTAATTCCGAGGAATCGGTCCTTTTCGGAATCGAATCCGAGGATTCGGTCCTTTTCGGAATCGAATCCGAGGATTCGGTCCTTTTCGGAGTCGATTCCGAGGACATGGTCCTTTTCGGAGTCGGTATATTTTGGACCGATTCCTAGGAATAGTTCCTTTTCGGAATCGCTACATTTTGGACTAATTCCGAGGAATCGGTCCTTTTCGGAATCGAATCCGAGGATTCGGTCCTTTTCGGAATCGATTCCAAGGATTCGGTCCTTTTCGGAGTCGGTACATTCTGAACCGATTCCTCGGAATCGGTCCTTTTTGGATTCGATGTATTTTGGACCGAATCCGAGGAATCGTTCCAAAAAGGACCGAATCCGAGAATCATTCCAAAAAGGACTGAATCCGAGGAATCGTTCCAAAAAGGATCGATTCCTTTTTAAAGACTGGAATCGTTCCTTCAATTTCTCTGCCGGAGTCGTTCCTTTGGAATCGTTCCTTGACAAATGACACATCTCTACTATGTAAGGAAGTTCAACAATGTACACAACATCGGCCACGTTGACGGACGTTTCATCCGGGATACTAAGAAAATCGAAAATCCACCCGTTGTCTTTCGTTCTAAGGTATGACACCTCAAATTCTACATGTCCGTAATAATGCGTGATTTTTGCAGCATAATGTTTCACACTTTTTTCTGCAACGAACTTAACAATCACAAACATCCCAACCTTCAATTGTATGACGTTATTACCATCTTTGGCTGACTTCATGTCTTCAGTCACTGATGATTGATCATCATCTTGAGGAACGTTGTCCTGCATTAACACTCTTCACTAGGTTCTTCAGGTTGCTCGTGTTCTGCATCTTGTTTGGGTCCTGCTTCTTCCTCTGATAGTACACTTTGCTCGGATTATGATTCAGATGTGTCATGCAAGGAAAACGTGCAATCTGATTTATCACTGCTGATCAGAGAATCTATTGGAAATGACAAAATTCAAGGTTGGCAAAGTAGTCCCATTCTACCCAAAATTCCTGGTGCAACTTTTCCAACAAATATTATCAACAATAAAAATAACATTAGATAAAGTTCCAAAAGCAATCCCGAAAGCTTATTATATACTCTATCAGATAAAATAGTCAGTTTTTACTTAGGTTCGGATTAAAAATGTGAAACGGAATATTTTTTTTAGACGTCAAAAATCGCTTGTTTCGCAGTTACAAAATATTTTCACTGATAACAGCCATAAAACAACTTATAAGACATAAAACGCACAGCAATTGGGTCATACAATGTCTTCTTTGTGAATTTAAAACTCTAGCGCCTATTTTAATTGGATCTAGAACTTAACAGAGCGCCAAATAGCATATTTTTCAAAAAGGGGCAAAGTTGTCCCAGTTGACGGTAACAGAGAAGATTTTGATGGAAAAGAAGGTGAATAAGGATTCATTTTTTAAGTAAAAAGAATTATATGTTACGAAAGGATGGGCGGGGATGATTAAACTTAGAGATCCGTAGGTGGGACATGGCCAGAAAAAGGTTAGTAACCGTTGCTTATTACACGATTGAAAAGTAAAATTTTTTGTATATATCGAAAACTAATTCTTGAAATGAGATGTAAATTTACACATACGTGTTTTTGACAATGCTCATTCTAAAACTAATGCTGGTCATAAGTAATAAATTCTTAATATGAATTTATTAATCATTTTCATAATAAAAAATATTTTATTGAAAGAAAAAAAGCACGGCTAGATTATGTTTCCATCCATTAATTGTATATCATTAAACAGAAAAAAAATCAGCTGATTTATTTGGGATGATATAAATTAAAGTTTATTACGTTGCTCTCTCGTTACTCCATGCAGTTTAAAAAAAAAGCATAAGCTATACATTTTTAAGGAAAAATGCATAAGCTATACACTTTTCCGAGCTGATTTGATCAAAATACCACAAATAAAGTGATAAAAGTGTACTTTCTAAAAGGTGGATTAAAACTTTGTGCCGTTATATTAAAAATAAATGTTCAACGTTGAATTAGCACAAATTAAAATCATTTCTAATGGCAAACAGCTGTTTCAGAGCCCTTAAGCTCCATCTTCAGTGCCAACTCAAAAGGTAAAAACGAATTAAAAACTCCTAGGCCATGACCACTTGCCTGCCATCTCTCGCGCCGCGGCCAGATGAAATGGCGTTGAATTTTTCAAAACAACAGCGGAGACGAGGAAACACACGTGACAGAGAGACCAATAGGAACACTCCGCCGACCGGGAAAGTTTAAGTGTGGAGGCGAATAAAGGAGGGGGGGGGGGCGAAGAGAATGAACTGAGTGAAACGCAGCCAGACGTTTGAAACGCTTTGTACGGCAGAGAAAAAACCAGAAAGGGGGGGGGGGGCAATGAGGATGAATTAAATGAAAGGTAGCCAGACATTTGAAAAATTTGGTGTACTGGACAAATCATTAACCAAGCTGCTCGAATTTTTCCATATGTAATAAGCTTCCCAGAAATCTAGGTCGTAAATTGATGAGCATTTCTGAATCACCGCACTTTCCGAAAAATTAAAACTATGACTTTCAGACCAGCAATGGTTAGCTATTGCAGATCGTTTATCACAATTTTTAACATAGTTTTTACGCTCCCCCAAACGGACTCTAAGCGGTCTCTTAGTTTGACCTATGTACATTTTATCACATTCGCAAGATATTTTATAAATTCCCCAATGTGAAAATCTGTCTATTGGATGTTTGAGGTCTGTAAATTTGATTTAGAATTTTGAAAAGTTTCGACTTTAAAATAGTTTATGCACCGTTTAACAAAATCAAATTTACAGACCTCAAACATCCAATAGACAGATTTTCACATTGGGGAATTTATAAAATATCTTGCGAATGTGATAAAATGTACATAGGTCAAACTAAGAGACCGCTTAGAGTCCGTTTGGGGGAGCGTAAAAACTATGTTAAAAATTGTGATAAACGATCTGCAATAGCTAACCATTGTTGGTCTGAAAGTCATAGTTTTAATTTTTCGGAAGGTGCGGTGATTCAGAAATGCTCATCAATTTACGACCTAAATTTCTGGGAAGCTTATTACATATGGAAAAATTCGAGCAGCTTGGTTAATGATTTGTCCAGTACACCAAATTTTTCAAATGTCTGGCTACCTTTCATTTAATTCATCCTCATTGCCCCCCCCCCGTTTCTGGTTTTTTCTCTGCCGTACAAAGCGTTTCAAACGTCTGGCTGCGTTTCGCTCAGTTCATTCTCTTCGCCCCCCCCTCCTTTATTCGCCTCCACACTTAAACTTTCCCGGTCGGCGGAGTGTTCCTATTGGTCTCTCTGTCACGTGTGTTTCCTCGTCTCCGCTGTTGTTTTGAAAAATTCAACGCCATTTCATCTGGCCGCGGGGCGAGAGATGGCAGGCAAGCGGTCATGGCCTAGGAGTTTTTAATTCGTTTTTACCTTTTGAGTTGGCACTGAAGATGGAGCTTAAGGGCTCTGAAACAGCTGTTTGCCATTAGAAATGATTTTAATTTGTGCTAATTCAACGTTGAACATTTATTTTTAAAAGTGTACTTTATTGAAAGAAAAAAAGCACGGCTAGATTATGTTTCCATCCATTTACTGTATATCATTAAACAGAAAAAAAATCAGCTGATTTATTTGGGATGATATAAATTAAAGTTTATTACGTTGCTCTCTCGTTACTCCATGCAGTTTAAAAAAAAAGCATAAGCTATACATTTTTAAGAAAAAATGCATAAGCTATACACTTTTCCGAGCTGATTTGATCAAAATACCACAAATAAAGTGATAAAAGTGGGTTTTATTGTGTGAAAAAAGAAAGTTGGAAAACCTTTTAATATGTAGACGACTCCTATTCCAAAAATTGCATTTATATTCTGAAAGAAAAATTATTCAGAGTTCAATTACATCGTTGTTGTGATTTTATTGTAAAATTGTGAATAAAGGTGAGTGTTTATTTTTTCTTTAACACAGATCGTAATAACTGTCCTCACCGTTTGGCGGACCTAACAGATAATAAATTATGCTATAGGAATAACAATTGACGATTTTATATTTAGTTGTTGTTTTTTTTTCAGTTATATTTTAAAGTTATGTGGTTTTCGAAAACAAATGTAACACTGTAAAAACCATTGCGTATAACATTCTTTTTAGACACTTGGAGTAACCTTTTACAGAGAAAGGATATTTCCCAAAATTTCCTTCCACTGATATATTTAATTTATGAAATTCCAGTTCGCACAAATACCATTTTTTTTGTAATTAATTTGACTCATGACGACTGCGATTTCTTCACGATATAGGTGTGATTTCCTTTCGTTGCTTATGAATTCGATAATGAACAGGAAGGAGGGCACTGTGACAGGAAACTAGGCTTGTTTTAAGTGCCCTAAATGTGATTATAAATGAAATGCTTTATATGAGAATCTTTAGTAAAAAAAAGGTACATTTAGGTGTGCTATTAAAGACAGCAAATCATCTTTTGTAAACTGCAAATTTAGTTCTCATTGAAGAATGTGCTAAATAAAGGTAATGTTGCATTGTTATTTCTTTTAAGCAAATGTAGAATGATTTAGAACAGAAAAAATATACTGGGTGTCCCAAAAAGATTGAAACGCGCTTAAATTTTCAAAACTTTCCAACATAGTGGAAAAGTGTTTTGGATTTCGGTTTATCTGGCCGTCTGTCCGCGCTCTAACTCGCGTAAATATATTCGAATTTCCATGCAATTGATATATGTTATTGAGGTTTACTAATCTTTTTTTTTTTTTTTTTACATTTTATAACATTGTTGAAAAGTGTTTATGAATTCGTTTTGAGTGTCTGTCTATCTGTCTGTAGTTTGTCCATGCTCTAACTCGCGTAAATATACTTGGCTTGCCATGTAATTGATATATGTTATTGGAGTTTACCATGCATGTTCGGTATGATAAATGAAGTGTGTAGCACTTATAGTTCGTTTACAGAGACACTCAAAAGAATTCAGTTACATTATGGTCTATGGGGAAAAATCGTTTGCAGTGTATGTTAAACTATTTAAAACATATTTAAATTCACATAAATCACGGAGGAACACTCAAGATTTCTACTATAGAGCGTACATAGAATTTATCATTCATTTACAGGGACACACAAGAAAATTCGGTTACAGCTACTGTCTATGAGCAATAATTGCTGGAAGTGCATTTTCAATTGTGGTATGTGCGTTTTTAAATTGAGCTATTTTTTAAAAATATTATTTGGTGTGTATAGATTCTATACATCATATATAGTGCTGAATAAAATAACTCGAGTACATTTCCGCTTATTGGCGGAAATTGCTGAACGGAAATTTTCAACTGTGTTATACATTTCCTAACTAAGCTAAATTTTGGTATATTATGTAGTATATGCACTATATTGCCAAAGGTGACCGGTCACTTGCGATTTTAGACGTTTTGTTAACTATCTAGAAAAATACATGAGGAATTAACCTGAAACTGTAGGTGTGTAAACAGTATAGTATAGGTTATATATTTCCGTGAAGATTTTTTCACGAAACGCCATAGGGGACTGTCAACAAATTGAAAAAGAACGAATATCTTTTGAATAACCCTGTAAAAACTAATGTACCAAAGGCGTTCAAACTCCATATTATTAATAAATGGCTTATTGTAATATACTGTGTACATTTTTATGAGGATAGCATGTATATTCGTAGAGAAATTAAGGTTTTTATAAAAACAGTCCCAAACTTCGCCTAGTTTTTTGCTTATAATTTGCAAAGTTCTTAATATAAAAAAAAGTTCTTTTCAGAAAATATGACAAACAACGTTGTACATAATACTCTGCAATCAGAATTAAAAAATAATAAAAATTGGATGAAAAATGAGCAGGTTTACTAAAAAATGTTTCACTGCGCATGCGCGAATGCAATCAAAGTATGATATGCATAATGTATTAACTAAGTATATAGAGCAACTTTTGTGAAAGTCTCAAAATCATAGCTTGAAAATTCGGAAAATTATCGTCGATAGAATAATCTCGAAATCCGTTGCTCCCAAAAAGAAGCAAATATATGAGGGGTTGTATCCAGTACATGCAATATTGTGTACGCTATCTTGGCACTAATCAACAGATATTTGATACAACCCCTCATCTTTTTGCTTCTTTTTTGGAACAACGGATTTCGAGCTTATTCTATCGATGATAATTTTCAGAATTTTCAAGCTATGATTTTGAGGCTTAAACAAAAGTTGCTCTATATACTTAGCTAATACATTATGTATATTATATTTTGATTGCATTCGCGCATGCGCAGTGAAACATTTTTTAGTAAACCTGCTCATTTTTCATCCAATTTTTATTATTTTTTAATTCTGATTGCAGAGTATTATGTACAATGTTGTTTTTCATATTTTCTGAAAATAACTTTTTTTTATATTAAGAACTCTGCAAATTATAAGCAAAAAATTAGGCGAAATTTGGGACTGTTTTTATAAAAACCTTAATTTCTCTGCGAATATGCTATCCTCATAAAAAGGAACACAGTATATTACAATAAGCCACTTATTAATAATCTCGAGTTTGAACGCTTTTGCTACATTAGTTTTTACAGGGTTATCCAAAATATATTCGCTCTTTTTCAATTTGTTGACAGTCCCCTATGGAGATTCGTGATAAAATCTTCGCAGAAATATATAACCTATACTATACTGTTTACACACCTGCAGTTTCAGGTTAATTCCTCATGTATTTTTCTAGATAATTAACAAAACGTCTAAAATCGCAAGTGACCGGTCACCTTTGGCAATATAGTGTATACAAATCTATAAATCATATACAGGGCTTCTCAAAAGAATTCTTATATATATATATATATTTTTACTGTAGATGGTAATTGCTTAAAATATATTTTCAAATGTGTTATGCTTTTTCCAAATTGTTTACTCATCATTCATTTTATTAAATGGTAAAGTTTTGTTACATCATTCTAAATGGGTTGGGAAATGTTTCATAATCTATGCTTGACGCATGATTTTTCTTTCTTGTTTACCTGCTGAAGATTTATAGGCAATGTAAACTGCAAAAGTGTTCAATAATAAGTAGAAATTAAGACTACGTTGATGAAATAGTCCTCTCACTAATTTTCTAAGAGTTACACTTTTCAAATTTTTATATGCTCCCTAAATCTATATATAGAAACATTTTCTGTATACTCTGACAAGTAAAACAGTAAAAATTTTATTCTTCTACGACCAAAACTTATCGAGTTATGGTACTTTGAATTTAAAGAATTTTCGGAGTTTTCCGGCACCATGAAAGTCTGTACGTTTTTAAATAAGCGTATCACAGTCAAAAAATAAAATTACGCTTTAAAATGTGAAGTATGCTTATTTACATGCCCGATCATAGATTTAGTATAGATTTGTATGGGAATTCAATTAATTCGTTCTTAAAGGCTAAATAATATAAAAAATAATATAAATTCTCTCTAAATTTATTTAAATATAATAATAATAATAATAAAACATACATTACATACATACGTGTCTTGCCCTTCCTTCAGTCATGGTTTTCTTGAGTGTGTGGAGCATTAAAGTATCTGTCCAAACTCGATTGCTTTTTTCTCTTCTTCAGGATGTTTCTAAAGTGATCAACAGCATTTTCGTTGTAAATGTTTCCAAGCCTATCAACATCAGCCCGTTTTAAGTGCCATTTTGAGACTGTGGTCCTGACTACTTCCCACTTCTTTAAAAGTTCTTTTATAACAGAGGTCGGAATTTGTTCTTATTCATCTCTATCAAAAGACAGCGCATCACGCTGAATGTCTTGATTTTCTTCATTTGAGAGTTCTTGGACTTCTTCGATCGTTAGCTCACTTTCGTGTTCCGTTATGAGCTCTTGAATGTCATCTTCATTCACCTCTAATTCCAGTTCTTTAGCTTTTGCGACAATTGGATCAACAATTTCTGCATGAATTCCCCAAATTCAACAATTATCCTCATCTTTCTGGATGCAGGATGGATATAGCTTTCGCCAAGCATAGTTTAACTGTCGTTGAATGACTTTTGACCATGCCTTGTGAATGAGCAGTATTTCTTCAATATAAAAATTCTCCTTCCAAAACAACTTTAAAGTCATTTTTGATGAGAAATCGCATGCTTCAAAACACCGACGAAACAATGCGCGAATGTACAATTTTTTGAAACCCGCATTAACCCCCTGATCCGTGGGTCGAATCAATGGAGTGGTATTTGGAGGCAGAAACTTAACCTGTCAACCAAGGAAAATCTTCACGCAATTTATTCTCCAGCGTATCAAGGTTTTTTTTGGTGTGCTGGTGCATTGTCCAATATCAACAGTGCTTTCAATGCAACTTGGTTGGTCTGAAGGTAATCCTTGATGCTTGGGGTACAAACTTCAAACAGCCATTCCTTGAAAAGAACCTGCGTGACCCATGCCCTTCCATTAGATCTCCACATCACTGGTTTTCCTTTATTTATAGAGCCTTTTTCTTTTTAGGTGCGTTCGTAATTATATAAATACGTAGCACCTATTGTCGTCGTCTGGTACGTCTGTCTGTCCGTCCGTCCGCATATAACAACGCAAAAACTACCCAAACGAATGGTTTGAAATTTAAGATATATTATTTTTGCAGAATTTTGTCGAGTCTTTTCAAATTTTACGAAAGTTGAATCAAAACTATAGAAGATATTAATAAAAATATTTATTAAGAAATTTGAAAATTAAAAAAAAATTGGTGCTTTCTTGTTATAGGAGCATCCGAGGTTTAATCGTCAAGCAACCGAGATACTTATTTTATTGCGGAAATTAATCTGCAGACGATATAATTCATTTCACAGAATAAAAAATCATCAAGATCTGAATATTTATATAACTAGCTATAGTACGAATCCACCTCATTTGTCACGTTTGACGTACAATTTCCAACTTGTTTAATGTTCTAGGGTTTTGTGATACACAAGAAGTGGCTTTAGCTTCATATCACCACTATCGTTAACTCCCAAAAGTAATGTCAGCCGATCTTTCATGGTTTTATGCCCAGGAATATTTTTTTCACCTTTCGTAATGTAGATACGTTTTGGCATGCGCTTCCGAAACAAACCAGTTTCATCACAATTAAGTAATTGTTGTGGAGAATATAATTTAAAACATAGCAAAAAATACTTTCCAAGATATCGGCGTTTATGCCACCTGTGGTAAAATAACAAAATGTACGATCATTGTTGTATCACGTAATACAATCAACGTACTCTTGCTTGTCATGGCAGGCAGACGTCGCGTAGCATAATGCACGAAAATTTTTTCTTTAGCAATTACCGTTTTCATCATTCCTGGTAAAATGCCAAAATACATGGAGCGTTGTATCACGTAACAGCTCTCCTCACACATTTTTTTCTTCGACGCAGATAATGGGAAAGCACAGAAAGTTTATTTAAGTTCTGTTTTGAAGAAAGCTTTTACTTTTGACAAAAGCTTATTTTCCTTTTCTGGATTTTTCAATCTTTTTCAATTTGGTCAATATACGTCCTTATTTAATATGGCTCTGTTCGTGTCGTGCCAGACTTAAAATAAATGACATACCCATTGTAAAAACTTTTAGGATCACGTTCATTAACTACAGCATTAAATCATACCAATTTATCAATTTGACCTTTCAAAAACTCCATTAGTTCTCAAAAAGATCATGCAGGGCCCGATAAAGCTCAATTGGAGCCTAGATCCTGTTAATAATTTAGAAACAAAATTTCAATTAGAATAATTAATTTTCAATTAAAAATATTTCTTTAAAGAGGGACGCAGAATGTAAAAAATTGGGACCCTGGAATGTAGGACCCGATCCCCCGGTAGGCCATGAATCAATTAAGGCATAAGTATACAACTGTTAAAATGTTCTCTAAGTCGATAATATATGCAATTAACTAAAGCTCAGCAAATCTGAAACAAAGCATTGCTTCTTCTTGGCTTTGTTTTCGGAGGTGTTCGTTAACCGAACATATCGTCGCTACCATGTCAAACTGTCGAATGTCAAAAAATGCATTTTTCATTACTTTTAAAAACTTGCTGATTGTCACCACTAAATTTTAATAGAATTCTTCACTAGCGTTGCCTGTTTGGTCTATATTTTTATTCAAAAATTCCGGGTCCATACCAGAAATTTGAAATAGAAATTTTTAGTTTATTTAATGACAGACATTTCGTGATAACTTAAAGTAAAAACAAAATTCTCAAAATTTCCGGTATGAATTCGGTATTTCTCAATAAAAAAGAAAGCTAATCTGGCAGCGTTATTCTTTACAAAAATGTTATTTATATTCTTACTAGCCGAAGAATTCTAATAAAATTTAGGTGTCAATCGGCCAATTTTTAAAAGTAATGAAAAATGGATTTTTTTCACATTCGATAGTTTAACATGGTAGCTACGATATGTTTGCTATCAGAACATAAAAATCTCTCACGAAAGTGTTCGTTAACCGATCTGTTCATAAACCGAACAGTTCGTTAACCGATCACCTACTGTACTATAAAAAAGGTATTGGAAATAGTGATATTATTAAAACTATTTTTTTTTTAAACAGAATTGATTTTACATCACAAGACAAATAAAGTTGAATTTAACTCTTTTAAAGCTTTCCGGCACAGACAAAGTCTGTTCGTAAAACGAGAAATTACTGACTGACACCGGAATTTACAAACGACTTTTTTAGAAAATAAGAACTCCTTATTTTAAGCTTTCATTGTAGAAACAAAGTTTTATTAAATATTCTTGGTGTCGAATGCAAGTTTGGAATTAAAATTAAGTGTGCCCGGAGTGGGACTACTGTGCCGGAAAGGGTTAAACAAAGATCAAACCCCAACAAAGGTGTAAATACCCGAAGTACCCAAATATTTTACACATAAAATACATTTTTAAGTAAACTTTTTGCATACTTTTTTATATTATTATAATTTTCCGTTTAACTTTATTTATTATTTTTATTTATGTATTCCACGAATAAGAAATTGATTGTATTTTGTACATGAAATAAAGTTTCGTGTAACAACTCGCCAATAGCGAGTAGATTTCCTGACCAGAGTTGTTAGACTAAATCGCAAGGAGTTGTTAGACAGGCGTTTAAACACTGCAGTCTATAAAAAATATACCAAAAACTTTTATATTTTTTTATTCGTTGACCATATTTTGTGTTTTCCCAATTTCTGATATGTAAACATGGCACTAAGTTGTAATTTACACTAAACATTTTTCTGTTACATATCTTAATTTTATACGAATGTCCCTCTGAGCGTCTGAGGGCTTTCCTGCATTTTCATAAAAATATTTGTAAACTTTGAAATAATTTAAAATTTCTTTCTCTGTTTATTTCTAAAATACACTTCAAATCACTTTATTTTACATATATCTTAAAATACAATGTTGTTAATTTTTTTTTGTCTAGAGCCGATCTAAGTTGTTTTTGGGAAACGGAAAAATACGGGCAAAATGCTTAGAGGGTTAATATGGCAATGCATTGTAATAATGCATTTTTTTGGAGTAAAGTAATTTTTCAAAAACTATTTTTGACTGCATTTGACATCTTGCTAACTGATAAAAACCAATGTTTCGCTGATAAGATTTTACGAAAATTCCCCATCCCTGTTTATTATTTTTATTCACGTATTAGGTAGATTTCGTAAGAAATACTACCTATTACATTCTCCCCTAAGTTGAAATTTTTGAAACATTTTTGCAGATCTACGCCGATTATGACTCCCAGAACCCAAAACCACCCCCAGTTCAAAACTTTATCTATCTAGCTATCTATGTCACTTTTTTATGGACACGATAACTCCCATAATTCTGCACAAATCTCTTGCAAACTGATACATAAAATCAAGGGGCATAAAATCTCGGTCAAGTTCGTTAATGGGAAAAATAGAACGAAATGGGTTTTTTTTTTTTTTTTGTGAAAACAGAAAAAGCCCCATAATTTCTTAATCATGATACGTATCGAATCCGTTTAAAGTTATTATTATTTTCTATAAAGGGTCGAAAAATTATGTATGACAGATTTTTGATATCATTTAAAATGACCCCAAGGGGGAAAAAGGGAGGGGGGTTAGAAGAAAAAAATTCATAACTTCGTCAATTCAAAAGATATCAAATCCGCTTAAATTTATCATAAATCCTCTTAATATTATCTGAAACTTTTATATTGACAAGTTTTTTATAGGACCAACCCTTATAGCAAAAAATAAATAAATTAAAAACAAAAAATATCCCTGCCGACTCCGTCTGCAAACAAGTTAGGTTACGAAGTGGGCGTTTCCAAATGCCGCATCATGGCAAAAAGGTAATTTCTTCCGCATTTCCCAACAAACAGGCGCCCCACGGTCTGCGCCTTCGAAATCTACCTGTGCCTGTAGGCCGAGCTGTCAGGTATTTTTGCATTAATACGCAATCGATTTCATTTACGGAGAAATTAAATAGAGTGTAACGCCTTTAAACTAAGAGCAAAATCTTCAACAAAATAAAAGTGATTAAATATCCGAAAAATCCTTGATGAAATAATAGAATTTATATTTTTATATGTCCTTGCTTTTTTCCTGCAGACCGATGTTTAATGACAAACTTTAGTTTAATTAATGCATTTTCAAATCTATAATTTTGATGAAGATTTTAGGAATAAACTAAAAGTTGACATATATTTTATAGCTAACATAAATTTGTAAGTAAAATTTATATATAAATATGTTATAAAATAGACTAAATGCTCTGTTAAATGAACTCCATATTACTTATTCGGTAGTAAAAACCCTGGGTCTGTCTTTCTTCAAACCTTAATTAAGATACTTCTCTTAGCTAAAACGCCAATAAAGGCTTCTTTTCCATGTTAAGTGCCATAAATTCTCATAATTCTCTTCTGCTTTAAATCCCAATTAAAATCAGAAATAGCCTGAATACCAGGGCCAATTATCCATAATTATCCCATATTTATGACTCTTTAAATCTATAAATTATGTCCACTCGTATGATATATTCAAGTAGAATTCAATTATCAAAGATTTATTCCTGAACATCTGTTTAACATGAATCTCATAAGAATGCAACGCAATACTACTCTATCTACTCTCGGTCACTCGATATATCTACTCGAGTGACCGAGTTTCTTGTAAGTTACTTTTAAAAAGTTAGTCAGTCTAATATTAGGCGTCCACTTCTTGGAGTGTCGGAGCTCCGTGCAGTGGCTATACGCCGGAATGTCTGCCGATGTCATAAAAGTAAATAAACTGTTTTAAAAACGCTATATTCGTCCGTAGAGTCAGCTGGTGTTTTATACACCAAACTCTAATCAATTTTATAACATATATAATATTGAAATATTATACTTTTATTTATTATTTTTATTCACGTATTACATGAATAGCAAATTGATATTACTGCACAGGACAAATAAAGCTAAAAATAGCACCTATAAACTGTAAAATCAAAACAACAATGAGAGTTAAAAAGTTTATATCTACGAAAACTATTAGATAAAAGAATATGGATTTATATTTTGATTTGATAGTATCTGGCTTTTATGTCTGGAGGCCAAGACTTAATGAGAAACTTTCGTTTGACCTCTTATTTGACTGGACACGAGAACTTCACGAGTCTGAACTAGTCAGGCAACTCTTTTACACTGTCTTAATGATCGTTCTGTTTGTTTTCTTTTGTCGTTTTCCTCTGATGCAATCATTTGGATTCCTTTAGTCAGCTCCATACAAGAGGGTAAGCATATCACTTTCATTTTTAATATTTATGAGAAATACTTTTAATTCATGCTTTGGCATACCTTAATTCTTTATATATTACAAACTCTAATTTCTGAAACAGTTTATTTGTAGATGTCAGTTTAAGAAAAAAAAAAAAAAAAAAAGCAGTGAAAACCTAGCTTTGTTTTGCATTTTTATTAAAAAAAGAAAAAACAAAAACAAAATATATAAGAACTGCCTTAATCGTAGATTTTATTTACGCGAGTAGTAAAGAAAAATAATCTGTATATTAAAATACAAGCATTTTTTGTCCTCATCTGCATTGGGCTTTCTACTGAATCAATTTTAAATATTATTATTATTTAAATTAAAAGCTGTTCAGTTGTAGATGTACCTGTAACCAGCACTATCTATTTGTTAAAATATTCAAATTATTTTATTTTATTTTTATTAGCTGACCCGTCCGACGTTGCCAGGGCCTGGGACCGAAATTCGTCATTCTAAAAAAAAAAAAAAGAAAAAAGAAAAAAAATAATAATAATAAAGGGAGGGAAAAATTTTGGCTTTGGAAAAAAAAAAGTTTGTTCGCTTTTAATTTCGTATTTGTTGTGCTAATAAAATTTTTGCATATCTGGAATTATGAGAAAAATATCAGCAGAAATCATTTAACTGATTTATGGCTTTAATACTAGAACCGCGAGGAATTTTATTCAAGTTCTTAAAAAAGTTTTACACAAGAATTTTTATTCAAAACTATTTATTCTCGTTTCCGAAGAACTGTTTTTTCATGTGCCAATTTTTTCACCTTTGCCACTTTGAGTATAACAAATAACGTCTAAGTTTTCTGATAAGCTCTAAGAGAGGGAAAAAAAGAACTCCATTAACACTTTTCTTATAATGGTTTGATCGTAAATAAGTTGAATAAAACTTAGAAAATTAAAAAAAAAATTGAAATTTGGGATTTTCATGGTCTGTTGGTCAACTAATTTTTTTTTTCAAAAAGACATGGTAATGACATTTTTTTTTGCTAAGTTCGTTTTAGGCATAATTATGCCGATTGAAGCTTTATAATATATTTACTCTGACAATGTTACCACAGCTCTTTACAATTCAATCAATAAAGTTATTAATTTCTATTTTTATATTTTGTAATATGAAACATGGTGATGACACATAAAAACACATTATTCCCCATTTTTGATTAAATGTATCAAAATGAAATAGTACTACCGATTACAACAAAGGAAAACTATCACTGCTTGTACAGACATGTGTTACCTTACAATGTAGGAACATAATTAAAATGTTTTTTGTATTGAATCTAAAATGCTAATTATATTATAAGCAGAGAGAGATAAAACTTTATTATACTGGTTTTGCCACTGCTCTAAGGCTTTCCAACACTATAAGCAGGGCTGTAGCTAGAAGCAGACAATAGGGACTGCTCAAGAAAATGTAGGGGGGAGGGGCTCATACTATTTCTCTCTCTCTGACACATGCACGCACAAACACAGATATATATGATCAAAGTATATATATAAAAATAAATTAGTGCATATTAGGTAGATTTTGTAAGAAAGAAATACTACCTATTACATTCTCCCCTATGTTGGAATTTTATGAAAATTTTTGCAGATCTATGCCGATCATGACTCCTAGAACTGACCCCCCCCCCCCTTCAAAACTTTTCTCTATCTACCTATATTACTTTTTTATAGACACGATAACTTCAATAATTCTGAACAAATCTCTTCCAAACTAATACATAAAATCAAGAGGCATAAAATCTCGGTCAAGTTCGTTAATGGGCAAAATCGAACCAGGGGGGGGGGGGAATGGGGGGCTTTTTGTGAAAACAGAAAAACCCATAACTTCTTAATTATGATACGTATCAAATCCGTTTAAAGTTATTATTACTTCTAGGAAAAGGGCCGAAAATGTATGTATGACAGATTTTGATATCATTAAAAATGGCCTCGAGGGGGGGGGGGATAGCGGTTTAAGAAGAAAAAAATTAATAACTTTGTCAATTCACAAGATATTAAATCCGCTTAAATTTATTATAAATCCTATTAATAACATCTACCAGTTTTTTATAGGACCAATCCTTACATAAAAAGAAAAAAATAATAAAGAAAGAAATAAAGAAAAACAAAGATATCCCTTCCGGCTCCGCCTACAGACACAAGTAGTTTTTGAAGTGGGCGGTCCCAACTGTCGAATCATGGCAAAAAGGTAATTTCTTCTGCAATTCTCAATAAACAGGCGTCCCACGGTCTCCGTCTTCGAAATCTACCTGCGCCTGTAGGCCGAGTTGTCTGGGATTTTTTTTATTGTAGGCACCGTGTTTCTTATTAAACTCTTTATTATAACTTTATTTCATTCTAAGAAAAGTAAAAGCTGCAGACAGGGATGTAATGGAGAATATTCGGTGGATACGCCGTATATTTTCTGGATTATTTTAAGGAATACCGTATACCCACTTTTCAAAAACACTATAGCAAATACTCTTTAGGGCATAAGCTCTTTAGCATATACTCCCTCTGCCTACAGCATATGCCCTCTGGTTTTTTTACAACTACATCACTGGCTGCAGAATGAAAATTTTCAGTGTAAAATTATACAAGTGAAATAATAAGTGATGATGCCAGTAAGTAAATAAAAAGCTCACAGTTCAAAAGAGTTGCAACCTTTAATTTTTTTTCTGAATATTCCCTGCCTTTAAAGATTCTAAAGTTATGTTTTTATATGATAAAAAACATTAGAAAAATCAAGGATGTATTTTGCATTTTAAAATTATTCAAATGCTAAAACCACCTGTATTTAAATTGGCTATTAGCTTTTTTCATTAGTATCATTTATAAATTAAGGATCTTATATATATTTAAACTATGGATGACTCAAATAGGAAACATAATGTTTATCATAAGCATCATATTTACTATCAAACTCATTAGAATAACTTTGTTTTATGCTAATAATGGAAAACGCTGCAAAATGAAAAATTTCAGTATATAAATAACGCAAAAGTCAATGTTTGCGTTAATTTAATAGCAAAAGGTTGCTAATTCTGAGTATGTGCAGATAGGATGCACGCATATTGAAGCACTTATTTGCAGTTTTTAAACAAATACTACTACAATTTAATTAATGCAAAAATGTAAAAAAACCCCAAAACTAAGTTAAATTTTGAACAGAGTTCCATTTGGATTTTTGAAACAGAATTTCATTTGGTGGCCTTGGCAACTTTCCCAGGGGGGGGGCTCAAAATTTTCAGGGGGTGCTGAGCCCCCCCCTGGCACCCCTCTAGCTACGGTCCTGACTATAAGGCTTTCCAACTATAATTTTGAAATATTAAATTTGAAGTTAGGGACATTATTATAGGGTAATAACATTTGCAACTTTTTAATTTTTTAAAATATTCAAATTATTATTTTTCCCGTGTCATACTATTGCAAAATGCAATTGCTTGCGGTATTTCTTAAAATAAAATTAAAACATTCATGTTAGACTCATTAGATATCATTTGTTTGGTCAAAGACAGAAAATTTTTCCTTTATCTGCGAATGGTTCAAATGTACCTAAAATCAGTATTGAATTCAGACATTTTTCTCCAGTAGGAATTCCTACTGCTTCAGGGAGAAATTGCACTTATAGATCATTTATAAGTATAAAATCTCTACTCACCTCTTTTCACGCGTTGGATGAGTAAACGGATCTCCCGACCACGAGGTCATCTGCGGCGTCTTCATGTTAACGGCTTTTGGCGATAAAAGGGTTACTTAAGAAACCAACGTTGGAACCTTTTCCTCATTGGAATTTTGCTGCCGTTACAGATTCAAACTTGATGGTCTTACTTTCTTTAATAATTAATGTAATAAAAACAAAACTATTTTATATTTTTTAATTAAAAAAAATCTATTTCCGAAAATCTGTTCCATCCAGGGGTGTAAAATATAAGACTGGATGGATAGCATATGAAATAAAAATTGGTTGATGAAAAATAAACTTCTCATTTTCGGCGAAATAAGAGCTTAAAAACGCGAAAAATTCAAAATATTGCTATGCGAATTCCGAATAAACTTTATTGAAAAGCGGACAAAATTTACTAAAATGGGCAAAAATATTGCATTTGGATTTCTTTTATGATCGGGTCAAAATTGCCTGCGAATTTAGAAAATCGGTGAAATACGCGTTCCATTCAATATAAAATAACAAAGCATCTAATCCAAATTATTCCAAAATCTGGCCTTCAGCTGCATTCGGACCTGTCTTCATCTATCTGGAACCAAATTTGTAGACTTTTACGTCCGATACATTTCCCTAACCAGAGCCAACAAACAAACAGACAGACACACACACAGGGACCGATTTACAAATTTGGGGGCCCTGAGCATAGATGCTTATGGGGCCCCCTTGCACCAATGTTTACAGCTGCCTTATATTAATAAAAAAAACTGTAAACAAAATCAAAAAAGAAAAAAATGGTTTTGTAGAGATTGACCTCAACTATCTAATGAGAAAAAATCACTTAAAAATATTGAAATGCAAACGAGATATTTTAAGAAATTTCTCTCATCGGATTAACATTATCAAACGGGTGTTTTCACTTGAATGAAGTAGCCTCTTAAAAATTACTTTTAAATGAAATAAACGATAAACATATTTTTCCATATTATTATTTTTAATAGTTAAAACGTCATCAGATTTTGGCCAATAATGGAAGAATCTTCAGTAGCATTTGGGGGCCCCTGAAATTCGGGGGCTCTGGGCCCGTGCCCCGAATGTCCTGCGATAAATCAGGCACTGGACACACACACACACACATATATACATACACAGGCATAAAATTTCTTTTATTAATTTAGATTTTAATAGTTTTTAATGATTTTTTTTTAATTGATAGCAATCCGATTATTTCCATAGTTGTAGAGAAAAAGGAAATAATGTGGATTACTGTATCTTTATTGATGCTATTTTCTCAGTTCCATTATTATTTTTTTTAATTTAAATAGAAAACGACGTCATATTTAAAATAAAACGCGCGTTTAATTCATAAATCTGAAACATTTCAAATACAGTTACGTAAAAAAGATTTTTAATAATACATTTGGTGTCCAGAAATTAAGGGGCGGTGACCAATTTCAGACGTTTCGTCAAATATCTACTGAAACTCGTGAGGAAATGCCCGAAATGCCCTTGAACTTTGAGGATGTAAAGAACATGTTTGACTTCATGTTTTTCAGTGAAGATTTTGTCGCGAGGACAATTGGGGGACAATAATAATTTTAATAATAAAATATATTTTCGATCACCCAATTAACAGAAAATGCTAAAAATGGTCTGTCACTGTAGCAAATGACTGTGTAGGTCTTGTTAAATATTTATGTGCATTTGTGTAAGCATAGCATGTATATTCGTGAAGATGTTAATGTTTCTGTGAAAAATTCAAAACTTTTTTCTTTATAGCATGCAGAGTTTTCTGCCGAATGTAACACCGCTTTCCAAAAACGTGACAAAAAATCGTAGAAATAGTATACTGTAATTAAAATATTAATATATTGAATATATGATACGATATGGGTATTTGTATGAAATAAATTTTCATTGATAAAACTAAATATTTTACTACAAATGCACCTAAATGAAGTAAACTTCTCGACTCTTTTGTTCCAGTTGAATGGCTGTTAGTGTTTTTAATGTGTGACAATTTGGAAATTAAAATGTATGGTGTTTTTTTTCTTTTTCTTTGGCCAGTTATGCATACATAACAAAGCAGTTTCACCGATTTCTTTATTTCGATAACAACAAAAAGAACAAACCAATGAACAATAATTAAGTTGAACAAATATATTTAAAACTTGTGCGTGATTAAAAACACAAATTTTACTTATGGCAAATTATTTTAAAAATCACCTAAAACCACTAAAAGAGATTTGAAATGGGATTTTTTTTTTAAAAGAAATTCCCAGATTATTAAGTTTTATTAAAATATCCAGATTATTATTATGATCTATTATTATATCCTGATCGATACATATCATTTACGATGTATGGATTCGATGGAAGAATGAATGTAACTCTGCGATTATTGAAAGTGATGGTGTATATGTGATAGGTATATGTGATTTGAAAATAAATGATGCGAGAGAAAATCCAGTATAAACTAGGCGGATGTGCAAATCTCAAAACTTTCTTCTAACTCAAACATATTAATATTTCAACCTTTGTTATCACAACGACAATAAAATCAATATATTTCGTTATTCTGTTGTACGTCAGCTGCTTGTGAAGCGCCGAGTTAACTTCGCTGCACGAGCAGCCGATTTACAATAGAACTACGAAGCCCCCTTCCGTCGGAATAGCCCCAAATCAATTGGGACTTGCAGGCAATAATTAAAAACATACACATAAAATTTGGTTTTATTCTATACATAACTTTATACAAATTTCGATAATACTATAATGAAAATTTCACAAAAATCGCTATTACAGCGCCCCCTTCCGGCGGAATATCTTCAAATTCAAGAAGGACCTGCTGCCATAATCACAAACCAATAAAAAATATTTGGTTCAATTCTATGTATAACTTCATACACTTTACGATGATACAATGAGGACAGACACACGGACAGACGGATAAACACACAGACGGACAGCCAGACATTTTGTAAAAACATGCTTTTCGGGATCTCTGACCCGTAAAACGTACAAATCTGTCGGAAAACCGGAAGGTGAAAAAAAATTCGATAAGTAAAAAAAGTGAGAAAGAAAGAAACGCTAAACATCGAATTACTAAAACGAATTTTTATAAAACTTCTTCCAGGTATTTTCCTTCCATCGCTCACCCATCAAGTATCTCTGTGCCAAAATTTGAGCTTTGGGTCATTTTGTTACAGCGTTAAAAAATTTAGAGACGAATTGATCATTTTATTTGTATGTATTATTGTAATTTATCGTTGATGACCAACATTTCATATTTCTGTTATTTTCATAAGAAGATATCGCTAAATTAGTAAAAATTTTCGTCCTGTTTTTAATGGAATGAAACTTTTTGGTATTTCCTGTCTACGATTTAACTATTTTTTTAAAATGTCTGTTTGCTGTCTGTCTGTGTGTTACACAAATTTTTTGGTCTCTCTGACTCAAGAACTAATGCAGAGTTCGTGAAATTTCTCATTTACTTAAATCTCACCAATCTATCCTTTTCACCACCGCAAACTTATATATCCGTTCACTATGCTGTAGGTTTTCCTGAAATATTAGCATTATTTAAATCAATTTAATTCTGCCAATTTAACGTAGTTATAAAACATTAAGTAATGATTAATAGTCTCAATGAAACATATATCCATATACGTAATTAAGTTTTTTATAACATGTTGAAATATCTATCATGTTTTTTTTTAGCATCTTAAACAAAATTACAGAGAAAACAACATTACAAATTTGCCTTTATGTTCGGCGGTCAGAAGTCAGCTAATTAGATTTCGGCATCTATGGGACGAAACTGGGCCAAGTTTAATTTGTAAGAAGCTTATTATGAAAAACCATGCTAATTCAGTTTATTATTAATCACTCAAAAGGTCGGTTATGCTTATCTTATAAAGATCTGCTATGCTGTCTGCTAAACATTATAGCAGTAGCTCAGCTTCTACTTAGTAGAAATGTCCCAAATTTTACATTTGAGGTTATTATTTAAAAGTATATACGTTGATTTAATTTTGAATTTAAATACCTAACACGGGCACTGTTTTGCTCTGCTTTTTCTATTCATTGATCACTGTAACTGTAACTCCACGTTAAGTTAAAAGAAATGCACTGTAATTCATATTCCTAATTGGTTAGGTGTAACTGCGATATTTAAATTAATATATCACAATGATATAGAAGAAAATTTTGTGATGGCTAAAAAATGCTAGTTTCATTTCCTTTTTGATAGCTATCTCAAGAAATTGTATATGTAATTACAAGATGAATCCTATTTTATACAAGTCATCTAAACAGGAAGTACACTGATTTATGGAAATGATACTTAAATCTACGTAAGATTTAAGAGAAAGATAATTCAGATGATAATTCGGAATATTTATTTCAAAGGTAATTGACCCGTTGGTGACACAGCGATAGTTAGATATTATGATATTTCAGTGAACGTGACTGTGCGGGAGCTAAAGAGTTTATGCATTCAATCGTTTACGAATTAACAGAGAAGGATTCTCATCATCTATCGAGTAAGAAACTGTACTTTTTTTTTTCACTAACCTGTATAAAAATAGTAATGTTTCTTGATCAAGGAAGTAGGTTTTTGAAAATATAATATAAACTCTTACGAGTTACCAACGATTCCGAAAAGCGTTCCTTTATTTTCAGAAATCTCACAAACCAATAGATTTCTGAGATTTAAAGAAGCATTTCTTAAACAAAAGTCTCTGCAGCTATCCGTAATTTTCAGAATCGTTTTCTATTGGTTTTACTGTGCATTAATCAGTTTTATAACTTGGAATATCGGTTTTTCGGATGTTATCAGTTCTAAAGAGAACATTTTAATGATCAACGAACATTTATAACAGCCATACATGCTAAATTAACAGATTTAACATTAACATTAAAAGTAAATTTTTTTTTTACAACTCTTTCATGTATAAATTCTGTTACGCAGCTGAAAATGTTTAATTGAGAATTCATAGCATGTTAAACACCGACATTCTGGGTTGAGAAAACTGATTAATGCATTATAAAAACTACTCAGAAACGTTTCCGAAAATCAGTGGCAGCAGAAGAAACTTTTTTTTTCAGTAAACGTTTTGTAAAATCTTGAAGATATATTGGTTTCTGAGGTTTCTAAATATTAAGAACACTTCTTGGAATCGTGGGTAATTAGGAAGAAGTTATTGTATATTTTCTTTCGTGGTTATATTACATTTATGTAGATTAAAAAACATTTGACTTTTTTAACAGTGTAAGAGCTAGATTAAGAAACATTTGCTTTTTTATAAAAGTGTTTGGCAGTATGCAACAGGCAATCAGAACTTTAGAGGATGACGTTATTTAGTGAAATTTAACGAATATCTTACGTACTATTAATATGACAATAGGCTAAAAAAGAATTTTTTAAGACGTTTGAGAAATGTCGTTTTACAATGTTTTATTAAAAAAAAAAAACTTAATAGCTTTCTTGCGTTATATTAATGTGACAACAGGCTGAGGAAGAATTTTTAAAGACGTTTAGAAAATGTCGTTTTAAAAAGTTTTATTTAAAAAAAAAACTTAACAGCTTTCTTGCGTACTATTAATGTGACAATAGGCTAAGAAAGAATTATTGAAGACGTTTGTAAAATGTCGTTTTACAACAGTTTTGTTTAAAAGATCTTAACACCTTTCTTGAGTGCTATTAATGTGACAACAGGCTGAGGAAGAATTTTTGAAAGCGTTTGGAAAATGTCGTTTTACAAAGTTTTATTTAAAGAAAACTTAACACCTTTTCTTGCGTACTATTAATATGACAATAGGCTGAGGAAGAATTTTTGAAAGCGTTTGGAAAATGTCGTTTTACAACAGTTTTGTTTAAAAAATCTTAACACCTTTCTTGCGTGCTGTTAATATGACAATAGACTGAGGAAGAATTTTTGAAAGCGTTTGGAAAATGTCGTTTTACCACAGTTTTGTTTTTCAAATCTTAACACATTTCTTGCGTGCTATTAATATGACAGTAGACTGAGGAAGAATTTTTGAAGACGTTTTGAAAATGTCTTTTTACAACAGTTTTACAGAGTTTTATTTTAAAAAAATTAACAACTTTCTTGTTATTTATTTATTTTTTATCATAACTTATTGGTTCGGAAAAGTTGCACCTATTTTAAATTTAAAGAATGAAACATATGTTGAAAAAAGAAAGAAAAAAAAAAAAAACAGCAACGGTGCAAAAAGATTTAAGTAAACGTTTTTTTTTTTTTTTTTTTTTTTTTTTTTCATTACTAAATGCTGAAACATAAATGAAGTGATAATAGTAATTGTATATACACATAATTATCGTTACTACACGCTTATAATAACAAAAATAATTCCTAAGACAAAATAATAGTCAATTTAAATTGACCGATAACGTTAATCTCCAATAGGTTACATTACAATTCATGGGGTTTTACATTGACGGAGATCATTATTATGCTGCGTAGCGAAAATATTTTATGTTGTAATCCTCATTCTCAAAGCATCTATTGTTTAGCCATGCTGGAATTTTGCACCTAATTACACATGATTAATAGTTCATTTTCATGAGGATATAAATGTTATTCATTTATATTACTATGATTATTTAATATTTTTAAAGTAAAAAGAAAAGAAGTACACTGTAAAAAAAAATATATATATACAAATGTTTTTTAATCTACGGAAATATAGCAAAACCACGTACGAAAACATACAATAACCTCTTTCGTGTGACTTACGATTCCGAAAAGCATTCTTTATCTTTAGAGACCTCAGAATCCAATACATTTTCGAGATTTAAAGAAGTATTTCTTAAAACAATGTCTCTTTTGTTGCCATTGTTTTTCGGTCCGAGTAGTTTTTGTAATGTATTAATGAACTTTCTAAAACCGGAACATTTTTAAGATGCTATCAATTCTCAACTAAACATTTTCAGCTGCACTGAAGTTATAGATGCAAAAGTAACAAAATAATATTAATTTTTTGTTAAAATTAATGCTGGTAAGTTATCATGTTTGTCTGTAAAAACATGTTGGTTGAACATGAAAATTTTTACTTGAGAATTGATAGCATCTTAAAAACCTATATTCCAGGTTGTGAAAACTGATTAATACACTACAAAAACTACTCGGAAACGTTTCCGAAATTCAGTAGCAGCAGAAGAAACTTCGTTTATATAAGTGTTTCTTTAAATCTCCAAAATATATTAATTTCTGTATAGTTCTGTTAAGTGCCTTGTGATCTAATTTCTATTGCTGTTGAATAAGGGTTTATTTATTTAGCTAGATAGTTATTTGATCTCTTGTGGTTTTTATAAAAAAAAATTTTCTTATATATGTTATTAGGAGCTTAATATTGTCGATTTTATGCATACTGCTGACAATATTTGATGAAATAACATATATTTACTATGAATATTCTTAAGTAGCTCCTCTGACAATTCCATAAGATATTCATAGTTTTTCATTTTTGATTTTTGATTTTTCATTAAGTTTAATTCTTCTAGTATCCTTTCCATTGGATTTTATATCTCATCTTTTGTTTTTTACGTGTGTTTTCATTTTAAATAAATAAATAAATAAATATATATACATGTAGCCACAAACGAAAATATACAATAACCTCTTCTGAGTTACACACGATTTCGAAAAGCATTCTTTACATTTAGAAGCCTCAGAAACTAATATATTTTCGGGATTTAACGAAGCATTTATAAGGCACACATAACATTGCAAAAGAAAAAAAAATTCTAAATTCTAATATCCACGGAATAAAACTGTTTGAAACAAAATTACTTCTTTACGATGTTCTATACTCTTTTATACCGAGTGATTAAAAACAGATGTATTGCTGATTAACGTTAAATTTCTAAAGATAGAAACCTACTTTCAGTTACAAAAAGTATAAAAATCAAGCATAGCTCTTAGTTATATGGCTTTTGTTTTATAAGGCACTGCATGGGTATTATAATGCAAAATTTCACTTTTCATACGGCCCCCATTTTTACGATAATTTATATATAAACAAGTAATATAAAAATAAATTTTTTAAAGTCAATTCCTACTTAGGTCAACAAAGAAACATTTTATTTTAGTTACTTTTTTATTAAATAATTACAATTAATATAAATATGTATATACATATGACAGAATCACAATATTAAGCGGCAAAATAGAAAGCGAATTTCCTTTTGAGCATTTGAATTTGAATTTTGCTTTTTAATCATAAATATATAAAACAAACCCGTGCAGCATTAATGTCCCACGTTATTTTTATTGAACATTTTTTTATAATCATGGTTGCGGTATTTTACTTTTGTGCATCACTCATTTGAGGAAAATCTTTCATTTCATTTATGAAAACAATGGGAGAAATTTTTTTCTCCCATATAAAACTAAAAGTAATTAATTTAATTTAATTAATGAATTAATATTTGAAAAAACTGTATTAACATCAAGTGTCATCCAGTACAAGTTTAAAAAAATTTATTTGAACTTGATAGGATGAATAGAAAATATTTTATTAACGATTGAAAATTTGAACAAGATATATAAATATATAGAGAGTGTGAGCTAATAGTAGGAATTGAAAAAAGTAGTATTCTGCGTCTAAGAAGGATATTAAAAGAACCCCAATTTTTTATGACCAAAACTTATTGAGTTATGATGTTATGAATTTTATAAATTTTCAGTGTTTCCAGGGACTACAAATTGAAAGGCGCGTTTTTAAGTCAGCCTATGCGGTAATCTGGCCTGGTTAGGTCATTAAATATACGAAATTTTATTTTTTGTATGGTTCCCATTTCCTGTAATTCATATAAAAAAAAAACCGCGTCCTGCGTCTAAGAAGGGTATTAATAGATCCCCATTCTTTTTATGGCCAAAACTTATTGAGTTGTGATACTTCGAATTTTTTAAATTTTCAGTGTTTTCTGACACTATAAACTAAATATGCGTTTTTTAGCCAGTCTATGCGACAATCCAGCTCGGGTACGGAGTCCGGCGTCGGGTTGGGTTGCCGCTACATTTTTTTGTGATGGTTCGGGTTCGGGTCGGGTAGACGTCTACTTTTTTACTGCGGGTCAGGTTCAGGGCGGTTTCTGGTTGAGTTTTGACTCTTGCTCAACCGGGCTTTGACTCAACCGGGTTCGGGTTGACACGCTTTTTTAAAAGAATGTCCACATTATTTTTTCAGATTAAAAATGTATATATGCATTAAGACCTCCGTAATGGACACTCCCGAAAAGCGAAGACCTCTATTTAGCGAATACTTTTTCAATTCTTAATACTTATATATTTGTACGCTTATAACGTGGAATAGTGGGTACCTCCAAATCTACGCACACATAGCATGTGTATGTGTGCATAAACTATCACAAATACGATGCATCTGTTTTTGTGTGTATCATAAACGAAATGTTGGTAATGTTTTCTTATAAACATTTTATTTTTTTCATGCAGTAAATTGAATATATACTCATTCATATTCAAATACATATTTATTTTCATCTGAAAAATAGTTCTGTTGAAACTTTTTGTGAAAATTCCAACAATCCGACTTGCAAAAAGCTTAAATATGACCCGGAAGAATTATTTTGAGTGAACCCGACACGCAGAAAGAAAATGAGAGTCATCCCGACCCGAAAAAAAAAAAAAATAGAAACTACCCGACCCGAAGGAGGACTCTATTAAACGATCTCGAGGTGTACGCTATTCAGAGGTTTCATTATATTTGAATATTAAAGAATATAGTTTTGTCCATTTTTCTATATAAAATATAAAATAGCATTAAAACATGATTTATTGTTCTTTCATTGCGGGTTCGGCTCGGGTTGTCGATTGAAGTATTTCGGTTTCCGGTCGTGTGTGGGTTGAAATATGTCGGGTTGCGGGTCGCCGAAAATTATGTTTGAGGGTTCGGGTAGGGTTGCGGGTCGAGAAATGTTTTTTTGTCGGGTTGCGGGTTGACTTCAAATGGAATTTGCGGGTGCATTACTTACGGCATTAAAACATTATCTTGGCTTTATCATCCCTACTGTTTCTTAACTCATCAAGAAAGAGTTAGATAGCTGATGAAATAAAAACAAAAAATGACAAGCTGGATTGATGCCAGATCAAAGTTGTACTCTCTTGTCCTTACATTTTTTTCAGCACGCATACCGTGATAACGGTCAACTAGTTGTGCTGTGCTCACGTGAGGCCAAAAGTTTCTTTTCATTGTTCAGTTCTTTTTTTTTTCTGCGATCAAAAAGGGGTCAATTCAACTGAAAAAATAGAATGTCGTTATTGCAGCTCAGTTCTTATAGGTATGTCTGAATATTTTTATTGCTTTCAAACTCTTTCTGAGTATAGTTAGAATTTTCCCGGAATATTTTGTGATTTTGAATGATAAATTTCATTGTTGTTTTCTTGTTCAAATTTTATAAAAACGTAATTTTTAAGAAAAAGAAATCGACTTTTAGAATAGTTACAGTGCATAATATATTAAACTAGCTGTTACCCGTGACTTCGTTCACGTAACATTAAAAAAAGAATAAATGCATTAATTTAGTAAAACATTTCACTTGATAATTAACAACATATATAATTAACCAAAGCTTTATCACATTTTATAGGAGACCATACGATATTTCTTTGCTATAGGGGCCTTGACATAACCTAGTCTTAAAAAAGGGAAATTTCATGCCAAATAATATATAAAATCGCGAAAATGAAACTGCAACTAATAAAAAAAGGAGGACCAAGTAAATTCGTGAAAATCGAGGAATTCCTCTTCGTAAAACGAAAAACAACACTGGCAGAATTCTTCTATACAACAGTGCATTTTAGGTGGTATTTGGTGTACAATTTGTATATGTGTGCATTGCTAAATGGGCATTATTATATTGTTTATTTGCATAGACATATGTTGTATATTTCTTACTACATTATCTTGTTTATGTATATATTAAATTAAGTGCTTCACGCTAAGTGGTGTAAATAGTGAACAAACTGCTTGTGGATTTTATACATTGATAGATATTTCACAAAGATATAACAATCTGATGCGATTCTAAAATATAAATAAAGGTTGCTAGAAAGTACTTTAAATTCAGCCCAATTTAACCTCGATATTTTCTCTATCGCGTCAAGAACACTATAAGCAAATAAATACCGACGACACAAATCTGATGATCTAAATTTACATATTTTTGTTAGTATATATAGGATTATTTTGATTTATTTCATGTGCTTGAAATTTTTTTACGCTTTCTCTAGGTTTAGGTGTCGAATAAATGTACTTTCTTGTTATTTTATTTTACCATTTCTATTTTTTCTATTTTCCATTCATTCCATTTATGGATATTGATTTAATTTACATATTCGTGTCAAAGAATATTCTTTAAAGTTATTATCAGGATTAGGATAGGATACGATTAGGGTTAGGATTAGGAATAAAAATTGAACGACAATGGCATGACCAATTCAAGTTTAAAGTATGAACCAGGAAGTCTATTTACATCATGAAGCAATAAGAAAATTAGAAAATTATCGCCTAATATTTTTGAATATGTTTTACAGTCATAGTTGGCATCAAAGGTGAGCGGGGAAATGATCATCTAAAATACCATTAAGTGTTTACCACGCAAAAAAGAAATCTGGTTACAACAATGTATTTAATTTTGCGCCAAATTTCACTTGATAAAAAAAAAAGCAAATTGACTATGGACCTAATTACAGACCCCTAACCTTCCTATTCTCGGAAATGTTCTACCTATATGTAAAAAAAAAATCTACTACAGTAAAACCTCTAAATAACGGACACCTCGGGAGCGCAGAAATTGTCCGCTATTCGGAGGTGTCCGCTATTGAGAAATCTTCAAATATTCACAAAATCGCTACGAAGTGCTTAACGTTTCATTAATTGGCTTTCATATGTCCGAGAACTTCTATTATATGATTAATGAGAAATTAAAATTGCTTTTTTACGCAATAAAACTGAAATGAAATTGTACATACATTTTTTTCACTGTTCATTATTTATATTCTTACGGGAAAAATCTGTTATAAAAGTTTGCTTTTACTTGCGATTACATTTAGATTGTTCTTCTATCTGACGTTTTAATGCTATTAGTAGTTTCAATCCTTCTAAATCATCTCAAAAAAGAAAAAAAATGCTTAACTGCTCGCTGTATTTTGCCGCTTCTTAGAAATTTGCGATATTGCAAGAAACATCCCTTGGTTTCAGTATCTGATTCATATCACTAATAGAGTCAACTTTTGTTGAAGATTCTGAAGGAATATTATCGCCAACGTCAACTGATTCGTGAAGGAAACCAATTCATAATTATAGAACCAATTTCAATGAAATCAGTATACCCATAGCTGCCAACTTTTACGCTTTTTTGATACCACTAAAAATTAATAGAAAATTTAGCCGTATTCAATCACGTGATTTCGGAGATTTAATAAGCTAAAATTTACTATAAAATTTTAGTGGTAGGAAAAAAGCGTAAAAGTTGGCAGCTATGGATACCTTAATTTCACATTTTTGGTGTTAGAGTTAGTAATCCACAAATTCCTTATTTTTTCTATATTTCGTAAAATCTCTCCCGCTTGTGTTTTACCTATTTTAAAACATTCGCCAAGTATCCGTAAACTCACTTTCAGATTAACTTAATTTCAATTTTTTTCTGTTAAAGTTGATTGCTTTCGTTTTGAGGCCATTCTCGAAACATTAATCACAAACAAGACACTAAATTCGAATTCAATATATTCAGAAAACGATAAAAATGGTTTTAACATATCTTGAAGCTTTGAATAATGTATGTCAATTAAATCTGAAGAATCAAACAGTAATCGATACAAAATACATACGATATTGGGGGATTCCCAAGGCCACTGGGTATTTTCCTGAGACTACCCCCTATATTTATCTATGGTCACAAAATTTGTGACACATTGCCGTGATAAATTTCGAGGCTTTTTCCTTTTTTTTTTCAATTTTATTTCTCGTTAAAAAATCATTTTTCATCCTTGATCGCCAAAACTGCTGTCCGCTATTCGGAATGTCCGCTATTCAGAGGTTAAACATACAAAAATTTAGATTTTGGGAGTGGGGATTTGAAAAGTGTCCGTTAAATAGAGGTGTCCGCTATTCGGGAGTGTCCGTTATGGAGGTTTTACTGTATATAGAACGCGCTTTCACGTTTATAATGTTATGAATTGGCACGATCGGCTTGTTCAAGTTTACACAATTCGGCTGGGAGAAAAGATTCCTTACTTTTTGATTTCTTCTTTGCTTTTGCATTACGCGAATTTGTTGGTAAAATCGATTTTCTTTTCGATAACATTGTTGTTTTTTAAGTTAAAAAAATATTGTAATTTTACTTAAACATTGCTTTAAAATCTATGCATTTTTTCTTATCCTACAAGACATTACAAAAATCTATTACGAAACAACTTTAAAAAAGCTATTTTTAAAAAAGACAACAAAGTTTTTCCTATCTTAAAACTAAAAGAAATGTAAAATTAAATTCCGGTTCGAAACGACGATTTACAAATGTGTTTCGATTGTGGGAAAATGATAGAGGAAAAATGCTGTTACTCCGACACAATCTTATTAAATCTTTAGCTTTTATGAGAAAAGCAACTTTCTTTTAAAAAATATAGTTATTTTTATTAAGATTTTCTGATTTTCGATACAGATAATTTTGCGATGCATATCATTGACATTTGCCATCCAATTTTTTTTTTTTTTTTTTTTTTTTTTTTTTACTTTTTAAAATTTAAATTAAAAATATGCTATCTTTATGTTAGCCGTGTGCAGACGATAAATCGAAAACCTATCCCATCATTCATTTGAATTCATTAAAAATATAAATCTTTCACTCATTTCATTTAAAACACAGAACTTTAATTTACAGCACATACATTTAAAATACATATATTACGTACATTTAAAATAATTCCTTTCATGTGAAAAAGAAAAAGAAAAAAAAAGAGAAATTAATCACAAATAATTTGATAACCCAAGATAATTTTATTTCAACTTCAAAACAAATTTGTTTTATTTTTCTATATATGACATCATATTCGCTTGCTTTCCATACTTACTCGTATTTATGCACTTTGTATTATTATCAAATATTTGAAATCGCACGTTTTATTTCTAATATGACATCATTTCATATTCTATTTAATTCTTAAATAATTCAATTCCTTTTCATTTTTCACGTGGAAAATTTTCACTTGAAAATAAATTGTTGATTAAAAATTATTACTCAGCTGTTTTATTTTACATTGGCAACCATAAAGTATTAGCAACGGTAAAATAAATTGAAATTGACATTTTAAAAAAAGCTGCAAAACCGGGCCCTTTGGGCCAAACCAACCAAACCAACCAACCATTTTAAAATATACGAAAAAATGTCCATTTATTCTCTATGAAAATAATGAAATTTTTAATTTTTAAGAAAAATATTGAAATAAAATAAACAAAAACCAGCCTATATTCATTTGAGGGTTATAATCAACTTATATGCAAAGATACAGGATAAATAAATGCTTCATTTTGACGCTGGCTTCAGCCTAACATTTGCACACAATCAGATTTATAATATTATTAGGATAACACACACGCACACACACACACACACACACACACACACACACACACACACACACACACACACACACACACACACACACACACACATATATAGTATACGGGATTATGATGAGTAGTTTCAACAAAACTGAGATTTTTCAAATAAAATATAAACAACAAGGTTTAATAAGACAACAAAATATGCAACTGAAGATTTAACATATAACTAGATTATTACTAATGAACAATAACAACTTTTCATCTTTCAATAAATACGCACTTGGCAAGCTTTTCTAAGCCTTGCGTCAAAAATCCAACCAACTACTTTGGCTCAAATCTGTAGAACTCTCGTTCATTCTTGTATATCGTGACTTCTTATTCTTGCCTTTATTACAGCTCGGGGCTGTTATTATTTCGTCGAGATCAGACCATAGTTGCTGTTACTTCTCATTGTTTCCTTTAATTCCCACATTTATATACAAATATTTGGTCTGAGCTTCCACCCCCTCCCCCCCTTTCACCAAGAAAAACACGAAATATACAACCTAAAATATTAAAAAACTTCAACAATAAAACCACTGAAAACCAACCAAAAACCGGCTGCGGCCTCATCGGCAGTGGGTTAAATTTCAAAAACAGCCATGCATTCTAAACAGAAGTTAAATTTTAAACAATATGTATTTGTGAAAGTGGGTTTCGGCCAGAACGATGCTTAGAAAAATCAAAATGCACCAAAAATTTAGCTATTTTAAATTTTTGTGTAGTTTTCATTTTATATTAAGGCGGTATTCAAAATAAATATTTTTCCACGCTCAACAGCTTAAAATTTTGAGACACATTCTCAGACTCATTTTTAAAAGTAACAACAGGAAACTTGGCGGCGTGATTTATAAAGACATTTATAAGGGCCCCATGTTTTTATTTTTCGTTCAATTAATTAGAAATTGATTTACAGACAATTACTTTCACAGTACGATCATTTTTTTTGTTTCCAGCGCTATCACTTTGGGAAATTCGGTTCAAAATGTCCACTTTGACAGCATTTTTTGAAATATATTCTGCCTTTATCAAAAAATCGAGAGAATACGGACATTATAAAGTTTCTGAATAAGAGAACCTGCCAATTGGATGCATTTTAGAGTAAAAATGAATTTACAAATGTGTCTCAAAATAAGCAGTTTGGATTTGAATACACCCTTTTAAATTAAATTTTAATTTGATTGTTTCACTGCAGCATTTTAGCGCTACGCACATAAATGTCTAATTGTTTCTGTTGTTAATTGCGATATCTGTAACTTATATACACATTTCTTTAACATCATCCTTTAGAATTGGTCAGAAGTGTACCTTTAGAAGTCTAGTCATGACTAGATATTAAATAATGTAGACACATAGACAGTTCATTGAGGGGTCTTGACTTAGGTTTTATTTCTTTTAAACTACCGAGAATTCATTTTGTAAGTCAGACCTAGTGCCCAGAGAGACCTGTGATGAGTAGACGGACTACCGTACTATTTTTACAAAAGGCTCCTCCCCTGCTTGTGCAGTCCGTTTTTATTGAAGTACTTCTAACTTTTATCAGTAGGGGGCAAAAGAGATAAATATAGGCTTGAACTTACTTTTAATTAGATAAGTAACTTAACTGATGTGATCTTATGGCGGCAATGAGTCCATAAAACGTAGAATTTTCATGTTGTAAATATAAATGTCAAGATATTTTCATTATAAATTCGACTTTTGTTTTTTCTTTGCAAAAATTTTGTATGTTTTTTAAATTAAAAAATATATTGTGTATTCCTCTAAAAAAAAAAAAAAAAAAAAAAAAAAAAAAAAACCTACCCTAGTACTTGATCAAATATACTTGATCAAATATTTCACTAAAGTTTTTGTTTTGTTTTGTTCTGTTTTTATGCACCATTTAGAATTACAAAAACAATTAAAAATACCTTAGCAGTTCTTAATTAGTTTTAAAATAATTTAAACTAACAATTTCAAAATTCTGGCAAAACTTGAGTTTCATTTTTATACATTTTCTTGTTATAATAGAATTTTAGAAAAATCTACATAATTTTTTAATTGTTTTTATGTTAAATCATTAATGTATAATAAAATGCTTCATTTTCAGCTGATTATGTCGTGTGTTGTTTTTTCAGGTAACATGGGGTATTTTTGGAAAAGTGTTTTTTTTTTTCCAATGGCTGCCACTTTGTAATAAAGTGATAAAATAAAAAAAGCCCAACATTAAAGTCTTAGTCAGAATAAGCTGTAAAAATTTAGCAATGTTTATTTTATTTTTTGCATTTTTTATTTAGAATTTATATATATATATGGTTATTTTTGTTTTATAGTTTTAATTGGTTATAGTTTAGAGTTCAGTTGATATATTGTTATTTGTTTTTGGCTATATAGAGTGGTTAATGTAAATGTATAATTGTGTTTTAGTGGTATATATATATATATATATATATATATATATAAGTTTTTTAGAGGACAGCGCAATATAGTTCAAATTTAATTAATTTTAAATAATGTTTGATTAGTGTTGAAGATTAAAAAACATACACAACACGGTAACGCATGTAAAAAGAACTTATGACTAAGCAAATGGCATTTAGGATGTTTTAACATAATTTTAAATTATATTAAAAAAATAGGGCAAATTTAGTCTTCCCGTAAAAATATATAAAACCACAGCTGCCAACTTTTACGCTTATTTAAAGCCAAATAAATATACTTTGAACGAGAAATTTTACTCGGTAAATCAAATACTGTAAGTACCACGTAGAAACAAGACACATTTTATAAATAAGTTTTCTGGTTGAAAACATGATTTTTGGTTTTGGGAAAAAAAAAAACCTCCATAAATGTTGGCAACTATAATAAAACGATAGTGACGGTTTTAATACATTTTACACACACTTCAATTCTTATAGATTTTGATTAAGAATTGTGAGTCATGGACAGTACGTTGAATGTGGTTGGATTAGTGGGACCGAGCCCATGTAAGGGATTCCAGATTAACACTATTCATGGTATAAAATTACTTCATATATCTAATTTTAAACTTCATAAATGATTTATGAATACATATAAACTAATAATTTTGTATTAACAAAATTTTATCGAGTAACTTGTATTTTATTCTTTTGATATTGCACGAAATTTTAAACTGCTATCGAACGTTTTCTTCGAAAAAAAAAAAAAAAAAAAAAAAAAAAGGTGGGAGGGGGCAACAGTTTTCTCAATTAATATGCATGCATATTGAAACTGCATTTGTAAATAATATTAGTGTGTTAAAATTTAGGAACATATGTACCGCAGAGTACACATGAGCTCGGAGTCTTTTTGTCGGAGCCCGAGGCGGATGACTTCAAATTCGAGCACACCTGAGCCCGATAACGAAAGTACACAGTAGAAATTTGTTAATAGCATTTTAAAAGTGTTTCAACTTTAATTTTCTCATTTAAAAATATCTGACACTGGCAAGCAGGACTACGGAAAATTTTTGAAATGGAATAGTGTTTTTCATTCATCGATAAACGTATTACATCCTGAGTTAAAAGCGGTCGCTGTCTTACGATAACATCTCCAAGGGCTGTCGCATCGAGAAATTTGGCTCACAATGCTAACTTTGACAGCATTTTCTGAAAGATTATTTACTTTTAACGATAAATGGAAAATGCTATTCGATTTAATAGTTTCTGAATAAGAACGCCTGCTAATTTTATGCGACTAGGATAAAAAATCATGCATCGTGATTGTGCCAGGAAGTACCCATTTTGGATTTGATTGCAGCTTTAATTGTATGCAAGAAGTTTTCTCTTTTGATATGAGATTTGAACTTGTTTTTAGACTCTATCTCAATAACAAAAAATAGAAAACTTTCATTTTGCATGAACATTTAATTTCCTCTGGACAAATACTTTAAATTTGAAAGTCAACAGATCACCAAGCATTCCTTTAAGTAATTTTCCCATACATAAGAACTGATCAAATAATGCAGTTAAAATAATATCGGGCTTTTCCAAAGCAGAAAAAAAAATTAAATACGTGTAGCAAAAATCAATTTTATATGAACTTTTCACGATATTTATTGTCCTTTTTTTTAAGATGTAGATTTTACTGGATAACAGCATTATTGCTTAAATATTTATTTAATCTCTCTAAATATTGCATAAGCATGAAAAAGTTCAATTTTAAACTTTGAAAAAACTTTTATAAAGTTGTATTTGTATCAAAATATGTAAAAATATTGCAACGGAGGTAACATGTAACAGAGGTTACATTTAATAAATAAACTGTTTTATCTACAGTAATTATATATAAATAAATAAGTTTGGAGTTTATAAAAACTTAATTTACGTATCGTTATACAATTTGAAAAAATAATATCTTCAAAACAATACTTAAAACTGAAACTGGAATAACAAAAGTTTCAAAGGTTAGATACACTTAGCTCAAAACCTGCAGATGTTGTTTTAGATTCTAAACATATGATGGATAATGAAGAATACCAATGATACTACTTGAACATGAAACTACTGACACTGATTGTCTTGAAACATTTATTGTCAAAAATATTTGGACTTTCAAAACTAAGTACTGGCAACATCAGTGTAAAAAAATACAGATGTTTCTTAATCTAGGAAAATATAATATAACCACGAACGAAAATATACAAGAATCTCTTCCGAGTTACTCACGATTCCGAAAAGCGTTCTTTATCTTTAGAAACCTCAGACACCAATATATTTTCGATATTTAAAGAAGCATTTATAAAAAAAAAAGTTTGGTTTTAACGATGCTTATCATTTCTCAATTAAATATTTTCAGCTGCGTAACTGAATTTATGTATGTAAGAGTAACAAAATAAAATTAATTTTAATGTTAATGCTCTTAATTTATCATGTTTGTCTGTAAAAAAATGTTAGTTAAACATGCAAATGTTTATTTGAATATTGATAGCATCCAAAAAATCTAGATGCCAGGTTGAGGAAACTGATTAACACACTATAAAAACAACTCGGAAATGTTTCTAAAAAAAAAAAAAAAAAAAAAATCTTTTTTTTTTTTTTTTTTTTTAAACTTAAATATTATCGTTTCTGAGATAATATCGTTTTACAGATAAAGAATGCTTTTCGGGATCATGGGTAACTCTGAAGAAGTTATTGTATATTTTCGTTTGTAATTACTATATCTGTTTTTCGTATAATAAGAAACATTTTTACTTACCCATCGTACGTAGTGCAGGGTAAGTCTTGTAATCGTTTGAAAAATCGATTTTTTTTTGACGGATTTACACGTTTCAGACACTGAAGTTTCCAAAAAACATATTTTTAGAAAAAAAAAAAATTGCCGTCCGTCTGTGTGTCTGTAAGCGCTCTATCTTCCGAACAAATTAAGATAGAGACATGAAATTTGCTATGTACTTAGTATGTAATAATGGGAAGAAACTTATTGAATTTCAGTAACCTCGATTATCCGGAACGATTATTTCGGACTCTCGAAATATTCGTTCTGATAAAAGGTATATACATATTTTAGAAATTGTTTATTTTAAGGAGTGAATATAAAATACAATAAAAAAACATACATTTTGCATAAAACATGAAGTCGATCGGATAATGAGTTTCCGAGATATTTGTAATCCTATTTACCACACTCTTCGATTTTTCATGACCCTGTATTCCATCCAAATTTCAATTCAAAGATATATTTTAATTGGAAATGAGACGCTTAATAAGACGCAATAAACCGTTAGTTAATATGATTATCAATTTTGGAGTTATAAGGATGTTTCTTTTACGCTATTCAGTAATGGAGTATTTAAAGTTTACGACGTCATCAAGCCACGATTTTATTCGAATTGCAATGGATTTCATAAGTAGTTTACAGATGTTTTATTTTAATATTTTATATTATGCATATCCATGATAGGTAAGTATTACGGTGCCCCCCCCCCCTTCCCAATGATTAGCCTTTTTTTTCGTCAGTGTAAATAATTTCGATTAAATTATTCATTTTTTCATAGTTTAAAGTAAACAGAAAATATTTTTCCAAAACTTCCATCTTTTTAATATTGCACTTTCTGCGAATGATTTTAATTAATTATTCAGAGAAATTAAAGGAATATTAAAATTGTGGCCACATTCCAATGCGTGTTTCATGATAGCTTGTTTGGGTAGTTGTTGCTTCTTTGCCGCTGAATTTATATTTGTTTACGTGTTATATAATATTTGGCGTTGAAATCGGATAATAAAGTATTTAATGGTCCAAAAATATTTTTTACAATAAATAATAGGCATTTTTACAATTATGTAAGTAAAAGATTGTATTATAAAATTATCTTTAAAATCGTCATCAGCTTTCAAAGATTGGTATTTATCGCTTTCAAGCCATAATTTCCGTAAACACCATCGATAAACAATACTTTAATCAAAGCGCGTGAATAGCTGATAATAATATAAATAAAAAAAAAATCATATAAAAAAGTAAAGAAAACCCAAAATAATACGCTACATATAGACTTCAATACATTTTCCAACGATAATGCATCCGTATTATTTTTTTATGCATTTTGATGGGATAAAAGAGCTATATAACCGCTATACATACCAATTTCGGTAAAAAACATATGATGTAATCTACACAAATAGCATATTCAAATTTCTTAAATATCTGAATATTTTAACAAAAAATAGAATATCAACAGTGACCCAGGTAGATGTTTAGAGCATATGAAGGAATATACAGCTAGATAAACTTACACTGTACAATATTCCGTTAAATCATTTGATGGTGCAAAAACAGCAGATGTATTAAACATATTTTACTTGATTTCTTAAAATGCTTGATTATGTTGAAACTTTAACAGTGGTTCAACTTTTGACCATCTCACACTATTAAAAAAGGGCAAATGTTCCTTAATCTAGCTTTAATCTTTCTGTTTACACTTCCGGGTGTACGCTGCCAAAAGCATTGAGACTCCCAAATCCACGTTTGTTTGGACTGATCTTCGTTTTAAAATATAAAATAATACAAATGCGAGGGTCGTTTTGAAAAGCAGACCCGGATTGCACGTACCACGCAGGCTGCCGAAGGTGGTGCGGTCCCAACTCTAGGATCGTTTGGATAGATTTCTTTTAAATATAAAATTATATAAATTCGAGGATTGTTTTCAAAAGATAGAAGCGATAGAAGTGAGCGTAGCACTTTCGGGCGTACGTTGCCGAAGACAGTAGGGCTCGCAACTCTAAGTTCGTTTGGATAGATTTTCGTTAAAAAATTTAATATCGTATAAATTCGAGAGTGTACGCTGCCGAGGGTAGTGGTGGCTCCCAACACTAAAACTCTTCCGGAGAAAAATGTTTGAATTCAACGCTGATTTTAGGTATATTTAAGGTTATTATCCCGAGCTCGGGCAACGCCGGGCGGTTCAGCTAGTTTTCAATATTATTTTCAGTATAAATAATAAAAGGATAAAAAGGATACTATAATATTTCATAGCAGAATTTATATTTTAAATATACTATTTCATATATTCATGAAAAGAAATTTTAATTTATCAGGAAACAAAGCCCAAGTTCTTTTTTCTCTTTCAGTATTTTTAATACGTGTGCAATGTTGCTTATAATTATATTTAAAATGTCACATTTAAAACGATTTTCTACTAGCGCTAAAAGAAAACTTTATCATAGAAGTCCGGAAGGCAGCGACTTTTTTACTTAACCATTTAAAAAAAAGCTGATTTTCAAATGTATAATAACTCACTTACTAAATCACGAAAACAGTCGTCACCTTTCCCGACAGTGGCGCATGTGTTCTTGGGAACCGGAAAATGGCAAAGGGAAATGAATGGCAATGTGATTACAGATTATTGCCACTGGTCATTAATAATATCATCCAATCTTCCGTAATCCGGTAATAGTTTTAACACAGAGCTAATTAGCATGTTTTTAGAGTCTGGTGTGTGTGTGTGTGTTAGAGTCTGGTGTGTGTGTGTGTGAGAGAGAGAGAGAGAGAAAGATGTAATGACTTTTAAGATGACAATTTGTCGACCGATAATTTTTGGTTATCTAGAATAAATTGATTAATAAAGCTTGAATGTGTGAAAATATATTTTTATTTTTTTTTATTTTCTAAATTGAAAAATGTAATTTGATCAAAATATTTTTCTCCCCCTATCAATCAATAAATTTGATTCTTTACGTTTTCAAATTGTAATTTTTTTTTTCATTTTAACGACAAAAGTGTCAATAAAAGTATAACAATCCTTATTAATTCACTTTCCTCTCTTTTAATTAACAACAAGTGAGTAATTTTGTCGACACCATTACAGAAATTACTGAGGAAAACAAATACCGGCTAACCACTTCTTTTTTCACATGCCAAGCGGCCACTTTTATTAAAAATTCTTTTTCGAATAAAATTGCATAAAATTTAAATTTTTAAAAAGATCGTTCAAAAAAATTGTTTGCTTGAGTATGAATATTGAATAGTGTATTACTGCTTATTTTACTGTTTATTACTGTCAAATTTACGGTATATTACTGGCAGCTGGGGTGACAGTATTATACTGTAAAATCAACATTTTTTTTTGCAGTGTAATATTTGAAATATTTTAATATTTGAAATATTTGATATATTTTGAAGTTTCTCCCATTGTAATTTCTATGGTACATTTTTATAGGTAGATTAGATTAGCATTAATGTTCTGCAGAAGACATCCATTAAGTAAAATTTAGCAAACATGGCTGCGGTAAGTAATATTTCTTTTTTTTTTTTGCTTATGGTATGTTCTATAAAACAGATTACAAGAAAAGGAGTTGTGCATTGACTTTAGAGTCCCCCCCCCTCCCCTCACACACAACGTATTCTTAAAGAAAGATGTTTTTATTGTTTTAATATAATTTAGGATCTATCTGTACACCGTAAAAAAAAGACAAAGACAAATGTTTTTTAATCTACGAAAATATAATAATAAAAATTATCGTTAAATAGATAAAAACTATCGTTAAAATAAGGATCATTCAATATAAAATGAATATAGATGAATCCGGATCATTAGAATCTATCATTAAATTGAGGAAATCGTTAAATCGAGGTTAAAAGAAAATTATCATTAAATCGAGGTTAGAAGAAAATTATCGTTAAAACGAGGATAATTCAATAAAAAAATAGATGTAGATAAATCCGGACCATTCTAATCTATCATTAAATTGAGGAAATCGATAAAACAGGGTTAAAAGGAAACTATCGTTATAACGAGGCTATTTCAATAAAAAAAAAATAGATATAGATGAATCCGGACCATTAGAATCTATCATTAAATTGAGGAAATCTATAAAACAGGGTTAAAAGGAAACTATCGTTAAAACGAGGATAATTCAATATAAAAATAGATGTAGATGAATCCGGACCATTCTAATCTATCGTTAAATTGAGGAAATCGATAAAACAGGGTTAAAAGGAAACTATCGTTATAACGAGGCTATTTAAAAAAAAAAATAGATATAGATGAATCCGGACCATTAGAATCTATCATTAAATTGAGGAAATCTATAAAACAGGGTTAAAAGGAAACTATCGTTAAAACGAGGATAATTCAATATAAAAATAGATGTAGATGAATCCGGACCATTCTAATCTATTGTTAAATTGAGGAAATCGATAAAACAGGGTTAAAAGGAAACTATCGTTAAAACGAGGATAATTCAATAAAAAAAATAGATATAGATGAATCCGAACCATTAGAATCTATCATTAAATTGAGGAAATCTATAAAACAGGGTTAAAAGGAAACTATCGTTAAAACGAGGATAATTCAATATAAAAATAGATGTAGATGAATCCGGACCATTCTAATCTATCGTTAAATTGAGGAAATCGATAAAACAGGGTTAAAAGGAAACTATCGTTAAAACGAAGATAATTCAATATAAAAATAGATGTAGATGAATCCGGACCATTCTAATCTATCGTTAAATTGAGGAAATCGATAAAACAGGGTTAAAAGGAAACTATCGTCAAAACGAGGATAATTCAATATAAAAATAGATGTAGATGAATCCGGACCATTCTAATCTATCGTTAAATTGAGGAAATCGATAAAACAGGGTTAAAAGGAAACTATCGTTAAAACGAAGATAATTCAATATAAAAATAGATGTAGATGAATCCGGACCATTCTAATCTATCGTTAAATTGAGGAAATCGATAAAACAGGGTTAAAAGGAAACTATCGTCAAAACGAGGATAATTCAATATAAAAATAGATGTAGATGAATCCGGACCATTCTAATCTATCGTTAAATTGAGGAAATCGATAAAACAGGGTTAAAAGGAAACTATCGTTAAAACGAGGATAATTCAATAAAAAAATTGATATAGATGAATCCGGACCATTAGAATCTATCATTAAATTGAGGAAATCTATAAAACAGGGTTAGGGTTAAAAGGAAACTATCGTTAAAACGAGGATAATTCAATATAAAAATAGATGTAGATGAATCCGGACCATTAGAATCTATCGTTAAATTGGGGAAATCGTTAAATCGGTGTTAGAAGAGAACTATCGTGAAAACGAGGATCATCTATCTACTATATATAAAAAACACAAACGGAAATTTCGTTCCGTTCCTTTATAACGCGAGTTCCACTGAAAGGATTTTGATGGAACTTACACTGTTCGACAGATAATGTTTCGGGGAAGGTTTTAGTATATAACATATTGTTCTACGTACATTAGTTACAGAATTATTTTAGAAAGTTCTGTTATTTTGGCCGAAAAGGTTACCATTGCTAATTTTTTGGCGACCATTATTGTTGCAGAAAGAAATGAAAAGGCTATACATCTCGAAAAATAAAAGAAAAACTGGTGCTAATTTTATTTAAAAAAAAAAAGAAAAGAAAAAGAAAAAAGAAAGAGAAAGAAAAGAAAAAAAAGAAAAAGAGTTTTGATGAGAGGTAATATTATAAAACGAAATTATTTAATTTAAACATGATTAGGAATGTTCGTAATGCTTAAAAAATTATTCAAGGGGCAAGATTGATATTGAAACACAAAATTTGGCGATTTATCTTTTGTTTTTGGCATTTTTTATTTTACTTTTGACCACAAACAATTTGATTTTAAGCCAAAAGGTGTTTTTTTTTCCGCAGAAAGAATTGAAATGGCTATACATCTGGAAAAATAAAAGAAAAAACTGTTACTAATTTTATTTTAAAAAAGCAGAAAAGGAAAAAAAAAGAAAAACAGTTTTGATGAGAGATTTTAAGCCAAAAGGTGTTTTTTCAAGTGTACGACAGCATTTTTGCAGAATATACATATATTTTTTGGTACTTTTCGGTTAGCCGGGCGCCAGTGATAGATATATACATGTATATATCATACATGTATGATACACACACATATATATGTTATATAAAAAATTTATTTCCTTCGTATCCTTCCATTTTATTCGCATTAATCTTTTAAATTTAATCTAACTTCTGTCATAGTCAGTATTTCCTTAATTCTTAATAATATCTATTCCTATTTAAAGTCCTTTTAAAAGTAAATATCCGTATATTAATAATTATTTTATTCCAAATCTTAATCTAAAATTTTAAGTTATATTTACATATTTACAAGTTATACTCAAGGTTTTTTGGTGGTAATTTAATTTAAATTCCTTTTATTAAGTATATTTTCATTCCTCACTGATATTGAAAAAGAATGAGGAATTAAATTATATACAGATGAATTACTGATTTAGTATTATTTTGAAGTTGTTTGTTATTGTTGATATTATTATGTTGTTATTATAATTGTTATTGTTATTTATTATGTGATAAGATTATAAAAGAGAATATTCTTGAGAATTGTGATAAAAGAGAACCACTGATATTCAATTAGTTGATGGTAAAAAGTCTCATCTTGCTAGCAAAAACATCTAATACTCATATCTAAATGATTGAACTTTATTAAATGACTGGACTTTATTTGATAAGTGCACTAACAAGGCACAAAACTTATCAAGCATCACAAACAAGCACTTTTATTGTTTATTTAACTTAGTAGTGATGGAACTTTCTTCTGTTTTTGAACTTTATGATTAACTGGAATTATCCTACTACAGAAGCAATACACTGTATTGCCGTAAACTGTATTACTGGCTAATACTTGACATATCTGTGCCTTCAAACTTTATTGGAAATGAGAGGTCTATGACTCAGACTGTTACTGATTAAGAGGACTATTAGACATTTATACTTTTCACTGCTTAGACAAAAATGCTTTGTTTACTTCATATTCATCCTTTTCACTATTTATGTTTGAAGAGTGAAAAAATATTATTTGTTACTAACTTATTTATATTGTAATTGTATGTATTTCTGTATTTAAACAATTCCCACAGGTTCGCGTTTACAAAAATAACTATTGAATTAACTTTAATAAAATCAGAGAATTTTTGGCATTAACTAGAATACCAGATAAATATTTTGTAATCCAAATTCTTGCTTGCCTTCATGAACTTGTAGATCATCGGATCTACCCGTCATTCGGATTTTTAGGGGGGGGGGGATAATGTTATATAAAAAATTTATTTCCTTCGTATCCTTCCATTTTATTCGCATTAATATTTTAAATTTAATCTAACTTCTGTCATAGTCAGTATTTCCTTAATTCTTAATAATATCTATTCCTATTTAAAGTCCTTTTAAAAGTAAATATCCGTATATTAATAATTATTTTATTTCAAATCTTAATCTAAAATTTTAAGTTCATTCGTCGCTTTTATCAGCTCCCCAATCTATAAAATTCTGAGACGCGTTCTCATTTCGAATGTTTTTTAAAAGCCATTTTCTTTTTACTATTATTATTATTATTGCTCTGATTTTTTCGCGCGCTTGGGATTTTAACTTCAAAATTTATCCGCGACCAGGTTCGGAATTCTTTACTGTCTTAGCTTCTCCTTCGCGCCTCATTCGCTGTGCTGGAGCTAGCTTCTCACTCATTGGGTTGTGCGCTCGTGACGTAAATTTCTGTATGTCTCCACGGAGAGAACAAAACTCGCCCGCATCGGTCGGAGCACTAGATTTTTGACGTAGCTGAAAGTGTAAACAAATATGTATCTGGTGTTTTTATGTCGTAGAATATTCATCTGGCCAGTTAACAACTTGTAATCAATGGAGTGACCCATCGTGAAAGCCGAGGGCTATGCTATAAGTTTTATACCTGTGGGAAATGTGCTGCATCGCTCTTATTCTTAATAAACTATTCATATGAAAATTGGCTGGACTTTACTGGAGAAACTGTTCTGGTGTCTTTTCATTGCCTTACTACTTCGCCATGATCATGGAAATCGACTGCAAGATATTAGTTCTTTAACGGACTACCCTTTTCTCATGGAAATTTACATCTTGTACTAACTCAGCTTAGACAAAATACCACATATATATACACATATATCTACACAAATACATATATATATACGAACACACATATATATACACTTATATGTATGAATATTATACATCTATATATGTATATACATATATATTTATATATGTACATATATCACTGGCGCCCGGCTAACCGAAAAGTACCTTTTTATTATTCAAATGCAAACTATATTAATGACAATATACTTCTATTTACTTCTACATATATGAAATTTCGTTCCGGCTGCTGATAACTCGAGTTCTGCTAAATGGATTTTCGTAGAACTTAAACTGTAAGATAATTTTTCAGAGAAGGTTTTATTCTATAACATATCGTTTTACGTAGCTTAGTAATAGATTTATTATGGGAAGTTCTACAATCAGATCAATCCGATTATGAAAGATTAGCCTTTTTAAAAGATTTTGCCGAATGGATTTCGATGGAACCTACACTGTTAGATAATTTTCTAAGAAAAGTTTTATTATATAACATTTCATTCTACGTTGCTTAGTTCTAGAATTATAGGGGGAAATTCGAAAATCGGGTGACCATTTTTTTTATCAAATATTAGCCTTTTCAATATTTGATACTGATTATGAAAGATTAGCCTTCTGAAAAGTTCTATTGGACGGATTTTGATGATAATTATATTGTTAGTTAGTTAGATGCTATTTCAGGAATGGTTATAGTGTACTACATATTGTTCTACGTTGCTTAGTCAATCAGTTATGTGTGAAGGTTATATAGTCAGGTGAACCCGATTCCGAAAGATTAGCCTTTTTGAAAGTTTTTACTGGGCGTATTTTTTGCGATTTGCATTGTTAAGTAGATAATTTGTAAGGATGGTTTTAGTATATTTCATATCGTTCTGTTAGTTTTAGAATTATGTGGAAAAGTTCTATAATCAGATGAACCCGATTATCAAGGATTAGCGTTTATAAAAACTTCTACTGAATGGATTTTGTTAGTTAATTTGTTTGCATTGCTAGTTCGATAATTTTTAGTGATGGTTTTAGTATATTGCATATAGTTTTATCATTCTCTAGCAAACCTTAACTGTAAATGACCAAATAAAAGAGTTTGTCCTTACCAGCTAAAATTTTGACTGCACATTAGAAAATATAATAGCGCAATCACGTCATTTTTCAGTAATGTGGAAGGATATTCCAGGTAAATATACAGATTGCTTTCAAATACAAGGTCAAATTAAACGATATATTTCGTTTGATTCAAGGTTCATTTGTAGAAACCGACCAGCGCAGCGGGCGTAGCTTGCTAGTTCAATATAAAAATGAATGGCGATGAATCCGGACCATTAGAATCTATCATTAAATTGAGGAAATCGTTAAATCGGGGTTATGCTGTAGATTAAAATAATCAAAACATCTTAAAAAAAAGTTTTATTTATTTATTTTTCATTTTTACTCAATTAGAGGTAAAAAAATCATTGCTCATCTATCCATCTTCTCTTTGACCTCTCTCAAATAATTAAATATTTTCCAATAACTGGCTAATTTTATTTAAATTTTTGTAAAACACAATTATCAGATTGATTTTATAATGTATTGTTTTAACAATCATTTCAATCCTATTATTATTATAAATCTGATTGTGTGCAAATGTTAGGCTGAAGCCAGCGTCAAAATGGAGCTTTTAATGATCCTGTATTTTTGCATGTAGTTTGATTATAACCCTCAAATGAACATAGACTAGGTTTTATTTATTTTATTCAAATATTTTCTTTAATAATTAAAAATTTCATTATTTTCATAGAGAATAATTGGACATTTTTCAATAAAATTTAACCATTTTACTTTATCGTTGCTAGGGCTTTGATCGTTGCCAAAAAATAAAAACTCGGAAAAATAATTTTTCCTCAACAACTAATTTTCAATTGAACGATTTTCACGTGAAAAATGAAAATTAAAAAGAATTCAAAAGAAGATGAATTTCCGTGATATTTGAAACAACATTATACATGGAAGTATGAATATCGGTTACATTAAAAAGATCTTTTTCTGTCAAAAATTGTGTTATAATTAGAAGGAAAAATGAACAATAATTATATTATTAAAAATAGATTTCGCTTGGACCATGGAACTACGAAAAGGATCCTCTTCGGTTTGGACAAATATGACGTCATAAATAAAACATGTAATTTCCAAATGTTTGTAATATTACAAGGAGCATGAATATCAATGTATAATGAAAGTAGATAGATAATGGACGTATTATTTAAGATGAAAAACTGAATATTTTTTATCGTTACTGATTAATAATTAGCTTGAATACCAGTTACATACAAGTGTGATTTTTCCGCTAAAATTTACGCCCTGATTGCCAGAAAAAGAAAATTAACAAGAATTATGCCATTAAAAAGAGATTTCTCTGAGGAAAAATTGACGTCATATTTGAAATAAAACGGGAATTTTCCAATGTGTTTTACAAAGAGCGTGAATCAATTCCTTACATTAATAATACGAGGATCGGTAAGTTTAGAAAGTAAATGAGTTTCACGCCATATTTAAAACAAAAAATTTGAAATATTTTTTTTTATCTACACCGATTATTAAGCATGAACATCAGTTACATACAGATGAGAGTTTTTTGCCAAAAACCAAAACGTAATTATTAGGAAAATAAAAATAAATACGAATTTATTATATTAAAATCTGACCGCCTGTTTGCATTTCGCAACTACTCCTTTCAGGTTGTCGAACGCAACACGATTTACTTAAGACCGGTTATCATTGATCCGAGGATGTCATAAACTCTCAGAATTTAAAAAAATGATTTAAATTCCGAGATTTTTTTTTTTTTTTTTTTGTAAATTTTAACGAAGTTTCTCTAAAAATGGCAACTAAATTATTCCATTTTTGTGGATAAAAAAGAAGAAATAAAACGGATTAATATATTTTTTCTCATTAAAACTGAGAAAAAGAATTTATTTTCAATTCGAATAGATAGTGAAAGAAAAAAAAATCTTGATTACAGTAAAATTTTTGAAAAATAAAAACGTATTTTCACATATTCAAACTTCATGAATCAATTTATTCTGGAGAACAAAAAGTCGTCTGTCAACATATTTTCATTTAGAAATAATTTTTTTTTCAGGTATAAATTAAATCAAGGAGGCAAATTTAAGCTCCTTGCAGTTAGGTCTACAATTATTGCTCCCTATTCACAAGAATTGAATTTAATGAAAAGGAATATACTATTTCCATTATCTTTGAAGGATGCTATTAAAACGTTTCACAAAGGCTTTAAAAGTAAAATAGTTTACCAGGTAAACTTGACATATGTTTTTACACAATTCGCCGATTTCCACGATTTTATTTGGCCCGCCTTTTTTCATTGGTTGCAGTTTCCTTTTCGTGATTATTTGTCACAAATTTTCACTTTTTTAAAACTTAGTTATGTCAAGGCCTGTATAACATAGAAATACGGTATTGTCTCCTATGGAATGTGATAAAGAGTTAGTTAATTATTTACGTTTCTAATTATCGGGAATGAAATATTTTGCTTAATTAATGCATTTATGCTTCTTTTAATGATACGTGAACGAAGTCACTGGTAACAGCTAGTAACGAACTATTTTTCTAGCATTTTTCTGCCAAACAATACAATTTCGAAATTGTTATTATGATTCGAAGTGGAGTTTTTACATGTATTTCGGCATCTAATGCTTCCTGTTGCTTGCTTCTAATCAAGAACTTCTAAAACTTCTTTTTGCCTTCTTCTTAAATTAAATCAAGAAAAACTGATCAAGTTTTGTCTAACGGTGCGGCGTGAAATACAGATATTAAAATTTTTGATTTTAAAAAATATAAATATATTTAATATTAATTGAAATCTCTTTAAAAAAAAAAAGTAAAACTTCCTTGCTTGAAGAGAAAATCGACATTTCTTTCTTTATATGCATTATATTTGGTTCTCCAGAAAGTTCGTGCCGGTTGGGAAAATCAATTCGTACCGTAAAATTCTATCATTTAATTATTAGACATTGATTCATATATCTGATGTCTAATAAATTAACGGACAGAATTTTCCGGTACGAATTGATTTTCCCAAACGGCACGAACTTTCCAGACAACCCAATTACATAGACGGTTTACACCAGGGACATTGAAACTTTTCACGTCCGCGTGTCAATTTGTTTTCACAAAAGATTTTACGTGGCCATGAAGTGCAAGCAAAAAAAAAAAAAAAAAAAAAAAAAAAGAAAAAAAAAGTAGTGGATTAAATTAATGAATCAAAATAATTCATTTTTTCTTTATTAAGATTAAAAATATAGAAGTAACATACATGTAGGTATTACACTGTAATAATTACAGTAGCAATTGTAATTTTGAAAATAATAAAAAAGTAAATGCGATTTCTGTTATTGCAATTTGAATGCCAAATAATTGATGTCGGATTCATACCTAGTTATTTTTAACAGTATGCAAGCTGAATTAGAGTCACCGGAGAAGTGGTTTCTGGTTGAATTTTTCAGGGCATTCATTTATGTCACGAAAATAGAAAAAAAAAATAGAACAAAAGACAAATTAGAAAATATGGTTGATTAATAGAAAATTGTGGTGATAGAAAATTTTGAATAATTGGTTGAATGATTAAGAGATTCCAAAAATAGAAAATAGATTGATTTAGGCACTAAGATCGAAAGTGGAAATAATAAATGAAATAAAAAGAAAAGTGCCGAGTTAAACTGATGGTATTGAGCTCACAAGTTATTCACACTAATTGTACATTATACCCTTATTTTAAAGAATAATGCCACTCGAAAAATAAAGAAATCAACAATAAATTAAGGGGGGGGGAGAAGCCCACCGTTCCCCCTCTTTTATACTTAACAAATGAACTCCAAAAACTAATAAGGGAAGTGCCTTATCACAATGAACCTGCATACAAAATTTGAAGCAAATCGGATAATTCTGCATGCAAAACCCATTTACCTAACTTAAAGGGGGGTAAGCACCCCCGTTCCTAACCTTTATACTTAACCAATGAACCCCCAAAACTAATCAGGGAAGCGCCTTATGACAATGAACCTATATACAAAATTTGAAGCAAATGGGATAATTCTGTTTGGAAAACCCATTTACCTAAATTAAGGGGGGATTAGCCCCGTTCTCCCTTTATACTTATCGAATGAACCCCCAAAATTAATCGGGGAAGCGCCTTATCCGAATGAACCTATATACAAAATTTGAAGCAAATCGGATATTTCTATCAAGAGTTATCGCGTTACGTGACGTACATAGATACGTACATACAGAACCTGCGGGCACATTACCTCTCAAACTTTGATAGCCTGTGAGCTAAACATGAGAACATTGCATTGCAATTAAATGAAATAAAAGAAAGAGCAATTTAAAAATGTTCTTCTTGGAAAAAATACAAAAGATTTCACTCACCTGAACTAAAAGCAACAACATCACTGTAAACAATTTATAATATACAAAAAGTGATGTACCTGATGATAATTTTATATTTATATTTAAAATTTTAAATAAAATTTTCTGCTTGATAATTTTTTAGGACAAGAGGAAATTGCACCTATTAAATCTGTAAGATTTTACTTCACAGAATATACTTTATATTACTTTCAGAAATACTTCACCTTATTTATAAAAATTATAACTTGCATAAATAATATTTGAAAAAAATGTTAATTTTGATTCTATAGGCACATATTAACAAATAAATATATATACATATTTCAAAGGGTATGTATGTACATAAACAATAAAAAAATTTCATGTAAGATAGGTTTTTTTATTGCATTAATTATATGTAAATATATATAAAAAAATGAATATCTGCAGACTCCCTGAACAAATTCATTTACTATAGTACCAAATTACTGTTGTTATCACTTTAACAACTTAAAATTAAGATTATTTTTCACACTATATTTTTTATCACATCTTCATGTGGCTGTTATTACAATTGGCATTGAAAACATAATTTAAAGAGTTGTTTTAAAAATTAAGTATTTTTTACTGTTACTTCAAAGTTTCAAGAATCAACATGAAGATGATTTAAAAAATATTTCGTAAATAATGACTAGTAGGCATAAGTAGACGAAAATTGTCAAATGGTAAATTTCATACCAAGTCGCTATAATTTCATCATTAGCATTTTTTGTTATAATGCCTGACGATGACGATCATCCTTTTTTATGTTCTCCAAATCTTCTTTAATTTGATAAAGTATTGATCTCATATTAAAATAGACTGGAATTCAATAAATTGCATTTTATCTTTAGAAAAAAAAATGAAATAAAAAAAATTAGAAAAACTCAGTTTGTTTAAATTTTTGGATTGTTTAATTTCAGTCTATTTTGTTTTAAAACCTCAATCAACGCCGTTCCGAAAATATCCCATTGCGTGCTACTTATAGACCGCGTGCCATTGGTCCGCAGTCCCTGGTTTGAAGGAGGAGTTTGTGCAACGCAAAAATGTCTCAAAAAGTTAAGAGTTCTTGAAAAAGGATAAGATAAAATTATCTTACCTTTTCTGAAGGTGTTCTCATCGCGTAATCCTTTTGTATATCCATAAATTGTTTATCCATGCGTTCTCGATGTTTAATCCAAATTTAATTAGGGCACGACACGTTAAGCATCTTTTACTTTTAGGCTGAAAAACTAATTGGTTGTATTAGATGAGTCGGAGTTCCACTGGTTGTTCCATTTAAGATACTATAATTAAACACATAACATTACATGTACATTACAGGTTACATTTAAACAGTAATAGCGGTTATTTCACATTATAATGGAGCTAGCAGCTGCTCGTGTTTACGCGTTACATTTTGATACAGGACTGAAGAATTAAAGTCATAAAAACAGAGTTAAGAGTTTTTCATTGCGTCATTCTTACGTCAGTGGAAATTACATATGTTACATATGTTCTGTGTAAGAACGTAATCGGGCTAATAATGTTTTTACTTCCTGCCATAATTATAGTTCCAATGTCTTTAACATATTTCTTATAATAGTACTTCATCAATTTAGAAAAGCTTTTGATCATTTACTTGAAGTTGAGTGGCCATAAATCTTACTTTGCAGTTCACTATGCGTTGAAAGAATTGTTGATTACTTTGACGCTTTATCTTCTCTTTGAAGACGATCAAGGTCTTTTTATTTTTCCCCATTGCAAGAGGAAATGAAAATTAAGTTTTTTGTTTATTAATTTCTCGGATGAGGTTAATATTTACAATATTCCTCCTTAAGCTCCTCCGAGGAATTGATCATAAAGAGTTTCATTGAATTTCTATGTCTTTCCAGTGCAGGCTTGGGTAAGGGCTTAGTTAACGCGTCAGCTATCATCTGTTCTGTCGGACAATATTTTAATTCTATAATACCTTCTTCTTTAAGTTGTTTTATTGCATGGATATTGACATCAATATGTTTGGTACGCTTACCAAACTTTTCGTTGTGTATCATATTTATACAGTTTTGGTTGTCTTGATTCATTATAATTGGTTTTTCTTGATTTAATCCTAAATCTTCTAATATTTTTATTAGCAATAAAGTTTCTTCACAAGCGTTTGCTGCAGCTATATATTCAGCTTCAGCAGATGATAAGGCGATGCATGTCTGCCTTTTTGTGATCCACTGTATTGGATTGTCTCCCAACATGTAAATACTGCCAGAAGTTGTTTTTCTCGTTTTTGCATCTCCCGCCCAATCGGAGTCGGTGTAAACTTCTAATTTTGGTTTCCTTTTTGTATTTAAAATTAAATTGAGATTTTTTGTACATTGCAAATATTTGATTATTCTATTCACTGCATTCCAGTCCTTGTTTCGCGGTGCTTCATTACGTCTACTAAGGATGTTGACTGGTGCTAATATGTCGGGTCTAGTAACTGTGGCGATGTAAAGAAGTGAACCTATAGCTTTTCGGTATTCTGTGTTATTTGGTAACAAATTGTCGTCATCTTCTATTTTATTAAAACTGGGTTCCATTGGTGTTCCGTATGGTTTTGCATTTTCAAGATTAAATTTCTTAGCTAATTCTTCAATTTTTGATTTTTGGTTTAGTGCGTAACCGTCCGGTATTTTTTCTATTTGAGTTTCTAATTTATTTCTCCTAAGTTTTTCAATTCATATTCTTCGTTTAGCGTTTTTACGATTTCTTTTATTATTTCCAGTTTACTTGCTATAAGTATATCGTCGACGTAAATTATTACGTATGTGAAATTTTCTTTTTCTTTTCTTATGAATAAGAATGTATCGGCTGTGCTTTGCGTGAAATTAAGTGCTTTTAATGAATTTTCTATTTTTATGTGCCAGGCTCTTGCTGCCTGTTTGAGACCATATATGGTCTTGTTTAGGTCACAAACTTTATAATTAGAGTTTGTTTCTATGTAACCCTCTGGTTGTTGCATGTAAATTTCCTCTTGAAAATTTCCGTGAAGGAATGCCGCATTTATGTCAATATGGTGTACTTCTAGATTTTTATAAGCTGCTGCGGATAAAAATGCACGAATGGTGGTGTGCTGCACTACTGGTGCAAAGGTTTCATCATAATCTTCACCAAATTTTTGGCTAAAACCTTTAGCAACTAGTCTTGCTTTATATATGGGTGATTTTCCTGAGTTATCGACTTTTCTTTTAAAGATCCATTTTGATCCTATCATTTTTATATTTGGTGGTGGTTCTACCAGTTCCCATGTTTTATTTTTCATCAGCGCTTCTATTTCCGCAGCTGTGGCTTTGAGCCAATTTTCTTTTTCTCTAGGATTTTTTATTTCGTTGATTTCTTTCCAATTTTTCGGTTCGATTAGTTCATCGTTTTTTACTATACAGATATAACTGTCAGATGTATATCTATCAGGTGGAACTCTCCTGTTTGTCCTTTCTGACCGTCTTAATGTAGGAACGTTTTGATCGGGTTCTGATTGTGTTTGTTCTGTATTGTTTATTTCCGTTTCAATATAACTTTTGTTATCAAGCATGTATTCTGGTTCATTATTTTCTTCATTCAGAATGCGTGTGTTATGCTGTAAGAATTTTATTGTTCTCCCGATTATGATTTCATTATTTTTAGTGAATACTCTATAACCCTTTGAGTGGTTATCATATCCCATAAATATTCCTTCCCTGGCTGTGTTATCTAATTTCCCTCTATGTATCTTATTTATGTATATATAAGCTTTACAGCCAAATACTCGAAGGTATTCTAAGTTTGGTTTTCTCTTGAACCAAATTCCGTACGGAGTTTTATTTGTAGCCTTTGTTGGTATTCTGTTTTGGAGATGTGTTGCTGTATTTATTGCTTCACCCCAGAATCTGTGGGGTAACCCAGCTTCTGAGAGCATAGCTCGGGTCATTTCTATCAAGCTCCTATTCTTTCTCTCGGCAATCCTGTTCTGACTCGGGCAGTGTGGAACAGTAAATTGATGTTTTATACCTCTTTTTCTAAGAAAGTCCTCCGTATTTTTACCTATATATTCGCCCCCGTTATCCGATCTGAATGCTTTGGGATATCTCTCGAATTGTGTGTGAACCATTTGTGTCTAGTCCTTTACTTTGTCTGAGACCTCATCTTTGTGAGATAGTAAATATATTACTGTAAATCTGGAGTAGTCGTCAATAAATGTGACGAAGTACTTTTTTCCCCCTAAAGAGGTTGTTCTTATCGGTCCACAGACGTCTGTATGTATCAGGTCGAGTACCTGAGTCGTTTTATGTTCAGATAATTTCGGATATGGTGCATCAGTAGTTTTTGTTTTGATGCATGTTTCGCAGTGTGTAGTATGACTGCAGTTGTTTATTTTTCTGCCATTGGCCAAGTTGTTTTTCATAATTTGTTTTATACTTTCTTAATTCCTATGACCTAGGCGTTTGTGCCAAAGTTCTAGACATTCTTTATTTTTGCAGTCGTTTGCGATAGTTGCTTTGTTTGGGATATCTTTTTCTGAGGGAATTACCTCATATAAATTATTTTTCTTTTTCGCTTCCAGGTACGTTTTGCCGTTACAGGATAGCATGCATTTTCGTCTTCAAATATTAATTTGTAACCGTGTTGAGTTGCTTTACTCACAGAAATTAAGTTTGTTTTCAAATCTGGAACATATAACACGTTTTTTAATTTTATTTTATTTGAGTCCTCGTTTCATGTTTTTGTTGTAATCATAACTTCACCGGATCCGTAGGAATTGAGTGTGTTTCCGTTCGCGATTATTACGGATGTTTGTTCGGTGTTGTTTATTTCAGTAAATATTTCTTTGCTGTTCGCAATATGGGTAGATGCTCCGGAATCAATAATCCAGGTTAGTTTTCCGAGCTTTTCGATTATAAATGCTGCATCTTGATTTTTGTTGTGATTTATTTGTACGTTTTTATTTATTTTTTCTTACGTTTCGTACCTATCATTTTCACTATCACCGTTTATGTTTTCGAAGCAGAGCGACGATGTAAACTTCTTTGGTTTAAATGTTTGTTGTTTTGGTGTAGCTTTTTGTGAATTTTTGTTTTTTAAGTGCCAGCATTCTTTAGAGTTATGATTATTTTGCTTACAGTACGTACAATATTTATTATGATTTTTGTAATCATTATTTACGAACTTTTTCTGTGTTTTAAACGCGTTTGCCGAATTTTCGGTTTGTTCCGAGTTTTCTACTCGTTTATTATATTCGTCAACAAGTTTATTTTTTATATAATCTGGTGTTAATTCGTTTTCTGGCCTGGCTTCCAGAGCCGTTATGAATGTATTATAACTAGGTGGAAGTGAGCACAGTAGTAGTGCTGATATGTGCGAGTCACTAATATTTTCTCCATTTGCGCAGAGTTTGTCGATGATTTCAAGAATATGTGTGATGTGACGTTGCATGTTGCCGTGTTCTTGCAATTTAGCTCCATATAATTTTCTAAGTAAGTATAATTTACTTGAAAGATTGCCTCTTTCGTGAATATTTTTTAATTTGTCCCACGTTTCTTTTGACGTGTTTAAATTTCTTATATGGACGATCCGTGAGTATTATATGCGAGTCCTCAAGACTTAAATTTATTATCGCCCTGGCCTTCTTGTCTTTCTTTCGCCAATCTGGTGTTATGGGGTTTGGCGGTTCTTCTGTTATTATTTCTGATAAATCTTCTTTTATTAATAACATTTGGACCTTGAACTTCCAAATGGAACAATTATTTGTATTTAATTTTTCAATTACTTGAGTTTCTTTTGAAAACGCCATTTCTTCGATTGATTTTTCTTTATTGTTTTTTATTAAGTTTTATTTAATTAGTTTTATGATGTTTATATTTATTTTCTTTCTTTCGAATTAGTTCTAAATGATTTCTAAATTAGTTTATAAATGTTTTCAGTTTTTAAGCTTAAAATCACACCTTCCTTCTGAGACAATTTTTTTCAGTCTCATAATCTTTTGAAGGAAGAGTTCGTGCAACGCGAAAATGTCTCAAAAAGTTAAGAGTTTTTGAAAAAGGATAAGATAAAATTATCTTACCTTTTCTGAAGGTGTTCTCATCACTTAATCCTTTTGTATATCCATAAATTGTTTATCCATGCGTTCTCGGTGATTAATCCAAATTTAATTAGGGCACGACATTTAAGCATTGTTTACACTGTAAAAAAAAAATCCAGAATTGTTGCTGAAAAAAATGGGCAGCTAGGTTACCCATTATTTCCAAGAAACGTTTCTGGAAAATAACAGAAACCTTACTGAATAATTCTGAAACGTTCCAGAGAAATGCCAGTAAGCTTCCTGTGACTGGACCACAGGAAGGTTATCGACCAGGAAGGTTCCTGTCGATAATAAGAATATTACTGATATTTCCCAGGAAGCTTACTGGCATTTCTCTGGAATGTTTCAGAATTATTCAGTAAGGTTTCTGGTATTTTCCAGAAACGTTTTGTATAAATAATAGGCAACCCAGCTGCCCATTATTTCCCAGGAACATTCCTGTATTTCTTTTCACAATGCAGGAACGTTTCATGTATTAAATTTAACTAGATCTTTTCTTTTTTTTTACATTCACTAGATTAGATACCAAGATATATTAATCCATTTTTAAGTATTAAAAACATTATTTTTTTCCCTTTTTTTTACTTTAGAAAATAGTTGAAACAGCTTATGAATTTTAGTCAATTTAATTTTTTAGACATTTACATGCAATACATATCTGGAAATATTTTTTTAATGTTATTTTTTCATAGATTCAATGTAATTAGACACAGTTGGAGATTTTCTCTCTCCTTCAACCTTTTATACAAGATAAAAATAATGATATTTTCAAATTAAATTTTTTTTCCTTTTTATGAATTTTTCTATCTCTTAATAATGTAAATCATTACACATTTTTATATCCATTTATAATTCAAAGAAAATGTACACAAACACAAATCCTGATACATTTTCATAAGCAAACATTCGAAGCATATTTAAAATTTCTGGTAACACTAATCTTTTTTTTTTTTTTTTTTTTTTTTTTTGGGGGGGGGGGTCTAAGGTGAAGTTTAAGTAATTGTTTTTGTATGATTTTATTATTAACATTTATTCAGCTATACAAAATAAAAATGGGCAAAAACAATAAAAATCATTTTTTGATACAAGAGTTAGTAATGTTTTTTTAAAACAGAAATAATTATTTTTACTAGTTTTATACATCATTAAAATATATTATTAAATTTCACCGGTCATATTTAAATATTTTCCACCTGATGGTTAGGAATATCTGAAAACATTACATATGTTTGCTTCCATATAACATATAAATACATTTAATAATTAAATTTGTCAATATTTTATATACTATTTCATTCAAGTCTCCTTTAGGAAAAAACAAACAAACAAAACATGTCATTTAGTATCATATTAGTTATGATCTTTAGTTATGTTAGTATGTAACTGCAAATTTGCTTTTTTCATATTTACACGAATTTCTTAAAGCTCTGTTTTAGTTATAAATTAATTATAAATGATTAGCAATAAATCACATAAGAAATTTGATAATTTTAAGCTTTGGTCGAATTTTATGAAAAATGTACACACATATTTTCAAAAAGAATAGCCATTATTCAAAATGACTGAAATATAGAATATTTCAATACAAACAAAGATAAATGAAAAAATATATACAAATTTACACTTTTGGACGCGAAAGGTGAATTTGACTGCTTCTTAAGCATGAGATCAAATCATATACATATTTTCACGCTAAATAATACTAAATTTTAACTTAACATAATATTTTTGTGGAGAGAGATAGTTCAGCTAAAATATTTATGATTATTAGCATTGCAAAGTTAATTTTTCTGATTGGAAAAATAATTGTTCTTTCCGACAGTTTTCTTTCAATTATTAAAAAAAGAAAAAATCAACAGTATTTTTTAAAGATATTTTGAAGAAATAAAATAGAGTATAATTTTATTGACATAATGTGCAAACGTTCATATTTTTATAGTCGTGAAATATGACTTTTTTAAAGCAAAAACTTCCTTCGTTGGTACAAAAAATTAAAAATATAAAATAAAAGGAATATTGCCCAGTTAAACTGATGACATTGACCTCACATGCCATTCACACAAATTGTATATTACAGCTTTTTTTTTTTTCAAAGAAAAATGCTCTTCGAAAAACATAAATAACATTAAGACACATATTTTTAAAAACAAAATTTGTTCTAAAAGCAAAATAGCATATAAAATACATTAGCGAAACAAAATTAAATATTATATTTTATTGCTACTTACGCATTTGCGTCTGATGTGAAAAAACTCCAACAAGGTTGTACTAGATAGCTGATTTATTTTATTTTCATTTAAATCAACCAAGCTATACCTTCCTAGTTAGACTTTTTTAACACGTGTTTACTAACAACATTCCACAGAAAAGAAGATAATCTCTTTAGCGATGTCAAAAACGTATTAAATTTTCACCTGAAAGATCTTGACAATAGAGGCGGGAAGGATTATGTCCTCTATTCATTTATTCTCATTCCAGGATGATTTTTTGACATTCATATAAGGGATTCATTTTCTAGAGTACAAGAGACAGAAACATATAATAAAATGGTCGCCGTGAGCATATTTTGCGGTTGCAAACTTTTGTTTGGAACGTTTCAGATATGAAAACCAGAATTTTCCCGGAAAGTGCTAACTTATTGGGAAAACCTGTGAAAGAAGAAACGTTTCTGGGATTTAAATAGAACGTTACCATTTTTATTTACAGTGTACTTTTAGGCTGAAAAACTAATTGGTTGTATTAGATGAGTCGGAGTTCCACTGGTTGTTCCATTTAAGATACTATAATTAAACACATAACATTACATATACATTTAACCCTCTGAGCGTTTTGAAAAAGGGTAAAATTGTAATGTTGTTTTCAATGCATTGTGTTTTAAATGCTAAAAAAATGATTCTTTCAGCATTATAAATAAAACTTAATTTCAAATATGAATGTAACCCTTGAGAGTATTAATCATTCTTCAATGTTTTGAAAATTTATTAAATCTATAGAATTATATTATCTTAAATATTGCATATATTGCAGTGAAACCTGGAGCTTAGTGAACGGAATATTACGTTCCACACGCTTAGAGGGTTAAACAGTAATAGCGGTTATTTCACATTATAATGGAGCTAGCATCTGCTCGTGTTTACGCGGTTACATTTTGATACAGGACTGAAGAATTAAAGTCATAAAAACAGAGTTCAGAGTTTTTCATTGCGTCATTCTTACGTCAGTGGAAATTACATATGTTGCATGGTTTCTGTGTAAGAACGTAATCGGACTGATAATGTTTTTACTTCCTGCTATAATTATTGTTCCAATGTCTTTAATATATTTCATATAATAATAGTTCATCAATTTAGAAAAGCTTTTGATCATTTACTTGAAGTTGAGTGGCCATAAACCTTACTTTGCAGTTCGCTATGCGTTGAAAGAATTGTTAATTACTTTGACGCTTTATCTTCTCTTTATAGACGATCAAGGTCTTTTTATTTTTCCCCATTGCAAGAGGAAATAAAAATTAGGTTTTTGTTTATTAATTTCTCGGATGAAGTTAATATTTACAATATGGTTTACATATTCAATTAATCAGTTTACGATTAAAATAGTCAACATTATGGTGCAATCATGTAACAATCAATATTAATTTTTTTCTAGGTAAAAGTTTTTATGGACATTGTTAGGATACTTTTGGCTGTTACCCGACCGTTTTCATTCACATTTTTGGATGCTGTCTACAGGATAATATTTGGTGCCAAACAAGAATTACCACCCATAGAGGATAAAATTTTATTGATTACCGCTACTGAATTAGCGCAGAAAATACGCAAGAAAGAGGTAAATTATGTGAATATTTCTAATTTAATATGAATCTGAAAGAGTTTAATCAAATAGCGTTAAAATATTTAATTTTTAAATAATATTTCTGTTATAAATTATGTTTCAGTTAAAAGCTGAAGATGTTTTGAATGCTTACATGAAGCGCATAAAAGAAGTAGAACCTTTGGTAAATGCATGTGTCGATCAAAGATTCGAAGCTGCGTTGAAAGAAGCGAGGAAAGTAGATACATTTCTTTCCACAACTTCCAAGTCAGAAGAAGAAGTAGAAAGTGAAACCCCACTGCTTGGAGTCCCTTTTTCATGCAAGGAAAGCATAGGAGTAAAAGGTTATTTTAACAAGATAATGTTTTTTTTTTTTAATTATTTGAACTGATATTTTCCTTAAATGTTTCGGTGAAATATTTCGATGTTTGACGAAGATTATAATTCTGAAATTTTAATCCTTTATGTACTGACTAAAGAATCACTAAAGAAAATTTAAGTACCACTAAAGTAAATTTAAAAAATATATATTTTTAATTCGTCTAATAATAAAAGTAGATTTTGCTTTTCATAGAAAATACAGGGTGATTATAAAAAAAACTATCCCGACATTTGGGCCCCTAACTATCATACCATTCACAGAAACTGAATGAAATTTTGGCAAAAGGTATTTTGGGGTATGCGCTCAAGAATGATATGGAAAACAACAGTGTCACTCAAACAGTTACGGTTACAGTGAGAAAATTGCGAAAAAATCAAATGGCAACACCCAGTTTTTTGTATTGGAATGGGATCTCCATTGTGAAAAATCCTAAATAGCGTTGGAACGGCAACGGTAGCATGAAAATCACCGGCGGTAGATAGGCTAAAAGTGAGGACAACCAATAAGGACAGGGATGACCACCTCGGGAAACCCGGCCTTAGCCTTAGAGTTGAAGTGCAATCCCGAAGGGCAACCAATAAGGACAGAGAAGCAACATAAAATAAAGCATTTTATTGTGTTTCACAAATTTTCCACATGACATCCTTCACACACGATGACACTTTGCATGCGGCTGATGGTGGATAGCACTACAGCACGTATCATGGCAATAGGAATCTCTTGAATCGCAGTTCTGATGGCATCTTTCAAATCAGATGCAGTTTGAGGACGAAACTGATACACTTTGGATTTCAGGTATCCCCACAGCCAGAAATCCATTGGTGTCAGATCAGGAGACCTTGGTGGCCACGGAAACGGGAAATGACGGGAGATAACTCTGTCACCAAACTGTTGAGTTAAGACACGTTTGACTGAAGACCCGACATGTGGAGGAGCGCCATCTTGCATCCACACAACTTCAGATAGAGCATTTTGCCGTTGCAATGCGGGAATCGCGTAATGAGTTAACATGTCCAGATAGCGAGCACTCGTTACTGTACACGTTTGCAAATCACCGGCAGTAACCTCTTCAAAAAAGTAAGGGCCGAGGATGAACGTACTCGTTATACCACACCACACAATCGCTTTTTCCTCGTGTAATGGACGTGCATGTACGTTATGTGGATTATTCTATGCAAAGAGCACACAAATTTTCGAATTCACGTTACCAGTTAACGAGAAATGCGCCTCATCTGTCCACAGAATGCGCAAAGGTCAGCTGCTATCTTCATCGTACCGGATAAGGAATTGATTTGCAAAATCCAGCCGTAATTGATAGTCTCCCGCTTCCAACATCTGGACACGCTGGAATCGATACGGAAACATGTTTAGAACAGAGCGCAGAATCTTGCGTACAGTTGAATTCGGCAGATCCAGAACACATGAAACACCGCGTGCAGTTGCGGGACGAACTGTGCTTATCGTCTGATGGACTTCTGCAACAGCTTCCACAGGAACGGAAGGTCGTCCAGACCGAGGTCGATGGCATGTGCAACCAGTTTCTTCAAATTTATGAATCAAGTCCCGTACAGCTTTGACAGTCACGGGCCTCGCCGTAATCCATGGTTTCTGCGGTCAAATTTATGAATCAAGTCCCGTACAGCTTTGACAGTCACGGGCCTCGCCGTAATCCATGGTTTCTGCGGTAAACACGCAATGTCTCTGCGGTGTTTTGTCCATTCAGGTAATAAATCTTTACGATTTCCCCACGTTCTTTCCCTGAAAGCGGCATTTGTTCGGAATGGCAGAAAGGAACATACGCGGCTCGCATTTCGCAGTGCCTTTTCTTTCACCTAGCGTGACAACGTCAGTCATGACTGTGTCTTACGTAGAACACGAAATTTGCGTTTCTTGGTTTCTTCTTCTCGTTTGTGGAGAACTAATCAGGCTGGGATATCAGCCAAAGAAACGGTGTGACGTGTGACGTAAATGAAACGAAAATTAATGCTCTGGTATACGGCAAAATCCTTTTTACTTTTCCCTTGCCTAGTTCCGGTGATTTTCATGCTACAGTTGCCGTATTAATGCTATTTAGGGTTTTTCACAATGGAGATCACATTCCAATACAAAAAACTGGGTGTTGTCATTTGATTTTTTCGCAATTTTCTCACTGTAACCGTAACTGTTTGAGTGACACTGTTGTTTTCCATATCATTCTTGAGCGCATACCTCAAAATACCTTTTGCCAAAATTTCATTCAGTTTCTGTGAATGGTAAGATAGATAGTGGCCCAAATGTCGGGATAGTTTTTTTATAATCACCCTGTATTTTGTGTGATCACACTTAGAAAGTACAGCGAAACAGACGAAGCTAAATATTTTTTAAAGTGGTTATTTTCTCAACTTTTTACTTATATGTAGCTTTTCTCTTATTAAAAAAATGTATATGAAAAATTTGTAAATACAAAGACCTTTCCATTTCCAGATTGGATCAATACATTTATATTTACATCGTTTTAATAAGAATTGTGAAATTTCCACGACAGTATTTCTTTTATAATTAATCTATATTTTACAAAGAAGATAGATTTATTACTATAGATTTATTTTTTAATGAAATTTGAATTTCATATTTATTATTCTATAACTTTTCTAATATATCTTCAGACCGATAGCAGGAAAATTAGTTTAGTCTTGTAGCGAACTACAACTACAACTGCTTTATTGAAAATGTAGTTAAATACAACTACAAGTACTAAGTTTTAAAAAAAGTAGCTACTATAAACTATTTTCAAAAGTAGTCCCTACTTCGCTACTTTTGGATTTTGCCAAAAGATTCAATTTACACTTGAAATTGAGAACAAGGATTAAGTGTAATACAATGGCATATGATTTAAAATTGTAGCACTGAACTTGCCGTTTTATTAAAGTAAATGATCAACGTAAAAAATAGCACATATAAAATACGTATAAAGTAGCAAACAGCTCTTTCGGAGCCTCTAAAGTTCCATCATCAGTGCCAAAGTTAAAAAGATTAAAAACAGATTTAAAAGTTTAGAAGTTTTGTAAGTTTTGTAAGTATGATTTTGTAAGTAGTTTTGTAAGTATGATTGTGTCTCCGCTCGTGACCAAGATGGAATGGCGATGAGTGTTTAAAAACAACAGCGGAGTCAGGATTTCAATTTGACGGAGGAGACCAAACAGAAGCGCTCCGCCAATCTGGATGAGTTTAAGTACGGAGGAGAAAAAAAGTCTATGGGTTCCCCCTTCAGCTCAATCCTCAGGGATTGAATCCTCCTAAGGCTTATATTCTGAAATAATATACATCACTTCGATTCAAACCTTTTCAATAGGTTAAAATTTCCATTTTACACCCGCTATGTCGATGACTGCTTGAACTACTGGATTCTAGTGATATAGATTTACCTTGAAATGACTCATTCCAAACCACTGTTTACCGCAAACCATTCGCAGTTTCTTTACACCCACATCGTCTTTCATCTCACCCTCCTGATCAAAAATTGGCTGCTTTTAATACCTATGTTCATCACGCCTTAAACATTTGTTCATCTGAGAGTTTACTCAAAGCAGAATTAGACAACATTAAATCCATTGCCATTAACTGGGGTTTTCCTGTTGAAATAGATGATTCTATTCATAATAAACTAATTAAACGTACACATTCCTATGTTAACAATGTTCGCAATGAAAATTTAATTATACTTCCATATTTTCCGAGAATTAGCCATATAACACCCAAAATCCTGAAAAGATTCGATTTTAAAGTAATTTATGCACCATTTAACAAAATCAAATTTACAGATCTCAAACCTCCAAGTCACAGATTTTCACATTGGGGAATTTACAAGATATCTTGCGAGTGTGATAAAATGTACATAGGTCAGCTTGGAGGAACATAAAAACTATGCTAAAAATAGTGATATTAAACGCTCCGCTATTGCTAACCATTGCTGGTCTAACAATTACAGTTATAATTTTTAAAAAGGTTCAATAATTCAGAAGTGCTCATCGGTTTACGAGCTTGATTTCTGGGAAGCTTATCATATATGGAAAAATTCAAGCAACAAGTATTCCAGTATACCAGATTTTTCAAATGTGGAACTTAAGTTACGATATCGGATGTGATCGTAAGGCTTATATTTTGAAGAGTGTTGATGAAGCATGAGATGTACCATGCATGCTTGTAGTTCATTTTTATTATTTTTTTGGTTTTTAATTGTTCTAATAAAGACCGTACATCGGAACAAACTGTGTTATTTTGGACTTAATATTTATGTAGCTAGACGAGCGTCACCATAACTTCGGCCAAGCCATCACACTACTTTATATATTTTTTATTTGTGCTATTTTTTTACGTTGATCATTTATTTTAATGGCGTATGAGTTGTAATTTTATTTTTAATTGATTTGATTTATGATGTATGATTATATAATTTGTTTGTTGAATTACCAATTAGAATAACTGCGTTAAAATTAATCAAGTATAAAACAATGACCTCTCGTTATATCTTGTTTGCCAAAATACGATCAAATAAATGGGATAAAACCGAAGGTATTAAAAAATTAAGAACGATAATATACAAGAAAATGTTTTGTCTTATTCTATAAAATCTTATTTTAAGTTCATATTACTCGTTATATGCCGAACAGAGCAATTTAAAATTAATTTTCTCTGTCATAATTTCAAAATATAATAAATCTGTAAATAAAGTAATTCCAAAAGAAGAAATACGGAATTAAAACATGAAGGCATGGTAATGAGTAAGTAGACAAGTATTTCCAGCAAGAAAATTAATTTCCTCCTTAAATTCGATTTTGGCGCTTGCTTTTCCAGCTAGTGTCAATGGAAAAATCCACGACGTCATACGATGCAATGCGCTAAACGCTGCAGTTGAGTTGCTAAAAATCTAAATTGATGCGCAAAATAAATTTTGTACAAAAGAAGCAAGTTACTATCACTTGACTAGAAGAACAGCACTTATTTTTTTTCTCTTGAAGTAAAGTTAAAAGTAGTGCCACTGTTCGCTACAAACTACTGATATTTTCTATCGCGCTACTTGCTGGATTGCATTTTTAAAAATGTAGTGCACTACCCTACGAGTTTCTACGCCCGACCGCTGTGCTTCTTCAAACATTAAGGAAGATATGATATTGATGTGGAGTAATTTCTAGATTTATAATTTGGGGAATAAAGGATTAAAGAGAGAGAGAGTGTGAATAGAAATTATTTTTTCTTATTTTAGGCCTATCTTAGTGACTAAAAAAAGTCTTTAGTTAGTTAATTATATGAATATATCTGAAGTTGGAACTGGTAATTGATATACCAGGCCTGATCACCCAAAAGACACATGAAACACGTGCTTACCCTCTAGAATTTAAGAGGGCCCCCAAAATGACTGTAAAATGGGGCCTCTAATTTCCATTTTAAGTTTTTCACATTGAATTTTTTTATTTTTGTGGAGAAACAAGTTTGCCTAATGCAATAGAACTAGTTATACTTCAGAAAATTTATCTAATAGGAAAATATGAATGTTATTAACAGGCTGTTAACCAATCATGGTATCCTGATGTGTTGATTAGAAACCACCCTGGTAATTGAACATACAAAACCTATATTCAGTGTATTCCAAAATTCAACCAACAAATTCAGAGGGGTGATAGAAGACATCAAGAGGATGAAAACTTACCATAGAACATGGGCTCGCAAACCACATTTAGTGCGAGAAAATCGCAAAAATATTTATGAAGGGTGTGACGTCGAATGGAACAAAAAAGGCCAATAATAAATAGAAAAAAAACATTTATTTGACGTAAAGCATGATTACAATGCATTACAGTTCAACGTCATAAAGGACACGATGAGACATTTTTTATAGGAGTATGTTTTAACGCGTCCGACAGTCATTCGCCCGTCGGTGTCGGCTGTGCAATGACCTTCGTGGCCGCAACTTCGAACAATTTCAATACGAATGTGTCGTCGTCTCCTTTCTGACGTTGAACTGCAATGCATTGTAATCATGCTTGACGTCATATAAATGTTTTTTTCTACTTATTATTGGCCCTTTTTGTTCCACTCGACATCACACCCTTCTCAAATATTTTTGCGATTTTCTCTCACTAAACATGGTTTGCGATCCATGTCCTGTAATAAGTTTACATCCTCTTGATGCCTTCTATCAATTTGTTGGTCGAATTTTGGAACACCCTGTATACTATAAATATACTGTACCTAAAGTAAATACAGAGAACATAAAAAAGGCTGCTTAATGAAATATATGAATTTGGCTAAGTCACTCTCGTGTTTAATACTTGTAGCTTGTATCATTGCTGAGTTCCCATGTCTGAAGAATTTAGAAAACTTTTACCGAATGAAAATGGGACCTTAAAATGATATTGTACTACCCTCAGTTTCAGAGGTTAATCGGGCACTGGGTATAACAAAACTTCATATAATTTCGGAGACATATTTATTATACTAAAAGGTGGATCATGCCTACATAAAGCTACCGATAAAGTCTATTTTGCAAAATACATACATAAATAAATAAATAAATACTTTATCGCAGGCGTGACGACGAAGACTATTAAGTTTGTTGCGTCTGAGGGCTTTCCTGCATTTTCATAAAAATATTTATAAACTTAAAAGAATTTAAATTTTCTTTCCCCGTTTGTTTCTAAAATACACTTCATATCTCTTTATTTTACATATATCTTAAAATACAATTTTGTTATTATTATTATTATTATTTTTTTTTTTTTTGTCTAGAGCCTAAGTAAGCTGTTTATGGGAAACGGAAAAATATGGGCAAACGCTTAGAGGGTTAAGCAATTATGATATGAAATAATATAGTTTTAATTTAGTTTTTATTAAATATATTTGGCACAGCAAAATAATTTCTTCGTCTGTAATGTATGTGTATTTTGTGTTAAAGAAAATTATAAAATTCGCAAAACTTTCAAGGGAATTCGGAATTTTATTTTTCTGCAATACCAATCGATGAATAAAATTTTATATTTGTCGATGTATTTGGTATTATTATTATTAAAAGAAAAAAAAAAGAATTATATTTATTTGTGTAGCTGTGTTCTTTAAATGTATTTTTGCTTCTGTAGATCTGAAAGATATTATTTAATATGAAATTCGTAAAAATGAAACAATTCAAAGCATGTTAATTTGGAATTTAGATTACAAAATAATTAGGGTGGATACAGAAAATACAACTTTTTATTTATTTATTTTATTTTATTTTATTTTATTTATTTTTTATTTTTACGTTAATTCTAGAAGTTAATCATATCTCCGTTTCGGGGAGTGTGATTAATTTAATTCAAAATTTAATGAATAAACAGCCTATTTTATTTTTTGAATGATGCCTTTTATGCATGACTTTTTTATGATTTTTTAAAAATATTTGTATGTATGCACCTTGGTATTTTTTAAAAGTTCGAATTTAGCTGTTGTGTATCATATTTTCATCATTAAGATTCTTATTGCTGTTATATCAACACCAAGATTAGCACACCACACAGAGTTTATATCAGTGGTGGAAAGTCAGGGCATGCCTTATCACTTTACTACCGCTATTATTATATACTAAATTTGGCCTTTTGTAATTCTATAACATACAAATATTTAAGAAGGCCAAATTTAGTATATAATAATACTGATAGTAAACTGATGCTGCCACTGGATATTATAAATTTCAGCATATCTTGTAAAAGTTGAAAAAAGTTGTTATATTTATCTTTTCTTTAAGACAAAATTACAATGAAAAGGAAACAAAATGTTATTGCATTGCCACTACAACTAATGCAAAAAAAAAAAAAAAAAAGTTGTTTTTATGTAAAGGTAAAGTTGTTTTATGTAAAGGTTGTTTTTATATATAAAGGTTGTTTTTATGTAAAGGTTTTTTTTATGTATAGTTGTTTTTATGTAAAGTTTCTGTCGAAAATTGAATATGGAAGTAGTGGAGGTAAAAAAGGCCTTTCCTCTAAAAAATGAGTTTGTGTTAACACAGGGCGACAGTAGATGTCAGCACCAGGATATATTTGAGAGAACCTGTATGAGAACTTCCAAGGAAAAGACCAGGGATTCAGTGTTGCTATTTTGCTACTTTTACTAATTAAAAAAAAAAAAAAAAAAAAAAAAAAAAAAAAAAAAAAATCAGATTGCTTGATTACCACCATTTTTTTGAAGTAGAAATATTCGCCTTATTTAACGAGAGATTAAATAATTTGCAAATAAGCCGAATTGTACAATTTTTAAAAAGTGGTGATAATCAAACAATCTAATAAATAAATAAAATAAATAAAATAAATAAATAAATAAAATAAATAAATAAAATAAATAAAATAAATAAATAAAATAAATAAATAAAATAAATAAATAAATAATTAAATAAGATAAAATAAAAATCAGCGGACGGGCAACACTGCAGTGATCGCCAAGAATGAGTCACCTGATAGTATCAATGTTGTACAACCGCCCCCCCCCCAAAAAAAAGAACTAATTTAAATTTAAATTAATATTTTCAAAAATGAGTTAAGCTCCTGCTCCAACTATCAAACAGTGAACTTTTGTTAGAGTATTCTGAATGTGTTGAAAAGTGTTTCATAATCTATGCTTCATGCAATATTTTATTTTCAAAGTAAACATTTAGAAATTTAGAAAAAAAATATATAAAATTATAAGTGACTAGATCAGCAAATCCGTGCTCAACTTTATTTTCGAATAGTAATTTTCGCTTTATTTATGACAGAAATTCTGTGTTTAAACATCATGCGGATTCGTAAATACTGATATTCCCTGACCGAGGTCTTTTCCTGGTCCTGCGTATCTGAAAACAATTTTTGCGATGGTAATGACAACGTAAAAGTCCCTTTTTGTAACATATTTTCCTCAGTGTAGGATTAAAACTGCTTACAAAGGAACAACTTTTGACGAAGACTTGGCGTATATTGAGCCCCTATAAACCAAAGTTAGAGAACCGGTAAAATTTGTCTGCAAAAATCGTGTTTATTGATTTTACAGCAGCATAACATTCTGAAAATGCAGTTTTTGAGGCACAGCATATCGGAATATTTACATATATATATTTTTTCTTTTCAGGTGTGTTCATAATTATATAAATACGTAGCACCTACACTGCAAAAAGAAAAAAAAATAATAAAAAAATGTTGATTTTACAGTATAATACTGGCACTCCAGCTGCTAATATTATACCGTAAAATTAACAGTAATAAACAGTAAAATAAGCAGTAATACACTGCCGCGCATGCGCTCTCCGCTGCTTACAAGCCGGCTCGCTACTTACAAGCATAATTTCAACTTCTGCGTATTCAAAAAATAATGTTTATTATCGTTATTTACACGGATAACGTATAAATAAAAATCACGGTTATATAATTATTTATCATTTATAAAAAAAACTTATGAAATTAATTAAATTGATACATGTTAACATGATTAACTTTGAAACAGAATTAAAATAATGAGTTTGCCAAGTGTTACAAAAAATTTATTTATTATGAATAAAAGAAAAGTTTCAAATCAAGATTGAAAGTCAATGAATGTTCTATGCCATTGTGATATGCTTGAATCATTGTTGCCTATAATGAAATTGATTTAATTGAAAAAATACAGTATCAGTTATAAAAGCCATGTATTTTTCTGATGCTTAAAAAAAAAAAAAAAAAAAAAAAAAAAAAAAACTTATATAATATTTTTTTGCGAGATTAATAAAATTATATCCACATAGTTTAAGTGATTCAAAATAAATATGACACAAGTTTCCTTTTCCAGGTTTTTTTTTTTTCAACCAACTTATACAATATCTCTTTGCGAGGTTAATAAAATTATATCAACATAGTTTAAGTAATTCAAAATAAACATGACACAAATTTCCTTTTCCAGTTTTTCTTCTTCTTCTTCTTTTTTTTTCAACTACCTTATACAATATCTTTTTGCGAAGTTAATAAATATGACTGAGGTTTTCTTTTTCCAGGTTTAGCTCAAACATGTGGTATCTATGCTGCTAGGGATCGAAAAGCACCAACTGATGCCGTTTCTACATCTTTATACAGAAAAGCTGGCGCAATCCCTGTAGTTGCAACGAATATTCCTGAATTATGCACGTGGTGGGATAGTGAAAATATTCCTTTCGGAAGAACAGTCAATCCATATGACAGCAGAAGATGTGCAGGAGGAAGTTCGGGTATCCTATTGGTTATTTATTACCTTTTTAATATTGCATACTTTGTTTTAAGACGTTGCCGAAGGCTAGTTCTTGATTGCTAAACAGGAAGACCTGCCTATGGGTGAACTCTTGTATTTTGCATTAATTGACAAAAATTCTAAAATTAAGAGGCTACTTCACTCAGACGAAAACACCCGCTCGCTAATGTTAATCCTATGGAGGAAATATTTTAAGATATCTCGTTCGCATTTCAATACTTTTAAATGATTTTTTTTGCATTGGATAACTGAGGTCAATCTCTATGCACGCTCCTTTGTACTTTTTCGATTTTGATTACAAGTTTTTTTTTTATTAAGATACTTTCACTTTCGGAGCCGGTTTTGAAAGTAAAAGTATCCTCAATTAAAAAAACTGCAACAAAAATCGAAAAAGTACAAAGGAGCGTGCATAGAGATTGACCTCAGCTATCCAATGCAAAAAAATAAAAATAAAAATAAAAAATCATTTAAAATTATTGAAATGCGAATGAGATATCTTTAAATATTTCCTCCATAGGATTAACATTAGCGAGCGGGTGTTTTCGTCTGAGTGAAGTAGCCTCTTAACTCTATGGTCATAATTATATTACAAATGAATGAATACAATAATGGTGTTGTTTCTAATCGAAGTATTTATATGCATAGCACAATAATTGTACAAATAGGAATAGAATGTGTATTTTTGGGAAACAATGCAACATATAAAATGCAAAAGTACTACACAGAGCCGAAAGACGCGAATTAGCATCAGCAATGTGTTAAGGAGATTTCGAAATTAATTCCTCTGTAAAACTACTGGCTTCCCAGAAAAGAAAAAATAAATTTATTAGATTTTTTTTTAAATTAAAAGTATTACTTGAACGTAATTCTTTAGCTACAACTTTGAAATAGATGTCTATTATAATCATACAATCAATGCAATTTTATTTATTAAAGCAGTTTCAATGTGTTTTACAAGTCAGTAATTTCATATACACAATATGTATTTTGAAATAAATATTCCAAAAAAATATGAAGTGAAATTTTTAGCAGAAATTTATTTCTATAATCTTTAAAAATGGAAATCCAAAATTACAGCTCATTTTGCCAAGTATATTTTGAGTTATGCAAAATAAACCCGCATTAAAATTCTGTTTTGCAATGATTAAAAATGAATTTAACATCATACCTCTTCCGAGTTACCAATGGTTCCGTAAAGCGTTCTTATCTTTAGAAACCTCAGAAACCAATATGTTTTCAAGATTTAAAGAAAGATTTACAAAAACAAAGTTTCTTTTTGCTGACACAGATTTTCGGAAATATGTTTCCGGGTAGTTTTTATAGTGTGTTAATCAGTTTTTTTCAAACCGTGTATATATATATATATATATATATACATACATACACACACATATACAGGGTGTTTCAGTTAAACGTTTCAGAACTTCTAAGAGGGGTAGGGTACATCCTGACAACTCGAATTCATATAGCAATGTGGGGTTGGAAATGCTTTCCTGAAGCGGTATTGTACACAGAAGCACCATAAAGAAAAGAGACCGTAAGTGAGAAATCGTTTTAATAATACATGAAAAGAAGCAAAAGGTATATGGATTAAAGTAAGTGTTCGAAGTTGCTTCCGCGGGCTACAATGCACGCCTCACATCTCCGACGCATGGACATCCGAACATTCTGGAATACTCCAGGCGAATTTCGAATTTCTCCGGCAGCTACTGCGATTCTTGCAACCAGCTCCCCAGAATTGTCAACAGGGGTGTCATAAACTAGCGATTTCATATGACTCCAGAAATAAAAATCAAGACATGATAGGTCGGGTGACCGAGCAGGCCAATGCACGGGACCACCACGTCCGATCTACTGTTGACCAAATGTGACATCCAGGTAGTTACGAACAGCTCCGCTATAATGGGTAGGGGCTTCATCGTGTTGGAACCACATTGTCTGTTGCGTCGATGCAGAAATCTGTTCATCTCTCAAAAGTTGTGGCAATACTTGCTGCAGAAAGAGCAAGTAGTTATCTCCGGTTAGACGACACGGTAACAGGTAAGGTCAGATGAGGTGATCTCCCATAATACCGGCCCATACATTGACCGAAAATCGAATCTGTGCTGCACGACGTCGTATTGCATGCGGGTTCTCGACCGCCCAGATATGGTCGTTATGCGAGTTGAAAATTCCTTTCCTTGTGAAGGATGCCGCATCGGTAAACAACACTTCAGCAGGAAAAGTGGGATTTGTAGCCCATTTTCCAAGGTACCACTGTGCGAAAACAATACGAGGTGCGTAATCCTCCGGTTGCTGTGCCTGGACATGCTGCACGTGAAACGGATGCATGTCTTGTTCTCGGGGAATCCTACAGACGCTGCAAGGGGAAACCCCGACTACGTTTGCAAGACTTCGTGTACTCGTTATTGGATTCCTCTGTACATGCTGCAGCACATTCTGTTCGACGGCTGGAGTCCGTGCTGTTTTTACCCTGACCCTGTCATCTCTTTCAAATGAACCTGTCTCAGCTAACCTCTGGTGCAGTCTTGCAAATAAATTATGACTGGGAATACGCCTCGTCGGATATCGTTCCGCGTACAAACGCTGTGCGGCTGGCCCACTACAATTTGCAGCCCCGTACACCAAATGCATATCGGCTAATTCTGCGTTCGTGTAATCATCCATCCTACTAACTTGGGATTCTTGTGCGAAATGAAGATTCCCTGCACGAAAGTTCGGAACTTTCGCACAACACCACCGTCTACCGCGTCAAGAAAGCATTTCTGACTGCCCATTGGTATATGATTTTGGTTCGTCAGGATATATCCTACACCTCTTAGAAGTTCTGAAACGTTTAACTGAAACACCCTGTATATATACAGTGAAACATGCCTAAGGAGACCACCCATTGGTTGGTTTAATCGATTATCTACACAAAGGATATAGGCCCTACGGGGGAATGTCCTCCGTGGGGGTCTTTCTAAGGGATCCTTACAAGTATTTACGGCAAAGTTAGAGAAAACCACGGAAAACTCCTAACGATTAGGTCGACGAGCGTGACAGGGGTATAAACCCAGCACTTCCCGTCTACCAGCTTTGAGAGAAGAACCTCTCAGCCACTGGTGCGGCTCGACCACCCATTGGGCCATAAAAAAAATTGTCTTTCAGAGAGGAGTTCTCTGAGTAGAGGTAATGGTTAAAGCAAACTTTCATGCAATACATACAATATATATATATATATATATATATATATATATATTGAATTAGTTTATTATATTTCATGTCTTCGCAGCTTTAAAGAAGGAATTAATTAAAGTTTGCTTTGATTTTAATAATTTCTCATCAATATTTTTTGTTTTTAAAAATTATTTTATCACTTTAAACAAATTATTTATTTTAGTATCATCTCTAAAATATATTGAACTTTCTACCAATCTATTAATTGAAAGTCAATACAGCTTCGTTCATCGCAGTAAAATTTTTAGCTTTCTTTTAGTTCCATAAGATTTGGATTCTTCATACTCTTTTGACAGAAAATCTGTGTTTTTCAATGTATATTTCAGTTTTGCTACAATTAAATTGTGTCGTCAATTTCCTCTGGGATGTTCCATTCTCGTTTGCTCTTAAAACTTCCACTTTGCCTTCCAAAGTTAACATAATTCCCTTAGACATAATCTAATTACTAAATATACAGCAAGTAAAACAAGATAACCCTTCGACGTGAATTCGTAACTGTGTTAATTTCCACTGCTAAACAAAACTGAGGTGATAAAAACAAATGATTATCTCCAGAAGAAAACATCAGGGTGGAAATAAAACTGGAATCTGGACAACCCAACCCCTGACTTTGAAAAAGACTCCTATGCACAGAGTGTCTGTCATTCAGCCAATTCCAGGAAAGGGGACAATAGCCCTTCTTCTGCATGGACATAGAAATAGATAAAGACTTATAACGAAATAGCCTTTGGAAGAAAAAAGCCATTCCTCGAAAAATGTTTCAAATAGGTTTCAAATATATTTCCTTCTTCTATGCACAATTGTATTTGACTCTTTAACAAACCAATTTTTTGCGTCATACCAGTGCTTTTAAATTTTATTGTTTTCATAGGAGGCGAAGGTGCTGTTCTGGGTTACGCTGGGGCAGTGATAGGAATTGGAAACGACCTTGCGGGAAGTATTCGTATGCCATCAGCATTTAATGGAATATATGGACTTAAATCTTCACCTGGTATGTACAAATTTAAATATTAAAAGAATTTTAAATTATGGAAGATAAATTATAAACATTATGTAATCTTTTGAAGGGTGGTGGTATATTATTTATACGACTTAATTTTAATCCCTAACTGCCAAAATTGCACCAGAATTTGAGAATAAAAGTTAGTTTTTCTAATATACGTGAAAAATAGTATTTATTTTTTTCAAGTCAGTTTGACCGTACATTCTGGTGGCAGTATATCATTTCAACATTTTTTGAACAGTTTGTTTTTAAAACAGTTAAATATTAGAGAACGATTATTTGAAATCATATATTATCAAGAATCATTTTATTATCTAATACTGGTACAGTTAAAATAGACGAAAAATTGAGTAACAGTCGATAACTGGTGTCAATTCACGAAAATTCGGGAAGAATTTTGTTTTGGTACTATAAATGAAGATCCGATTAGTTCCCAAAAAATTGTTTTACCATTTTTTTTTTTGGGGGGGGGGCATTTTAACTCAGGGAAGAGAGGGAACTCAACTTTTTTTAACACGTCGAGTGCCATCATATATTTGAATTAAGCTTTCATACCAGGTAACCAAGAATGTTCGTGCGGTTTTCATCAGATATAAAAAGTCTTAAAACACTTATTTTATTCTTTGAAATAATCACCATTGGCTTCAATTACATGTTCCCAACGAGACATAAGCTTATAAATGCCCTTTTTGAAATTTTTTTTTTAGAATCCAAAAATTGTGTTACAGCCCTTGTGACATCGTCTTGGTTTTAGAACTGCTGTTCCCGCAGGTGGTCCATGCAGGTTATCCATGGCCAAAACCAGGTAGTAATCCGATGGGGCGATGTCCTGGGAGTAAGGTGGATGAGGCAATATTTCCCAGCCCAGTATTTTGATCACGTTCCAGGTCGCTTTCGCCATATGAGGTCTGGTATTATTGTGGAGGAGGACAACTCCTGTCCTGTTAACCAGTGCTGGCTGCTTTTGGAGCAAAGGTTTTGGAGAGTGATTCAGTTCGTATGCTGATCTGAAGAGAACAAGGCATCAGATTCTATCTATTTAACACTGTTGAAAGACACAGTTATAGAGGTGGAATCATGGTTTGGGCTGGAATCACTTTTGTGGTCACAGTAACCTCCATGTGTGAACTCTGAGAAGAACTCTGACTGCTGTGAAATATCGGGACGAGATCCTTGCTCTGTTTGTCACATCGTATGATGGTGCTATTGATGATGAATTAATCTTAATGGATGATAATGCCCGATCGCATTGAGCTGGAGTCGTTGATGAATATCTTGAGGATCAAGATTTGGAACGAATGGAATGGTCAGCTCTATCTTCGGGCCTTAATCTGATAGAGCATCTTTGGGACGATCTCAGTAGACAGGTGGTTGACGTAAGTCCTCCTCTGAAGTCGTTAAATGAATTGGAATAAGCTTTGCTTTATTTATGGTCGTTGTTTCCCATTCCAATATCCCACAACTTAATTGACAGTAGGGAAAGTCGATGCCATAAATGTATTACAACCATTAGGGCTGGACACATGCTTTATTAAAATCCGTTAATTATTTTTTTTTTTTCACAAAAAACTGCCATTTATTTTTTTTTTAATCAAACTGTGGACTTTTGTAAAAAATGCAATTATTTATTTGTAAATTATGCTTGATGTTAAAATTATGATCGATAAATAACTGTTTAAAGCACAATTCTTCTAAATTTCATGTTTTTATTTTTATTTGTCTTCAAATTAGACACAAAAGACTGGTTGTACCTTAACTGTTGGAGGCCAGTGTACTTTAGTTTTACCTGTTTAAAATACAAAATACAAATGTATTTCAAATACATGTATTTTCGATACTGCTGAACTCTGGGCGTATATAAGATCTTTGCTATGATCTTGGCGAAATCGTTATCTGCAATCTTGGCATAATAAAAATGAATCGTAATTCTGGGGGGGGGGACGTTATAACACGAAATTACCTATTTTTATTATTAACCCCCTGACCAAAATGCAAAAGGGCAAAATTGTAATATTGTTTTCTCGGTAATTTTTTTTAAATACTAAAAAAAAACAAAAAAAAACACGATGTATCAAACATGATATAAAAAACTTAATTACGCATATGACTATAACTCTTCAGACTATTGAGACTATTAACCAGTACTTAATGTTTTAAAACTGCATTATTTTGGTAGAATTATATTAATTTAAATAATGCTAATATTGCAGTGAAACCTACAGCATAGTGAACGGATATATTAGTTCACGGTGGTGAGAAGATTAAAGCCTTATTTACTTAATACAAAATATGAAGACGAATGTGTTTAGTGCATACACTGAAACATTAGTTTTAACAAAAGTTTCAGATATTACAAAAATAGACATCCATACTCTTATGAGTTACTAGGACTTCCCTCAAAGGGATTAGTCTGAGTGATATGGCTGAGAACATAGGGTTAACAATTACAATATAAAGAAAAAGAGCAAATTAAATGATAGAATTACAAAATATCATATATAAATTCATATACACTGTTAAAAAAATAGAAAAGAAGTACCGTTCATCAGATGTGTTGTCATAATTTTTTTTAACATGTGGCAAAGGATATCATTTTCTTAAGCGCGTATTGTGCAATACTTAAAAAAAAAAAAAAAAAAAAAAAAAAAAAAAACGCCGGATCTTTAAAACGCCAAGCTTTTTAAAGTTACGTAATTGGATTTGCAGCCAATCGATTATTCTATCAAGCGTGGCTTAACGCAAATTTAATTTTATTGTTGCACCTTTTTTGTGTGTGAATTTAAAATTTTTCTTCCTTGATTATATATCTATTATTTGTATAACTGTTTATAGAAACTCTTACACTTCAAACCACATTGATAGCATGTTTTGCTACAAACCAGATTGCAAAACTATAGTCTAATTAAATTACTATTAAAGTATACAAAAAATCTTTCGATGACTTCTGTAAAATAACTTTTACATTAAATCTCCATATCGGCAAAATTGAAAATGATATATATTACAAAGTTAAGCTTAACAGATACTTCTTGATTATTCTATAGGAGGCTCTGCCCCCTGCGCCTTTAATGCGCCTTTACAGCGCCAATCCGCAGACTTTTCTTTTGCTTGTCTGTCTGTCTCTCCACAATCTGTCTGTTTCCCTATCCGTTTTTCTGCCCGTCTCTCTAACTGATTGTCTATCTCTCTACACGTCTCGCTACCTGTTTCTATATTTCTCTACCGGTCTCGCTACCCGTCTCTATGTTCCTCTACCAGTCTCTCTACCCGCCAATCTATTTCTCTAACCGTCTGTCTATCCGTCTAACTACTTGTATGTCTAGCCGTGTCTCTATCCACTTCGCTACCCATTTGTCTATCTGTCTCTCTACCCGTCTGGCTATACGCCTCTCTACCGATCTTCTTACCAATCTCCGTACCCATCTACTGTCTCTCTACTCGTCTGTATACCCGTCTCACTATCCGTCTGTTTTTGTACCCGACTCTTCACCCGTCTCGCTATCAATCTCATTACCCGTCAGTCAACTCGTCTCTGTACTCATCTCTCTACTCGTCTCTTTATCTACCACGCTACGCGTCTCACAACCTTTCTCGCTACATTCCACTTTACCGGTGTCGCTACCCGTCTCGAGACCCATCTCGCTACCCCTCTGTCAACCCTCTTTTTACCTTTCTCTCTAGCCGTCTGTCTATTCGTTTCGCTACCCGTCAGTCTACCTATGTCGCTACTCGTTTCTCTACCCATCTCACTACCCGTCTGTCTACCCGTTTGTTTACTCGTCTTTCTACCTCTCGCCACCTCTTCCCAATATTTAAACAGTTCATTTAATATACAGAAGCCGTTTATCAGTTATTAAATGCAAACAGAAGTAATTTATCTAATAAGTGTAATCAGATGCATTTTTTAAAAATACATACATAAACCTGAATAATAATTCATCAGTTTTGTGTTCATAGTTGTTTATATCATTTGACAGTAAATCTCAACTTCTTAAACCTGAATTGTCTCAAGCTTTTTAAAAAAACCCACAAGGTCTGTATAACTGCAAAGTACCCTGAGGGCTATATTAGCTACATGTTATTAAGTTAGGTGAAAGTTTCGTTATCGCGTTTGCAGCCAATTGCTTATGTCAGAAAGCGTGGCTTAACGCCATTTTAAATTCATTACTGTAACTTTCTTTTCTTTTCTTTTTTTTTTGGGGGGGGGGGGGTTGTGGGGAAGGGTTTCAAATATATACATTTAAATTAAAACTTTTGCCTCTATGCCATTAGTGTTGTTTGTATTATTAACTAATACCTTGTAGACCGAGCTTCATTTGAAACAAATGTAAAAGACTTCTTCTACAGTTTTTTTGTAGGAGAAACTTTCGTAATTGGGCCCAAAGCCAATCGGAGTATTTAATATCATTATTGTAACTCTTATAGAGTTAAAACAATATTGTTGCTAGCTTTACTCTTGTTTGAGACCAACCTTGCACGTGTATCTGAATGGGAAAAAGTTTCGTATCCTATGTCGGTTGGCGAAAAAAATTTTAAATGGTGCCAAAAGGTAGTTTTAGCAACTTACAAAATTTTTCAAGAGAGCGGTAAAACATGTTTTTCAAATATTTACAAACATACGTTTATTAAAGCATGTTTTTGCGTCATCTTAAAAATTTAAGCACGATGCTAAAATGAAATTTTATCGCCATATTCGATATTTTAATAAGAAATGAAAACACATAAACAAACTTATATAACAAACCTAAGAGGCATTTTTGTGATAAATAATTGTTATTGCCAGGGGGTTAAATTGTAAACAATTAATAAACGGCTAGTAAATAATAAATAGCATTTAAAATCTAAGGTACTTTTCGGTTAGCCGAGCGCTAGTGAAATGTATATATCTATATATACATATATATGTATACATACACACATATATGTATGTGTATATATGTATCTAGACACACGGCAGTGTGTCAGCCAAGTTCCTAAAGCAAAAAAGTCGATATACCGGCCGTGAGTATATTTACACGAACCATTTCGAGCTGTTTTCGCCAAATTTCGACACTCTACTACTGAAAATCTATTTGACCTACGTACTTGTAATTTTAAATGTGTAGTAAGGCTCCCTTAATTATCCAGAATCCAAAATTTTTTTAATAACGCATAATTAGTTTCCGAGATAATGATATTTGAAAATGTCTGATAATTGATAATTTTACCAGTGACTCACTCACTCATCAAAAAGATTTCATATGTCTACTGCACTTACAGACTTAAAATTTGGTAAGAAGCTCGTTTGCACTACAAAAAATCGAAAAAAAAATCCAAAAATTCTGAAAATCGATTAATTACCCACTTGGGGGTGCCCATTTTTACTTTAACGTTACGTCTATTAGGCGAGATTTTAATTTGCCAAAAAAAGCGCCAAATGTTGAATCCGGGCGGACCTTGCAGCAAAATATTTGACTATCAGCCATTTTGAGTTAATTTCAGAGAATTAATTTTTTGAGTAATGGTGCATAAAATTTACTTTTTGAGACACATTGTGAAAAAACAAAAACATCTTGAGAGAATACATATATCGAAATACGCATATATTTTGAGACATCCGCAGTTGAAATTCGCCTAATTCCAGAATTAAAAATGTAAACAAAAGAGAGTCATTCAAATGACTCAAATAAATGATGATGAAAAATGATTCAAATAAATATTGATCATGGATGATCTACCATGGGTCTAGGCAGTGTAGCTATGGCAAAATATTAGCTCATTTATTCCATCAAACTTACAAAAAGGCACGCGCGAGAGAAAAAAAAATAACAACCGTATTTTAATTGCATCGAAAAAAAACATGAGACAATCCATGGAGTCTTTCTCTCCTAAACAATGCAATTTCAAATTTGCTTTTTAATCATAAAATATAAAATAAACACGTGCGGAGATGTCACACTTTATCTCTTTTGTGCTAGTTATGTTAATATTTACGATTTATTGTGATCTAGACACACGGCAGTGTGTCAGCCAAGTTCCCAAAGCAAAAAAGTCGATACACCGGCCGTGAGTATATTTACACGAACCATTTCGAGCTGTTTTCGCCAAATTTCGACACTCTACTACTGAAAATCTATTTGACCTACGTACTTGTAATTTTAAATGTGCAGTAAGGCTCCCTTAATTATCCAGAATCCAAAATTTTTTTAATAACGCATAATTAGTTTCTGAGATAATGATACTTGAAAATGTCTGATAATCGATAATTTTATCAGTGACTCACTCACTCATCAAAAAGATTTCATATATCTACTGCACTTACAGACTTAAAATTTGGTAAGAAGCTCGTTTACGCTATAAGAAATGGAAAAAAAATTCTGAAAATCGATTAATTACCCACTTGACAGTGTCCATTTTTACTTTAACGTTACGTCTATTAGGCGAAACTTTAATTTGCCAAAAAAAGCGCCAAATGTTGAATCCGGGAAAAGTAATGCGCATGAACTGCGAGAGATGGCGCCAGTTTTTTAGTCTAGCGCAAAATAGGATGGTGGGCTAATTTTGGTTGGTAAAGTGATGAAGTGATTATTCTTTATTTAAAAAAAAAGGCGTCTTTACAACGCCATACATTTTAAAATATAAGGAATAAAATTAAGTATAGTTGTATTAAAAAATACATAAAGTTTTTTTTTTCCCAAATGTATTATAATACATTATTTATTATTCTTTCTTATTTATTATGTTAGCTACCATTTATTATTTTTACTAAAATAATGTTATTTACTATTTTTTTAAATGTTATGAATTTAATAAACATGTATTACATTTTATTTATTTATACAATGTTACTTGATAATGTTAAATTACAGTGTTTAAAAACATGATTGGCAACGATAAACAAGATTGGTACTTGGCAACAATATTTGGCAATCTATCTCCTGGCCCGGATAATACACTCATGCACTTAGATATTAAATACTGACAACATTAACCCTCTGAGCGTCTTGAGGGCTTTCCTGCATTTTCATAAAAATATTTGTAAAACTTAAAATAATTTAAATTTTCTTTCCCCGTTTGTTTCTAAAATTATGTTTCATATCTCTTTATTTTACATATATCTTAAAATAAAATTAAAAAAAATATACTTGTATCTAGAGCCGATTTAAGTTGATTTTGGGAAACGGAAAAATACGGGCAAAACGCTTAGAGGGTTAAAGAAGTGAGTATAAAACATCACATATTTTTACTGAATGGTGTATACAAATTTAAAATTATGTACATACATTAATATTAAAAATATCGACGTTTCGACCACTATCTATGGTCATCTTCAGGAAAATTTTCTTATATTGCTTTTAAAGTTTCAAATGCGAAAAAACAATCCGCCCGTTGCCACAATATTATTGCCGTCCACAAAATAAAAATTAACAAGGGTAACACTCAACCATCGTACCAACCAACCATAAGTAGAAACGATGCAGAAGATTCTGCATCGTAATAATATTGTGGCAACGGGCGGATTGTTTTTCGCATTTGAAACTTTAAAAGCAATATAAGAAAATTTTCCTGAAGATGACCATAGATGGTGGTCGAAACGTCGATATTTTTAATATTAATGTATGTACATAATTTTAAATTTGTATACACCATTCAGTAAAAATATGTGATGTTTTATACTCACTTCTTTAATGTTGTAATATTTTATGGTGTAATGGTCCAGCATTTGTATTAAATACTGACTGTTAACATGAGTCGTACAATAGGATTGAAAGTAGGTGACACAGTCATTTTACACAAAGTGATTCCAATGCCTCCCGATGGAAGTTGTCTTTTCCATTCATTTGCCTTTTCACTATTTAATTCTGTTGATTTACAACAAACAAGTAGATTACGAGCGGAAATCGTTGACTATGTTTGTCGTAACTGGCAAGATTTGAGTGTATGGACATGCAATCAACACGGTGAACCTTACGATTCTGTTGAAGCATATCGTGTGAGTATGCTTAATTCGACAACTTATGGAGCTGTTTCGGAAGTAAAAGCGGCAGCAGATTTGTATTCCATAAGAATCGAAGTGTATCAGAATGGAAGTCTTTGTGGTTTGTTTGGTGAAGAGGGCCGTCCTACAAAACGTTTTCTCTTCTCTGGAGATCTATCGGCAGGACATTACGATGTTTGTCAACCATTGGCAGTTAACCTAAATATTCCTGAAGTGCAGGATGAGACCAGAGAACATTCTGGGAATGAAAACGTATTGCGAAAAGGGCGTCCACCAAAGCGTAAACTAGGTCGGCCCAAAACATCAGATAAATCCCGTGCTGAACAAGTGTGTGAAGCTAGTCAGCGTTACCGACAAAATCATCCCGAGGTTAATCAGAAATCTGTTAAGCGTTACACTGTCAAAAATCCGGAAGTGAATCAGAAAGCCGTAAAACGTTATACGGACAAAAATCCTGAGGTGCATCAAAAAGCCACAAAACGTTATAAAGAGAAAAATCCTGAGGTGGACCAAAAGGCTACTAACATTTATCAGTTAAAGAAAAAGTTATCGTACACAGACGGACAGAACGTAATTAATCAATTGACTGGTAAAATAAAAAACCGGTTGGAAGCAGAAAAAAATGTTAAGTGGGTTCTTCAACGTCGTAAAAATATGTTGGATAATTACTTTAATCTCTTTGAGCGCCTCCAAAAGAAAATAAATATAAGTGTTGAAAAAATGTGCAGTCTATCATCCGAAACAAACCTAAAAGACAAATTTACAATACTTGCAGGAGAATCTAAACATCTGAGTACTCAAGAACCTTACTACCATGAAAGTTCATATAAAGTATTAAGCTTAGAAAAAACCATTGCAATAAATGATGAGGGTCAAGCATATATATTTAATTTACAGGAAAATAAACAAAATGTATCTTGGACATGTGATCCAAAAGTATGTTTATTAGATGAAACAGTTCTACGAAAACTGTTAGATGCTTTCCAATATGTTATTTCTAAATCAGTCATAGATCTATTTACTTTTATATCGAACCAAGACCATGAATATTTTTATCAAATTAGAATACTCAACAATATAAAACCTCATTTTCCTAAAATAAGAACTATTGTTAGAGAACTCTACCAGTTAGCATTTTTTTGCAAAAATATAAATACAATAGATTTACACCTAAACAGCGTAAACGTAAAAAAGTTAAACGAATTAGGTGTCCCCTTTAATATCAGTAATGCCTACTGTGAAGTAAATGCAAACGAAATATTATTGAATGAAGATTTGATTATAGAAAAATATAAAAGTGCTTACAATAACATGAAGAAAAGATGTGCCGATGTGCCGATACACCACTGTATATCCTGTCACAGACTTCTATGTTTTCGTGACATGTCTACTATTAATAAATTAAGAAATTCTATTCAAACTGATGTATGGCAGAGATTGCAGCTCTTCAATGAATCTCATCGCATTGAGTCAAGTTCTTTTGTTTGTCATTTATGTTTAAAGAAAATAAGAGCTAATGAAGTACATTTTAATTCTATTCTTAACAATCTTTATTACAGCGATATACCTAAGCAAATTAGTAATCTCAACAACTATGAAAAAATGTTAATTCAACGGGCTAAGGCTTTTCAGGTTATAACTAACTTAATTCTTGTGGGAAACAAAAACATACCTAATAGGCAAATGATAAAAAAAATTAAAGGAAGGACGTTCCATTTGCCATTACCTGTAGAAACTACTCTAAAAAAGTTACCTAATCCCGAAGACCCATTAAACGCAAATCAAGAACTTTTCATACTTGTCAGGAGTACTCCTACTAAAAACAAAATCATGTGGCAAGACATAGTAAATATTAACAACATATACGACGCTTTAAAGTACCTAAAACTAAATAACATTCACTACTCAAATATTAATCTGCCGCAAAATCCTGCCAATTTGCTTGACCACCTGGACCAGAATCTTTGCCACAATATTGAAACTGCTGAAGATATTGAAGAATTAGAAAGTCCACACGCCATTCTCACTCAAGTAACAGAAGAAAAAGAAAGTATTTATGAAGCCTATACCATCTATCCATTGCATGAAAAGAAACAAAACAGTACAGCTACAGCTTTGTATCAAATGATCAAAGTTAACGCAGCACCACTTGATAACCGCAACAAGGAGATAGATACTTTATGTTTTCCTGACATATACAATGAAGGCAAATTTGGTCAGTTTTATCAACGAGAAAAAAAATATTACAAGTGCAGAGTACATAAAGTCCCGTTTAATGTCACAAGATCCTAGATTCAGACTCAATCAGCAGTATTTATTTTACTTGTTAAATGACGCAAATCTAAGACAGCTGAACGCAGGCATATACTATAAATTAAATGTAACAAATCAAAATCAAAAACTGACAGCTCAAAAATATTTAGAGAAGTTGGAGAAGGATGAGCTTGAAGGAGATTTAATGGCAATATTTGGTCGATTACGGAATACGGAACAGTTCTGGAAAAAACCCAGAAGCGACGTTATATGTATGACTCGTCATTACGGGCCAGCCACGTGGTTCCTGACGATCAGTCCTTCAGAGTGGACGTGGACTGACCTTGCGGAGTACATCAAAGAAATAAATGGACCGGATGTAAAAAAGAAATCTGTAAACGAGTTAGTCTGTATGGATCCTGTTGCAGCATCACGATTTATCGATATTAAATTTAAATCAATGATCGAGTTTCTTACATCACCTGCAGCCCCTTTGGGTGAGATAATACACTATTTCTGGCGCCGTGAATATCAAGCGAGGGGTTTGCAGCACTTTCATCTTATGTTGTGGGTAAAAAATGCGCCAATACTACAAGAGTCAACAGTTAATGAGGTCGCAAGCTTTATCAGTAAATATGTTACGTGTGCTCTCCCCGATAAAAACATTTCACCAACATTGTACGAACGTGTAATCAAATACCAAACTCATAAACATAACTCATACTGCTTACGGAAGAAAAAAACCAAATCAGGATTCATAACTGTTTGTAGATTTGGTTTTCCTCGCCAGGTTACCGAATCACTAACAATCAGAAATGTAACCGAATCAATAGCAGCGAGGAAAACGTTAACATCTAATAACAGGCTGTATAATATACCCCGTAAAGAAGAATCTCGCTACATCAACGATTATAACCCAGCTATACTTCTTGCTTGGAACGGCAATATGGACCTGCAATATGTAGGGGAAAAGACAGCTGTATTAAATTATTACATCACAAAATATACCACTAAAGGCGAAAAAAGTCACACAAGCGATACTTTTGACAACATTAATTCATCAAAATCTTTAGTTAGTAGGTTGTATAATGTAGGTCTCCGAGCTCTTAACAACAGAGAATGCGGCGCGCTTGAAGCAAGTGATACACTCTTGGGCATATCTCTTTACGGCACCGACCCGAAGACCACAATAAGATGGCTCGATGTAAATATGCACCGTAACCGTCGAGTAAAAAATAAAAAAGATATTAACCAGCTAGAATCAGATTCCACCGATATATTTTTCGAATCTTGGGTTGATAATTATTATCCCCAACGCCCTCATGACTTAGAAAAAGTAAATTTATATGACTTTGCTCGATGGTATGACATAACTACAACCCCACCCCCTCTGGCAACAGCTGAGCAAATACATAAAATATCATCAAATAAATTTTTAAAGAAACGGCAGCGCCCATACTTATTAAATCATTACAATTATGATGTAAATAAGTATCCAGAAAAATACTATTTCTCTCTCTTATTGATGTTTTATCCGTGGAGGGATCTTTCTATACTTAAGTCAGGTCAAAGTACATACACATAAGACTTTAACCTATTAAAAAATGAAATGAAAGATGGATTAAATTACGGGGAAATACAAACAGAATTCCTTAATAATATACAGAAAGCTTTCGAAATGATTGAAGAAAAAGTAGCAGAGATTGAAAGCAACCGAGATAGAGATAATAATGAAGAAGACGGTTTAGAAAACCCATTAGATTTTGTACCTGTTGAAGCCCAAAATGCAATGGAAGATTTTCGGAATGCAGAAGAGTTGGTGTCGGAAGATGAACTTGAAAAAATGATCAAAAACCTCAATGTAGACCAAAAACGTATTTTTGATCAAATTTGTGACACATTGAAACACAACAAGAAAATTTTGCGATTATTTGTGAGGGGAACAGGGGGCACGGGGAAAAGCTATTTAATAAATACTGTCAAAAGTTGGGTTAAAAAACAATTAAATAAATTGGTTGCTGTAGCTGCACCAACAGGTATTGCTGCTTTTAACGTTAATGGTTTGACAATACACAGGCTTCTACAGCTTCCAGTGGAGCATGGAAATTGTCCAAAGTACACTTCTTTGGCAGATCAAGTCCTCAAAGTTTTAAGAAGTGATTTAAACGAGGTTATTCTTTTGATTATTGATGAGGTTTCTATGATATCAAATGTAACATTGATGTACATTCATCTCCGCTTAACGGAAATTTTCGACACGGGTGATATAGAAGATGGCTGGTTCGGCAGAATTAACATCGTGTTATTCGGTGATCTTCTCCAGCTGCCTCCAGTGAGACAACTTTCGCCGTTCGAAAACATCAAATCGTCAGATGTCCAAAACTGTTTAGGATCGCTTAGCGCACCGAATTTATGGAAAAACTTATTTTCATATGATGAATTGATAATTAACATGAGACAGAAAAACGATCAACTGTTCGGCGAAATGTTGAACCGTTTTAGATTGGGTGTAATCACAAATCAAGATGTGAATGTCTTATCTGATCGACTCCTTAAATTAAAATCCGATAACCCAAAGGAAAGACTGGTGGAAATCATAAACCATTTTTCAGAAATGCCAAACAATACCATATGTTTGTTTGCAACTAAAAATATGTGTAACCAGTTCAATGATGCTATGTTGACAAGTATAAAACAACCAGATATCAAATTGAATGCAATAGATGAAATAGATTGCCCAAGATACTTGAACAAACGAGCAAGGGAAGTGTTAAAAAAAAACGAGGATGATTCTTCATTATCTGCCGGATTAGAAAATGTTATAACCATCAAAATAGGGGCACGTGTAATGTTACGTAGGAATATAGACGTTAGCAAAGGACTTGTAAACGGATCGATAGGGACAATAGAAAAAATACTTTGGGACGTCGACTGCAACAATAGTGCCAGAAAAATTAAAATTAAATTTCTTCATAATTTAACTTATGAATTAGAACGCATTAAGACTAAGTTTCAAATATTGGGTAATGCGTTTGTGCACCGGGAACAATTACCTATTTGTCTAGCCTACGCTATTACCATCCATAAATCACAAGGCCTTAGTCTTGACAACGCACTGCTCGACATCGGGTCTTCAATATTCAGTAAAGGACAAGCCTATGTAGCACTCTCTCGAGTCAAGAGCTTGGAGGGTGTTCACCTTATAAATCTAGATCCTAGCCAAATAAAGGCCCAGGAAAGCTCCATCGTAGAATATAACTGCCTACGAACATTATATCGCCCTGATTTGACAAGGTTATTAATAAATAGGAAACGTGTGAAAAAAAACTCAGATAGTGAATGGGCAGTGCGCTATAACATTTCAAACGTGCAAGAAAATATAGAAAATGATAGCGAAAAAAAACCAGTGCGTAAACGCAGGAAAAACGTGTGAGATTAATTAATATTAAATAATGGCAATTCAATATTAAGACTATTTATTTCAAAAAGGAAACACATACCTACTTACTTGACAAAAAGTAATGATATCCCATCAAAAACATACATGTGAAAAAAGGCCAAGTTCGTTAACGGTTTCGCTAATAAAAGAAGTGAGATCTAACTGGAAACCAAGTTCTTTCGAAGCTCCTTAAATCATAGCTCCTGTCATGCATACCGTTCTTCAATTGCTTAAAACGATTTGTTATATTATTTGCTACTCAATAGAGTGACTTGGCAAGTTTTCACCCACTAACTTTAATCTTTGAGTCTGAGTACAGTTTAGTCTAGTATGTCATTGGCAAAGATGTAGTCAATCAAGTATTCGAATAAGTATGTCGAAGTTCAGGTATTGATATGTTAAGGAAGTGATTAACTTAAAGTTCCGATCAATCAAGTAGAGAAATTTCGCTCTATTGAGTAGCAAATAATATAACAAATCATTTTAAGCAATTGAAGAACGGTATGCATGACAGGAGCTATGATTTAAGGAGCTTCGAAAGAACTTGGTTTCCAGTTAGATCTCACTTCTTTTATTAGCGAAACCGTTAACGAACTTGGCCTTTTTTCACATGTATGTTTTTGATGGGATGTACATATACATACATGCATATATAAATGTGTGTATGTATAGATATATGTATATATATGTATACATAGATATATAAATTTCACTGGCGCCCGGCTAACCGAAAAGTACCAAATCTAAAAATGGAGAAGTGGTCCGTATAAAAATTAAGCGCTTGATATATGTAAATCTTTTTTTATTTTTTAATATTTCCGAATGCACAGATAAAAAGGTAAAAATCTCTTTTCCAAATGCCAAATAGAAAATATACAAAATAGAAAAATATCTGCAAAAAAATATATTTACATAATACTACATCTGCAAAAAAATAAGATTTAGAAAAAGTAAGCCAAATCCTTCATATCCCAACAATCACATCGAAAAACTTATCACCAAAAAAGAACTCGCCAAATCTTACGGCATAGGAGATGGATTTTTCCCTCTGAATGCAGAATATTAGTTTTTTTCTTGTACGATGGGTGATTATAACTGTTTCATTTCACATACTACATACCGTTTGATATATTGGTACTTTTATGTTATCCTGGCGCAGTTGATAAATCGCCAAATATTGTTCCTATAACATTTTCATATTGAATTCATTTCATTTAAATATAAAACTTTCACTCATTTAATTTAAAATACATGCCTTTCATTAATCCCATTTAAAATGCTAAAAAGAGAAAAAAAAAAGAAATAATGCCATAAATCGAAACCTTTTATTTAAACACCAAAGAATTTTTTTTTTTATTTACACATGAGAAATAAAAAAAGCTGCTATTGCTGAGATTTGCGCCAAATCTCTAATACCAAGTCTACTAAGTTATTTCGGGGTTTTTCTTTCAAAGAGAAAAAAATCCAGATTAATTTTCGATTTCTACTCAATTGAAATATATTTTATTGTGCTGAATATTAGTGCGTGCATATTTTTTTTGCTCCTTGTACTCCATGAACTTTTCAATTCCGATTGTCTACGAAAATCTCCCGCCGGTGAAAATGACGTACCACAAAATTTCGTGACGTATGTACTTTAATTGTGCTTTTTTATCTATTTTTTTAATATAACTTCCAAACGGTTTAGCATTTATTCTTGGTAATAAATAGACGTCGTTGTCACCTTTATAGGTACCTGCTGTAAAAATTTGAACGAAATCCGTTAAATATTTTTTGAGTTATGCTTGACGAAAGGTTTTAATATCCGTCGTAGCTATATATGGGGCAAAGTAATACTGCGCTGTGTATGAGTCTTCGTTGCACTCAGACAACTACATAATTAAAGGTTTTTACTGTGAAGTTAAAGGAAAAAAGTAGCTAAAATAGTATTTTTACGAATTAATGAAATACAAAAGTAAAATATGACAGAATAAGATAATGGCATTTTTGAATTTTAATAATTAATTTTCAAGAAAACAGTTAACCTTTATCCTATTTTCAGGCATGATATCCAATAAAGGATTCTGGCCCGAAGCCGATGGTGAAGAAGCAGAAGAAATTGATAAATTTGTAGGTACTGGGCCTATGTGCCGCTATGCACAGGATTTACCACTGCTTGCCGAAATTATGAGCGAGAAAAGAATAAATTTCAAGACAAAGGTAATGGAAAATAATATTAAATAATGTCGCAGATACTTATTATATTAGCAGTGGCGTAGCCAGGATTTCTTTTCGATAAGGGGTCCAGAATTTTTCTCCAAGTTATATATATATATATAGTAAAACCGCCAAGATAAAATCGCAAAGAGTAATTCCGTTTTAGACAGGTTGTCGTCGTAGCAGATATAATTATATGGAGACGAAGAAATGTTCCCGTTTAAGTCAGCATTCCATTATAGGCAGGTTTCGTTTCCATAAGTTTTGCTGTATTTATAATAATATACTTATTTATGTTATATGTATAGTAAAACTTGTCAAACTGGCACCTGTCTATAATAGAATCCTGTCTTAACCGGAAGCATTATATAGTCCAGATATGGATTACCAAACAATTAAATCTGCTGAAAACCTGTCTGAAATGGGGGTTTTCACCGCACTTTTGTGATTCTGATTCCATTTTAACAGGTTTTACTGTACTTATAAATACGGTAAAGCTTGTGAAAACAGAACTTTTCTACAACGGAATCCATTTTCAAACGGAAGCGTTTCGGGATCCCGACGAAATGAACAATACGTCTTATTGAGTTAGTGTATCTCATAGGTATAATAAATTATAATTCTTTAAATGGCTCCAGAATGCATACCTGTCTAAAATAGAACTTTTTTCCAGTCAGTGGCGACAGCTTATATGGGCTCGTGGGGCCCGAGCCCACTAAATTTTCATTATTCAATGTCCGTGCTTATTTATTTTTCATTCGTTGCAAAAAATTTCTTCTGTTGACGTCTACAAAATTATTTTGTTTGAAAATATGGTAAGAATAGCAGTAACAGACACACAGGAGCCTAAAACGCATAGTTTTGTTACAATTGTTTAACACAGCCATAATTCTGCTGGATTTCTCTGTTTCAAGTTTTGACGTTTTGGATACCAACGTAAATTTTCGACCTCCATAGTTGTTTACGATATCTGGTAGACTTAAAATACGTATGTTACATTTTGTATATATTTTTATTTATGATGGATTAGCAATTTTTTGGAAGTATTACATTGTGCAAAAAATAATGGTGGTTTCTCTTATTTTACTTTTGAACCAATTTATTTTAAGTGGCTGGAAACAGTTTTAGACCATACTCCAAGTTCAGCAGAAAGTTCTCGAACTTTGGCATGCCAATTAGCTTCAACTTATACTATAATTTTTTGTGTTTTCATTGTCAATTTTTCATTGACAGAATGTCACTCACGACCATCTCCTTTTTCAAAACTCTCATTGACACCATGGAATTTCTGAAAGCAATGTTAAACTGTGTGTTCACAAATCGCATTTGGGTCAAATGTAATGTTGAATTCAAACATTTTTCACCAGGAGGGATTTCTCCGGAAGGTAAACTGTGGAGTTTCGGGTAGGGTGGGGTGAGTGGGGGGAGGGGGAATAGCATTTCTAGATCATCAATAAGCATAAAATACCAAATCTTCCGGAATGGAAGCGGAAGGGACTCCGCCCTCCCTGTGGGGTGGGGTGGGTGGGGGGGAGGGGGAATAGCATTTCTAAATCATCAATAAGCATAAAATACCAAATCTTCCGGAATGGAAGCGGAGGGGACTCCGCTCTCCCTGAATTCAGCGCTGTAGCGTAGTAGATATAAAAGCCGTTTCCGCTGTTTTTCGTACCATTGTGAATTAGTACAAAAAATTGTATGAACTTTCGCATAGTTCTGTAACTGCCTTAAATATTCCTGTACAATGGCAAAAACCAAAATTGTAATACTAAGTAAGTAGATAAAAACCTGTCCTTCAAAATACTATACAACAACGTAATATTCCGTTAAAAACTAAAAAAAAATAGATTATGTTGAAAATTTCGATAGCCAAAATTGCCATTATTTTGTAACAAATCCAGAAGAACCTTTCAATATCACTCTGCTCTTCCTTTAACGATCAAGGAGGCCAGAAATAAAAGTATCCAAGCAAGAAAGAAATATAGATCTCTTGAAATATTCTTCTGGTTGGTCATGAAATGATCTAGGCCTGAGAGCCAACTTGACAAGGAATGTGGGTGGCTAAAGAAAATTGTGTCGAAAGTTTTCTTTAGCGAAGAATTCTGCTTTCTTGAACGGGCCAGAAAATTTTTGAACACCAGTCTTCTGTTCTTTGCTTACTGATTGATGTAAAATTAATAAAGCTGAAAAATGACATCATCAGTATCTTTTACAGCAGAAGGCATATCCGCACATTGAGATTTTGCAGGTATTTTGAAAGTAGCAATGTAATATTGAATAAAAATTCACGAATAACCAGTCCAAGAATAAAGTTACTTTTTTTAAATTCCAGCCAGCAGATTTGAAGTAAATGATAATATTTCTCAATAAAAAAATTATAAAATAACCAAAGATAAAGGTTGCCAAAATCTGACAAATGTGCCGTTATTGCATTTGTGTAAACTCGTCTTTTCCCGTAAGTGTGGCAACAGTTGGTTCCATCTTGAAGTCTCGGCTGAAGAAGTTTTATGTTTAATCTAGTTAGAATAAAATCTGTGAAAACTGTATCACTAGGGTTAACAAATTCCGTTCATGACGGATTTCGTTTTATCAGGTATACTTGTATTTATCCTTCAGTCATCGTGACCATGAAAGGTTTTCGTTTACGAGAGGATTCTGTGTTCAAAGAAAACCTGCCAAGAAATAATCGCAACGGAAAAAGTTCCCTTTAGATAGTTTGTAAGTCTTAGCAGATATAAATATATGGGGTTGTTTTCATCGAACCATGGACTTTTCCTTTTAAGATAGGCCATTTTCACTTATTTTATTGTAATACATCTATGCTCTTCAGAGGTGTACCATAATGGATACGTTTTAACAGTTTTAGAGAATACCTGTCGAAACGAAATGTGTCTTTTACGAAAACCTGTCTTAAACGAAAAATTTTCATAAAACGGTGAAACACGTAAATTTAAATTATGCTTTCTAAGACTAATATCTGTTTAAAACTGAATTTTGTATAGGTTCTTTGCGATTTCGGCCTAGCAGTTTTTACTGTTGTTGTATCCATGATTCAGTAAACCAGATCTTCGTTCGAGGGGGTCCAGACCCCCTGAACCCCTCTCTTGGCTACGCCACTGATATTAAGAGCATTCAATACATATCGAGCCAAAAGCTGTCATTAGACAGTTATGTATAGGAAAATACTAGCGAAATATGGAAGGATAGTTAACAACTTCAAGGAAAAAGTCATTTAAGAAGAAGACGTCAGCTGACTTTAGACGACTGACGCCTACGAAGCACAGTCAATCGGTCACACCGTCATTACGCTCCGAAAATCTTGGAACAATGAGCGGTAATGGGAGCTGAGTGTATGCACACAGTAAGGACAGAGACCCAACTTCGCCTGAAAAGAGCGACTGCGGCGGATGACTTAAGAACTAAATCATCGCTTTGGCGATTTTTATCTTCCTGATTTCCGTTTAAGTGTAACCCTATACTGCTTGGCGTCTTTTGATGTTGTTGTCATTTGCGCATGTGCAAATTTTCGGCGTTCGCTAATTGATTTTCGAATCTTGTTTAATACTTATTATTAAAATTATTCTTTGAAGATCAAATAGTTGATTATAATTATTATAATTCTTCAAAATGCTACGAAGAGAGGAGTGTATTGTTTGCAAAAACAAGACGTCAAAGTTATTTTTTATTCCTAAGAATAGGTAATTTTTGGTTTATTTCTATGTGTTATTTTTGTTTTTATTTTTCAAGTTCCATTATGTATGAAATATTTTATATATATTCAGTGTTGGCAGATTTTTAACAAATTTTGACTTTATATTATCGTTAAAATAACTGCCATACCACAAATCTCATTCATGTTAAAAAAATTTCTCTATATAAAATTTTATTCATATACATTTTCTATCGCAATGTAAACATGGTACTAAGTTTTTTCCTATACTAGTAAAACTGCAGATCCATTTTTTTAAAATCTCATTTTAACTTCGTACAATCCGCAATTATTATTTTTTCAATTGCATGCATGTTTATAAGCATATAAAATTCTTCGAATGTTCCAGAAATTAAAATCCTTAAATTAAAGTGGTAAGTAAAAATAAATGCTTTTAGAAATTGTAAAAAATATGAAAGTAAGATGTTTATATTTCCCGAACAGATGCAAAAACATTTTCAAATATTTTAAGCAATTAATTTCTAAATTCTATTAAATTTATAAGCAAAATTTTAAAACTATTGGAAATCCATATCGGAAATTTAGCATTCATAATTTTACATCTAAATCCATTACGCAAATATTCCATTTTCATTTCTGATAAAAATGAAATTTGAAAAATCGTCTGCATCCCCATAAGAAAGCATTACGACCTAAAAAAAAAAATTCCATATTTTCCGAACGAATGAACCAAATTTAACCAAAAACTATACAGCTAATTCTGGATACCTCACCAACATACCTACTAAAAATCAACCTAATCGGACCATTTTTACGGCAAACAGACAGACGGAAACCAAAAACATTTTGCGTCTCCACAGTGAGCCTTAACATGACGTTTCGGCACAAATCTGTCAACACTCAATATATATAAAATATTTCAAACATTATGGAACTTGAAAAAACAAGAACAAAAATAACACATGAAAATAAATCACAACTTACATTTTGAAGAATTAAAAAAATCAAATTTTCCTTTCAAACTTGGAAAAAAAAATATTGTTTTACCACAGCACTTATTTTAAAATAAAGTTGAATTCCGATTGTTTCAGAACATGTTAAAAATAATAAATCTGTTTTCATTCGCGTAGATAGATAATCGACCGTCTTAAAATCAACCAACCAACCAACCAAAACAAGAAGCAAGCAGTCGCCGTTTTTTTTTCTTTTTCTTCCCTCACTTGTCGCCAAGAAAGCGATATATAGCTCTATTAGCAACCTCGCTTCTGTTACGGCTGTAGTTTTCGCGTCATCTGCAGCTAGCGCCACTGTCTATGTGTAATCCCACGTTAAGGAAGTTACCATTGCAGTGTATGAGAGTTGATTCTCTGTTTAAAACTCCTTACTCTGTGAGTGTGTGAAAGCAGGTAAAGAGAAACAGCGAGTGGTAGACGTCTTTTATTAACCGCAAGAATTGGCGGCAACAAAACTCAACGGTGGTTACCAAGGGCATGTCTCTTCAACAATTCACTCACGCATGCGGCCAGTGCAACTGAAAATCTTATTCGAAAATTCAAGTGGGATGGCCTCAATCACCTACCTCTTATAACCCGGACCTTTTACCTTGTGGTTTCGGAGTGTTTGGTGAAAAGAAAACTTTGACAGGACAACGATTCTTGCCAGACGATGATGCAAAGCATGTGATTCGGAAATGGTGCTCAGAATAACCCTGGTACCTTTATGAGAACGCCCTGTTGTCTGCTTGGTATACCTCTGGAATAAATGCCGCAACAATTATGGTAAATATTTTAAGTTAAAATTATCTGATGCTGCTTCAACAACGTTGTTTCATTATTTATTGAATTCTTCTAATATAGATGACAGGAATAATCCGCATTGTTAAAAATGAAAGATATTAAGATGATACATATTAAATTACTACATTATTTTAAGAAGTAAAATACCTACTTGAAGAAAAGCGACTACCTTCTTTAACGCACGCTTATTCCGAAATTTTAAATCAGAATTATGAGGGTGACTGACCTCTACGTTGACATGATTTTTAAACGTCTATGGTATTTTACAGGCAGATACGTAATGTTTTACCTTATACTTTAGGAATCGAAGAGAAAAGTCGTACAACTGAGAGAGTCTAATAAATGACAGATCACCATATTATATCAATCTATCTTCATACGTGCGTTACAATGTAATGCAATGTTACCAAAAAACTATGCCGGCTACCTCACCTTAATTACAAGCTAATCGGATGCTTATTGCGGCAGTTGTCGCAAGACATAGAGACAAATAGACACTCAGACACTAAAAATTTTTTGGATCTCTACAGTAATCCTCAACTGACATTTCGGGAATTAAATAAAAAATGCTGGGAAATATTGGCTGTTTTTAATTTCCAAAATGTACATTTAATTCATAATGAAAAAAAAAACAGTAATGTCAGTTTATTTTTGTTTGGGACGTGATGCATAAATATCGCTTCATATGTCTGTCGTCTGACATTGTTAAAAAAAAAAAAACAATTTTTAAACAAAAATCTTTGTTCCACAAATTTTCGAAAAGTATCTAAATCACCATTAATTGAAAAAAGGTATCTACAGGTGCTCTTACAGTTGTTTTATAACAAGATTTTTATTTTATGCAATTAACTTTAATTGTAACTGATATAAAAGTTAAATAAGATTCAGAATAAGAAAATAACATCAGATAATGTTAAAAGAGAGATTGAAAAGAGTAGCAACAAATTTAACATATTTATTTACCATCTCTCAGTTGCTAAATAAATATACCAAAAAGCTGGCTAAATCCTGGAAATAAAAATTACATTCTTTCTATGCAAAACTTTGCATATTTCTATATCAGTGTCCTTAAATTATGTTCGGCTCAATTTTGTTGTGTGAAGTTGAAGCACTGTAGTTTGTTTTAGCTGATACAACCACGATGAGAATATTTTTCTAGAAAGGAATGATCTTCTATATTCGTTGTAGATGGAGGCCAAAGTTGAATAAATTTTCGCCAACAAAGTGAAAAGTACCTAGCTCAAACTTGGGACCTTGGCTATACATACCAAAGCCCTAACCACTGAACTGTCCAGGGTCCAGGCGGTATCCAGCCTGATACAATTCACTCACATGTTGGTACCATTGGATCTGCAACTTTAGCAGCTTTTTACCGATTGAAATACGTACACACGGAACTCCATAATACCATGGATACTAATTATATTATATATACATGAGATGTTTCAATCTGAAATACTATATTCGACGTAAGTTGAAGTCAAAGTTGAATAAATTTTCTACAACAGATATCGTCTGGATAGCTCAGTGGTTAGAGCATCGGCGCGTATATTCAATGTCCCAGTTTCGAATCCTGTTCTAGATACTTTTCAGTCTGTTGGCGAAAATTTATTAAACTTTAACCTACACCGAATATAATATTTTAGGTTGTAATTTCATATGTAATAACTAACTAATCAGTCTGGCGTTCCCGGGACCCGTCAAAAAATAGCACGAAACGCAACCCCCCCCCCCCCCCCCAAAAAAAAAAAAAAAAAAAAAAAAAACACTGCACCAATTCTGAATAAACTTTATTGAAAAGAGAACAAAATTTATTATATTGGTCTAGAAGATTGAAACCGGATTCCTGTTACTAATGTGGAAAAAATCGCAACAAATTGCGAAAAAAAGCTAAAAGTCGCAAAAACCTTGTTTCAAATGTCTCAGAGAACAAAATTTATTATCTTGGATTAAAAGATTAAAACAGGATTTCTTGTACGAATGTCAAAAGATCGCAGCGAACCACGGACAAACTCTAAAAACCGCATAAAAATATTCGTTTACAATTCAGAAATAGTTGTATAAATTTCCAATAAAGCTTTATTGAAAAAAGGACAAAATTTACAATATTGTACTGAAAGATTAAAACTGGATTATTTTTTTCTAATGAGAAAAATCGCCGCGAAACTAAAGAAAATCCCACTAAAAATAACATAACAAATTGTTAAAAATTCAAAAATAGCTAATTCAAAATTTACTACAGTGGGCTGTATAACCAGAGTTCTTTACCGAATGCCAAAAATAGACGCGTACACACAGAGAAAAGTTTTGTTGAATCAACAAAAATTTGGTTGGCCCAACAAAACTTTCCGTTTAAATATGGGTCAATGGAAAATTTGTTTGAATCAACAAGAAAAATAGTGTTGATTTTTTTTTTGCAATTTCAACAAAAAATTTTGTATTATCAGCAAAAAAAATGGTCTGTTAATTCAAGTAAAAATGTTTCAATTTTACTTGAATTAACAAAATTATTTTGTTGAAAGTTTTCTCAAAATAAATATAATTATCAGTTACTTTAAGAGTTCTTTTCAGTTTCGGCAACAAAAACTTTTGTTTAAAGAACAATTGTTTTGTGTAATTTTAAGGATTTTTTTTGTTTTAACAACAAAAGGTTTGTTACATAAACAATTATAATATTTACTTAAATTTTTTTTTTGTATTAGAACCAATCTAAACTTAACTATTTTTTTAGGTAATTTTTAATTCATTTACAGCAGTGAATTACGCCTGTAATCCTTGAATATAACAAGTGAATTTTTATCCTGCTTTTTTTCAAGCGTAAATCTACAGTTTGAACAATGTCCCCAGGTGGGAATCGAAACCGTGTTCTCAGAATAATGATCTGAGACTCTAACCACTGAGCCAGAATGAACGATATCTAAACTCGAAATTTCTCACTCTTATATATGTCGGACCGGCTGCAAACGCAGCACAAGACGGAAATGTCATCATGAGCACAGCGCCCGCTTAAGACATAAAAGTAGGGGAAGCTCGACGTTACTCTGGGGCCCCCCTCTACCAATTGCTTTGTTATTTACTAAATCCGTTTTTGGTATGCTGCAGCAATTTGAAATTTTACCATCAAAATTTCGAGTAAACACCACTTTAGAAAGAGTGAGTTTCTTAGATAAAAAATCCGTAAGGAAAAAATGCATTTCTTACCCTGATTGATTTTTTTTTTTGTAAAAAGTTATTCTGAAAAGTAAATTTGGGGGCACCTTTGTATTTCTTTGAGTAAGCACGGGCTTCCCGGGACTATTCGGTAAACAGGCCCTGCATGAGCATGCAAATTTTTGCGGCAAACATGAGACGAAAATACAAAGCCAGCATACGGCAACATATAGTTAATTTTTAATTCATTTTCAGCAGTGAATTACGCCTGTAAAAAGCAAGATAAAAATTCACTGGTTATTATTCAAGGATTACAGGCATAATTCATTGCAGAAAATTAATTAAAAATTAACTGTGTTGCCGTATGCTGGGGTCTCAGAGCGCTATTCTGAAGACGCGGGTACGATTCCCGGCTTGTGATATTTTCCACTCTGTCGGTTTACGCTTGAAAAAAAGCAGGATAAAAATTCACTGGTTATTATTTAAGAATTACAGGCGTAAATCACTGCTGAAAATGATTTTAAAATTAATCCGTGCATTAGTTCTTGAGATTTAGTTACAGTGAAAATCATGAAAAAATAACATAGCAGTGCCACCTGTTGGACTATTGACACCAAAACGTAATCAGCTTATATTTATGTCAAGGTCTAACTCAATCTGTATTTTGATGTAAATTAGTTCTTGAGAAATCGCGAATCTATTTCAGAAATCGCGAAAATTGCAACATAGCAGCGCCACCTGTTGCGCGATTTATGCCAAAAACTAATCAGCACCAATTTATATCAGGAAGTAACTGAATGTAAAGTTTAATTAAGTTCCGTGCATTAGTTCTTGAAATACAGCGCCCTCAAAATTTTTGTCACATACAGACAGACAGAGTCATAGACAGTCATTTTCTGAAAACAGTCAAATCGTGTTCCTGGACCTTCTAAAATCCGTCGAAAACCAGAAGTTGAAATTTTTCATGATTCCAATACTTTCTTCTTGTAAAGATAGAAGAAAGTAATAAATGGGATAGGGGGATTTTTAAAACTACCTTGGTCCGTCCCAAATTAAAAAGTTTTAATTATCCAAAAATTATGTTAATCCTTTAATTATACAGCTATATAAGTCAAATAAACCAAGTTGCGCGAGAGAGTTATGGCTACTACAAAACAATTTAAATTTTATAAAAGCAACAAAATTTTGCTGGAATTATAAATTACAAAATTATAGTAAAATTAAAAGAACAGATTTTGTTAATTCAAGTAAAATTGATGAAATTTTGTTAAAAATTTGTAAGAGTGTCAACAATATTTTTTTGTCAATGCAATAAAACCAACTTTTTACTTCAACTAAACATTTTGCTTGAAACAACCGAAATGTACTCAACAAAACATGTTTTGTTGTTTTAATCAATTCCTTTCTCTGGGTGTACCGTGAAAAAACGTTAACAATCTTGGAAGACAAAATGTACTATATTAGGTAAAATGTTTGAAACTGAATTACTTTTAGGAATGTCAAAAATTCCCCGCGGAAAATGAAAAAATACAAAAGGTCGCATTGGAAATCGCGGAAGACAAAATGTACAATATTAGGATGAAAGCTTGAAATAGAATTCTTTTTACTAATGTTAAAAAATCGTTGCAAAATGCAAAAAAAAAAACCTCTAAAACTCACTAAAAATCCCAATAAAAGTTGCTAAAAACTCAAATGTCCAGGAGGATAAATTGTACTATATTAGGCTAAAAGTTTGAAACAGAATGTTCTTCGCGAAAAATTCAAAAATTGCTGTGCGAATTCCGAATGAACTTTACTGAAAGCGGACAAAATTTACTTTAGTGAACTAAAACAGTGTAACCGGAATTCTTTCACAAATGACAAAAAATCGCCGCAAAACATGAAAAAATGCTGAAAATCGCATTAAATATCGCTATAAGTTCAAAGATCACAGAGGACGAAATTTATTATAGTAAACATAACCATTGTTCCCGGAATTCTTTCTAGGAATGTCAAAAAATCGCCACAGAATGGGAAAAATTGATAAAAATCTCTGAAATTCTCAATAAAATTTGTTAAAAATTCGCAAATCAAAGAGCACAAGAAGTATATTAGGCTAAATATTTGAAACCGAATTTCTTTTACTTATGTGGAAAAATCGCCACAAAATATGAAAAAATTGTAAAAATCACATAGCAAAATTCGCTAAAAATTCAACAATTACTGTACGAATTCAGAATAAACTTTATCGAAAATAGGGCAAGATTTACAATAGTGAATAAACTATAACACAGTAACAGTCGCGGAATGGGAAAAAACGCTATAAATCACATTAAAAATCGATAAAAATTCAAAAATCTCAGAGGACAAAATTTACTACAGTAAGCTAAACCACTGTGACCAAAGTTTTTTTTAGGAATATCAAAAAATCACCGCAGTACTCGAAAAATCGATAAAAATCGTTAAAATAACGATAAAAATTGCTACAATTTGAAAAATCAAGAAGGACAAAATTTACTATATTAGGCTAAAAATTTAAAACAGAATTCTTTTTATTAATGTGGAAAAATCAAATTTCGAAAAAAAAATATAAAAATCCCAATAAAAATCAGAATAAAAATCGCTAAATTTTCAAACACATTACGTGGTCGGTTCAGCAGGAATGAAAATGTCTGACGAGTCAGCCTATATATTTAGTAACTGTAATATAAGCAAGACCTTCATTATAGGCAGAAGTCACGGTGGCTAAAAAGAGACAGAAGTTCGTGATAGAAAATTGCGTCTTAGTCTAGGGCGGCTTCAACTCTTTTTATTATCCGTAAGAACACATGCCTAACAATAAATATAGCAGACGAGAACTAGTTAGTGTATTTCGCCAATTTCTAAAACAATGTAAGGAGTTATAAGCATTCATAAAATAGTTTTTCTTAATAATGTTTTAATTTTAGAAATACACAAGATAATTAACATGACTAATAATATTTTTAGGTTGATTTTCAGAAGTTAAAAATATACTATATGGAACAGTATCCTGGATTTCTATTTAAAGCCATACCTGAAATAAGAGCTGCTGTTAGAAAGGTAATTTTAACGTTTTTTAATTTGTAATAGAAGAATTGTACTTAATATTCAGTTCATTTTCAAAATAGAACTTCATAGAAAACATAATTGCAATATTTTCTGTTTTATGTATTTTTCCTGTACTGCGTTGCTTATTAAGAGTCTATTTCGATATCGATATGACACGCTGAACTTATTTTATTTATACAAATTTAAAGACCTCATATAATCTCTATATATTTTTTTCTTTTTAGTCTCTCCTTTTCTGTTCCTCTCTTTCCTTTCTTTTTGTTATTTCTTTGTTTGCTTCTTTTCTTTTCTTTATTAATTTTATTATTGTTGTTATTCTTTCTGTCTGCTACACTTTGGTGACTAAATAGTTTTGTGTGTTATTATTTTGTTTATAATGATTAATATGAATGAATTTTTCTATTTATGAATGATATTTAAAATTTAATTTTTCATTACAAAACTTAAAAATTCTCTAATTGATTCAATGAAATCAGTTTTACATTTTTTAGGTTGAGACAACACTGTAAAAAATTTTCCGGAAGGTTCTTGAAAAAAGTGGTGGCATTAAAATGTCACGGCTTTTTGCTGTTACGTATCACAACAAAGTAGTGAAACATTCCAATTTTCAATAATCAATGTGCTTTTTTTTATTCAGCGTCTTATTTAAGCAATTAAATTTTAAAGTTTCGTATTACAGATAAAATGAAAATTCAAATAATGAAGCATAAAAAGATTTAAATTAGCTACTTACTTTATCGGTTGATAGCCTAACAAAGAATGGCATTTGTTCAGATTGCATTTGTCGCTAAGTACCTAGGCAGCTGTTTTTTTATTTTTCTTTAGTTATCAAAATGGCTAATGGAACATAAAACATGAAGCACGCATGCGCAGAATGTAGTTTTCGGAAAAGTTGAAACTTCTCAAAAATATTATACGAAATATTGCCGTAATTGATGTGGGACATAAAGAAATTCGAAATTCCGGTAAAATATGAGAAATGTTTCAGGATAATTTCCTGAAACGTTCCAATTTTTTTTTACAGTGAATAACTTTATAATATGGTTTTTAAAAACCTATCATGATTTGTTGATCTAATGACTATTGAAAATGAATTCAGAATGTAACACGTTGTCTTTTGTTTTCTAGGCAGCAGACTATTTCGAAGAAACTTATGGGAACAAGCCCACCAAAATAACGATACCTGAATTAGGATATGCTTTAGAAATTTGGGAATCAAAACTTCTTGAAGCGGGTATGCCACCATTCAGAGATTTTATTTCAGAACCAGGGAAGAAGATCAATCTTTTCACTGAGTTTATTAAATGGATTTTTGGCAACAGTGAGCACACACTTCAGGCCTTGTATTACGCCAAAATTGAGCGACGGGCTAAAGATTCTGACTATTACAAATATCTTGCGATGTACAACAGCCTTAAGAAGAAGTTGGACACACTTCTGAGTGACAATGGTGTTCTTCTAGTTCCGACGCACCCAGAGCCTGCTCCCCACCATTTTATGACCATTCCAAAGTATCCTAATCAAGGATATACGAGTATTTACAATGTTCTTTGCTATCCTTCAACACAAATCCCAGCTGGTCTTGTGAATGGATTGCCTGTTGGAATACAGGCCGTCAGCGCGACCAACAACGACTACATTACAATAACTACAGCAACAGAATTAGAGAAAGTGTTTGGAGGTTGGAGAAGTCCAAGCAAGATAATAAAAGTTTGAATATAATTACATTTTTGTATTTTAACATACAATTTAAATACATTAGTGTTAGCAGTGAACAGCCTATAAAAAACGGCAAATGATATGAGTTTGTATTTTGCAAAGAAAGCAACATATTTTGTTTGATGTAATATTAACAATATTCTAATTTTATCGCTTTTAAAAAAATGTACAAGGTGTTTCAAAATTCATTTTACATTTTATGGCTGAATGGAATTTACAAGCGGAGTACAGAAAGAGCCATTTAAAAACATCGTTCTCAGAAATTTAGTAGTTATGGCTCGTATCAGGGGTGAACAAAATGCTACACACGCAGTTTCTACCAAAACAATAATCCTTTTATAACCCCTAGAAAAATGTATTGTGATCATTACAAATTATGAGACATAACATTAGCACGGATCAACTACTTTATAATACATAAAGAATAAAGACATTTAAAATCAGACATCTAAAATAACTAAAAAACAGTACATTAATATCACATATATAAATTCAATTACAGTAGACGTTTCAAGTTTTATACGAGGCGCCTCATCAGTATATTTTGTACTGATGAGAACTGCTCGTATAGAACTTGAAATGGCTATTGTAATTTATTTTATTCATGAGATATTAATGTGTTGTTTTTGAGTTTTATTAAATGTCTGATTTTAAATGTATTTTTAATATTATAATTCTGATTCAGACGTAATATGTTTCGTTATTTGCAATAGTTTATAATGCATTGTACTATACTACTTGAAACGGCCAGATTAACAGTTAAATTACCAGAACAGCAAGATACAATGACACTATCAAGCTTGTTCGGAATTCGATGGGAAATCAATCACGTATCTGTGTAAAGAAAATATTTCAATTCAAATTTTTTAAAAAACCCATATTTTTACGGTGAAATGATTTAAAATATATTTTTGTAAATCTATTATTCATTTTCGTCTAAAATATATGAATTTTGGTACACCTTAAACTTACGGGAGACAGTCAAAAGATAATAGAATGAATTTCTCACTTCTAAAATACTTTAGAAGGAGACTATCTTTCTATTGTGCTTTTCGAAGGTGTCACCATTATTTGATCTACCCCAGTTCAGTATGTCTGCCACTAATTCAGGGCTACCACTGACGACTATTTTTATATTCTATTCGCACCACTATTTGTAAACAGTATATTTCTCTTGCACATGTTATCAAAGTATATGAAAAAGATTTTTAATTGAAGAAAGTGGTACGAATAAGATTCAAAATAGTCATCAGTAGCAGTCCTGGTAATTGCACATGTTTTTGAGCTCATTTTACTACTGTCAACTGACATTGATGAAGAAAAACGTTTATCTCAAATGCTATGATTTTAGACGAGGGAATAAAAAATTACAGTTGCATGGAGCTAAGTCTGTGTTATATGGAGGGTTTTTGCCTTATTCTATTCCTTTTCTGGCCAAATAATGGGGTGAAATTTTACAAGAATGAAGGCATTCTTTAGTCTGATTTTATGAAGATAAAAAACAATAGCCCTCTTTTTGTATTTCAGTTCAGATTGTTGAGTTAACACTCTTTCTATGAATCTCCCGTCAAACAGATAATGTTGAGTGATTTGCATAACTGTATTACACCCTCTCTGTTTTTGTTTTTTTTTAACTAGTGGGAAAATGGTTGTTGTTTTCGGTCGAGAATGGACCTCTTGGCGTCGTCACTTTATTTTTTTTGAGCGTTTTTAATGAAATTCTGTAACTTTAGAAGATTTTTTTAAAGCGTTTTTAACGAAATTCTGTAACTTTAGAAGAATTTTTCTTTGAATAGGCCATAGAAATGCATAAAATCGTTACAAAAATGTTAAAGTTACAAAAAGGATAGATGCAAACTATGAGATATGAAAAAAAAAAAACGAATTCAAAAATTGACGTCGGTTGAGAAATCGTCTTATAAAGCAAAAAACGTGGTCTTTAACTTTAATTTCCTCAAAATACCTTTAGCTCAGACATCAATCTAAACAAGAGTTAAAGTTATTGTAGGAAGGACCCGACAAAATATTAAGGTACATATTAAGGATAAGGTATAGTAATGGAAAATGCGTTTCAATGACTGCGGCGATGGTTCAGACGAATATTTTTGCGAGGACAGAGAATGCCAGGATCTCTTCATCTGTATTAATGGAAAATGCGTTTATTTGTAAATGGTTCCGATGAATATTTTTGAATAATTAATATTTTTAATTAATTTGAAATTTTTTTTTAAGCTTTCGGAACATTTTCCCAATGGTTGTTGTAATTTGTTAAATTGCATTCTTAAAAAATAAATAAATTTAACCTTTTTTTTTTTTTTTTTTTTTTTTTTTTTTTTTGTATTTGTAAAAATTTTCTGTACTCCTGTTTTAGTGAGAAGAAGATTAATACTTTATACACTGTAAGGCAAGGTAACAGAAAATTTTTAATCCTAACTTTCGTTTTTAGTGCCAGAAAACACAGCAAATTCATAAAATTCGAAGTATCATAAATCGGTAAGTTTTGGTTGCAGAAGAATGGGATTTTTACTATGTTACTTTTTAGGGCGAGCACGGAGAAAATGTTCTAAATATAACTTATAGGACTTAAAAACCGAATAAAAAATTAAATTATGTAACAATTTTAAAAGTAACTATTTTGATGTAAATGGCTTTTGATATGATGAAGTGCACCACATTTAAAACATTTTTGCAATTGGAACTCTCTACACCTCCAAAATTAATGGTTTAGTAATTAGCTATGTATCAACGGTAAGAACGGATGTAAATATTTAACGAGTTTCAATCACGGAACCAACTTATGATAAATAATTATAATAACGATAAAGGTAATAACAATGATGATAAGAGTAATAGTAAAAATGTTAATAAATATAAAAATTACTGACAATTGATGTGTCAAGAGCTTTTAATTGTTATATTGTTATTCGTTGAATTCTTTAAAATTTGCCCTAAAACGTTTTGCTTATGAAGAAAATTCTGAAGAAATTTAATGTTAATAAAGATAAAAATTACTGACAAATTGATATGTCAAGGGATTTTAATTGTTATTGGTTGAATTCATTAAAATTTGCCCTAAAACGTTTTGCTTATGAAGAATTATGTTATTCTTACGGTTGATAAATAGCTAATTACTAAACCATTAATTTTGGAGGTGTAGAGAGTTCCAATTGCAAAAATGTTTTAAATGTGATGCACTTCATCATATCAAAAGCTATTTACATCAAAATAGTTACTTTTAAAATTGTTACATAATTTAAATTTGTATACGGTTTTTAAGTCCTATAAGTTATATTTAGAACATTTTCTCCGTGCTCGCCCTAATAAGTAACATAGTAAAAAGCCCATTCTTCTACAACCAAAACTTACCGAATTATGATACTTCGAATTTTATGTTTTGCTGCGTTTTCTGGCACTGAAAGCGAAAGCTAGGATTAAAAAATTTCTGTTACCTTGCCTCACACTGTATAAAAGATTAATCTTCTCACTAAAATTCTGAAGAAAAATTAGGTTTAGTAATTAGCTATTTATCAACGGTAAGAACGGATGTAAATATTTAACGAGTTTCAATCACGGAACTAACTTATGATAAATAATTATAATAACGATAAAGGTAATAACAATGATGATAAGAGTAATAGTAAAAATGTTAATAAAAATAAAAATTACTGACAAATTGATGTGTCAAGAGCTTTTAATTGCTATTGGTTGAATTCATTCAAATTTGCCCGAAAACGTTTTGCTTATGAAGAAAATTACAATATAAATGATTTATAATGCTGATCACTGCAGCATAAAAAACGGACAACATCTTTATTCTTTATAGTATTTATTTATTTATAAACATACTTTTTATGTGTTTTTATTATACTTTTCTGTATAATTTGTTAATTTGTTAATTATTACACTATGAAATAAAATGAAAGGAAAATATGTAGTTGTGAATTATTGTTTTACTCAGTTTTGTAGATCACCTGGTTTGTTAATTTTATATTATTGACGGATTTCCAACGTAGGAGATTATACAATTCGTTTGTATATATATATATATATATATATATGTAATTCATCAAAATATGAAATTTTTAATTGATTAAACATTTCGAAAGAAGGTGTATATAAAAATTCCATAACAATTAACTATCAATATTCATAACAAAAAAAAAATAAAAATTAAACTACACAGGCTAAAAGACTGTCTGTTTCTCTTCAGTGGACGGACAGACATAACTAAATATATCCCCCCCCCCTTCCACTACAAAAACTTGTAGGTTTCAGAACACAAGCTAGCCTTACATGCAAAAGAATTTTTAAAAAGTAAATTACTTTATTAGAAAACATATTAAAAGCAATTTAAGAAAACTAAATTACTTAATTTTGTTTTCAAATAAATTAATTTAGTTTAAAAATTTTTTTTAATTGTTTTTAACTTGCTTTTAATTTGCTTGCTAATAAAGTAAATTAGTTTTTTAAAAATTGTTTTCGATGCAAGGCTAGCTTATGTTTCAAAACCTACAAATATTTATAGTGTATGTGTGTGTGTGTGTGGTGGTGGTGGTGGTGGTGGGGGAGTTAATTCTGTCTGTCTGTCCACTGAAGAGAGACAGACAGGCTTTTAGCCTGTGTAGTTCGAATATGTTATTGTTGTAAATGCTTTATTATATGTCTATGATTATTTATAAAAACAAAAAAAATGCGTTTTTAGTGTCAGAAAATGCTGAAACTTTATAAAATTCAAAGTATTATAACTTGTTAAATTTTGGCAGTACAAATATGGAATATTTAATGTTTTACTTGATAGATAACGGAGAAAGATTTTCTAAATGTAACTTTTAGGGCCCAGGGACCGTATAAAATCAGCGGGCCACCCGTTGCGTTTATTTTAGTGGTCCACCGTGTTATTTGGAATTATACGAGCGAAACATTTTCAGCGGCATCGAAAAATTTTCGAAGTGCCTTATTAACGCAAATCCATAGATTCCATCTTTTATGTTTTTATCGCGTCAAATAAACTTGCTCTATATCAAAAATTCATTTAATAAAAGGTTTATTGTTTCTATATGACACTTAATTGATTTAATTTATTAAATAACATTTCTAGTTCAAAATGTTTTTAAAATTTTTGCCAAATTAAAGCAAGTTTTAAATTTAGTAGTTATATCTTATATTATTTAGATAAAAAATGTTTAAGAAGCAGGTTAAAGGGCACTTGGTACACTTAATTTTTCTCTATCAACTGAAAGGCTAGCGAAGTGTATTTGCTCTTTTTTGTGCTGAAAAGAGCTGAAGCTTTATGAGACCGACAATACCACTGTATGCTAACAGCTCCTGATGTCATAAATGTACACTTCTTCAAATGTCATTATGCATATCTGCCAACTTTTAAGCTTTTTTCTTACCACTTTATTTGAACAGACAAATTTGTCGGGAACTTGGGATTAAATAAGCGAAAATTTTCTGTATAAAAACAGTGGTAGGAAAAAAGTGTAAAAGTTGGCATTATGGTACTGTAGTAAACACTGGAGTGTAAGCATCTTTTGCTCTTTTTAGGGCTAGTCGACAGATTATCCCTACACTGTTAAAAATTTGCAGCAAACTGTCCAATCATTTGACCGTTTTTATAGAAAACTGTTACATAACCGTAATTTAACTCTAATCTGACCATAATATGGGCAATATTATGGTCAGAATAGAGTTTAATTGCGGTTATGTAACCGTTTTCTATAAAAACGGTCAAATGACTGGACAGTTTGCTGCAAATGTTTAACAGTGTATGTACTACTGCTAATATTACCATTAAAAATTAAGTAACTTCGTGCAACTTCAGGTATAAAAATGAAATATTGCGAGCAAATATAAATAAATAAATGAATCAATTTTATGAATCAAGAAGAAAATGAGAATTCTCTAGTTCTCCAGCGTCTATATACAACCAATTCTTGGTCTTGAATCCTAGACGTCTATGCATTTAATTGAACTATAGGTAGTCTGCAGAACTTTAAAAATTTACAAATGTGGTCCTCGAACATAAGAGGTTGGAGATCCCTATTTTAATTGGATTTTTATATGACGAAGTACATTTGAATTTTTTTTAAAAATTAGAACTATTTCTTCAAAAACTATATAAAGGTTTAGAAATTGTAGGTCGACGATAAAAAGGGATACCCTGTATATAAAATAGTAGTAGTAGTAATGTAGATTTTACTGAGGAGTGAAAATGAACTTGCTGCCGACAATCACAATTCAAGGATATTTTTACGGTTAGTGCGCTACCTAGATAGTCGGTCTTTGCTCTTTTATGACTGATTATTTTACGGTTTATCGCTTGGTATTAACGTGTCAGAGGATAGATAACGACATTTGTGCGTAGAAAATTCGATTTTTAAGAACTATTTTTGAATTCTTATGTTATAAAACACAATTGAGTTAGATAAATCTAGCTAAAAAAGGATAAAAATATCTGATTAAAAACCTGTGTCGATCTTTAGAATATGACCAGATACGGGCATAAATGGATAAAAAAAAAGATTATAATTTAACAAATTACACTAACCATTGAGAAAATGTTCCGAAAGCTTATATATATATATATATATATATATTTAACCATACTTTCGTGTTATAGCGGCCCCACAGTTATGATTTTGCCAAGGTTGCAGTTGTGATTTCGCTAAGATCATCGCAAAGCTTGTATATAGGTCCCTTGGTGATTCATCCTCCGCTATAATAGGAAATTACCAAATTTACAACATGTTAATGAAAACAGAAACAAAAATGTTATATTTGTAGGATTTCAGTTTGAACACTTCACTTCATCAAATGAACTGATACTCTAATGCTATTGTCCATGATTTAAATGCGTGAGCTGAAAATACTTTGGATCACGAGTTTTGGCAAAGAGCCAGTTTTCTATTTTTTGTATTGAAGCAAGATATAAAAGGAATATTTGGCCGGTAAAGGCATTATTAGGCCTCGCCGGATTGTTGTAAGTTAAATTGTTGTTATATAGTTTTTGCTAAAAGTGTATTAGTTGAAATTAAAGTGCATATTTTGTTGTTCATCGATTATTTGTCATATTGGTTCAGTAAAGTGCCTATTTATATATAATTTACTTACATTTTTGGGGGCTCGGCCGGGATTATTAAAAAGTAAAAGCCACTAGTAGTGAATTGGAAACCAAACGTAAAGTGTTGTAAAACGCCAGTATCAAAAGTTCGGTTATGAATTAGCAAGGTGAAACCGTAATCGTATTACTTAAAGTACAGTTTTTTAAAGATAAACATGGGAACTCTAAATAAAGCGAAGAGAATTGATCTAATAAACCTCTGCGAAGAATGCGGAATTGAAGCACCAGGAAAACCGACAATACCTGTCCTAATAAAGCTGATCAAGAGTTGGGAGAGTTACGAAGAAGATTTTATAAGAGATCGATTGGAAGTAGTGATAGCAAGTAGAAAAGAGAAAGAAGAAAGAGAAAGAGAAGAAATTACAAGCAGAACTGGAAGAGAAGAAATTACAAGCAGAACTGGAAGAGAAGAAATTACAAGCAGAGATTGGAGAAAATAGATTGAAATTGAAAATGGAAATGGAAGAGAGAAAATGGAAAATAGAATCGGAGCAGAATTTTGAAATTAAGAAATTACAGATACAAGAAAATTCAAGAGAACATATTAATGAAGACCCAAAGACAAATCCAGGTTAAGCAATTGGAATTGCTTAGATTATTAACTAAATATGATAGCTCGAATGATATCAGTTTATACTTAGCTATGTGCAAAAGGCAAATGGCGCAAACAGGCATTGATAAAAAAGAATGGGTAAATTATTTAATTAATCTAATGCCGTTAGATGTGATCAATATAATAACAAGGGAAAACGAACCTGAAATTCACGATTATGATTATATAAAAAATATTCTACTAAAACGCTACAAGCTATCACCAGAGGAGTTTAGGCTGAAATTTTTCTCATCTAAAAAAGAGCCATCAGCCAATTGGCGAGATTTCGCTTATGAGATAAAGGTGTATTTTCAACAATGGATTGAAGGCCTTCACGTAAATAACTTTGAAGATTTGGCGGAATTAATTGTTGTTAATCAAATCAGGCATAATTTACCTACGGAAACAAAAACACATTTCATAGAGGAATTATCTATATATATAAAAGAAAGTCCTTTCTGGCTAGATGATCAACGCACAGCCAAAACTACTGAACCTACAAAGACGAAACTTGCAGGAAAAATACTTCTTAGTGTGTAGAGACGCACTAAGAAGGGATTTTCAAAAACTCCACCCCTAAGGGGGGTAAAAAGGGGAACAAACTTTAAAAAAATTCCTTTAAAATCCAGTATTGTAGTTACGTGACAAATGATAACATATTTTAATGTATTTTTGTATGCTGAATCGAATGGTATCAATTAAATACTCATAAGTCAAATAGTTCGTGAGATATTGCACATTGTTCCAATTTGGCGAAATTTTTGACGTCATAATCTAACAATTCTAACAATACAAGTGAGAATTTCTAAAAATACATCCGTTACTATAGCAATGGAAGAAATTCAAATTAAATCTTTTTGTTATTTAATTATTTTGTTTATTTTTACAGATAGAAACATTAACTGTTCAATTGGGAATGGAAAATTATTCTTACGGATATTTATGTAATTGTGTATAATTATTAATTCTACAAAATCCACGATTTAAAATAAAACGTGATTGCTAAAATAAAGTTTCGAAGGTCTGTTTAGTATTATACAAGTATATTGCTTCTTTATTTGTTTTCAGTCTTCATCCATGTTTCCCCTTTTCTTTGGGTTGTTAGTTATTCATACGATTTCGGGCTAATTTTCCCGCAATCAGATACCTCGCCAATTGGAGTTTTAGCTACCATGTTGGGTACTTCTCTGTTATCCCGTTAACCACTTTTCATAACAAAAAAACTATCGCCAAACTGTAACGCCAAATAAACGGGAGAACGTTGCCATTGGAATGTCAAAATAAATAAATAAAATATAAGACTGTAAGGATACAATTGTTATTTTAATTAATGAAATAACTCATAAATCAGTAAAACATAATGAAAACTACACGCAAATGTCGAATTAAAAACCACTTGATGACGTAACAAACACGTATAATTCTTCTGACATCAAGTAAATGGGACGGCATTGTTAGTGTTTAATCTTACAATTTGGCGATAGTTTTTTGTTATGAAAAGTGGTCGACGGGATAATAGAGAAGTATCCAATGAGCAAAAGCATCGTTTACGTTTGAAGCGAAACCTTCATGATGAATCTTATTACAGAAAATCATATTATCATCTACTATGACTCTAAACCTCATATTCATATTTTAATCCGTTTATTCATGATATTTTGTTAGGTTTTACACTGTTATTTAAGTAATGCTTTTTGAAAGGTTTTATAGAGTATAGCTATTCTACGTTACTCTGTTATAGTGATACAGAGGAAAGCTCTAAAATTAAGTGAACCCGATTATTAAAGATTACCTTTACAAAAAATGCTACTGAACAAATTTTGATGGAAGTGACTTTTCAAGTATGGCTAATGACCCTATTATATATCATTCTATGTTGCTTAGTGATAGAGCTAATGGAAAAGTGATTGGGAAAGATGAGTGCAATTATGAAAGATATATCTACTATATATATAAAATGCAAATTCGTATTTCATTCCGACTGTTTATAATTTTAAAACTGCTGGACGGACTTTGGTGGGATTTACACAGTTAGTTACGCAATTTTGTGGAGATGGTTGGCAATTATCTGTAGACAAGTTTTCCTCTGCGTTTCTTTTCTGAAGCAAAAGCTTGACAACGAATCCGATTACAGAAATCATGTCATCATCATCTACAATATTTATAAAACGCAAATTCGTATTTCAATCAGATTGATTAAAACTCAGGTTCTACCGAACAGATTTTTATTGGATTTCACTATTAGTTAGGTAATTTGTTTTAGAAAGGTTTAAAAAGAAAGCACATTGTTATACATTGCTTATTTATAGAGCTACGGGGGGAAGTTTTAGATAAAATTAGGTGCACCCAATTATGAAAGATTACCTTTTTTAAAGTTCTACTGAACGGATTTTGATGGAATTTTCACAGTTAGTTAGATAATATTTCAGGGATTGATTTTCTACATTGTTTAGTTATGGAGCTATGGGAGAAAGTTGTCAGTGGTGTAGTAAAAAAAACTGTGCATATATGCTATAGACAGACGGTGTATACTAGAGAGTATATGTTACAGCTACGGAGGGTGTGCAGAGTTTCTTTTTGAAAATTCCAGAAGGTCAAGAAGAAAATTCCACTTCTATCATCAGGACAAGATGATTATGAAAGATACATTCACCTATCTACTGTATATATATAATGCAAAGGGGAATTTCGATCCGGCCACTTATAACTGGAATTTTGTTGGGACTTGCACTGTTAGTTAGCTAAATTTTGAAGCAAGGTTTTAGTGCATAACATATCATTCTACGTTGCTTAGTTATAGAATTAGGGGGAATTTCTATAATCAACTGAACCCGATTATGAAGCATTATCCTTTTTAAAAGATTCTGCTAAATGGATTTCGATGAAACTTGCATTGTTAATTTTTCAGAGATAGTTTTGGTGTAGTGCATTATCTATATATATAAATGAAAGTCCTGACTGGGTAGATGATCAACGCGCAGCCCAAACTACTGAACCTACAAACACGAAACTTGGAGGAAAAATACTTCTTAGTATGTAGAGGTGCACTAAGACCGGATTTTCAAAAACTCCACCCCTAAGAAGTGGGGTGGGGGGTAAAAAAATGAACAAACTTAAAAAAAATTCCTTAAAAATCGAGTATTACAATTAAGTAAAAAAATTATAACTAATTTTAATGTATTTTTTTATGCTGAATCGAATGGTACAAAGTACATTCTTCTAAGTCCTATAGTTAGTGAGATGTTGCATATTTTACAAATTTGGCGACGTTCTTGGCGTCAAAACTTCAAAATTCTAATATTACAAATGATAATTTCTGTACATACGCGCGTTATTATAGCAATGGAAGAAATTCAAATTGTCGATAAAACGCGACGGACTTCTTTTCATTGTTATAAGATAATGCGGCGAAATCTGTTCCCGCAAACTGTTATCTATATATATAAATGAAAATCCTGACTGGGTAGATGATCAACGCGGAGCCCAAACTACTGAACCTACAAACACGAAACTTGGTGGAAAAATACTTCTTAGTATGTGGAGGCGCACTAAGACGGGATTTTCAAAAACCCCAACCCTAAAGGAGGTAAAAAAATGAACAAACTTTTAAAAAAAATTCCTTAAAAATCGAGTATTATAGTTAAGTGACAATTACAATATATTTTAATGTATTTTTGTATGCTGAATAGAATGGTATAAAGTTCATTCTTCTAAGTCCTATTGTTAATGAGATAATGCATATTTTTGTAACGATTATCGTTATTAATAGTTCTACGTTGTCTAATTATAGAACTAGGGTTGAAATTTCTATAATCAGTTGAAGCCGTGAAACATTAGCCTTTATAAAAAATACTGCAGAATGGATTTCGATTGAACTTGCATTAATAAATTTCCAGGGGTAATTTTAGTATATTGCATATTGTTACATAGTTCCTTAGCAAATCATACTGTAAATGATTAAATAAAGAAGTTGGTCTTTAATAGCCAAATTTTGTGCAAAAAATAGAAAATATAACAGAGCAATGACGTTTATTTCGTTTTACAGCATTGCAAAAGGACAATCAAAGTAAAGGTGCATATTGCTTTAAAACACAAGATGACCAAATTCAGGGGTATATTTCGTTTGGAGAACCGACCAGCGTAGCGGGCAAAGCCTGCTAGTTAGTAATAAAGAAAATTGATGACTTAGTTAATAAATTAGATAATTACGAAACAACACAAACGGTTTACAATAAACAATCAGTTAAGGATACAAGTAGCGATTTTGATGACAGAAGATCGCGAGTGGCTGATTACGCCAATTTGAAAAGACGCCAAATTGACAATAGACACAGTATGAATTATGGAGGCAAAGAGTCGCATATAATCTGTTTTACGTGTGGCAACCCTGGTCACGTGAGTGCGAAATGTGCCATGACAAATAATACAGAACAAGAATATTCAAATTTTTACCCGCAACATAATCAAAATTGGCGAGAAACAAAATACCAAAACGAGACCCAAAACACGCAAAGAAAAATAGTTAATATGGGCATGTTAAATGGTAAAAAAGGAAGAATCTTAGATATTAGCGGAATAAAAACAAGCGTAATAATTGATACAGGAAGCGATATTTCAATCGCCAGTTCAAGATATCATACTGCAATAAACGCGCCAAAACTAACCAGAGACAATATATACATATCAGGCATAGGTGGAGAAGAAATTAAGCCAACAGGTTTTTTCTGGCATAAAGTCTACGTGGATGAAACAGAAATCCAGGATAAATTTTACGTGGTACAAGAGACGGACTGCGATTTAATAATAGGTAGAGAAGCAGTAGAAGGCATGACGTTAAAAGTAACGGAAGAAGGTGTTAGAATAACAAGCGGCAACACAGTAAGAGTAGGATACATTAAAATAAGAGAAAAAATAAGAAAAGTTATAAAACCATGTAAGCTGAATAAAACAAGATACAAGATTATCCGATGAATGGAATGTTGACTTTCCATCTCCAGAAGAAAATTACGAAAGTAGTAGTCCTGCACATGGTAGAAAAGACTATGTGAAAGATCGCAATAGGAATTTCGATCATAAGGGAAAGAACAGAAATTTTAATAGACCATTTGATAACAGAAGCGATAATAGATATCGCCAGAGATATTTTGAACAGTCATTTAACCGTGGAAATTACAATAAATATAGATATGGGAAACAGAGTTCTTTGAAACCTCAAGACATAACAGAAAATACTTCACATAATTCAAAAGCAAGGTACAATCCAGATTTTCCCCCTAGATACATGAATAGAGGCTACTATCATGGTCAAAATAATTATAATTATGGTGGCCAACGATCATACAAGGCTAGTTATAATGAACCAAAATATTCACAACCATCACATAAAAATTTTTCTCATCATGGATTTAAAGAAGATTATAATGGACGAGAAACTTATTCAAATTCTTATCATTCCAGAAGCAATAGGTACGATAAAACATAACAAATCAAGATGCTGATGTCGAGACGCCATCATGTCAGGATGACCGATTTGTAGGATTTCAGTTTGAACACTTCACTTCATCAAATGAACTGATACTCTAATGCTATTGTCCATGATTTAAATGCGTGAGCTGAAAATACTTTGGATCACGAGTTTTGGCAAAGAGCCAGTTTTCTATTTTTTGTATTGAAGCAAGATATAAAAGGAATATTTGGCCGGTAAATGTATTATTAGGCCTCGCCGGATTGTTGTAAGCTAAATTGTTTTTATATAGTTTTTGCTAAAAGTGTATTAGTTGAAATTAAAGTGCATATTTTGTTGTTCATCGATTATTTGTCATATTGGTTCAGTAAAGTGCCTATTTATATATCATTTACTTACATATATATATATATATCATACATTATTATAATGTCATACAAGCTTTATAATTTGGTGATTAATCTTGGTCGCTTGGCGATTCATCCTTGGGGGTCGCTATAACACGAAAGTACCAAATTTACATTATATTAAAGAAAACAGAAACAAAAAAATTAAAAGACGATTTCTCATCCGACGTCAATTTTTGAAGTCGGCTTTTTTTTTTTATATATCTGATAATTTGTATCTAGATCCTTTTTGCAACTTTAACATTTTTGAAACGATTTTATGCATTTCTATTGTCTATTCAAAGAAAAATTTTCATAAAATTACAGAATTCAGTTAAAAATTCTTATAATTCTTCTTTATATATAATATTTCATCTTGATTATAAGCGATTGCTATCTTACGACGACTTTTCTCGTAATGTTTTCTGAAAAACCTTTGTAGGAATTTGATGCATGCGTATTTATAACTCATATAAATAATCAAAATATAGAGGACTGTAATTACTTTAAATAATTTATTTCACTAAATGAAACAATGCGTAGCGTGCCCTTTTGGCAGAACAACAAACATAACTTCAGTTCAGTTCGATTTCACTTTCAATCGAGGGGAGTTCGCGACGCCCTCTCGCGAGACTTATCAATTCTCAGTTTTCAACAATAAACATTCTCCCCCGGATTGAAATTTACAAATTTCAATAACTTAGAATTCTTACAATCATATAAATTTACATAGCACAATTACAGCAAAAATTATTACACAACAAATAGATATACACAGCATAATAATAAAAATGTAAAATTAACAATAATTAATCACTATATTATTTCTTAGGTATCAATAGGAAGGACAGCTATTTTCGTAATTGAACGCTTTAATTCACCTGATTTAGTATGAACCTTTACTACCCTGACCTTGCCATCCGCTCCTGTATAAATTTTACTTATGCGGCTTAAAGCCCATTTACATACAGGCAAAAAGTCTTCCTTCACTAATACCATTAAACCTGTAGTTAAATTATCCTTTTCCACAATCCATTTAGATCTCTGTTGTAATGTATTTAAATAGTCTAATCTCTATTTTTCCCAAATTTTCTGGACGACCCTCGTAGTTTTCTGCCAACGGCCTAAACGATTAATATTAACATAAATTAACGACGGTTCGGGTATAGCATTGATTGGTCTCCCGATCAAAAAATGACCGGGAGTCAAGACCTCAAAATCGTCGAAATCATTTGACAGGGGAGTAAGAGGTCGAGAGTTCAAAATACCTTCTACCTGAATAACAATAGTTTCGAACTCTTCATAATTAAATCGCAAGTCACCCATCGTTCTTTTAAGGTGATGCTTCACAGATTTTACTCCAGCCTCCCAAAGTCCTCCGAAATGAGGAGACTTGGGAGGTATGAATTTCCAGTCGATATTTTCAGAAATTAAATAATTCACCAAAATCTCATTTGGAAAATTTATCATTTTGTAAAACACCTTCAGTTTGGAATTTGCCCCAACGAAATTCCTAGCGTTATCAGTAAATATCCTAGAACATTTTCCACGCCTGGCCATAAACCGTTTAAGAGTAGCAATCAGAGCATCAGAAGTTAAATCCGAAAGAAGTTCAAGATGGATTGCTCGAGTCACGAAACATATACAAACACAGATAAATATTTTGTTCAAAGAATCTTTGCGCTGATTTTTATAAGTTACTAAAAACGGCCCACACGAATTCTCTCATAAGGCAATTCACCCATTAACTGCGAGCATGGAGTTGGTTTTACCTTAAAACAAATAACACAAGAATGTACCGTTTTTCTTGCCAAATTTCTACCCCCTACAGGCCAAAATTTTAACCTCACAGAATTCAAGAGTCCTTGAGGACCAACATGAAACAGAGCATAGTAAGAAAATAAATTTCACTTAATTTTGAATTTTTAGGCAATATAGCAGGATATTTCTGCTCATAAGATACGGAAGCTTTGTTAAGTCTTCCGCCAACTCGCATTATACCCTGGTCATCTATAAATGGATTTAAAAAGTTAATATTACCTGTCAGAGCCTTCTTACCACCTAAATTTTTTTGTGAGGCTCTAATTGAAACATTTTCAGTTTCCCTGACTTCTTCTAAGGTCAAATGACCTCTTCTTTTAAGAGGAGATCTGTAGTTAAATATAAATCTGCGAATAAAAGAAAAAACATGTAACAGTTTTAAATAGTCATTAGTCAGTTCAAAAAGTTTGTCAAAAAAACTAAAGTTCTCGTTGATAAAAAATGAAGTCACTGTACAGTTATTTGCCTTTTCGGAAGATTTAATTTCACTTAAATAGTTCTCATTTTCACTTTCATTTAGTAAGTCACTTTCAGAAGAAACCGACTGCAAATAACTTGAAAGTTCTGGATCCATCAAAAATTCAGGGCCTGTAAACCACTTGGAATTGTTCACAAGAGAGTCAGCACTTATTCCTCGCGAAAGACGATCTGCAGGATTATCTTTACCAGCACAATGAAACCATGTCTCTGGTTCCGTCAAACTTTGGATTTCATCAACACGATTGGCAATAAAGGACTTCCATTTCTTGCTAGATCCCTTTATCCAGCACAAAGTAATTTTTGAATCTGTCCAGTAGTAGATTTAAGAAGTATTTTTTACATCGATTACCTTTTTAATTTGTGATCCTAAGCGAGATGCAAGTAAAGCACCAAGCAACTCTAGTCGCGGGAGAGTTATTTTCTTTAGTGGGGCAACTCTGGTCTTAGATGCTATTAAATTAACTGACACTTGGTCGAAATCTAGCACTCTTAAATAAACAACAGCACCATAAGCCTTCTGACTTGCATCGGAAAAGCAATGAATTTCAACATTGTTTGTATCAGATGATAGGAATACAAATCTAGGCACTTTAAGTTGCGTTAATAGAGGAAGTTCCGAACACCACTGAGTCCACTTTTCACAAATGTCAATGGGGAGCTCAGCATCCCAGGACAGCTTACGAATCCATAATTCTTGAAATAGACATTTAAGTCTTATAGTGAATGGAGTAAGGATACCAGTTGGATCATGAATTCTGCCGGAAGTCTGTAAAACAAATCGTTTTGTATTTTTCCTAGTCTTCAAAAATTCTATTAAGCTTGAAATGTCTATGCTAATAGAATCTTGTTTAATGTCCCACGATATGCCCAATACCTTCAATGAATTCATAACCTTATGATTTTGATCAAATGGATAAATTTCGAAACCTTCTTCTATCCACCGTTCTAGTAACGACTGGTCATTTGTTAACCACTTTCTCAAATTTAAACTGGCCTGACTCATAATCATCTTAGCCTCATGTGAGATCTTCAGAGCTTCTTCAATACTATCAGTACCACTCACTAAATCGTCGACATAAAGGCACGTATCAAGAATTCGAAAAATTTCAGGATATTGATCTTTAATTTTTTTTATATGTTCCTTTATTGTGGCAGCTAGGAGAAATGGACTAGAATTTAATCCAAAAAGTAAACGCTTAAAACGATATATTTGGATATTCAAATTATCAAACACTTCATCTTTCGGATTTTCGATAACTTCCACAAAGAGAAATCTGACAGCGTCTCTGTCCTTTTCTGATAATGAAATTTGGAGAAATGCTTTCTCCACATCTGCCAAAATTCCTATTTTATTTAATCTAAAATTAACGAGCAATTGGAAAATACCAGGGTTTAAGTTCATACCAGGCCACAAACAATCGTTTAGAGAGAGTTGTCCTACATCGTGAGAACTAGCATCGAATACAATACGCGTTTTCGTGGTAACACTATCTTTTCTAAAGACCGCTCGATGTGGCAAATAGAATATGGGTCTGTCCTTTGGCTTAGTTGGATCTGACACCCTTTCAATAATATCAAAATTAAGATATTCTTTCAAAATTTCTTTGTACTGAGAAAACAAATTATCATCATTACGCATTTTATTAATTAAATATTTGAATCGTTTCTCAGAAATCTTATAGTTATCAATCAAATGAATCCAGTCTTTTTTCCACGGTAGAGCTACTTCGTATCGATTATCTTTACAGGAAACTGTTTCGGTAAAAATTTCTAATGCCTTATCTTCATCATTACAATAAGTGTCATCTCTAATCCCAATTGATTCTAAATCGAAAAATTTACTCAATTGTTCTTCTACATTGCAAGTTAGACCACAATATGCATTATGATTAGCATGGTTCGAATCGGTGAGAGAACCTCCCACCACATACCCAAATACGGTACGCTGTAAAATGACGTTAGAATTCTATAAACGGATTTGACCATTTCGTAATAAATCGTAAAAACACTCAGTACTCAATAAAATGTCAATTTTATTTGGTTCATTAAATTTTGGATCTGCCAATCTTACATCTTGAGGCAGCTCAGAAAATGGAAATCTAAAGTAATGTCCTGGAATAAAGTTGGTTATTTTTGGAACAATAAAAAATTGCAAAGTGTCACTAAAACTTTTGTTTGCATTAGCGATAGTGGTTATGACATTTTCTTTTATATTCGTAACTGAATCATTCAACCTTGAAACCAAATCATTTATTTTTTTTTCCTTTCAAGCACAATAACTCAGTACATTCCTTAGTTATGAAGTTATTTTGCGAACCTGAATCAAGTAACGCTCTAAGAGGAACAAACTCTCCTCTAGCATTTTTCACATGTATTATTGCAGTTGAAAGTAGTATTTGTTTATTAAAAGACGTCATACTCACAGCAGTGTTGTTGATAGTTGAATGTGTGGTGCTAGATGACTGTGTATTCGCACCCAAAGTGGTGGCAGACATCTGGCTATCTGGGTAATTATTAGGAGTAAATGCGTTTGCGGTTGGCGACAAATTACTGTTAAGATTGGGAGTACATCTATTTTGATTTGATGACTGACTAGAATCAAAGCTTTCATCACCGCGTTCTAGGTGAATCAATGTGTGATGGCGCTTACTACATCTTTTACATGTATTTGAACTCATACATTGACTAATGTTATGAAAACCTGATAAACAATTGTAGCATAATTTTTTCATTTTAACCATGTTAAATCTCTTTTTTGCAGACAAATTTATAAACTTTGGGCACTTCATTAAAATGTGATCGCCTTTACACAATAAACAATTGTATGGAACTTCAGAAAGTGAAGTTAGAGTCTTAGAATTATACACACGTTTTGGATCTTTATTGAGAGGTTTGCTATTTTGAAGGGTACGAGCGTGTTCCTTCAGAAAGGAAATTAATTGCTCAACAGTGCCCGATTCATCTTTTTTAAGGGACCTTTCCCACCAACAGCGTGTATTGCTATCCAACTTCTCCACTAATAAATACACAGTTAATGTTTCACAAGTTATTTACATCCTGATCTTAATACCTTTAGGGATCTTATACATTCATTTATGATGTCAACAAATTTTAAAATAGATTGGGCGGTATCGTGTGTCTGTTGTAATGAAAGTAACTTTTTAATTACTGCATTAATTAAATCTCTCTTATTTGAATAGCGCTCTACTAATAGATTCCAAGCAATGTCATAATTTTGGTCAGAAATGGGAATGGATTGAATAATTTTAAGTGCATCGCCCTTACATGAACTTTTTAAATACTGTAGCTTATGTGCACTTGTAAGATTTGTATTATTGTGTACAGCTGCAGAAAATAGATCTTTAAACTCAATCCATTCATCCAATTTACCGAAAAATGTAGGAAGTGTTATTTTTGGTAGCTTAATTTCAGAAAAAGAGTTATTTTTAGAAAGGGATTCATTGCTCTTTGAATTGTTATTATTTTTTACAGAATTTACATCCAATAATTTTCGCTTTATCGCTAAATTAATGTCATCTATGGTTTCAATAATGCCTTCCTTTTCACTAATGAATTCATCTATATCCTTGTCATCGCAATGTGCAAATATTGCATCGAATACTGAATTCAATTCCTTTTCGAAGGACAGTATTTTTGCATTAAAAAGCTCTAAAAGGACTATAGCTGCGTTTTCTAAAGTCGAATTAACCTTGTCCTTAAATTTTGTAACATTTGACTTTAAGCTTTTTTTATTAGTTTTTGCTGATCGAATATCAGACATGTTGACAAAAAATGATGCAATGAAAATAAAAGATTTTTTTTTCTTTTCTTTTTTACTCACCGAACTTCCGTTATTCTACAAGAGTAAAATATCGTCTGTCTTTTCGCTTTTTAATTACTTGCGTGCTTTTTCCATTATTGCGTAATCGTCATTTCGAACAAACATTAAATTACTTTAAATTACTTGCGAGAAACAGAACAAAATCATCATTTGATAAAAAATGCTTGCGAAGAAAATAGAGAAAGACAGTCAGTAGTTTATATTTGTAGAAGTCAATATACAAGTTTTGTATTCGAACATTCGATTCTAGTTTGAACATTTTCGAAGCAATACAATTAAAAATATTTTACCTTTTCTCTCCGGCTCGACGTGACCATAAAAATGTAGGAATTTGATGCATGCGTATTTATAACTCATATAAATAATCAAAATATAGAGGACTGTAATTACTTTAAATAATTTATTTCACTAAATGAAACAATGCGTAGCGTGCCCTTTTGGCAGAACAACAAACATAACTTCAGTTCAGTTCGATTTCACTTTCAATCGAGGGGAGTTCGCGACGCCTTTTCGCGGGACTTATCAACAATTCTCAGTTTTCAACAATAAACAACCCTCTTCCTTTAACCTTTAAATGGGAAACGCCATTCAATTTCTTAGTTTCTGCATAAGAATACCTGCTGGTTTCGGACTTATTAAAATGTATTAAGAATAGGATTATAAATATATTAATAACAGCTTCATGGATGTGTCAGAAAGTAACCATTTTAGATTTGAGCATAGCCTTAATTTTGACAATTAATTTTATTTATTTATTTTAATGTTACATTTATTCCCAAGGTTGTGGTACTAACATGTTCATCCCCAAGTTTGTTGGAATTGTTTGCGCGAAAACTGCTTTCTACTACTACGAAATATATCTGGAATGTTTACAAAGAATTTCCTGTATTAATTTTGAAAGATTTTTTTAATATAAAATAAAATTTAATTCAGACTGATTTTTTTTAAATCTTTGTATTTTTTTTCAACGTTGTTGTGCGTTTTTTTTAAAACTCTGTTCTCAAATGTTAATCCCCTACATTTTTATATTTTCACTAAACTATTTTCATTCATAAATGCAGATATTTTTATACAGCAAAACAAGCAGCATTTTTCATTTTTCTAAACACTGCATTTTAAAAATAAGTAAATAAAAATAAAAGTAAAAGACAGCCACCAATTGGCGCTTAAAGCTAATTTTCAGGTCACAACAATCGCGACAAAGTGATTACCAGAAAACAATCGGCAAAAATGAAACATACTACATTGGAGTCTCAGTTAACTGTCACCCTTTTAACCGCCCGTTTCTGTTAATCGTCTGTGAACTGACGACAAGTAAAATAATAAAATCGGATACAAAAAAGAAACTTAATAAACTAAAAATGAATTAACGTTTTTCTCGCTTCATATTAGACAAAATAAAGCACAATATTGAGTTGAACAATACATATTATTGTATTGTAATACTTTTGTCAATTAATACCCAGTAAAAATAAATTCCGTGTGGTGCGTAAATGAGAATGACTTTGTTATTTTATTAACATAATAAATAGAAGTCTACAATATTTACTATCAAATACTGCACTGTACTTTTATTGATTGTGCAAAACATTGTATACATTATTATTGCTAGTATCTGCCGTGGGGGTTCTATTATCCGTCTATTCTCTCAACCGTCACGGTGTGGGTCCCGAGACTGATGGATAATGGACACTCCACAACCTCTTTTTTTTTTTTTTTTTTTTTTTTTTTTTTTTTCAAATCCACAACCTCTTTTTTTTTTTTTTTTTTTTTTTTTTAAATTGAAGAATGAGATTTCTGTTAACTGTATGCATTTGTTTATTGAATGAAACAAAATAGGAAATGTCTGCGTAAAATTATTTTTTTCTGTTACTTGTGACAAGGTCAATGCTACTCTTTAAAACATTTACATAAAATAAAAATATTTGAATTACCTCCCAGAAAATGTATATATATTCTAAATCTGGCTTCCAACTTTTGCGCTTATTTTTGAGTAGTAAAATTTCCATTATTTAATTGCGGAAAGTATATTATAAAAAGGTGGCAACAAAAAAGAGTAAAGGTTAGAAGAAATGTCATAAATGTGTTATTTTTTAGAATGTTTTTTTTTCAATATGTATAACAATATACAGTGCTGGTTATTTACTAGAACAATTATTTACAATACAATATTATGCAATATAAAATCCACATGCGTTGAACCATTTACTAAAATTCTGAAAAACATAAAATTTTGCATTAACAATTTTCATTATTACATTTATGTATTTAGATTCAGAAAAAAAAATCCAATATGTTTACTTTAGAAATCTTTTTCAATTTGATGAAGGTTTTCATTTACCTATGCTATTTTAAACAAATAAGAATTCAGTTTTTTTTTTAATGTTTGCTTCTTTTACTCTGTTAAAGCTCATAATACATATACAAATACATTACTCTCTAATGTACTTACAAATGGCAAATGTAAATACAATTACATATTGATTTCTAAAAGTTTTTAAAAATTAATTGTATACATGTGCAAGAGAAAAGTTTTTCTATAAACAGAAAGCATTTTCTCTAATCATAAAGCAAATTGCTTAAGGAATTTGCCAGCGCTATTTAAGATGTAATTTTCTATTTAATATTTAAATTACAGAATTCGTAATCACCTCGTATATTTACAGTATTTGTAATACACTTTTGCCGTTAAATAAAAATTAAATAAAAAAATTATGTTAAAGATCTACGCGCCATGTTATGTATTTTTTTAATTTTGAAATAAGAATTAGTTCTTTTAGTTTTTATTCTTTTGATGTTTCCATGCTTTCTTCTTACATATTCTCGCGTAGTTCATTGTTGCTCGAGCATCAGAACACATTTTTCATAGATTAACACAGAGTAATATCACTGAAGATAGATAAAATTGTGTACAGATATTGTGTATAGATTGTGTGAAGATATCTTCCTTTGTCAATACTTTTAATTTCATCCTATTTCAGGCGCTGTCATAGTGAATACAGTGTCATTTAGGTGCATTTCGCCTAAAATAAAAAGGCGATATTTTATTACCACTGTTTCTTTTCTTCAAAGGGAATGATTATTTACAAAAATTGCAGCGATTAAAACTGTGAAAACAGAATGATAATCAGAAAGTGATTGCAACTTATAATTCTTTAAGGTACGTTTAAATGGTTTCCGTTTTTTTTTTTTTTTTAAGTATTGATAAATAATTAGAATTCATTCTCTTTCATAATATGATAGTTTCGTAATGATGATTCCATTTATATTATCTTATTAAACAGAAAACAATAATAAAAATTGTTTTTAGATTTACATGAATTGTGTCTGTTTAAAATGATTGTCAATTTGTTAGAACTAATTTACCCTTAAATGCATTGTGTATCAAATTTGCAAAACTTTTTATTTAACTTTTAATAAATAAATAAATCTCTATGCAACCACTATATATATGTAGAAATATTAGTCCTGTAAAAATCACATAAATGTGCTACTAAATAAATTAAAAAATTTATCTTAAAATTTCTGGTGTCTAATCCTTAATCTACCCTATATATATAAAATCCTAATGAAACAAATTTGTGAAACGATTTTATGAAACGAATTTATGAAACGATTTTATGAAACGACTGATTAAACGACTGATTATGTTTCAGGGCTATTTTTAATAAAATACTAGCAGGCTTTGCCCGCTACGCTGGTCGGTTCTCCAAACGAAATATACCCCCGAATTTGGTCATCTTGTGTTTTAAAGCAATATGCACCTTTACTTTGATTGTCCTTCGCAATGCTGTAAAACGAAATAAACGTCATTGCTCTGTTATATTTTCTATTTTTTGCACAAAATTTGGCTATTAAAGACCAACTTCTTTATTTAATCCTTTACAGTATGATTTGCTAGAGAACTATGTAACAATATGCAATATACTAAAATTACCCCTGGAAATTTATTAATGCAAGTTCAATCGAAATCCATTCTGCAGTATTTTTTATAAAGGCTAATGTTTCACGGCTTCAACTGATTATAGAAATTTCAGCCCTAGTTCTATAATTAGACAACGTAGAACTATTAATAACGATAATCGTTACAAAAATATGCATTATCTCATTAACAATAGGACTTAGAAAAATGAACTTTATACCATTCTATTCAGCATACAAAAATACATTAAAATATATTGTAATTGTCACTTAACTATAATACTCGATTTTTAAGGAATTTTTTTTAAAGTTTGTTCATTTTTTTACCTCCTTTAGGGTTGGAGTTTTTGAAAATCCCGTCTTAGTGCGCCTCCACATACTAAGAAGTATTTCCCCCCCAAGTTTCGTGTTTGTATAGGTTCAGTAGTTTGGGCTCCTCGTTGATCATCTTACCCAGTCAGGATTTTCATTTATATATATAGATAACAGTTTGCGGGAACAGATTTCGCCGCATTATCTTATAACAATGAAAAGAAGTCCGTCGCGTTTTATCGACAATTTGAATTTCTTCCATTGCTATAATAACGCGCGTATGTACAGAAATTATCATTTGTAATATTAGAATTTTGAGGTTTTGACGTCAAGAACGTCGCCAAATTTGTAAAATATGCAATATCTCACTAACTATAGGACTTAGAAGAATGTACTTTGTACCATTCGATTCAGCATAAAAAAATACATTAAAATTAGTTATAATTTTTTTACTTAATTGTAATACTCGATTTTTAAGGAATTTTTTAAAAGTTTGTTCATTCTTTTACCCCCCACCCCACTTCTTAGGGGTGGAGTTTTTGAAAATCCCGTCTTAGTGCACCTCTACATACTAAGAAGTATTTTTCCTCCAAGTTTCGTGTTTGTAGGTTCAGTAGTTTGGGCTGCGCGTTGATCATCTACCCAGTCAGGACTTTCATTTATATATATAGATAATGCACTACACCAAAACTATCTCTGAAAAATTAACAATGCAAGTTTCATCGAAATCCATTTAGCAGAGTCTTTTAAAAAGGATAATGCTTCATAATCGGGTTCAATTGATTATAGAAATTCCCCCTAATTCTATAACTAAGCAACGTAGAATGATATGTTATGCACTAAAACCTTGCTTCAAAATTTAGCTAACTAACAGTGCAAGTCCCAACAAAATTCCAGTTATAAGTGGCCGGATCGAAATTCCCCTTTGCATTATATATATACAGTAGATAGGTGAATGTATCTTTCATAATCATCTTGTCCTGATGATAGAAGTGGAATTTTCTTCTTGACCTTCTGGAATTTTCAAAAAGAAACTCTACACACCCTCCGTAGCTGTAACATATACTCTCTAGTATACACCCTCTGTCTATAGCGTATATGCACAGTTTTTTTACTACTCCACTGACAACTTTCTCCCATAGCTCCATAACTAAACAATGTAGAAAATCCATCCCTGAAATATTATCTAACTAACTGTGAAAATTCCATCAAAATCCGTTCAGTAGAACTTTAAAAAAGGTAATCTTTCATAATCGGGTGCACCTAATTTTATCTAAAACTTCCCCCCGTAGCTCTATAAATAAGCAATGTATAACAATGTGCTTTCTTTTTAAACCTTTCTAAAACAAATTACCTAACTAATAGTGAAATCCTATAAAAATCTGTTCGGTAGAACCTGAGTTTTAATCAATCTGATTGAAATACGAATTTGCGTTTTATAAATATTGTAGATGATGATGACATGATTTCTGTAATCGGATTCGTTGTCAAGCTTTTGCTTCAGAGAAGAAACGCAGAGGAAAACTTGTCTACAGATAATTGCCAACCATCTCCACAAAATTGCGTAACTAACTGTGTAAATCCCACCAAAGTCCGTCCAGCAGTTTTAAAATTATAAACAGTCGGAATGAAATACGAATTTGCATTTTATATATATAGTAGATATATCTTTCATAATTGCACTCATCTTTCCCAATCACTTTTCCATTAGCTCTATCACTAAGCAACGTAGAATGATATATAATAGGGTCATTAGCCATACTTGAAAAGTCACTTCCATCAAAATTTGTTCAGTAGCATTTTTTTTGTAAAGGTAATCTTTAATAATCGGGTTCACTTAATTTTAGAGCTTTCCTCTGTATCTCTATAACAGAGTAACGTAGAATAGCTATACTCTATAAAACCTTTCAAAAAACATTACTTAACTAACAGTGTAAAACCTAACAAAATATCATGAATAAACGGATTAAAATATGAATATGAGGTTTAGAGTCATAATAGATGATAATATGATTTTCTGTTAAAGCGATTCATCATGAAGGTTTCGCTTCAAACGCAAACGATGCTTTTGCTCATTGGATACTTCTCTATTATCCCGTCGACCACTTTTCATAACAAAAAACTATCGCCAAATTGTAAGATTAAACACTAACAATGCCGTCCCATTTACTTGATGTCAGAAGAATTATACGTGTTTGTTACGTCATCAAGTGGTTTTTAATTCGACATTTGCGTGTATTTTTCATTATGTTTTACTGTTTTATTAGTTATTTCATTAATTAAAATAACAATTGTATCCTTACAGTCTTATATTTTATTTATTTATTTTGACATTCCAATGGCAACGTTCTCCCGTTTATTTGGCGTTACAGTTTGGCGATAGTTTTTTGTTATGAAAAGTGGTTAACGGGATAACAGAGAAGTACCCAACATGGTAGCTAACAACCCAAAGAAAAGGGGAAACATGGATGAAGACTGAAAACAAATAAAGAAGCAATATACTTGTATAATACTAAACAGACCTTCGAAACTTTATTTTAGCAATCACGTTTTATTTTAAATCGTGGATTTTGTAGAATTAATAATTATACACAATTACATAAATATCCGTAAGAATAATATTCCATTTCCAATTGAACAGTTAATCTGTAATGTTAAACAGTTGTTTCTATCTGTAACAATAAACAAAATAATTAAATAACAAAAAGATTTAATTTGAATTTTTTCCATTGCTATAGTAACGGATGTATTTTTAGAAATTCTCACTTGTATTGTTAGAATTGTTAGATTATGACGTCAAAGACTTCGCCAAATTAGAAAAATGTGGAATATCTCACGAACTATTTGACTAATGAGTATTTAATTGATACCATTCGATTCAGCATACAAAAATACATTAAAATATGTTATCATTTGTCATGTAACTACAATACCCGATTTTTAAGGAATTTTTTTAAGTTTGTTCCTCTTTTAACCCCCCTTAGGGGTGGAGTTTTGGAAAATCCCTTCTTAGTGCGTCTCTACACACTAAGAAGTATTTTTCCTGCAAGTTTCGTCTTTGTAGGTTCAGTAGTTTTGGCTGTGCGTTGATCATCTAGCCAGAAAGGACTTTCTTTTATATATATAGATTAAACGCTTGATAGTGAAATTAATACCAATTGTCCATAAAAATCCGCGGATGTCAAAACTGGTAATAGAATTTTGAAATTGGATTTAGTTTTCGAGATAATCATTTTTTTCTAATTTTAATGACGTAATGATTTAATTTCTGTAATGATGGCAACTAATTACTCTGTTTTTTTGGGGACAAAAAAGGGGAAAAAATGAAAAGGATCCCGATAGGGATTATTGATTTCTTTTTATTTGTCATTTTCAAATTGAAATTGAATTTATCTTTTATTTCAATCGATAATGAAGACAAGATTGTGATTAAACTAGGACTTCCCTCAAAGGGATTAGTCTGAGTGATATTGCTGAGAACATAAAGTTAACAATTACGATATAAAAAGATATCAACAAGAATCTAAGTGAATATACAGCATATGATAGACAAGAGATAGATAAAGATACAACATATGAAAAATAGCAAATTAAATGATATAATTACAAAATATCATATATAAATTCATATATTGTTATGTTTCCATATGCATTTTTTATAACATTTGGCAAATAATCTCATTTTCTTAAGCGGGAATTGCTCAAAACTTAAAACAAAACAAAAACCACCGGATCTTTTAAAACGATATTTTTAAAGTCCCATCAGATTTGCAGCCAATAGCGTATTTCAGCAAGCGTAGTTTAAAGCAAATTTAATTTAATTTTTGCAACATTTTCTTTGTGACAAATATCTAAATAAAATATTAAAAAATAAAATATTAAATATTGAAATATTAAATCAAATATTTAATATTTGAATTAAAAAAATTTCCTTTGTTTATTTGTATAACTATTTATAGAAACTCGTATACTTCAAACCACATTGATAACATGCTTTGCTACAAACGTGTCTACCAGTCTAACTACTCGTCTGTCTTAGCTGTGTCTCTCTCCGAACTCATCTGTCTACTGTCTCTCTACTCTTCTGTATACCCGTCTCAGTATCCATCTGTCTTTCTACCCGACTCTTTAATCGTGTCTCTACCTGTCTCGCTTCCCGTTACACTACTCGTCTATCAACACGATTGTCTGTCTATATACCCCTCTCTCTACCCATCTGTCAAGTCGTCTCTGTACTCGTCTCTCTATCCACCACGCTACCCGTCTCCCTACCCATCTCACTACCCCTCTGTCAACCCTTTTTTGCACTTGCCTCGCTACCCGTCTGTCTATTCGTTTCGCTACCCGTTAGCTTATCTCTGTCGCTATCCGCCTCTCTACCCGTCTGTCTACCCGTTTGTTTACACGTCTATCTATCTCTCGCCACCTCTTCCCAATATTTAAACAATTTAGTATACAGAAGCCTTTCATCTGTTATTAAATGCAAACAGGAGTAATTTATCTAATATGTGTAATCAGATGCAATTTTTTTTAAATACATACATAAACCAGCATAATAATTCATCAGGTTTATTTTCATTGTAGTTTATGTTATTTAGCTGTAAAACGCAACTTCTTAAAACCGAACTGCGTCAAGCTTTTTAAAAAGCCCCCAGGTCCGTATAACTGGGAAGCGAAAGTACCCTCAGGGCTATTAGATACATGTTATTAAGTTAAGTGAAAGTTTCGTAATCGGGTTCGCAGCCAATATCTTATGTCAGAAAGGGTGGCTTCACGCCATTTTAAATTCATTTCTGTAACTTTCTTTTTCTTTTTTTGGTGGGTGGTTGGGGGGGTGGTGTTCCAAATATATACACTTAAATTCAAACTTTTGCCCCCATGTTAATATTAGTGTTGTTTCTATTATCAATTAATACTTTGTTGATCGAGCTTCATTCGAAACAAATGTAAAAGACTTCTACAGTTTTTTTTTTCTAGGAGAAAGTTCCGTAATCGGGCCCTAAGCTAATCGGGGAATTTAATATCATTATTGTTTCTAACTCTTATAGAGTTAAAACAATATTGTTGCTAGCATTACTCTTGTTTGTGACCAACCTCTTCTGTGTATCTGAATAGGGAAAAGTTCCGTATCATGTACTGGTTGGTGCCAAAGGCAGTTGTAGAATCTTACAAATTTTTCTAGAGAGCGGAAAAACATGTTTTTTAAAATATTTACAAATATACGTTTATTAAACCATGTTTTTGAGCCATTTTAAAAAATTAAGTACGGTGCTAAAATAAAATTTTATTGCCATTTTCGATATTTTAATAAGAAATGAAAATACATAACAAACAAATTTAACAAAACTAAGCCATTTTTGGGTACTTCTCTATTATCCCGTCGACCACTTTTCATAACAAAAAACTATCGCCAAACTAAGATTAAACGCCAAAAATACAGTCCCATTTACTTGATGCCAGAAGCATTATACGTATTTGTTATGCCATCAAGTGGTTTTTAATTCGACATTTGCATGTATTTTTCATTATGTTTTACTGATTTATTAGTTATTTCATTCATTAAAGTAACAATTGTGTCCTTAAATTCTTATATTTTATTTATTTTGATATTTCAATGGCAACGTTCTCCCGTACATATTTCCGAAAGCACAGATAAAAGGGTAAAAATCCCGGCACAGATGCCATATACTCACCACGTTGGCGCGATTTTTCCCCTGCCCTTTTGGCGAAAACTGTTTGTTGTGTTTGTTTACTTTTATTTTTTATTTTAATTCTAGAGATTATTTTTATATGTATATCAATATTAATTTAGGCACAGATGTCATATACGCACCAGATTGGCGCGATTTTTCCCCCGCTAATTTGGCGAAAACTTTGTTTTTGAATATTAGTTACAAATACCATACAATAATAGCATGTAATTTTTTTATTTCAATATAAAAATAAATTAACGTAATAAATGAAATAGCTCCTATTATTCAAAAATGGGAAATAAAAATAAATAAATGATAGTTTGATATAAATAAATATTGATATATATAATAAAAACAATTTATAGAATTAAAATAAAAAATAAAAGTTAATAAACAACAATTGAAACAAAATAACCGGGTTACCATGTGAGGCATAAAATTGCCATTTTGTTGCAATCGCGCCAATGTGGTGCGTATATGACATCCGCGCCTTTATTTATATCAAACTATTATTTACTTATTTTTATTTCCTTTTTTAAAATAATAGAAGCTGTTTCATTTATTACGTTATTTTATTTTTATATTGAAATAAAAAATCACGTGTACTATTTGTCACACTATTTGTAACATATTCAAAAACAAAGTTTTCCCCAAGCTGGTGGAGGGAAAAATCGCGCCAACGTGGTGCGTATATGACATCTGTGCCTTGTTTCATTTCACATAGAGGTACTGCTCTATTATCCCGTCGACCACTTTTCATAACAAAAAACTATCGCCAAACTGTTAGATTAAACGCCAAAAATGCAGTCCCATTTACTTGATATCAGAAGCATTATACGTGTTTGTTACGTCATCAAGTGGTTTTTAACGCGACATTTGCGTGTATTTTTCATTATGTTTTACTGATTTATTAGTTGTTTCATTCATTAAAATAACAATTGTGTCCTTAAATTCTTATATTTTATTTATTTATGTATTTTGATATTTCAATGACAACGTTCTCCCGTTTATTTGGCGATAGTTTTTTGTTATGAAAAGTGGTCGACGGGATAATAGAGAAGTACCCACATATGTATTTGTACTTTTATGTTAACTTGGCGCAGTTGATAAATCGCCAAATATTTTTCTCATAACATCTTCATATTGCATTCATTTCATTTAAATATAAATCTTTCACTGATTTCATTTGAAATACATACATTAAAAATACACGTCTTTCACTCATTTAATTTAAAATACACGCCTTTCACTAATTCCATTTAAAATACTAAAAAGGAAAATAAAATAAGAAATAATGCCACAAATCGAAACCTTTTATTTAAACATCAAAGAATTGTTCCTAACATACACACGCGAAATAAAAAAGCTGTTAATGGTGTGATTTACGCCAAATCTCTAATACTAATACTACTCTGACTAATCTCTAATACTTTTCAAACAGAAAAAATTCCAGATTAACTTTCCATTTTTATTAAATTTAAATATATTTTATTGTGCTGAATATTAGTGCTTGCATATTTTTTTGCTCCATGTATTCCATGAACTTTTCAATTCCGATTGTCTACGAAAATATCCCGCCGGTGAAAATGACGTACGCACAAAATTTAGTGACGTATGTACTTTAATTGTGCTTTTTTATCTATTTTTTTTAATATAACTTCCAAACGGTTTGACACTTATTCTTGGTAATAAATAGACGACGTTGTCACCTTTATAGGTACCTGCTGTAAAAATTTGAACGAAATCCGTTAAATATTTCTTGAGTTATGCTTGACGAAAGGTTTTAATATCCATCGTAGCTATATATGGGGCAAAGTAATACTGCGCTGTGTATGAGTCTTCGTTGCACTCAGACAATTATGTTTTTCAGGAAAATTTGATCAATCACATTTCTATCGTTAGGATTCAATTGTCTGTCAGCATTTAATTTAATTTATAAACTGAAAATATTTTGAATAAATTCGTCCAAATGACGTCATTTATGTAAACGCAAAAGAAAGGAGCAAAAAAATATTTATACAATTTGTTTAGCGTAAAATGTCATTTATCCTATTTTATATATAGTCAGAAGTAATTTGTATAGAAAAACAATAATAATATACGTATAATTAAAATACGAATATAAACAAAAAAATCGTCGAATTTGTTTCCATGGCTGTTTATGTCATTTGGCACCAAATCTCACTTTCTGATGCCCGAATTGCGCCAAGCTTTTTAAAAAAGCGTCAAGACCCCTAGAAGAGCACCAAAAGCTCATTGGGTTTGTTTTCATAACTTTTGGCAACAAATCTATGTATATTAACGAATCTATCCCTTTTCGAAGCTCGAATTACGCCAAACCTAAAAGCAAAGGATCCTATACTGGAAAAATACCCGATTTTCTTATGGACAATATTCAAGTGACATAACAAGGTGTAAAATTATCGCGGATAGCAAATTTGTTTAAATATGTCATCAATTGATGCCGAACAAAAGCATGCATGCATGCACAAAATATTTAGGTAATTTTGTATGATAAATAATTATTAGAAAATTTGTATATACATATTAATTAAAATAAATAGTTTAAATATTTAAAATAACATGAAAATATGCATGATGGTGCACTAAAATAGAGAGAAAATTAAAACCTGTTACTGAAAATGTCTATAACATAGTACTTTTCAATACCGTGGTTCTTAATGTTATTCACAAGCAGATGGAATTTTTCTCATCCTTAAACACAAAGGAAGAATAGAATACAGATCGTTGTTATAAAAGTCCGAGGGGTAGCCACAATTTAAACCTAACCATTTTATACAAGCTGGTTTTCAAGTTGTAATTGATTTTACTTATCAATCCCGAAAACAGTCGTCAGTTGTCGCAACAGCTGTGTATGAGGCCATGGTAATCAAAAAATGCCCCATTAAAACGTTAAAAGCATGGCAACCCAATTACAGATTTACCAATATTTTTAAAACAAAGCACGCTGTCATGTTTTTTGAGGCTTCGAAGTCTGAGCGGGGGTTGGCGAGCGTAGCTCGCAGGGGGTAGGCCCCCTAGTATAAGTATAAAAAACACAATTCTAAAAGAAAAATTCATGCATTTAAGGGTTAAATGATCTATCAGAAATTGAATGGATTTAGTTTACATCGGTTATTTTGTTGTTTAAATTTGCGAGTTATTTTTTAATTTAAAGATATTTTATATATAAACTAGTATATAACCCCCGTCAAATATGGCGGAATGCTGATCTGCGTTTCATTTTTATAAGACTTTGTGCAAATAAACAGCATGAAGATTTCATTATTGAAAGGTTTGTATTGTAGAGAAGTACATTTTTAAAATTATAAATGATTTCTACAAATACAAATGATGTGGATATTTTTTTACTCAATATTCAATTTGTAAAAGAGTTCAACAATTGGACAAAATATTCAAAAATATTAAGAAAATAATCCATGTGCGATTTTTTTTTCTAAAAAAGGTGTTATCAATGAGTTTCTAAAGAGCTTGACTCACCACATAGCTCATTGTTTGGTTACATAAGCAAAATTAAATGCAAATTCTGAAATTTTTTAATGTTTGCGCAAAACATTAACATTTTGTTAGTTTTATATTGTTTATTTTAATAGCATAATAGAGTTGAATTTTAAAATTTCTTTAAAAAAAGTTTTCCAGTAATGAAGAAACAAATATATAGAAGAAAGATAGACAGAAAATTGCATGTTTATGGATATTAGCTTCTTAATTCACAATAGGAAAACACCCCATTCAAAATGACAGAAATAAAACAGTTTTCCAGTAATGAAGAAATATTTAAAGCATATACAAAGATGAAAGTAGATTATATATTACTTAAACTTGTAAAAGTGTATCTCAAATTAAAACCAGAAATTTTCTTAATTTAAAAATATTCCTGACGAAAACCATAGTAAATTTTGATCCTTAAAAGTTATCTTATTTTATTTCATAAGTGAAATTAAATTATTAATTGCATTAGTATGACTGAAAATATGTTTTCACGTTCTCTTATTAAATTACATTTTTTTTCTCTGCAAAGTTAAGTTCAAATGATACTATGTTACAAATCAAAATTTAATCTGCATTGGTATAATTCATATATATGATGAAAGGCACTATATATTCCTTATATTTTAATTACGTTTCATAAGAAATATTCATTTTATAATGAAAGCAAAATTTCAGAATTTATGTGCAGATAAACTAGGCTTTTAAAAATTTATATTACCAAACTAAAATTTAAAAAATAAATAATATTAAGCTGAAACTTTTAAAAGTTGATCTTGAACTATATCAATACGTCTTGAATTTTATACAATTTTATAATTATTATTATCTATAGTTTTTTCAATAGAAAGTTCCTTCGTTTATATAAATTGCCGACAGATGGCTGGCTTGCGCCCGCTAGAACTCCTATAATAGAGGTTGACGCATCCTCGCAGATTTGGTACCCGAATTGCAGCCCACTCAAAAAACCAAGCTAATCAGAACCGGTTCAGCCAATCAGAACCGAGTCTTAGGCAACCCTAACTCCGGCTGCGGTAGATTGATGCTGAGCTGTGTACCAATAATGCGAAACAAAATGGATATGCGTCAGCTCCTATTATAGGAGTCTTAGCGCTCGCTAGCCTCAAATTCATACGAACCTCGAAAACTGATCTGAAAGTTCCTTCGTTTATATAAATTGCCGACAAATGGCTGGCTTGCGCCCGCCAGAACTCTATAATAGAAGCTGACGCATCCTCGCAGATTTGGTACCCGAATTGCAGCCCAGTCAAAAAAACCAAGCTAATCAGAACCGAGTCTTAGGCAACCCGAATTCCGGCTGCAGTAGATTGATGCTGAGCTGTGTACCAATAATGCGAAACAAAATGGATATGCGTCAGCTCCTATTATAGGAGTCTTAGCGCCCGCTAGCCTCAAATTCATACGAACCTCGTAAAAAACTGATCTAATACTTCGTTAACACCAGGCAAAGCATATTTTTAAGCGACATTAAAAAAAAAGCACAAAATACATATTTTACAACATAAATTTCAAGTAATTTGGGCAATCTACGTCATTTCGATCTTTTAAACTGCCCTGCTATATCAGAGTAAATATTTCACTATTCAAATTCCGATTTCACAACTGTATAAAACTGTAATAACTGGATCTACATAAT